>JAHLJS010000003.1:36479041-37210249 GCA_038502445.1 Eremochloa ophiuroides
AGAATCAAGGCAAGGTTTTGGGGTGATAGGGATATGGGTGCTTCTTCTGTATGCATACTTCGAGACATTCCCATAATCATCAAAGAATTTGTCATCGAAGTATGGAAGATCTGAAGGTTGAAGACCTTCCTTCGGATCTTCTGGTTCGGGTGAGGGTGTCTCTATAGGTAACGTTGGTTCAGCCTCGGGCGAAGAGACTTCCTCGTGACACAGCTCTGGCTCTACTCGGAGGGGTTCTAACGGAGGAGTGTTCTCTAGAATGCGATCTAAAAGAGCCTCTCCTTCGGCTGTGGTTTTATGTGTGAACGACCCCCCTGCGGCTATGTCAAGTTGTCGGGCAGATTCCTTGCTAAGTCCTAACCAAAAATGCTGCAAGAGCACATGGTTGGGAATAGACAAGTCTGGGCCAGATTTTGTTAAAATCATAAATCTTTCCCAAGCTGCACCTATGGATTCCTTCTCATGTTGTTGGAAGTTGAGAATCTCTTGATGTAGGGCAGCGATTCAGGATATAGGGAAGAATGCTACACAAAATTTGTTTCGCAATTCTTCCCAATCACCTGCTACCTTCCCTACGTTGAGGGCGTACCATTGTTTCGCTCTCTCATTAAGAGAGAAAGGAAACAATTTCCGCCGCATTGTTTCATGTGACATGCCAGCAATGGTTAGGCATGCATAGAGCTGCTCAAACTCCCTTAGGTGGTGATATGGGTTTTCGTAATCTAATCTTGAGAAGGTTTGTTCCCGAACCATAGCTATAAAAGCTGGGCGGAGTTCGTAACTTGAAGCTGTGATTGGCTTTGTGGATTGTGGAGGTTCAACGAACTCGCCCTTAGGAGCAGAAAGTTTGGAGATGGTAGGTTGCTCCATTGGATCAAAAGTGGTCAAAGAAAAGAAAGGTAAAAACAAAGGATACACGGGCAACTAGGTTTGGAGACTAAAAACGACGACCGTTCCCCGGCAACGGCGCCAGAAATGGTTGTTGGCGCTTCTTAGCGACAGCAGAAAAGTCCGCAAGCGCACGGAAGTACCGTTGTAGCACTTCACCCGGAAGTATTCAGGGTATCGTATTTTCCCAAAGGAACGGCTTAAGTTAGAGGTCTCTTAGCTAGTTGATCCTAGAAAAGATAGGAGGGTAACTTGGGTGGAGAGGATACACTAAGTCAAGAAAGTCTAAGTGAAGATGACTTTCCGACTACTTGCCTGCTTCGGGCCCACTGACGCACCTGGTCTGCCAAGCGATACCAGTATCAGCGCTATTCCGCAGCCGAACGTGGGGGGATGCTGGTACGAGTGGACAGGGCTGTCACCACCTGCCACCTACCCCTCTACCCGTGGGCGCGCGCAACAACCGACGGTAGACTCCAACTTAGACACCACGTCTACGAAGGCGACTACTACTCTAGCGATGGCCAGGAACTTCCGTCTTTATCAGGAGTCCTCTAACTAGAGCACCCGTCTCAAAGACGAGCGACGATCCCACAAACAAGTAGCTTTATAAATGTAACTCACTTAATGGATCAAAACTAGAATGTATCACGAACCTCTTACTTCAAGCAGCAAGATGGTTGCAGAGGTACAAGTTGGATGTGAGAGCCGACAGGTCCGGCACTTCGTCCACCCGAGGGTAGAACTGCTTCGACCCCGCTCTCACTTCTCAAGCTTCTATCTCTCTCTCTAACCCTATACTAGCCTAGCTAGGAGCTAAACTAATGGAAAAATGGTGGCACTCCCTTCTTCCTTTCTCTTGTATTAAGTTGTTCTCCATGGAGGGAGTGGGGGCATCATTTTATAGCTTGATAGGACGGTTTCGGCGGATCTAAGTTTGGAAGGAGGTGAAACCGCCTTTGGGATACTGCCTAGAGCACCGCCTCCGAAGACTGGGCCCAAGAGGCCCCACCAGGGGGGCGGCCGCACCCGGGGGCGGTCGGTCCCCTGGCTGGCCCCACTGGCCACCGCCTTCGGGTGGTCGGTTTGTTGTTGGGCCTGGACCTCCCCCGCGGTTACGAATGGGTCCAGTTCGGTGTTTGAGGTGGGCTTTCTTCTTTGTTCTTGCTTAGCGCCTTTTCTGAATATGCTTGCCGGCAGTGCGCTTTTCTTGTATATTTTGTGCATTTCCACGTGTTAGACCTGCAAGTCACATATACAACAAAATTTGTAGAAATGTTAGATAAAAACCCTACCTTCTATTTATTTTAGTATTAAAATGATGATGGAATTTAGTTACTAAGGACCGCCAACAGAGACCCCGAGCGTAGCTCGACTCAACTCTAACTCCCACACTAGACTAATACTACTACTAAGGAGTGGAACTTGACTCTTCCTTGCTTCTTGTGTCTCTTGTGTGTCTTGAAGAGGATGGTGACTGCCTCTATTTATAGGGGGAAGTGGGGAGGTGCCATGTCAGTGATCCGTGTGCCTTTCCACCTTGGCCCTTGGATGAACCGCCTCAATACCACCTCAAGATGGATGACAGTGGTGAAACCATCAAGTGGGAAAGATGCAGGAGGTCGGTGGAGTATGGCGGTGGCCTGGACCCACCAGGGGGGTCGGCCGACCCCCTATGACAGGGTAGGCCCACCACCATGGTGCCCACCAGTCATAGAGCATGTCCTTGCGCTGGTTCTGTCTTGATCGTGTCGGTTCACTCCTTGATCCTTGTGCTTTGCTTCTCCACCATTGAATGGAAACACAACTCTGATCCGATGGTGGAAATGAGCTGAGTAGAGTGTCACGAGGATTGTGCCACGTCGCCAGAGCCCTGTGGGCCCCATACATGGGTTGGCCGACCCATGCATGGGCCCACCTTGAGCTTCCCTCTCTTTCATGTGATGTTATGCACCTCGTGTTGAATTGTGGTGGCTTGGGGTCACAATGTGTGGGTCGGCCGACCCACACTGGTGGCCTCCAGCTGCTCACTTTTGACCTGTTTGATCTTCTCTGCATTCACTAGCTAAGAGTACAAGTGAAACTAGTTATTGGATAAAATATGTTCATGTTATGTTGTTCTTCCATCAGAAACCGAGGCTGTTGACGGTGTTAGATTGTGGAATTTTGTGGCTTATCCACCGTCAACACTTGGAGACTTAGCCTACACCTCGCCTGCTCGGAGAAATTCAAGATTTTTACTCTTGACCCTATTACAAGATACTATGTCATCTTCCAACAGGCTCGGAGACTAAGTGGATACGCTTCACCTAGCGGACGAGTGTATTTGCTCTGTCGAGCCAAAAGTGGATACACTTTACCAAAGAGAAGCTCTTTTTCAAAATTTTCTGAGCTCCTTACATCCGCCTGGTCAAGCAACTCCGAAGGTGACACGTCAGCACGGATTTGCAAACTCCCGGCAAATGTAAGGTGCTCGGGGACTAGCTGTGGGGGTATACACCCAGTATACCCACATGGCGCTACATGGGCCACTTCGTCCGACCATGTCCAAGCTGCCAAGGATGCGTCGCCTACACGTTCTCCAGAAGATCACGCATATCCACCGATCAGGAGCCTTGGCGGCCAAGGAAATAGTTTTCCTAATATCTAACTAGTTGGTTTCCTTGTTCGGCTAAGATTGTAATCTGATATACATGGTAAAACCGACTTGTAACCCTGCTCCCCGTACTATATAAGGCGAGTAGGGGATCCCCTCAAAACAACTCATCCTATAACAATACAATCCACAGAACACAGGACGTAGGGTATTACGCCTCGCGGCGGCCTGAACCTGTCTAAATCGTGTGTCCTATGCTCTTTGTGTTACACTCACTCGTCTCATGCGCACCTCCACCGATTCATCTACTACCGTCGGCATACCCCTTGGTAGACTATCGACGATATCTCGTCGACAGTGGCGTGCCAGGTAGGGGGATCTGCACTCTGAATCCATGGCGGGCAAGATGGTGATTTTTCAAGCTCCGTGGTACTCCCAGCGCCGGGCCAGATCTTCATGGTGGGATCCATCACCTGGGTCATCGGCTCTGACGATGAAGGGAGGATCCTGGATGCGGCACAGATTGCTTCTGCGTCAACTTCACCAATGCCTTCTACTCCGGCAAGACAGCTACCACGCTACGACCGGAGGGTCATCAACAACAGCGACTTGATCGGATCCCCAAAAAAGGGCCACCCGATCTATGGATTTAGGGGACTAGAGCATAAAAGGGTCCAATGCTCTAGTCCCCTAAATCCATGTTTCTAAATAAAAACAGGTATTAATCTTTAGTTGCATATTCAATTAATCATGTTTAAATGATCATGGAACCAATAGAACGCTAGCATCAACTACCCAATGCATAAACCAATAGGTAATAAGGACCAAGTCATCAAATAGCTAGGATACACACTACGGTTGCCAAGGTAGACACATGCATCATAAATTTAATGATTACGGTCAAATAGGCAACAAGGATGGTCCATACTATACTTGCCTTGATCAAAGTGCTCCTGGGGGACTTGGATCCTCTACGTAGTACTCCTAATCATCACCGAATTGCTCACCGTCTGAACTCGATCACAACATCACCACACAAACATCCATGCAATCATACACGAAGCAAACATGATCTATATTAGAAATACGCACCAACTGTGGCAAAATAGATTGAAAATGTATAAAACTAATCTACACGTCACTATGATTCCAACGATGTAAAGTTCACGCAAAGTGGATTTCAAAAGGAGAAATTACGGAATAATCAAGTTTTCCTTTAGTAAACTAATAGATTAAATAAAATCTCAAATTTTAAAAGTGATAAATATAAGTAACATGGGTATCATTAGGTAGATTACGAAATTACGAATCTAAAGAAACTTGAATGGATCAAATCGGAGTTAAAACGGACAAAATATAGCTAAAATAAGTTGAAATTCAAATATGAATGGCAAACTTGTAAATACTATGAATTAAAATAAATCAGTATTCAGATTAAATAGAAGAGGGGACTGCCGGCAGAAATAGAATAAAACTGGGTGTTTCTTTAGAAAAATTACCAGCGAAGCGGCTCCGTTGGGTCTTGATTCGGTAGCTCAGATTAGATCTGAGAGGGTAGAGGGGCTCGATTGGCTTGAGAAGAAGGCCGACCTAGTGGCATCCATGGCCAGCGGCGCGGTGAACTCACTGGAGAAAGTAGAAGATGGCCCTAGGGGCCCCGGTTTCGAGCGGGGAATCTACTAGGAGATAGAGGGGACTTCGGGGATCTCACCTAGGGATGTTTTGCAATCGATGAAGGCTCGGGACGGCATCACTACGTGGGATGCTGGATGGCAGTGTACTGCTCCATCGATGAGGGTTGGAGCACAGTCAAACTTAGGGAAGAAGTGGTCCAGGAGCTTTGCAAATTTGGCACGGTCCTTGGGGAAATTTCAATCGCGACAAAGGCGCTCCTAGTGGCGTGGTTGACGGCGATGGCTTCCTTCAGGTTCAGCGGCACGGAATCAGGGCGAGCTAGGGCACGTTTGCTCGAATTAGAGGCGGTGGCATGCTCTGGAGGTTCGTGGGAGGACGCAACTAGGCTCTTCAGGCTTATAAGGCCAGAGGGAGGTGTATGGGAGCCGGACTACGGCAGTTGGGGGCGAACTCGTGTCTTGCTCGGACACTGGACGGGGGTAGTAGGCGATCGCCTACTGGGGCCCACTTGTCGGTCACTAAGATGTAGAGGGTGCGGCTCCCGTGCGCTCTAGGTCGGCTGCTCAGTCAAAACCCAACAGAAGGGAGAGGGAAAGCGGGAGTGGGGTGCTGTGGGGAGCTGGGCTAGTGGGGTGTCTCGGTTTGGAGTGGCCCTGCAGGATGAAGAGAGGGAGGAGGGGAGTGGGCCGGCTTGGCCAGGGAAGAGGGAAAGGGGAATGTGGGCTGCAGCTTCGCCTCGGCTGGACGTGAGAGAGGGGCGCCGGGCTGCAGCCTGGGCTACAGAGAGAGGGGAGGAAAGAGTTCTTCTTTTCTTTTTCCAGCTCATTTTCAAATGAGTTTTCAAATTAGATTTTGAATCTTTTGCAATCCCAAACAAAGTCAAGCAATACAAAAGTAATATGTGGCAGCATGTATGTAGACAACCAGGTTTCTATTGCCTTATGATTAATTTTGTGTTAACACCAAATTTTGGGCTGGGAGCCGATAACCGATGCCAGAGGAAGATAGCCGATGCCAGAGGAAGATAGCCGATACCAGAGGAAGATAGCCGATCTCGGAAGCAGATTCCGTCTAGCGGAAGGAAGGAAAATAGCCGATTGCATGGTGAATCGGTTATCGGGTGGAGGTGACAGGAGGCGTGCAGCGTCGGTATTGATGACGTCATCCAGAGTCCGCGCCGCCAAGATACGATCACGATCGGAGTCCGCTATGAAAGGGAAGGTGGGACTCCAAGTTACCTTAGATATAGGATAGTTTGTTAGTTTCCTTATCTATTGATGAGTTGTAATTCGACTAGGACACTTTCTACGCTCAGGGTATAAATATAAGCCCTCAGCCATTGTAAAACACACAACAACATCAATACAACACAACTTTCGGCTCCGGCCAACAAACCCTAAGAGTTAGTCGAGTCCGGCGAGTTACTTCATCCAGGCTGGGTGTCATCCGGTGGACGCAGGCTTGCTTGTAAGTATCGTCAACCCCCTGTTAAACTATGTCTTTTTAGCGTCATTCGGTGGACGTGGAAGCATGGTGGACCAGGGTCCTTGCTAAGCTCTGTTTCTTTGGCATCATCCGGTGGACGTGGGAAGCACTGTGAGTCAAGGATGAGTCACATTGGTTTACCCGATCAATCTGTGTTAACCGTCATCCGGTGGACGAGATGCAGATTAGGACGGTTTTCACGCGTGGATTAGTTATCGATTCGTGTTTGTTTGCTTGATTAATCTATTAGTTAATGTCATCCGGTAGACAGGCTATAGATTGAGATAGTTTACATGCATGGATTAGTTATCGGCTCTAGCTAAATATGGCAATTTAGTTAGATTCATTAAGTTATCAAGATGTTATTTGTTATTTATTGTTTATTTATCAATATAACATCTCTCTGCCTGATCAAGATTGATAGATTTGGCTTTAGATTTATTTGAATTTGATCGTCGTTTATGCTTTCTTATGCTTATCTTTACCATGATGATCGGTTCCATGCTTACATCGGCTAATTCCCTATCAATCTTGTTCGTTACATGTTGTGCGTTCGGTGCTAGTTGAGACATAAGTGGTTCTGAGGTTATCGTAAGTCTTATTTTTGTGTCCTTGTTTAAGTTAAACTGAGCGTCATCTGGTGGAACAGGTTTAACCTAAACAAGTTTTCACTAGATTAGACTTGCTTTAATTTGAAGTCTATTTATGGCTACGCTAGCATTCGTTCGTGCTTCATGGACCCTGCATCGGCTAAAGAGCCGATTCAGTTATGCTTTCACGAATAAATCGTGTATATAGACATATTTGGATATCAAACGATCTAGCTTTGTTTGCTAGGTTTGTTGAAGCCCGCTGGCCGTTAGACCAGGTGAACGCAAACTTGGTGAACTTAGCGAAGAGGATTTACTAAAGCCGCCGGCCTTCTAGACCAGCTTTAGCCGATCTCTGCTTGTTTGATGTACAAATCAGATCTGTACACATGATCTATTTTCTTTTATACATATTAACTGAATTAGATCGGCTGGTATGTTATTATCTTCATATGAGTATCCTAATAGCCGTTTTACTTCATTATTATATTATCGGTTCATAACATGACGGAATCGGTTTTCTAGTCGATCTCCGATTATACTGGCTCTTTGAGCCGTACAGTTGGAACTATCTAGACTCGCCAGTTAGTTCCGCCTTGAGTTACTGATTATATCTGTTTCCTTGTCAATTGCAGGTCAAATTGACTGGCACACTTGGGTGTTACTGACACTCTCAGACCGGGTTCGAAGCTAGCTGGATCTGCGAGAGCTCTACTGCCTTCAAGGGTCGTTTCTGGCTTCGCTGGTGTGTTGGGCTTAGGGAACCACTTTTTGCGCCAACACACTTTTTGGCACGCCTGGTGGGACAATTCACTGAAGACCATGGCAAAAGGGAAGACTGCGGCAGACGGATCCTCCAGGGATGACGGTGTCCTCAGGGTCAGGGTCGAAGATCTCAGCGAGGAGGACGCGGCAGTGCTGAACAAGATCGTTGAAGAATTCGTTGATGCCTGCCTGCTTTCATTCAGTAAGCAGCATGATGGCTGTATAGTGAAGAAGAATGCATTCCCATGGTGGATCATGGACGGCCATTCTGATAAATCTGAAGAGGAGTGCAAGGCCGACCTCAAACATATGCTGGAAGAAGCGACCTGGGAGGCCACCTATTCAGCAGTCGGCCATCACCATAAATCCTTCCTGCAGACATTCTATGACATCATGAAGACCGTTCTCAAGCGGCAGGATTGGGAGTCTTTGGGTCCAGTTTACTTCAACATACCCGCAGAAGACGCGGATCCAAAAGCAGCGGCAGGAACCTCCAATTCCTCACCGCAACAGCCGAGCCAGCCGAAAACGCCAGTGCAGGGTGTCACTGCAGCCGGTTCGGCTCAAAAAATAGCAGCTTCTCCCAGATTATACAAAGATCATACTCCGGAGGAGCTCGCCGCTTTCATGCAGGCCACTAGGCAGACGGTGAACTCGATGAACTCATCGGCGGTGAACCCGATGGCTAGAAATACGCCGGCGGCAGACACGGGCAACCCAACTCCTGGATACCACGAGGGGATTACATATCAAGACCTTCAGTCAGCGCCGCATCCGGGGTACGCCCAGACGCCCAACAATCAGCTGCTGGAGCAGATGAGTGCTATGCTCCGTGATACGTTCGGTTTGCAGCCGAAGTGTAACAGAACCGACCAATTTATACGAGCACAAGTACAGCGACAGCTGTTTTCCCAGCTATCGAGCCACACTTGAGCCAATATAAACCCGGTAGTCCGTGAAATCTCGAAGGATTTCAAGCTTTTACACAGTACATACCCCAAGGATCGCAGAAACTCAGCAGTACACATACACATGATACATAGATTCGCACATATTTCAAATACATCAGAGTACAAGATAAACTTTTACATAAAAGTTCAATAGCGGAAACGAAATCAATTTACATAAGCTTAATTTCATAATACAGTGCCAAGTGTCGACCAGTCACAGCAACAAAGGTAAGATAGATAACATGACCTTGCCCAAGGTCTAGTCTTCCTCTCCCGAAGGATAGAAGTAACTCTTTAGTCAACCAAGCATTCCTCCTGCAACATTGGGAATAAAACCCTGAGTACTCAATTGTACTCAGCTAGACTTACCCGACAGGAAGTAAATAAAAAGACTCTCAAGGATATGCAGGGCTTATTTGGTGTAGCTCAGAGGATAGCAACATTTTTGCACAAAAAGCATTACTACAATAGTTCCTCAACTTATCAATTTTAGATATTGTTCAGCTTCGATTTCAGTTAATCTATTAAGCTAAGGTTTGCTGCTATACTAAACAATCACTTGATATTATAGCAATCAATAAAACCATATGATTTCCGATATCCACAGATATCAACCTCATCTCACCATAATCATTATGTTCAAGTTGTTAACCTCTACCTCACCAGAAGATCAGTTCAGTTTCTCACTAACCAGGAGAGATGGCGATTCGAATCGATTGTACCAGCTGGCAAATATGCCAATCACAAACCCTGTCAGCCGAGCCACTGGCTTCTTGGGCCACCGTTAAATCTTTCTGAGTCACAATATGTCGCGGGCTTGGCGGGGACCATATTCTCAGAGACCAACCCACTTCCAGGATGCATCAGGTCCCTGACCTGCCCTTGGTAAGATGGTGTCTCCGCACATACTTCCTACCTCCAGAATATGTCTGCCTAGTCGCACCAATTCCCGGCTCAGAAAGAAATACTCGGCTTCGCGGTCAGAACGACTTATCTGGCCAGCTATGTGACGACGTCCTTCAATCTCAACTGATGTCTGGTGGCCTCAGTCCTAGTCGGCCGCAAGCAGCACCGAAGTCAACATGACCCATGTCATGCAGCTCCCCGCTACCTAGCCTTGATTCTCTCATTATTTCATTGTGGCATGGTGACACATATAGCCAACCATGTGGATCTCGTCAGTCACCACCTACACTCGCGGATGACAGGAAATCACCCGACTTTCTCGCGGATGACAGGAAATCACCCGACTTCTACCGGTCTAAGCAGGGCTAAGCATAAGATCGGTCACCTGTCTAGTAATAGTATCAGGTTCACATATATAGTAGACAAGGTAGATATGCAGTAACGGTTTCAAACCAACTCCTATACTTAAATGCACAAACATACGATTTAATAAAGACCGGTGCATTTATAAAAAGAGATAGGTGGAGGCTTAGGGATGCTCCGGGGCTTGCCTGGGGTTCAACACTAAGTTAGTGTTTGTTAGATGACACTTGTTCGACGAGCATTTCCCATCCAAGCACTCGATTAGTCCTTCCACCTTCGTGATTAGTCCACCACACCGTCTTGTGGTTAGTTCCATCATCATGCCCTTCATGTTCACGTGTTCATCTATCGTACCTAAATGAGATGCACAATGCACATATATGAATAAAAGGAAGTAATACAAGGCATGTTAATCTACAGTCACTGAATCATGAGATAACAAACACACCAAGCAAAGCAACATGGAAGCAATCATAATCTCACATAGGCATTTTAAGGATAGCAGGACAGCAAGCACAAGATTTAACCATAACTGAAGCTATATACATCCAACCAGGGTGATATAAGCCTTTCTGGAAAGCTATTGAAATTGTATACAACTTTACTATTATCATCTTAAGATGATTCAATACTTATAAAGGTCAAACAACACATTGAAGGCAGCTCTGTCTAGACTTGGACAGATTCTGTCCTCACTCTTCAAACAATCATAACTATGGATCTAGACCATCAAAAGGGATGATTCTAGACAATTTGGAAAGCCAATGAAATCTACTACAACTGATCTATTATCACCAAGAAGTGATTCAAAGCATAACTCAGTCAAATAATGCAATCAAACAGATCTAGACAGAAAATTGGCAAAACCTGACAGCAGTCATCCAAAAGCCATAACTCCTAAACTATTAGGCCTATGACCAAGAAATTTTAGGACAAGCTAGATATAGAAGTTGGCTACAACTTTTGTATAGAAAAATATTTACATGCAACATCATCTTGATGGGGAAAACATCCCAACAACAGAGACTACACCTGCAGCCATTTCAGCACATAAGCAAAACATTCTTTTCCCTTATTTATCACCTAAGCACACATAGGAATGAGCTATTTAGATAGCTCCAAACATGATTACATGGTCATACAAGACTCATCTCAGACCAAAGGATATTAAGGAATCACAAGAAACATATGCATTCATTTGTCTTTAATTATTCACTCATTATTACATAAAAACCCATTATTTAATTATTTAAGTTATATGGTAAACATCTCAAATGAGTCCCAAACTTTTATGAGAGCTAGGTGATTACAAATCATGACTAAGGTTCAAATCTTACATGCTCAGGTTCCATAATTCAATTATTACAAAATAAACAAATCTATAATGCAATAAAGCATTGGAGAGCAAATTAAATATGAAACTCAACATTTTCTGAAAACAACATGACCATATTATTGATTCTCAGGCTAAAACAACATCATACAAAGGTAGTGAAACACCATTTTTCATTTTTACCACAATATATTATTTATAATGTATTTAAATCTACTTAATATGCACCAAAGAAGATAAATCAACAACTCAGTCATACATGCACCATAAATCATGAAATTTTAACCATACATCACACATCATACATAGAGTCTACAATTAAATTTTCATGCCATTTGGAGCAATACAACTCCAGATACAAAAATGACAAGCAATTCGACCATTTATTTCCTATTTAAAAAGATTAATGTGAAACACCAATAAAACAGTAAACAACATATATGTTTTATTTTTTTGAGCTAGTGCATGTCATTAGAAGCCTAACAAAATTGGAATCATGATTTTTGGACATATATTTCTCAAAATGTGGATCGGGATAATTTAAATGAACTTCTAAACCACATTTCAATAATGAATTCTACAGCATAAATACAGGCATGCATGACACAACCAACTATACTAACATGCAGAAAACTTTACCACGAATCCAACAAAACAAGCCTCATCATTTTGCACGCTCCAAACTCGAGATATTGAATTTACAAGATCTAGCACGAAATCTGAAATGAAAACCGAAATGCATCTACACCCTAAGAGCTGCTATGTGCACCCCCGATCTGCACCAGCGCGTTCTGCAGAGCGGCTTACACGCGGGACCCGCTACCCGCTGGACCCCACCTGTCATACGCAGAGCAAAGGCACACAGGGGATTCCCTTCTTCTTCCTCTGTTTCTCTCCCGCGCGAACAGACAGACGAAGGCGCCGGGGAGGAGATGGCCGGCCCGGCCAGGGCTCGCCGGAGAGCGGCCGGCGGCGGCGAAGTGGGGCCAGAGCTAGCCCAGGAGCCAGCGCACCCGCCGGTGCTCTCGGCATGGCGAGAGGTGGCCTGCAGCGGCCCAGCCACGCACACCGGCGGCACGCCGCGGCGGCGGCCCGAGGCGAGCTGCAGCCCGGCGACGAGGTGCTCGGAGAAAGAGTCCCTCAGACGCGTTATGACCTGGAGAAGACGAGACTGCGCTGCCGATTTGGCCGAACGAAACCCGGAGGTGGAAGAACGACAAGGCCGCGGAGCTCGGCGGCGTCCATGGCGGCCGCGCTCCGGCAGCGCGAGCTGCAGGGACAGAAATGGCGATGTGATGAGCTGTGGAGGAGCGGTGCGATGCGATGATAACGAATCCGGAGGCCACAGGGGCGGAAATGGCTTAGGGGCGACGATGGCGGAGCTCCACTCGACGGCCATGGCGGCTCTGCTCGGTCCGCCGCGAGCAGGGCGAGCCGAGAGGGCGAGAGAGGAGTGGGAAAAATGAATGGGAGAGTGAGGAAGAGTGAAGCACTCTGGTGCCCTTTTCATCGAGCAGAGAGCGTACAGAGGCGCAGCAAGGCGATTGGCCATGGTGGGCGGCGCCCAGAGCTCGGCGGACGCGTGGACATTAAACCGAACAGATGGCGCGCGCAATTGTGCTCGACTTCGGCCGGCCAGAACGGCATATTCTGAGTAGATTCGGTCTGAGTGCCCTTAATCAAAGTTGTTGCCCACATTATGGTCTACAATCTGTATTTAGAGGTCATGGCCAGAACAGCTCTGGTTTGGAAGATAATTAGGCTCAAAGTTGATGCTGTCAACAAGCTAATTACAATCAAAGATCGAGTGGCAACTCTTGTCAAACGAAGTCGGATTGACCTCAAATTTGAATATGTTGTGCCTCAAAGAGTTTGTAACAACTTCTATTCTTGGTCCAACTCAAGTTACTTAACGAAATTTGGTGAACACAGGAAGGCCATGAAATCAACACCATTTTCAGACTTAGAATTATTCTAAGTGCTGAAATTAGATTTTTCTTCTGTCTTGTGTTCACTTTTTGAGGCACTTAGGGTTTGAATCATGACTTGGTCCAAAAATAACATTTGTTCTACTCCAAAATATATGTAACTTTTATTTTGGGTCAAACTTCATTTCTTGCTCCAAAATAATATTTCCACTTTGGTCAAGGTAAGATCATTAGAGAGCTCAATGTGGATATTTAAGCCAATTAAGGTATTTTCTTGGCATTTGCTCAACATGAGTCCTTCATGACTTTTGTTGTAGAGTTCAATAGAGTTATTTGGTCAAGGTTGCAAGGTTTGGTTGGCTTTGCATGCTCATCTCCACTTAATCCATAAATCCAATTAAGTGAATAACTTGTCATTCCATGTGAATTCTCAATTCGGATCTTTATGAACCATTTCCAATGATCATGGTAGATGAAGATGAATGTGAGATAGTGATCAAGATCATGGATTGAGACAACTTGGTTAGGTCCACACTCGCTGGTTAGCTCGTGACTAACACCTGGGGTGTTACAGCCTTCCCCCCTTAAAGGAATCTCGTCCCGAGATTCGGAACG
The DNA here is from genome assembly GCA_038502445.1 of Eremochloa ophiuroides. Lineage (NCBI taxonomy): Eukaryota > Viridiplantae > Streptophyta > Magnoliopsida > Poales > Poaceae > Eremochloa > Eremochloa ophiuroides. The sequence goes on from JAHLJS010000003.1 coordinate 36,493,096, forward strand.
TAAGAGCTTTCAAGGGTAGAGAAGCATGTCAGCCCCTTTTCCAAGGTGATGCTAGTACAAAACTACTTAAAAATTCCATAACACTGGTAGGACAGGAAGTGATCACCTCATGGTTCACGATAAAGTGCGGACGATAAAGGTTGGTTCAGTTGTCACTCTTGAGAGATCATATACTCCCATTTACTTGATGCAATTGCAAGAAGGGATCATTATGGATAGGACAACTTTCCAATCATTCAAGAATTCTTAGAAGTTAACTCTTGGTTGAAGAATTTATTCATTGACTTCTATGAAGCATTGTTACTTTGGGATGAATCCAAGATAACACTGCCAATTAATTTGGGAGGATTTCAAGACAACTCATCCCAATTAGCACTTTCAACATGCAGGGTGTGAATTGGAGCGTCAAAGAGTAGTTTTCAAAACATCTTATTCTCTAGTGGATATAGCATACACCACTATTTTCATAAGGGATGAGATCATGGACGAGGCAGATATTTGCTAAGCTGAGAAAACTGATTGACAACATGCAAGGTTTCTGTTGGTTGTAGACACAATTTACTGAGATGCAGACTGATGGAAAGCTACATAATGTTCCATGTGTACAGTTCTCTTTCTGATGGCAACACTGTATTATTTGAGTGTGTTGAGTGAACGATAAATGCGATAGCTGACTCTATCGGCTCAGTGCTTTTGATGTCCATCAATAAGGGAACCCTCGTGTCTATGTAGCAACAGTCGTTTGGGTAGAGCCTGAGGTAACCTCTTTATAACTGTTGTTGTAAGAAAAACAATGATAACAGTCGCCATTTCTAACAAGATCCTTGAAAACAAAACACATATGCTCTCAATATGTATTTCAAGATTTGATCAATTCTTCCTGATTGGCCTGAGGTATGCTATGCTGAAGATAGGACGAACTCTGGATTAGTTTCATTATGTACACAAAGTTGTCTGTCACTCCGTGATAAAAGGCACAGAGGGCATCAAGTGACAAGTGTAGGCATACAGATGCATATGGTTACACTCCATTCTCTTCCAAGGCACAAGATTCTGGCTGGCATTTACTCGAGTAAGGTGATTCTTGTAAATGCTTCCAAAATGAGCTGAAAACTATAGTTCATGATCCGATACAATGGTTTGGGGTGCACCATGCAGTAGCAAAAGTTTGTGCAATATGCAACTTGGCATACATATTTGCACGATGGTTAGTCTAGACAGACATGAATTGTGCAGGTTGATGAGACAGATCACAAATTCCTGCATAGAATCAAAAACCTTTTTGTACACGAGGAAAACCGATGAGCAATCCCAAACTTATGTATTCTCATTTGCAGCCGAGAATAAACAAGATTGAAGCGGATTGACAAGTTTAATGAGGTGGGTTGTGTAGAGTGTTTACTCACAAAGTTTTGAGAAGCAGTCCTCTACCAACAACTTGAGTACAATTTTTTCCTGTGATCCGACTGTAGTCATCAAAACTAACTTGATAAAGTACCTTTGACACAAGGTAAACCTTTTGCAGTGGCGATCCAAAGTTTGAGTGTCTTCACATAATTCAGAAATCCATTTATTAACACTCTCTAACTTATCTTCACTTCACACTTCCATGAGTTGAGTGGGTAGAACTCCTTGACCGATCAAGAATAAGGAACTGATTTTTTTTTAATGTCGTTTTTGTTGTCCATACCATAGAGTATCAAACAGGGCACCTGATTGCACCAAGATGTACTATGGTATTGACTTCATCTGTTGGGGTGTCTTTTGTAGCTCTTCACTAGGCTGAAACCATAGTTTGCACTATCTGAGTGATTGACAAAGATGGAATTGGCTTCATTATAGCAAGGCCTCGGAAGTAAGGGTGCCACAAACTAGTACCAATTAGGCTTAGGAGTTTCTTGTATAGCATTGTTCTATGAGATATGGCCTTCAAAAACAGGGGTTAATTACTTCTCTATACCCACGGACATACTTGTTAGCATGGAACAACACTTCTTGATAGAGATCTATTCAACTATTTTATGTATCCATTTATTCATGTCAGACAGACTGATCCAATTGGAAACTACAATGCTCACATGAGAGAGCGAGTGAACAAATTTCTGCATTTCATCAGCAGAGGAAACTATTTCATTGAGCAGAAAAGTGATAAAGGAATGGTCTTGCTATTGCTTCTCACTAGAACCGAGTATACTTCATTGCTTAGCTGCAGACTATTCTTCACACTGGGGTAACTAGTTAGTTGTCCTTAAAAAGGTTCTACATCTTTGGCTTCTGCAGCAAATGGTTGCAGATGATATACATGCACAAGGTCACCATCACGGTCAGCAGACGTGAAGCAACACATGAGAAGATTTATTTTGACTGTATGATCTTCATGCAAATAGGTATTGAACTTGGATAGAAGCTAGTGGACTTGCAAATAACCTATCAGAAAACATATCACATCCTGCTAACTATTGCCTGACTGATACTTTGCAGATAACTTTAAAGTTCGTGTGCTCTTTTGATCCCACAATAATGGCAGGTGCTGGTTGATATGCCCTAGTAGATCATGTCAGATTCTTTGTTTACCACATCTTGTAGTATGTCAATGTTGATGTCAGTGACTTGCTCTTCAAAGATCATTCTCTTTGTGACTTCTGAAGGAAGCTATATACTTGACAAACATCTGTACCTTCTGATAGAACATTGAAGGATCGAGTCGGTAAAGACTTTGCAAGATAGATCAAGAAATATAGGGATAGATCAATTTGAATTAGAGGCACCTTCAAAGATAGATTTAGGAAAAATCCATGGAAGACAACACATTGGTATTACTTCATAATGGATTACGATTAGAGGCCGGGATACCAACGTGTACCGAGAAGCACTACTTTATTGGGCGTCCCCACAAAAAGGTTCTCGGTTTCGTCATGGCACCATCAGTCAATAATCATAACACCACTATCAAACATGCCCAACGAGAAATCTTAAGAAACATGGATAGATTGGGAGATACGAGATATTACGCATCGGTGTAGTTTTGCAATGCATCACGACCAGAGACCTCGATATTCGCACGTGCCGAGCAACACAGCCTAGTGGTTGCGATCCACAGGATGTCCTCGGTTTCATCGCAGTATCATCGATCACGGATCATAACAACATAAATGAACATACAACCAATGAGAAAATCATGCGTGGCAAGGATAGATTTGTGAAAGGATGACATTTCGCAGAGGGAAGGTAAGCTACTACAATCAATTATAGGGTTAATAGCCAACAAGAGCATGATTTGGCAATGAAAACATGAGTTAGAAGACGGATTAGTTGCCAAAATAGTAGTACATGAGGCTTTACTTCAGTCCCACGCGGTTTCCATGTGTCTAGTATGGAGATTACCCGACCCATGATTTACAAGAGATTAGATAGAAGGAGGGAAAATCATGAGACAAAGATTGACAAGCATCTTGAGAAGAAGATAACCATAGACAACCAGATGTCTCATGAACCAACTATATACAACAATCATAGGTTGAGTTGACAAACATCATGATTCATACAGAAAGAATACAAGGAAAATAGGGAAGGAGAGATTTAACTCACACAAGATGGTTTCCTTCGAGTGAGTAACAAGGAGAGGGTCTAGATAGAAACATGGCATAAGAGAATTATAGGTTAGCTACCAAGAATAACTAACATGAGATTCTATAATTCCACATGCATCTCGCATCTATCAAGAAACCCTCAGACCATCCAATGGCGTGAGCTTGTGTACCATTAATTAGTACTAGGAGACTCTTAATGATCAACATTGCTAGGCCTTTAGAGAGATTTGGAAAACAACCTGATCATGGGACAGATTCAATGCATGATTTGTGAGATTGAATTGATAAAACCATAACATGATCCATAATGAAAAGATTACAAGGAAACTTCTGGGTAAGCTAAGAAGAGGTTCAAATCAAGGATTTGGGCAAAGACTCCAATGAACATGATGTAGGCAAGCTTTGTTGACTGAAATCTGAACATTCTCTAGATGTGGAGATGACTGCTGAAAGTAAGGAACAGATTAGATCAAATCATTTGTAGGGGTGATCGATTTTGCATAACCTGATTTCCAAAGAAAAGATTATAAGATCTAATTTAACAGAGATCAAGCTATCATCATGACATCTAGAAGGACTAGAGGAGACACTCCAGATAGGATTTGGATAAGGCTTTAGATGAAAGAAAATGCAGGCATGGTTTCATAGATCTTGAACAAGAACATATGACAACCATAGGCTAGCATTAAGAGAAAACTCAGGTGGGTCTATTGTGCCAAATGAAAAGCCTACAGGCAGAATTGGTTTAGCTTCTGACAAGATTTATGGTTGAGAAATACTTATAAGGCTACTTAAAGGTTTAGCAACTATTTGGTTTTCAAAACAAGCAAGAAGGGAGGCAACACAAGCTGAAAACCTAATAACGCTATTCAGACAACATAGAACAAAGGATGAGATAAGCATACTTATGCAACAAGCAACAATCACATGATGCAACAATCATGATGCATGCTCGTCCTATTCGTTCTCACTCAGTTGCCTATATAGCATGGCAAATACGTTCTATGTCGGTGGCATAACCTACGTACTCTCTCGGTATATAGCTAGCCGTTAACTACCATATACGCATTCGAGGTTAGCGTACCTGCAGAAGATTCATTTCAGCCCAACCCCACATGTGTACATGGCAATAAGAAGCACTTTTTGCCGGAAATGCTCCCATGAGCACTTGCGACCCCAAGAAAGTAATTACTCCATCATACTTCCATAAGTACACATATGAATCACATGTACTCACTTCAGTAACCATAAACACTCACCATAGATCGACGGCTGTTCGATCGTACACTCACATCTCACCTTACCTCATCTGAAGTGGCCGGTATAAATCGTCAACCCAAGAAGCAATAAGAAGCCGCAATGTCACATATATCCGCGCAATAAAACCAAATGAACCGCAAATGGAAACATGATGCAATTCCCCAGTTAGTACTTACATAAGCCACCTGATAATCCTAATATGGGCTATAAGACTTGGTCCTTGGCACACTTAGTTTGTTCAAACCATTTGTTTAAAACACCTATATATAGCTATAAGTTGGTAATTAGTTTTGCAAACTCAAAACTTTTTATTTTTAAATACTCATGTGACGGTACATGCTGAATTTTTGCTCTGGTACCAACTGTAACAGAACCGACCAATTTATACGAGCACAAGTACAGCGACAGCTGTTTTCCCAGCTATCGAGCCACACTTGAGCCAATATAAACCCGGTAGTCCGTGAAATCTCGAAGGATTTCAAGCTTTTACACAGTACATACCCCAAGGATCGCAGAAACTCAGCAGTACACATACACATGATACATAGATTCGCACATATTTCAAATACATCAGAGTACAAGATAAACTTTTACATAAAAGTTCAATAGCGGAAACGAAATCAATTTTACATAAGCTTAATTTCATAATACAGTGCCAAGTGTCGACCAGTCACAGCAACAAAGGTAAGATAGATAACATGACCTTGCCCAAGGTCTAGTCTTCCTCTCCCGAAGGATAGAAGTAACTCTTTAGTCAACCAAGCATTCCTCCTGCAACATTGGGAATAAAACCCTGAGTACTCAATTGTACTCAGCTAGACTTACCCGACAGGAAGTAAATAAAAAGACTCTCAAGGATATGCAAGGGCTTATTTGGTGTAGTTCAGAGGATAGCAATCATTTTTGCACAAAAAGCATTACTACAATAGTTCCTCAACTTATCAAGTTTTAGATATTGATTCAGCTTCGATTTCAGTTAATCTATTAAGCTAAGGTTTGCATGCTATACTAAACAATCACTTGATATTATAGCAATCAATAAAACCATATGATTTCCGATATCCACAGATATCAACCTCATCTCACCATAATCATAGTTCAAGTTGTTAACCTCTACCTCACCAGAAGATCAGTTCAGTTTCTCACTAACCAGGAGAGATGGCGATTCGAATCGATTGTACCAGCTGGCAAATATGCCAATCACAAACCCTGTCAGCCGAGCCACTGGCTTCTTGGGCCACCGTTAAATCTTTCTGAGTCACAATATGTCGCGGGCTTGGCGGGGACCATATTCTCAGAGACCAACCCACTTCCAGGATGCATCAGGTCCCTGACCTGCCCTTGGTAAGATGGTGTCTCCGCACATACTTCCTACCTCCAGAATATGTCTGCCTAGTCGCACCAATTCCCGGCTCAGAAAGAAATACTCGGCTTCGCGGTTAGAACGACTTATCTGGCCAGCTATGTGACGACGTCCTTCAATCTCAACTGATGTCTGGTGGCCTCAGTCCTAGTCGGCCGCAAGCAGCACCGAAGTCAACATGACCCATGTCATGCAGCTCCCCGCTACCTAGCCTTGATTCTCTTATTATTTCATTGTGGCATGGTGACACATATAGCCAACCATGTGGATCTCGTCAGTCACCACCTACACTCGCGGATGACAGGAAATCACCCGACTTTCTCGCGGATGACAGGAAATCACCCGACTTCTACCGGTCTAAGCAGGGCTAAGCATAAGATCGGTCACCTGTCTAGTAATAGTATCAGGTTCACATATATAGTAGACAAGGTAGATATGCAGTAACGGTTTCAAACCAACTCCTATACTTAAATGCACAAACATACGATTTAATAAAGACCGGTGCATTTATAAAAAGAGATAGGTGGAGGCTTAGGGATGCTCCGGGGCTTGCCTGGGGTTCAACACTAAGTTAGTGTTTGTTAGATGACACTTGTTCGACGAGCATTTCCCATCCAAGCACTCGATTAGTCCTTCCACCTTCGTGATTAGTCCACCACACCGTCTTGTGGTTAGTTCCATCATCATGTCCCTTCATGTTCACGTGTTCATCTATCGTACCTAAATGAGATGCACAATGCACATATATGAATAAAAGGAAGTAATACAAGGCATGTTAATCTACAGTCACTGAATCATGAGATAACAAACACACCAAGCAAAGCAACATGGAAGCAATCATAATCTCACATAGGCATTTTAAGGATAGCAGGACAGCAAGCACAAGATTTAACCATAACTGAAGCTATACACATCCAACCAGGGTGATATAAGACTTTCTGAAAAGCTATTGAAATTGTCTACAACTTTGGTATTATCCTCTTCATATGATTTAATTCATATAAAGGTCAAACAACACAAAGAAGACAGCTCTGTCCAGACTTGGACAGATTCTGTCCTCCCAACTCAAACAATCATAACTAGAGATTTAGACCACCAAAAGGGATGATAATAGACAATTTGGAAAGACATAGAAATATACTACAACTTCTTTATTGTCACCAAGAGGTGATTCAAAGCATAAATTGGTTAAACAAAGCAAACATTCAGGTCTGCACCGAAAACAAGCAAAACCTGACAGCAGACTTCTAAAAGCCATAACTCTTAAAATATTAGGCCTATGACCAAGAAATTTTAGGACAAGCTAGATATAGAAGTCGGCTACAACTTTTGTATAGAAAATATTTACATGCAACATCATCTTGATGGGGAAAACATCCCAACAACAGAGACTACACCTGCAGCCATTTCAGCACATAAGCAAAACATTCTTTTTCCTTTCTATCAAAGCATACCTATACTTATGAACTATGGACATAGCTCCAACCATCATAGCATGATCAATAACACTCATATCAGATTAAGACATGGTAAGGAGTCATAAACAACATGCATGTGTCTATTTACCTCCAATCTCCTTCTAAATATTACATAAAAGTCATTTATTTAATTATTTAAGTCATGTGATAAACATCTCAAATAGAGCCAATATTTTTATGAGAGCTAGATAATTACAAAACATGACCAAGGTTCAAATCTTACATGCTCAGGTTCCATAATTTAATTATTACAAAATAAACAAATCTATAATGCAGTAAAGCATTGGAGAGCAAATTAAATATGAAACTCAATATTTTCTGAAACAACATGATCATATTATTGATTCTCAGGCTAAAACAACATCATACAAAGGTAGTGAAACACCATTTTTCATTTTTACCACAATATATTATTTATAATGTATTTAAATCTACTTAATATGCACCAAAGAAGATAAATCAACAACTCAGTCATACATGCACCATAAATCATGAAATTTTAACAATACATCACACATCATACATAGAGTCTACAATTAAATTTTCATGCCATTTGGAGCAATTCAACTCCAGATACAAAAATGACAAGCAATTCGACCATTTATTTCCTATTTAAAAAGATTAATGTGAAACACCAATAAAACAGTAAACAACATATATGTTTTATATTTTTTTGAGCTAGTGCATGTCATTAGAAGCCTAACAAAATTGGAATCATGATTTTTGGACATATATTTCTCAAAATGTGGATCGGGATAATTTAAATGAACTTCTAAACCACATTTCAATAATGAATTTCTACAGCATAAATACAGGCATGCATGACACAACCAACTATACTAACATGCAGAAAACTTTACCACGAATCCAACAAAACAAGCCTCATCATTTTTGCACGCTCCAAACTCGAGATATTGAATTTACAAGATCTAGCACGAAATCTGAAATGAAAACCGAAATGCATCTACACCCTAAGAGCTGCTATGTGCACCCCCGATCTGCACCAGCGCGTTCTGCAGAGCGGCTTACACGCGGGACCCGCTACCCGCTGGACCCCACCTGTCATACGCAGAGCAAAGGCACACAGGGGATTCCCTTCTTCTTCCTCTCTTTCTCTCCCGCGCGAACAGACAGACGAAGGCGCCGGGGAGGAGATGGCCGGCCCGGCCAGGGCTCGCCGGAGAGCGGCCGGCGGCGGCGAAGTGGGGCCAGAGCTAGCCCAGGAGCCAGCGCACCCGCCGGTGCTCTCGGCATGGCGAGAGGTGGCCTGCAGCGGCCCAGCCACGCACACCGGCGGCACGCCGCGGCGGCGGCCCGAGGCGAGCTACAGCCCGGCGACGAGGTGCTCGGAGAAAGAGTCCCTCAGACGCGTTATGACCTGGAGAAGACGATGGCGCTGCCGATTTGGCCGAACGAAACCCGGAGGTGGAAGAACGACAAGGCCGCGGAGCTCGGCGGCGTCCATGGCGGCCGCGCTCCGGCAGCGCGAGCTGCAGGGACAGAAATGGCGATGTGATGAGCTGTGGAGGAGCGGTGCGATGCGATGATAACGAATCCGGAGGCCACAGGGGCGGAAATGGCTTAGGGGCGACGATGGCGGAGCTCCACTCGACGGCCATGGCGGCTCTGCTCGGTCCGCCGCGAGCAGGGCGAGCCGAGAGGGCGAGAGAGGAGTGGGAAAAATGAATGGGAGAGTGAGGAAGAGTGAAGCACTCTGGTGCCCTTTTCATCGAGCAGAGAGCGTACAGAGGCGCAGCAAGGCGATTGGCCATGGTGGGCGGCGCCCAGAGCTCGGCGGACGCGTGGACATTAAACCGAACAGATGGCGCGCGCAATTGTGCTCGACTTCGGCCGGCCAGAACGGCATATTCTGAGTAGATTCGGTCTGAGTGCCCTTAATCAAAGTTGTTGCCCACATTATGGTCTACAATCTGTATTTAGAGGTCATGGCCAGAACAGCTCTGGTTTGGAAGATAATTAGGCTCAAAGTTGATGCTGTCAACAAGCTAATTACAATCAAAGATCGAGTGGCAACTCTTGTCAAACGAAGTCGGATTGACCTCAAATTTGAATATGTTGTGCCTCAAAGAGTTTGTAACAACTTCTATTCTTGGTCCAACTCAAGTTACTTAACGAAATTTGGTGAACACGGGAAGGCCATGAAATCAACACCATTTTCAGACTTAGAATTATTCTAAGTGCTGAAATTAGATTTTTCTTCTGTCTTGTGTTCACTTTTTGAGGCACTTAGGGTTTGAATCATGACTTGGTCCAAAAATAACATTTGTTCTACTCCAAAATATATGTAACTTTTATTTTGGGTCAAACTTCATTTCTTGCTCCAAAATAATATTTCCACTTTGGTCAAGGTAAGATCATTAGAGAGCTCAATGTGGATATTTAAGCCAATTAAGGTATTTTCTTGGCATTTGCTCAACATGAGTCCTTCATGACTTTTGTTGTAGAGTTCAAATAGAGTTATTTGGTCAAGGTTGCAAGGTTTGGTTGGCTTTGCATGCTCATCTCCACTTAATCCATAAATCCAATTAAGTGAATAACTTGTCATTCCATGTGAATTCTCAATTCGGATCTTTATGAACCATTTCCAATGATCATGGTAGATGAAGATGAATGTGAGATAGTGATCAAGATCATGGATTGAGACAACTTGGTTAGGTCCACACTCGCTGGTTAGCTCGTGACTAACACCTGGGGTGTTACACGAAGACCGGGACTGGAATCAAGTATAGACGTCCTTACCCCGAGTGGTACGACCGAGTGACGTTGCCGCCCAGGTATCGCTTGCCCGACTTCTCCAAGTTCAGTGGGCAGGACGACATCACCACCATGGAACACATTAGCCGTTACCTGACCCAGCTCGGCGAAGCTTCATATGAAGTAGCTCACAGGGTCTGGCTCTTTCCGCTATCACTGACAGGGCCGGTGTTTAGCTGGTTCGTGTCCAGGGAGCCTGGCTCGATTCAAGGTTGGGAGGATCTGGAGACCAAGTTCCATAATTACTTCTTCTCTGGCACCGGGGAGAAAGACATCACAGATCTCACCAACATGCGCCAAAAGCCGAATGAACTTGGATCGGCTTTCATCAAGCGATTCAGGGAGACCAGGAACATGTGCTACTCTTTGAACCTGAACGACAAGCAGCTCACCAAGATAGTGGTCAGTGGGCTGCTCCAACACGTCCAAGAAAAGCTGGTGGGCACCAACTTCAACGGCATTAGCGAGGTAACGCAGAGGGTGGCCGCATTAGAACAGCATGCCCAAAGCTTTAAGAAAGAATCGAAATACAAGCAGTCGGCCTACGTCTGTAATTCCGACTCAGAGGATGGGGAGAATGAAGAAGTGGCTGCTGTTGAGCTCAAATGGGGTACAAAGCCCATGGCCGTGCCGAAGGGTTGGAGCACGGAAGATCAATACAACTTTGACACACGCAAGCTGGACAAGCTCTTCGACCTGTTAGTCAGTGCGGGCCACATCACCTTCCCAGCTGATTACGTCAAGCCGTCTCCTGAAGATTTGCAGGGGAAACCGTTCTGCCAGTACCACGGCCTCACCTCACACTCCACAAACAACTGCCGCAATTTCAAAGCAGCAATTCAGAATGCTATTAGGCGCGGCCTGTTGAAATTTGAGGCCCCTCCCAAGGGGAAGATGAAGATCGACAAATTCCCATTCCCGAAGGGGCAAAACATGGTCCAGATCGTAAACCCTCCGACCAAAGTAAAGGTGTTAACCTCAGAACGGGCCAGAAAGAACTCCTCAGTTGATACCGATGCACAGATCACAGCTGAGGAGCTAGCGCTGATCAAAGGAAGGAGGGAGCAGAACCAGAGGCAGCTGGAGCAAGGAGAGTCCAACGGTGCCAAGAGCAGGAGGCCCACGCACCAGCACCTTCTGAATAAGTTGCGGTGACAGAAAGAGAAAGATCATCAGAGGCAGCTGCAGCGCGAAGAAGAGGAGTACCGCAGGTGGCTCCGCGAAGAAGAAGAGGCGCGCTATCACGAAGAAATGGCTCGCCACCGGGAAGGTGAGGAGGATCACTAGCATTGCCCATTCTTCCGACACTGCTGGAACGAAGGCTTGAGACTGCCAACGCTGCGCAACTATCCAGAATGCAGCGATCAGTACCGAGAGTACAGGCAGTCCCAGGTCAACCGCCGGTCCGTGCACCAGAGGCTGGGGAGCCCCCATAGCCCGCGGGATCGGCGTGAAAAAAGGGACCTGCGCGATCGGCTTGATGAGGCGGTAGTTGAACGCCGACAGCTGGTTTGGCAAGAGAACCAGTGGTGCCCGGGGATCTAACTAGAAGCCAAAGGCGCCGGGTGCAGCGGCTCAGGAACAGGGAGCTCCAGGCTGTGGGGCGCGCCAAACAGGTGTGGCGCGAGAAGCCTTCACAAAATAATGGAAAGGCTGTAGCCGATGCACAGATGGTGTTTGTGCTACCTGCAGAGTTCAGAGCCAAGAAGTATGATACCGATTCTGACTCAGACGATTCGGGATCAGAAGGAGTGGCCAAGTTAGTGCTCGCATAGCAAACTACTTTTGATAAGCCGGCCAAGAATCGACATCTGAAGGCCATCTATCTCAAAGGTTATGTCGACGGCATGCCCATGACGAAGATGCTGGTGGACGGTGGTGCCACTGTCAATCTCATGCCCTACACTACATTCCGCAAGCTAGGCAAGGGTCCCGATGATCTAATAGAAACCGATCTGATGCTCAAGGATTTCGGGGGCAATTCTTCCAACACTCGGGGGGCAATCAACGTTGAGCTGACAGTGGGGAAGAAGACACTGCTTACTACCTTTTTCGTGATCGGCAGTAAGGGAGCCTACAGCTTGCTGCTCAGACGCGACTGGATCCATGCCAACTGCTGCGTGCCATCCACCATGCATCAGTGTCTCATTCAATGGCATGGCGATGAGGTCGAAGTGGTCCCGGCCGATGACTCGGTCAGCGTAGCGACGGCGGATGCCACATACTGGGAAGCTAGGGATCATGATTGTTTCTCTGACAAGGTTTGGAAGGAGGCTCCATCAAGGTCAGCGATGAGAGTCAACAGCCGATCAGGGCAATCGGCTCTGAGTCTTTTTATTAAATGGAGAATCCGATCGACGGCACAGAGGGTAAGTTGGGGCAAGGATTCACGTCGGCCGATAAGCTCGAAGAAGTAGATGTTGGACCCGGCGACAGGCCAAGGCCGACATTTATTGCCGCCAATTTAGACCCGGAGTTCAGGCAGGAGCTGATTCAATTGCTGAAGGACTACAAAGATTGCTTCGCCTGGGAATATTATGAGATGCCTGGATTGGACAAATCTATTGTTGAGCACAGGCTACCTATCAAGCCAGGGTTTCGGCCACACAAGCAGCCTCCACGTCGGTTTAGAGAGGACGCTCTGCCCGACATTAAGGCCAAAATCACGAGGCTGTTAGAAGCCGAGTTCATTCGAGCTTGCCGATATGCCGAGTGGATATCGAACATCGTCCTCGTGTACAAGAAAAATGGTAAATTGCGAGTCTGTATTGACTTCAGGGATTTAAATAGAGCTACACCGATGGATGGCTACCCTATGCCAATAGCCAATATGTTGGTGGACTCGGCTGCTGGGCACCAGGTTATTAGCTTTATGGATGGCAATGCTGGTTATAATCAAAATTTTATGGCTGACGAAGACATCCCGAAGACCGCCTTCAGGTGCCCTGGTGCACTTGGTTTGTTTGAATGGGTGGTTATGACGTTTGGTTTGAAGAATGCCGGTGCAACCTATCAGAGAGCTATGAATTATATATTTCACAAGTTGATCGGCAAAATCGTTGAAATCTATATAGATGACGTGGTGGTGAAATCCAAGAGCAATAAAGATCACCTGGACGATCTGAGGGCCACTCTGGAGTGCACAAGGAGACATGGTTTGAAGATGAATCCTAACAAGTGTGCGTTCGGCGTGTCGGCTGGCGAATTTCTGGGATTCATGGTCCACCGCAAAGGGATAGAGATCGGCAGCAGGAGTAAGAAGGCGATCGATGAACTTGTACCTCCAACCAATAAGAAGGAATTGCAGTCTTTGCTTGGTAAGATTAACTTTATCAGAAGGTTTATCGCCAACTTATCAGAGAAGGTGCTGCCGTTCTCGCCATTGTTGAAGCTCAAGAATGATCAAGAGTTCAAATAGGGTGACGTGCAACAGAAGACTTTTGACGAAATTAGAGAATACATGAAGACTCCCCCTGTCTTAGTACAGCCACGGACAGGGAGGCCTTTTAAGTTGTACGTGACGGCCGAAAGCCATACCATTGGATCGGCCCTTTTTCAAAAGTTTGAAGGGAAAGAGAGAGCAGTTTTCTACCTGAGCAGGCGGCTCCTTGACCCTGAGACAAGATACACACCGACCGAGAAGTTGTGCTTGTGCCTATTCTACTCATGCACCAAGTTGAGGCACTACCTGCTTGCCTCGGAGTGTGTGGTGGTGTCCAAGGAGGATGTCATCAAGCACATGCTTTCGATGCCTATTCTAAATGGTCGGATCAGCAAATGGATCCTGGCACTCTCAGAGTTTGACTTGAGGTTCGAATCGGCTAAGGCAGTCAAAGGCCAGGCGATAGCCGATTTCATCACGCAGCATCACGGAGGATCGGTTAATGTAGCGGATATAGCGCCATGGACTATGTTCTTCGACGGCTCTTCGTGTAAGCAAGGTGGTGGCGCCGGAGTAGTGCTCATCTCGCCGAGGGGTGTGCGCTTTGAGTATGCTTTCCAGATCGGGCCGATTGTCACAAACAATCAGGCTTAATATGAAGCCGCGTGGAAAGGTTTTCAGCTTCTGCATGAAGCAAAAGCCGATACAATTGAAGTATTTGGCGATTCACAACTAGTCATCAACCAATTGCTCGGTTTGTATGAGTGTAAAGACGAGATACTCAGAGGTTACTATGATCAGTGCCAGGCTCTCATCAAGAAGTTCATGACGGTACCTCTCTGTCACATCCCCAGGGCCCAGAACCAGGAAGCTAATCGGCTGGCGCAGAACGCGTCGGGTTATCGGCCGATGCAGGAGATTTGTAACAGCGAGCAATCAACTGATGACTGGAGGGGCGAGATAGCAGGTTACTTGGCAAATCCTTCACAACGGGTCAACAGAAAGCTAAGGTACAAAGCCACCAAGTACGTGTTGCTGGATGGTCAGTTGTATTACAAGACTGTTGAAGGAGTGTTGCTCAAATGCCTGGGGACAGAGGAATCAGTGAAGCTGATGAGCGAAGTACACGATGGAGTCTGCGGTGCACATCAATCAGCTCACAAGATGAAGTGGATCATCAGGAGGACTGGTTACTATTGGCCTACGATGCTGGAAGATTGTTTCAAATATTATAAAGGGTGTCAAGAATGTCAGAAGTTCGAAAATATACAAAAGTCTCCAGCCTCTGCTATGAATCCTATAATCAAGCCATGGCCCTTTAGAGGATGGGGTATCGATCTAATCAGCCAAATCTACCCACCATCGAGTAAGGGTCACAAATGGATCCTGGTGGTGACTGATTACTTCACCAAGTGGGTAGAAGCCATTCCTTTGAGGAACGCCACTTCAGCTGACGTGATCGAATTTGTAAAGGAGCACATTATTTACAGGTTTGGCATACCTCAGACGATCACAACCGATCAGGGGACAATGTTCACTTCAGAGGAGTTTATGACCTTTGCCGACGACATGAGCATCAAGATTTATAATTCATCGCCGTATTATGCCCAAGCCAACGGACAAGCAGAAGCCTCCAATAAAATTTTGATCAAGGTCATTAAGAAAAAGATTGAGCAGAACCCCAGAAAATGGTATTTGCATCTGAGCGAGGCGTTATGGGCATATCGCATGGCATAGCATGGATCGATCAAGGCTTCACCTTATGAGCTAGTCTATGGGCATGCTGCCGTCTTGCCATGGGAGATTCAGTCTGAGACACGGCGCGTCATGTTGCAAAACAAGCTTACAGCCGGCGAATACAAAGACATTATGATGGATAGTTTAGAAGATTTGCACTGTCATCGGCTTAGGGCTTTGGAATACATTGAAAAGAACAAGGTACGGGTGGCCAAGTATTACAACACTAAATTAAGAAGCAAGAGCTTCACCGAATCAGAGCTAGTATGGAAAGTCATTCTGCCTATTGGTACAAAAGATAGCCGATTTGGTAAATGGTCGCCAAACTGGGAAGGCCCGTATCGTGTGGTGGAGTGCGCCCCGGGTAATGCTTACGTCCTTGAAGATTTAGAAGGACAGAGACTCGCCAGAGCCATCAACGGGAAGCATCTGAAGAAATACTACCCTAGCATCCCAGTTGGGGGATGATAGCTGATTCATGTGAATCTGGCTCTATCAGCCGATGCCGTGCAAGCGGGTCGCCTTCAGGACAAAAATGGCCGATATCGTAGTAACGAGTCGCCCTTAGCACAAAAATGAAATACCCTCGATGGGGTGTAACAGCCGATCCGATAAGCATCGCCTTTAGAGCAAAAAAAAAGGGCAAAATATACAGTCTTGCAAATTGGATTGTTTCGGGCATAACGAGTTCAGAAGTATCATATACATTAAAATGCCTAATACAATCTACTTTGGATTATTGACGCCGTCCCGGATCACGTCCTCGGCGTCGATGGACACGGAGAGACCGTCGGCATGGGGGCCGAAAGCGGCCATCAGCGTGCTGAACTCCTCCATGTCTTGGCCTGCCCAGATCCCCGGTTCGACGTTCTCCAGCACGATGCCGGAGTTGATCTGGGCGGCGGCCAGAGCTCCCGCGGCACCATGACGGACGCTGCTCATCGCCACCTGGCGGACGCGGTGGTGCACGTCTGCAAGCTGCTCCACCTGCGTTTGCCCCCGCACGCGGAGGACGTTGGTGACGCTCGTCGCAGCCACGCGCAGTTCATGAAGCTGCGCCGTCAGGGCTGCATAATACAAAGGAAGGTCAGTGTTGGAAAATGCGCCGCGCGCACCATTGGACAAAGCGAGAGATTACCTGCCACGGCGGCCTGCGACTCCGGCTGGCGGCAACGAGCGCGACGGCCTGGTCTTCGTTCTCCTTATCCAGCCGACTGGCCTCTTTGGTAGCCTCGGAGTAGAGATTGCGGTACCGCACCATCTCATGGTGGAAGTGGCGGCCGTCGGCGGCGGTGTAGGAGTCGCGGGAACTCAAAGTTGACTCCGAGTTCGATTCCGCTCCGGAGGTGGTGCTGCGAGCCGGAGCGTGAGGGAGGTTCGGTTGTGGCGCCGTGCGACGCATCGAGGAATTGGCGCCGATCGGTGCGCCGGAAGGCAGATGGAGCAGGGGACGTTAGCTGAAAGGAACCATCAGATCAGGCACCCAGATTTAGCCAGATTTTAAGATCGGTGAAAAGGGAGAACAAGATACCTGCTATGGACTCCCCGTCCACTGACTTACATCATACGCCTTATTGGAGCCCTTACAGGAGCAGAGGGCCCGGCGGCGTCACCAGCGGCAGGGGTTTCCGGGGCGGCCGTCCCAGTTGCAGGAACGGCGTCACCATCCGCCGGGGCTGCCCGAGGAAGATCAGCGCCGAGGGCAGGGGTGTTTAGGCCGGCTAAGGAGCCAGCAATGCCGCTGACGAGAGATGGCTGGTGTCTGCAGAAACGGATCAAATCAGATAGAGACAGCGAGGAGATGGTAGGCTGACGATTGAACTTACCCTAATGTCTGCTCGATTCGGGCGACGATGGCCCAGATGCGGCGGATGCTCTATTCCATCTCATCGCCGTCGGCGGGCTCAGACGCCGGGCGCTTCCCACGGTCTCCATCACCGGCCATGGTCGTGAACGAGGATTGAGAGAGCGGAAGCAAAGGAGATACAAGGAGGCGGCCGGAAGAGTTGGTCGGCGAGACGGATACGATGGCGTGTGATATTGCCTCAAGTTTGCCAACTATTTATAAGACAACACGGGCACCGAGGCGGTTTCTTTGGGAAGTGAGATGGCACAGCGGATTTTAAGTTGCAGTTAATCCGCATTTCTTGAATCCGGAACAGTTGCCAAATCGGGGAGACGAAACGCCGCCATCAATGGTCGCACGCCGATCGGCTTTTTTGGGTCAGGCTGTTTAGCCGATCCTGTTGTGAGTACCCACAAGCCGATTCGTGATGAATCTGGCTGAGGGGTTAATTCTAAAGGAAAGCCGAACAAAGCCGATGCTAAGAGGCACGCCCGAAAGCCGATTCGTATGTAGAACGGATCAGGCTGAGTAATTGATTCTAAGGTACAAAGCAGTTCGAAAGCCGATTCGCATGCAGAAATGTATCAGGCTGTGCAAAGTCAGTTCGAAACAAGACGAAGCTAGTATTAAGGTGTAAAATCAAAGGCAGATCAGGCTAAATTGTCAAATTCAAGGTGAAACAGCACGAAGACAGAATTGCAAATAGAAAAGAACATGCCAAGCAGTACACCCATCATGTTACAAAGTTAATAAGGATCGAATCAGTTCTACTAATTCGGCACGGAGCGCGTGGCCGACTTGCAGCAATTGTTGATCTCGGCTTTCAGTGAACTGCAACAAGTCTAGGAGTTGGCATGTCTTCTTGCCTGCAACGACCAAGCTGCTGATTTCCTTCTTTTTCTGAGAAAGCTCGATCGTGCTGGTGGAGATGGTGATTTTGTGCTCACTGATAGCCGAATCAACTGCTTCCAGTTCTTTTCTCAGCTGGTTTCATCTTGTTTTCAATGTCTCCAGTTCTGTCTCGGCTGTGCTGATGGAAGATTTGAGCAGCCTGGCTCGATCGGCTAATCCGGTGGCCTCTTGTCTGTTGACCGATTTGTTGCTCCTCAGCTGTTCAAGCTCTGCCAGATTCCCATGAGCAGTGATAATCTCTGATGCTGTAACTTTAAGATCACTAAGTCTCTGCAGGGATTTCAAGGCTGTCACGTTGGGTTGCTGCTGGACGAGTTCGATTATTTGATCGATCAGTCCGGGATTCGAGGCCAGAGCAACTAGATCACCCTCTAGATGGGGTAGCAATGCACTTAGCCGATTGTTGAAATCTAGCTCTGAATGTTTCTCGGAGGAGGAGGCCAGTTCGTCTCTGTCACAGAATTCTTCTATGTCGAATGAATAGCCGGGAGACGAAGGCTTCGGTACCTACAATACATACATTCTCTCATCAAAAAAGGTACAATATAGATTAATTGTTTTCTGGCAGAGATGGGATACCTGAATGAGGCCTGAAGGTTGTAGGGTTGATGCCGATGTGGCTTGTTCGACTAAGGCAGTTGTGTCTCTTGCGGCATGCGGATCCTCGGCTGTCACTGCCTCGGGCAGTTGGGTTTCTGCAAACCAGAAGTAAGAGCAGTTTGGAAGCAAGGATAATTGCTAACAGCCGAATAGGAGTTACCTGGATTCCTCTCAGGGGGCAACTCCTCTTCTTCAAGGTTCGCCCAGACTTTGTCAGAAGGGCTGTTCGGTTGTATTTTTGAAAAGAAGATTTGGTCAATCAGGACATTTAAGAAAGAAAAGCCCAATGAATAGTATCTGAGTTTTGGCTCCTTCTTCATGGATCCTTTCTTCTTGAGCAGCTGATTCCTCATGGCCGATAGATTCTGGTGGTTCTTCGGCCTGTTTCTCTCCCAAGGTATCTTGAGTTGGTTGGGGATTCAGCTGATAGAAAGCCGATTTAAGAGTCGGAGTGTACTGCAGTAAAGGAAGATGCTACTGGGTACCTGAACTTTTCTTATCGAACGGCGTTTCTTGGGAGCTTGCTGTTGAAGCTGAGATGCAGCTGGCCGTTTTGAAGCAGAAGGGGAGGTCAGTACAGCAGGGCTTAACATTAGTTGTCGCGGCGTCGGTGCCCGGGAGCCTAGCCTCGCTGTCGGACAAGGAGGATAATATTCCACTGGCTCCGGTGGATTGGATGATGGGTCCTGCAAGAAAATCTTTTAAGTAACATGTTTGAATAAAGCCGTTTTTACTGGAATCGGCTGAGAACGCTTACTGCTCGGGGAGATTGGAAGTTTGGTTCCAGAGCTCTGCATTTGTCATGGACAGTTTGGCAGAACAAGTGAGCGTGCCATCGCTGCCACCAGTCATCAAAACTCTGATGGGCGATGCAGATTTGATTCCACGGCTTCAGGCGAGAATGTGGGCAGATTTGCTCCAAGTTGAAAAATTCTGCCAGCCTGAAGGTGCTCTGTGATGTTTTCCCTGGGTTTCAAGGTATTCAAGAAAGGAAGCCGAGGGGGCAATTGGCCAAAACCTAGCTGTCTTGCCATTATATTTGGGTGATAAAATTCATAAGAGGGATAGCTAGTTGGCTTGCCACTCGCGCTCCGGAGGTGCTTGAAGTCTACTGGTAAGACATAAGGTTTTATGATTGCATTCAAGATGCTGATAGCCTCATCATCAGAGCACCCGTTGTTGAACTTGAAGCTGGAGGGCGCTGGGAATTCATCTTCATCCTCGTAGGGGAACCAGGTAGTAACATTTGGTCCCAAGCCCCTGTATAATGTTTCCAGCATGTTGCCCTTTGAGGTTGGGATGGTTATGGCAGAGGCAGCTTCACCAAAACTTTGACAGCCTCTGGTTTTTGGGTCCTCCTCTTCTGAATACTCGGTGGATGGAAAGTTAAGGCCTTGGAGTTGTGTTCTTACCAGCTTATGCAGATATAGGTTGAGCCATAATTGTACTAGCCACCAAGGGCCTGTTATGCATTGCACTTCTTCACCTATAATCAAGGAACAGAACACCCGGTTCATAAGTCTGTATGTTGCACCCAACAGGAGTTTGCCCAGGGGGATGGAATGCCCTTGAGCCAGTTTCTCTGCTAAGACCCAGTAAGGGTATGCTGGTCCGGCAGTGGCGCCACAGAACACGAATCTCTCAAGCCACATGGTCAAGAATGCGACGTGTTCTTTTTCGCTCACAGAAGAGGAGTTTTTCTGGTGGTGTTGAACATAGCCACTCCACCCTTTGTATGTGTCCAGCTTCGGGAAGTACGGGTCCTTCTTGCCACTGGAGTAGAGATCCCAGAAGTCATATGATCCAGTAATCTGAAGCCCAGTGAGCATATGGATATCGCCCAGGGTAATGGTTTTTGGACCGTCTCCGAACACGAAAGCATTCAGGGAGTTGGACCAAAAGTGGCTGGCGGCAATCAGGAGCGGCTCGTTCCTTGACATCTCTGATAATGATAGGTCAAGACATTGACTCAGATGGCGCATCTCCCAGTCCGCGCGCTTCTTCGCCGCGACACGGCAGAGCCAGTTCCTCCATCCAGCAGGTACGCTTGGCCAGTTTCTGAAGGATTTGGCCCAAGAAGAGGCGCCCATCATGGAGCTTCGGAATGGGAACGGGTTGGTTTCTTGAACGATGAAATCTGTGGGGACCGGATCACCCATCGGGCCCAGGTAGTAGGTATCGGGGATGTCCTTCAGTGGAATCAAAATATCATTCCTCAACATCTGGATTTGGAACTCGTACTCAGTGAGGTTGAAGAGGAATTCACGAATCAGGGGGAGGATCGATGAAATTGATACCTCAGGGACCTCGGAAGGAGTCGCCATTAGCTCGGGGGTGATTTGACGGCGGCGAATCGAAGCTGACGGCGGCGGATTGAAGCCCGTGGCGGAAGTTGCGACGGTTTAGGGTTTCGTTTTGGTGCGAAAGTTTGAAGCGCCGAGAGGGAAGCTGCGGATTGGCTATTTGAAGGCTCAAGCGCTAATTTCGGAATAAACCAGTTTATTCCAAAATTGGGGGGCATGTGTTAACACCAAATTTTGGGCTGGGAGCTGATAACCGATGCCAGAGGAAGATAGCCGATACCAGAGGAAGATAGCCGATCTCGGAAGCAGATTCCGTCTAGCGGAAGGAAGGAAAATAGCCGATTGCACGGTGAATCGGTTATCGGGTGGAGGTGACAGGAGGCGTGCAGCGCCGGTATTGATGACGTCATCCAGAGTCTGCGCCGCCAAGATACGATCACGATCGGAGTCCGCTATGAAAGGGAAGGTGGGACTCCAAGTTATCTTAGATATAGGATAGTTTGTTAGTTTCCTTATCTATTGATGAGTTGTAATTCGACTAGGACACTATCTACGCTCAGGGTATAAATATAAGCCCTCAGCCATTGTAAAACACACAACAACATCAATACAACACAACTTTCGGCTCCGGCCAACAAACCCTAAGAGTCAGTCGAGTCCGGCGAGTTACTTCATCCAGGCTGGGTGTCATCCGGTGGACGCAGGCTTGCTTGTAAGTATCGTCAACCCCCTGTTAAACTATGTCTTTTTAGCGTCATCCGGTGGACATGGAAGCATGGTGGACCAGGGTCCTTCCTAAGCTCTGTTTTTTTTTGCGTCATCTGGTGGACGTGGGAAGCACTGTGAGTCAAGGATGATTCACGTTGGTTTACCCGATCAATCTGTGTTAACCGTCATCCGGTGGACGAGATGCAGATTAGGACGGTTTTCACGCGTGGATTAGTTATCGATTCGTGTTTGTTTGCTTGATTAATCTATTAGTTAATGTCATCCGGTAGACAGGCTATAGATTGAGATAGTTTGCATGCATTGATTAGTTATCGGCTCTAGCTAAATATGGCAATTTAGTTAGATTCATTGAGTTATCAAGATGTTATTTGTTATTTATTGTTTATTTATCAA
Source organism: Eremochloa ophiuroides (assembly GCA_038502445.1). Taxonomy (NCBI): domain Eukaryota; kingdom Viridiplantae; phylum Streptophyta; class Magnoliopsida; order Poales; family Poaceae; genus Eremochloa; species Eremochloa ophiuroides. The sequence continues at coordinate 36,515,464 of JAHLJS010000003.1, forward strand.
TATAACATCTCTCTGCCCGATCAAGATTGATAGATTTGGCTTTAGATTTATTTGAATTTGATCGTCGTTTATGCTTTCTTATGCTTATCTTTACCATGATGATCGGTTCCATGCTTACATCGGCTAATTCCCTATCAATCTTGTTCGTTACATGTTGTGCGTTCGGTGCTAGTTGAGACATATGTAGTTCTGAGGTTATCGTAAGTCTTATTTTTGTGTCTTTGTTTAAGTTAAACTGAGCGTCATCCGGTGGAATAGGTTTAATCTAAATAAGTTTTCACTAGATTAGACTTGCTTTAATTTGAAGTCTATTTATGGCTACGCTAGCATTCGTTCGTGTTTCATGGACCCTGCATCGTCTAAAGAGCTGATTCAGTTATGCTTTCAGGAATAGATCTTGTATATAGACTTATTTGGATATCTAACGATCTAGCTTTGTTTGCTGGGTTTGTTGAACCCCGCTGGCCGTTAGACCAGGTGAATGCAAACTTGGTGAACTTAACGAAGAGGATTTACTAAAGCCGCCGGCCTTCTAGACCAGTTTTAACCGATCTCTGCTTATTTGATGTACAAATCAGATCTGTACACATGATCTATTTTCTTTTATATATATTAACTGAATTAGATCGGCTGGTATGTTATTATCTTCATATGAGTATCCTGATAGCCATTTTATTTTATTATTATATTAATATATTATCGGTTCATAACATAACGGAATCGTTTTTCTAGTCGATCTTCGATTATACTGGCTCTTTGAGCCGTACAGTTGAAACTATCTGGACTCACCAGTTAGTTCCGCCTTGAGTTACTGATTATATCTGTTTCCTTATCAATTGCTGGTCAAATTGACTGGCACGTTTGGGTGTTACTGACACTCTCAGACCGGGTTCGAAGCTAGCTGGATCTGCGAGAGCTCTACTACCTTCAAGGGTCGTTTCTGGCTTCGCTGGTGTGTTGGGCTTAGAGAACCACTTTTTGTGCCAACATTTTGAATTTCACAAAAACTATTATTCTCTAAATTAAATGGCAGGCAATTGTATAAATAAATTCAATTTATCCTAGTTTAATAAATTGCAAATTTTTCAGGTGTTACACCTGCCACGTCCACAATCCGTCGGAGAAGGTCCAGGGCACTTGTACACTGTCCATCTGCGTCGGTTTCACCCAATGGTACAAGATCAATGTGTCAAGATTATATGTGTCCACCCGTTGTCCTCCAAGGACCATAAACCGCCATACCAACCGCCATCTAGGCCTCCACCGACCTCATAACCAACTTTGGAGAGGATCTTGGGCCATTGGATGGCAAGGCAGTGCATCCAAGGGGGCGCCGCCCCGCCTTTGGCGGCCACCGACCTCCACGGCCCCTACAAGTACTAAGGGTGATCCCAAGTGGTATAAATAGAGGCCTTTGACTCACTTGTTCATAAACAACTAGAGGCACTAGAGGGTTAGTTCAGGAACACAGAATGCGGAAACTATGGCTGAAGAAACACAGAATGTTCTTTCTGTTGATGATCACTGTGCAAACTCACACATTGCTGTGACCCCGTTATGCAGAACCAGCTCGTCATCGTCGCTCGATGTACCTGAACAGGCAGTCCCACCTCTCACTTGGCTTCCTGCTGAGCTCGTTCTACCCTTAGAGCCGGTTGCTGATGATATGGTGGCTGATTCAGTTGGACAGGGTGTGGCAGGCCGTCCATTGCTTGTGTACTCGCGACGTCGTGATGCTAATTTACAGGAGCCATGGCAAGTCCCTCTAGCGACAGAGTTCAGAAACACAGATTAGGGCAAATTAGCCAATATGACCGAAAAATCAATTATCATGATAGAAGCGTGAAACATGAAAGATTGTCTTTAATAAGATTTATGGCCAAATCCACCACTAATCACTACTACAAAAATGATTTTAGGTGGCGATGCCCAAACATTACTCGAGGCAGGCATAAATCTAATTGTGTAACACCTCTGGTGTTACGGTTGATTAAAACCTGCCATGTCATCATTATTGCATGTAAATCATCCTGTATAAACTTATTTTTACTATGCATTAACAAAAATAATTTTTATTTCAACATGTGATTGTGCATAAGTGCTTGAGAGTGATTTATTATGTAAATATTTGTGTTGCATGCAATTATCTAAATTAAATTGGAAAATAAAAAGAAAATCAATTATAAACCCTAAAGTGGACCTCAAATCCTAAATAAAAAACTAAGCATAATCATGGGTTGGGTCTTAAACAAAATTTGTAAATCTTTAAAGGTTGAGCAACTTTTATTTTGAAAAAATTTTAAGTTATTAAATAGAATTTTGAATAAAACCTTAATCTAGGTTTAAGGATCTAAATTTGAAATTCAAATTTAAAAACTAGAAGGAATCTGATGATAGTACCTTAATAAAAGTTTTAGTAATTTTAAAATGGAACAACTTTCATTTTTGAAGATTTTAATGTTATGTAGTGAAAATTTAAATAAACCTCAAATCAATGAATGGAAATTTAAAATTTAAATCCTATTTCAAAAACTATCAAGAATCTAACAAAACTTGCTTAATAAAAGTTGTAGGGCTTGCTAAGTAGAACAACTTTTATATTTGTATATTTTTAACTTATTGAGAAAAATCTTGAGAATTTGATTGAATTTGAAATGAATTTCAAATTGAGCTTTCACCCCATTTTGAATTACTCAAAATCCATTCAAAATTTGAAAAGGGTCCAAAAACCAAAGTTGTTCAGCACAAAATTTTCTACAACTCTTATTAAGGGCATTTTTCAAGTTACTACATGAAATCAGTGGTAATTTGGTAAAAAGAAAATGGAGCTAGAGGACATGGCTACAGTAACCGGCCCCCTCCTATTCTGACCGAGCGCAGGCGCGCGTGCCGCGCCGCACGCCGGCGTCGCCCGGGGCTGGCCGGCCATCTGTCGGTGGTGCGTTGGGGTCGTGGGGGTCCCGGCCACGTTCGACACTCGACTTTCCCCTATATACAGCTCTGAAGCCGTGGTTCCCTTCTCCTTTTCCACCATGGTCGCCGCCGTCGAGCTCTCGGTCTTCGGTCAAAATTGCCACCGTCGCTCCACCATTTTCCAATTCGTCTTTTCCGTAGACTGGGCACCCCCTGCCGCACCTGTAGAGTTCCTTTTTGCCCTCTGTCATCGCCGGAGCCGCGCAAGCGCCGTCGTCTTCCTCGCGCATGGCCAGAGGGCCGCCACAGGTGTCTTCTCCGTGGTCAGGTCGTTCCTGTGAACTTCTCTGAGTTTTCATCCTTGTTTTGGGTTCACCCTGACTCCGTGATTCTGTTGCTCGCGTTGGTTTCCTTGGTGAAGCCCTGTGGTCACCGGAACAAGGTCCTTGCCACCGGAGCGTGCTGTCGCCGCCGCCCGCACGTCATGTACCTCGCTCCAGCCCTTCTTCGGTATCGTGAACGTGAGCATCTTCTCCGTAGTAAGCTTCTAGACCTCTCTATACTCTCTGATTGGTCTGCTCTGCTCCATAGTCTCCATAGCACGGCAACCCGCCTTTGCCGAGCCGCCAGGGCCGCCATGGTCACGGCTGTGCTTGCTCACGACAGTGATTCATCAAATAACGTGCGCCGGTATGTAGATCCCGTCGCGGGGAATTTCGTGGCCCGCTCCCGGTCACTCGGCCGCCGCCGGCCGCTCTCGGCCTTCGCCGGAGCTGGCTCGGCCGGCCGGCAGCCGGCCACCGAGGGCACGAGCTGGCCAGTGCCTGGCCCGGCAATCCTGGACTGGTTTGGGCCGTAATAGGCCGGTCCAGTAGTGCTGCAGGTAGCTTTCAAATAGGATTTTTCATTTTCATGAAAGTGAATAGTGTTAGAGTTTATGAATTTTGTAGGGATAAATGTGTAGCTCCAAAAATTATGAAATAAATTGTGTAACTTCCCTGTAGAGTGTAGTATTTAAGAAAAATATGAGACTTGTATTTTAAGCACATTCTGAATATGATAAAAATAGGTATTTTAATTAGGAAATGGTATTTCCATGAATTTTGTAGCTCGAATAAATTATCCAAAATTTATGAAATTTATTGTGTCATTGTTTTGCACTGTAATCTAACTATACAAAAATTTGTAGGCCAATTGGATGAAGGGAAATTATTTCCTAATTTATAAGTAAATGAATTAAGTAGAAAACCCCTCTCTCGTATTAATGGATAAGGTTTTGTATGTTTTTTTTGGGGGGGTTGTGGTTAACCCTAAATCATTAGCATGAGATGAGCCTCGGTACTTGATTAGTTGTTTGAACTCACCATTAGTTGTGTCGGTGCTAGTTTTGGCGGGGCTAACACCGGCTAGTAAATATGTGTTTTGCGGTTGAGGCTACGGATGGTGTGCAAGGGGGAACACATGGACTATACTGGTTTAGGCCAAGCAAGCCCTACGTCCAGTGGAGAGGAGAGTCGTGTTGCCTTGCACCGGGGTGCTTGTAGTAGGGGGTTACAAGCTAGGCGAGAGAGGGAAGCGCTCCCAGGTCTCTTGTGTGTGTCTAAGTGTTTACAAGTCGTTTGCTATGGGTACGTTTGTGTGGGTGAGAACTTAGAACTTCTCCGTCGTCCTAAAGCTGGCCTCTGCTCTCCCTTTTATAGTCGCAAGGGAGAGGCCAGGGTAGCGCATGCTACCTATTAAAATAGTGAGGAGTTGCTGTTCCCCGTTTGACTATGCAGCTACTGCCTTTTCTCCGCGTCTCCGGGGCATGGCTGTCGTGGTTCGCACGTCCTTGTGAGTTCCAAGGCGGCAGCAGTCGTCGGATTACGACGTGCCGTAGGGTCACACCTATCGGCTATCTTTCCGTACGATGTGACAAGAGGGCGAGTCACCTTAGGGCGTTGTCTCCTGCGGCTCGGGACTATGAAGGCGTGATAGGATTGAGCGGGGGATATCTCTCCTGGTCATATTTCCGGTCTTTGAACAGCTCTTCCCGAGGGTCAGGCGGGCCCGGATGGAAGGCGTGCTCGTCCTTTCGAGTGGACAGCGCAGTAGGCGCCTTTCCCATTCTTGCGTAGCCCGTCATCAGGCGCTTGGACTGTCACAGTCGGAGTTGATAGGTCCCGGCGGAAAACGGGGCGGCGCACCGCAGACCGTACCGTGGAGGACAGGTGGTATGGCCGTCAGGGGCGTGCGAAGCACAGTCGCGTCGAGAGTCTCGCCTGATGGGACAGTGCTTGTAAAGTGGTCAGAGAGATCTCTTGTGGTCCAAGATTGCTCCGCTGACATCACCTGTGCCTTGGATGCCTTTGCGAGATTGCGCTCGAGGGGGATAGGGAAGCTCGGGCGAATCGGAGATTTGCGGCGCCGAGGGTGCCGCTCTCCCGAGCTCTCCCGGGGAGGCTCGGGCGCTCGGGCCGGTCTCCCGAGCTCTCCCGGGGAGGCTCGGGCGCTCGGGCCGCTCTCCCGAGCTCGACTCGGGCGAGTCGGAGATTTGGGCGCCGTGGGTGCCGCTCGCCCGAGCTCTCCGGGGGAGGCTGTAACAACCCTAAAAATCCACACAATCTAAAAATCCCAACCAATTAAAATTTTTCATTTATTTATTGTGAAAACCCATTTTTCTTGTGCAAGCATATAGGTTTCATTATGAAATTGGTAAATAAAGGAATGTAGTTTGCATTTTAATTCCATTCACATAGAATAATAACTTATGCATTACATTTGGGATTTATTGCAATTTATGTTTGTATTTACTCAATATTTAAAATGGGCAATATATGTATATATACACTAAATTGAAAATAGAAAAGGAGAAAGAGAGTTAGGCCAGCCATTCGTTTCGGCCAGCCAGGTCGCTAAGTCAGCCCAAGCCCGCCCGACCTTCCTCTCCTCATCTCACCGCACGCGGCCCACGTCGCGGCTCGGCAGCGCACGCGCACGACCGGCACACACGCGCTCGCGCTCGCGCTCGCTGCCAACCCGACCCCGCCTGTCAGCCGCTCTCGCCCCCCCCCACTGTTCTTCTTCCTCACGAAGGCGACGCGCCTGCCGGGGGTGTCGCGCGAATGGCGTGACCCCGGTCCCACAGCCGACAGCATGGCAGAGCCCTGACCCCGCTGTCCCCCTCCTGTCCCCTCCTTTCTTGGCCGCCAAGCGAACCCGCGCCCATCCGGAGCCCTAGATCCACTCGAGCCACGGCCCTTCGATCGGTCGAGCGCAATCAGGACCGTTCGCCATTGGAGCTGGCCAAGCTCGCCTATAAATTGGAGCACCCCGAAGCCCTACCCTCATTTCCCCTCGCCGCCACCACAGCACCCCACCGCATAGCCGAGAGAGAGGGAGAAGGGCGGAGCAGAGGAGGAGAAGCTGCCGGAGCGCCGCCGCCGCGGAGCACGCCGGAGCCGGACACGGAGGAGAAGCCCGAGCTGCGGACGAGGAGCGGCACGGCACTGCGATCGCTCTGCACGGCTCCGACTCGCCACTGCACCGCCATCCTAGCTTCACCGACACCACGGTGAGCCACCGCACGCCATGTCCGAACCTTGCCCTGCTTTTGCCATGGCGTTCCACCCTCGGGACGCGCAGGCACGAGCCTTTACCGGCTCGGGAAGATCACCTGCACCATGCACTCATTCGACCGGTCGAAACCCCCAGACTACAAGCTTGCTAGACCGAGAACGCAGCACGACGAGTTCTCGGCGGAGCGCGTTCACCACCGACGCGTTCCGACGCCGAATCACCCGTTCCGAGCAATCCGTCTAGCAACCGTATAGGTTAGAGCGTCGTGGAGCACCGCCACGACCCCCTCGAGCTAGCTACGCGGATCTAAGCGCTAGAGGAAGCCTGAATCGCCTTGGCCGCGTGCGCCGCGACCTTACCGGAGCGCCGCCGCGAGCCATTGACAAAAGAAGGTCATGCCATGGCTAAAGTTCGCCACCAGAGTGTTGTATGCCTCTCTGGCCTCACCAATTTGACAAGACCGCATTCGATTGAACCAATACTTGGTCGTAGCCGCGATGCCGCCTTCCGCCGTCGTCGGCGACACGCCGCCGCCACAACCGAGCACCTTGGAAAGCTCGGTAGCCAAAATTGGTAGTTGGTATACCATCGCCATAGACCCTGGACGCGTATACACCTCCTAGAAGACCTCCTTAGCCCCGCCGGAACCTCACAGTCGCGACGACATCGCCGCCGACACGTTCCACCTCGCCTAAATCCGTTCCGAGTACCCCCGGTCGCCTCGCGCTGCGGAGAAAGGCCGCCGAGGTTCGCCAAGTCTGCCTCGGCACCGCCGCTAGAAAGCCGAGCCCTGCCTTGCCGAAATATGGCCATCGCCGCCCTGTCATCGTCCGCCGCACCGGAGAGACACCGCCGCCTTGAACAGACTCCCTGGAACCCTGCTAGCACCGAATCTCCGATTCGCCCGAGCCTCCCCAGGAGAGCTCGGGAGAGCAGCACCCTTGGCGCACCAAATCTCCGATTCGCCCGAGCCTCCCCAGGAGAGCTCGGGAGAGCAGCCCCCTCGGGCGCCCAAATTTCCCATTCGCCCGAGCCTCCGCGGGAGAGCTCGAGAGACCGGCACCCTCGGGCGCACCAAATCTCTGATTCGCCCGAGCCTCCCCGGGAGAGCTCGGGAGAACGGCACCCTCGGGCGCACCAAATCTCCGATTCGCCCGAGCCTCCCCAGGAGAGCTCGGGAGAGCAGCCCCCTCGGGCGCCCAAATTTCCCATTCGCCCGAGCCTCCGCGGGAGAGCTCGAGAGACCGGCACCCTCGGGCGCACCAAATCTCTGATTCGCCCGAGCCTCCCCGGGAGAGCTCGGGAGAACGGCACCCTCGGGCGCACCAAATCTCCGATTCGCCCGAGCCTCCCCGGAAGAGCTCGGGAGAACGGCACCCTCGGCGCCCCGGATCTCCGATTCGCCCGAGCCCCGCCGAGCTAAACCGAACTACGCCGAGCACCGCCAAGCTACCCCCGACCACCGCCGAACTATGCCGAGCTCCGCCGAGATACCCCCAACCACAGCCGAGCTATCACTGACCACCGCCGAGCCACGCCGAGCTACGCCAACTCCGGCAACTCTCTGGGAACCAGCATCGAACACCTGGTGGGCGACCATCGGGTTTGTGTTCTGATGAGGCGCCACTTGCCGCACTACTGGACCCGCGCGCCACGTGGACCAATCCCGAGCTGCCCCTGATTAACCGACCAGTTTTCCCATTTTCAGAAAATAGGATAATCTTCGGAAATTCATAACTTATTCATATGAAGTCCAAAAATTGCGCACCATATATCAAAATTCTCAGAAAAATGAGATCTACAATCTAAGACTATGTTTGTGTGCATTTGGCTCTTTATTTTATTGGATTTTTCTGAAATACTCTATAGGAGTCGCTGACGCGACTATTTCGTGTTCGATTTCAGAGCCGGAGGAGGATCTGACTAAGGAAGACGACCACGAGTACTTCCAAGAGCTAGGAGACGACTACGAAGGTGCCACGTCCCACCAAATCCTTAGATCCTAATTACGCATTGCAAATGACATTGTTGCTATTGCTTTATGATTATGTATGGATTGGTTGCATGGTAGTATATTTGAATTCCCTGCCTTGATAAGACTTTACCCTGCTATCCGCTGTTAGGTTAGCTGCTGCTTAATTTACTGTTACTCTTCCACTACTTTCTACTTGCTATACACTATGTGGTGGAATTGGGACGGTGTATAACTGATTATAACCACTGGGAGAGAGTGCTGTGTGCGTCTTGGGTGCGTGGTAAGGGTTGATGTCGACCAAGTGGGATGTGAGACAAGCCCATGGGGCAAGTCGTGCCGGGGGTGCAACCTGGGCATCCCCAAGCGAGATACCTGTGGCGGGTAAAGTTGTTGAGGAGGTTCCGGGTGGGATAGCCTTGGTGGTTTGAAGCCCGTGGACGGAGGTGCTGTGATAGCACGGGGAGAGTATCCCCTAAGTGGAGATGCCTGCTTGGTCAAACCTAGGATGGACTAGTTTCAGGTTCATGGGAATCCTTTTCTACTCACTCGCTTCTGATGGGCGGGAGACGGCTGGACTACTTGGTAGGACGGTGCCACTACTGCTAGGTTGAGAGGTGATAAGGGTGGGCGGAGACGGTCGATGGGTTCCCGTTCCGTTCTAGATGCACAGTACCACTGGATGGGCCCGGTACTGTGTCTCCCAGTCTCAGCATAACGGTGTAGGATCCGGAATATCCCAGGGCTGAGTGGTAGGGTGGCATCGACCTAGGCAAGCAAGCACCCGGAATTCTGCCTAGGTGTTTGGGCAACACTTATGATGGCTAATCTTGTGAGTAGTGAAACCTCTGCAGAGTGTATGGTTGATCGATCGATACATATGCCAACCTGTTGGCTATGGACCTTTCCTGTGAAGCTTCTACTAGTGTAGTGAGAGTTCTCTTTTCCCCCTGGATGACATTTTTCCGGCAGTGTACCCGTTGTGGTAGTGTGCCGCTGAGATAGGCCCGAGAGGGAGTTGGGCCTGTCGAATGAGAGTGAGGTGTGGGTATGTGAGGTGTGGTGATGGGAAAAGGGATGATGGTGTTAACTGGTGATAAAACTTGACTAATTAAACATTGATTACAGCTGCATAGGAAAACCTCAGCCTATAGGTCTGCTTGTAAAGCCTTGCATCCACTTTCCACAAAGCAAATGCTGCATAGGTGGGCTCCGTGGCCAGTACAAATCGTACTGATAAATTTGCTGTCAGGTGACGAGAATGAGTACGACTTCGAGGGAGATGATGACGAGGAATAGGTCACGTGCTACACTCAAGTTGGCCGTGAAGGATGAATCGCTTCCGCATCTTCTAAAGCTTCTCTGATTGTTGATTCTGCCAGTGTGGCGATGTAATAAATATTTATGTAAGACTTATTTACTGTTGTATGGATCCTGGTGGCAACTGAGATATGGGTAATTTCATGGATTGTCCCAAGCAATCTGTTGAATTACAATTCGAGCCTGTGGATTTCCCTTCGTGGAAATCGAGGTCGTTTCAGTTGGTATCAGAGCCATACTTGACTGTAGGACGAGACCCATAGAAAATGGACGTTAGAATAGGAAACCAGACTCTCTTTCGGTTATATTACCGACCTTGCATTCACTTTTTATGCAATGGCTTATCTAATACAAGGACTTGCTAATCCGTTTCTTGAAAAATTTGCAGATGACCAGCCTTGGACCACCACTTCGTCCACTGCACGACGGCACTATTGAGATCCCGATCAATGGGAAGAACCACGGCGGATTTACCATGGTACTACGCCAGGTGCTGGAGGAGCTGGGAGCACCGTCTGACCAGATCCAGTACTTCAGCTGAGGGAAACTTGTTGAGGCAGAGGACAGCCGCATACCCGACGCCGTACTTGACCTTATGCACCAGTAGCTTATGGGACCCTGCGTGGCCCTTAGACTAGTGATACCATGAGTTATCCTGTCATTGGCTATCTGCGCATAGCACGATCTTCTTAGCAGCTAGGAACATCCTTTATGTAATAATAACCATGTGATGAGTGACATTTGGATCTTATGCTTCTTATGGTTCTTTATGCTTCTTTGGTTGAGTGTAGGATAGCATGAAAAATGTTTTAATTCATTTAAATCGTTGAAAACATCTAACTCCTACTTAAACCACTACAAGATTATTACTGCACTGAGCACGTACCTAATAATTTCAGATGTCGATGAGACGTTCTGCGCGTTTGGAGAACCGCCAGCCCTCCCCCGCGCCTGCGCCAGGAAGTGGGCGTGGTCGCAACCGTGGACGCCCAGCTGGCAGACGTGCTGGAGTTAACCTGGAAGAAGAGCTGCGCCGGGCAGAGGATGCACCGATGATCAATCCGCCACCACAAGGCGAGAACGTGCCTCCGCCACCGCCACCGCCGCCGCCACCGACGTTGGCGGAAGTGATGGCTCAGCAGACCCAGCTGCTGAATGCCATAGCTACTGGGATGAACAGGCACCACGGGCCACCCCAGAATGACTTCCAAAGGAAACTGGAGGGTTTCCTGAAGCTGAGGCCACCTACCTTCGACGGGACCGACAGCGATCCCCTCGCTGCCGATGATTGGCTTAAGGAGATGGAGAAGAAGCTGGACCTGACCACTTGCTCCGACGAGGAGTGTGTTGGGATTGCTAGCCACCAGCTGACCGGTGCTGCACGAGCATGGTGGGACAACTACACCAGCGCTCACGAGGACCCAGCCCACATTGACTGGGATGAGTTCACCGAGGCTTTCCGTGACCACCACATTCCTGAGGGAGTCATGGAGGCCAAGGAGAACGAGTTTCGCAACATCTCCCAGGGAGCTGACCGGATCCACGAGTACACCACCCGCTTCAACTGCTTGCTCCGCTACGCACCTGCGTCTTGTGTGAGTTCCGAGAAGGAAAAGATGTACTACTACAGGAAGGGACTTCAGACCAAGATCAGGTTGGCTCTGTCAGGGAACAAGAGCTACACTCTGCGTGAGCTGATTGACCGCTGTATTGAGATCGAGAAGGATCGCATGGAAGCACGACTGGAGTTCGAGGCCCAGAACAAGGGAAAGAAGCGCCGCTCTGAGGGACCCGCTCGCACTGCTCCACCCCAGAGACAGCGAACGGGTGCACCTCCGCCTTTCCGGACTCGCCAGGGACCCTCTTCGGGAACGAGCCGTGGTGGTACCAATAGCAGCAACTATCACCGCCCCGCTCAGACCTACCCTGCGCCGACTCGAGCTGTGCAGAACACACCCGCCCCCGCTACCAACACGCCAAGGACAAGCAATTGGAAGGCTCCTGCGACAGCTACAGCAGGCAGTGCGCCCTTCACTTGCTTCGGATGCGGAAAGCCTGGACACCGTGTGGCTGTGTGCCCCGACCTCAACCGTGCACCAGCAGCTGCACAGGGCACACCAAACCGGGGATCTGCTACCCGAGGAAGACTGAACCACATGACCGCTGAGGAAGCTGAAGCTGCACCTGATGCTGTGTACGGTACGTTCCTAGTTCAGGGTAACATGGCTACAGTTCTGTTCGATTCGGGAGCTACATGTTCATACATTTCATCTGCATATGCACGAAAGCATAACATACCTGTAACCCCGAGAGCAAACCCCATCCTAACTAGCTCGCCCTTAGGAACCTTCAGAAGCGTTCACATATGTAGAGGAGTGATAATCACTATCGAGGGACTTGACTTTCGAGCTGACCTAACCCTACTACCCTCCAATAGCTTAGATGTCATCTTAGGCATGGACTGGCTAACCAAACACCGGGGAGTGATATCTTGTTCACCTAGATATGTTCAGGTAACCCACCCTTGGGGAACAGCTGTCCGATGTGTACCCCAAACCGAGAGAGTCCAAGCCCTCCTATGTGCCCTGGGGACTAAAGCAGATAAGACAGAGCTGACATTCAGAGATGTGCCAGTAGTCTGTGAGTTCAATGACGTATTTCCAGAGGAGTTGCCAGGAATGCCACCAGATAGAGATGTGGAGTTTGTTATAGAGCTGATGCCAGGGACTGCACCGATTGCCAAAAGACCCTACAGAATGGCGGCTGATGAGTTGAAGGAACTCAAGAAGCAGCTGGGAGAATTACTGGAGAAGGGCTTCATTAGGCCTAGTGCTTCGCCCTGGGGATCTCCCGTTTTGTTTGTCAAGAAGAAGGATGGCACGATGAGGATGTGCATTGACTACCGGAATCTGAATGCGGTTACAGTCAAGAATAAGTACCCATTGCCCCGCATCGATGATCTGTTAGATCAATTGAGTAAGGCCAAGTACTTCTCAAAGATCGACCTCCGATCAGGGTATCATCAGATGAAGATCAGGGAAGAAGATATCCCGAAGACTGCATTTGTCACTAGATATGGACAGTATGAGTGCACAGTAGTCTCATTTGGACTCACTAATGCTCCAGCATACTTCATGAACATGATGAACAAGATCTTCATGAATGAGCTAGACAAGTTTGTAGTGGTATTCATTGATGATATATTGGTTTATTCAGCCACAAAAGAGGAACATGAACATCATCTGAGGACCGTATTGGAGAGGTTGTCTCGCAACCAGCTATACGCCAAATTCTCGAAGTGTGAATTCTGGCTTGAGGAAGTTGCTTTCCTTGGACACGTACTGTCAGGAGAAGGAGTCGCAGTAGACCCAGCCAAAATTGAAGCTGTGAAAGAGTGGGAACAACCCTGTAATGTGTCAGAAATCAGAAGCTTTTTGGGACTTGCAGGATACTATCGCAGATTTATTGAAAATTTCTCCAAGATTGCAAGACCCATGACCAACTTGCTGAAGAAAGAGAACAAGTTTATATGGACTCCTGAATGCGAGAAGAGTTTTCAGACCTTGAAGGAGAAGCTCACTACTACACCTGTACTAGCCCTGCCCGATATTCACAAGGATTTTGATGTATATTGTGACGCCTCTCGGCAAGGTTTGGGCTGTGTACTAATGCAAGAAGGAAGGGTGATAGCTTATGCCTCAAGACAGTTGAAGGAACATGAGCAGCGATACCCGACTCATGACCTAGAACTTGCAGCCGTGGTACATGCACTCAAGATTTGGAGACACTATCTGATGAGCAACAAATGTGACATCTACACCGACCACAAGAGCCTGAAGTACTTCTTCACACAGGAAGATTTGAATATGAGGCAGCGCAGATGGCTAGAACTCATCAAGGACTATGATCTTGAGATCCATTACCACCCAGGGAAGGCTAACGTAGTCGCTGATGCACTTAGCCGCAAAAGCTACTGCCATACCCTCATCACCAACTCTATGCCACCTGAGCTCAGGAGAGAGTTCGACGCATTTCAGCTTGAGGCAGTCTCCTATGGCATGCTAAATGAGCTTCGCGTCGAGTACAATCTCACCTCACGGATCCGTGAAGCGCAAAAGAACTGTCCTGAGATAGACTATATCCGTGGTTTGATGAAGCTGGGAAGAGGCCCTGAATACCGAGAAGATGAGCAGGGAACTGTATGGTACAAAGATAGAATCTGTGTACCGACGGATTCAGCGATACGAGAAGAGATTCTGTCAGAAGGGCATGACTCCAAATATTGCATTCACCCAGGGTCAGCCAAGATGTACCATGATCTAAGGAAGCACTTTTGGTGGGAGAATATGAAGACAGACATTGCAGGGCATGTAGCCTGATGTGATACATGCAATAGAATCAAGGCCGAACATCAGAGACCAGCAGGGTTGCTACAACCAGTTGAGATACCAGAATGGAAGTGGGAGTGCATATCCATGGACTTCATAATAGGACTGCCCCGATCCGAGCATGGATATGATTCTATATGGGTAATAGTGGACCGTCTAACCAAAGTTGCACATTTTATACCGGTCAAAAGGAAGTATAGAGTTGAAAAGCTAGCAGATCTGTACGTATCAAACATTTTGAAGTTACATGGGGCGCCTCTGAGTATTATATCTGACCGAGGCTCACAGTTCGTATCACAGTTCTGGAAATCCTTGCACAAGTCCATCGGAACCAAGCTCGACTATAGCACCGCATACCACCCGCAAACAGATGGGCAAACAGAAAGAGTGAACCAGATTCTCGAGGACATGTTACGAGCTTGCGTATTGAGGTACAAGGAAGGATGGGAGAGCTGTCTACCCCACGCCGAGTTCTCATACAACAACAGTTATCAGACAAGCATTAAGATGTCTCCATTTGAAGCGTTGTATGGAAGACCGTGCAGAACCCCGCTAATGTGGTCAGAACCAGGTGAGAGGACATTCTTCGGTCCTGCTAAGATTGTGGAAGCAGAAGAAGGTGTTGCCCAAGTAAGAGAGAATTTGAGGATTGCACAGAGTAGGCAAAAGAGCTATGCAGATAGAAGACGTAGAGAGCTTGAGTTCGAGGTTGGGGATTATGTCTACCTCAAGGTATCTCCACTTCGTGGCACTGTCAGATTCCACGTAAAAGGGAAATTGGCACCAAGATATGTTGGGCCATACAAGATCTGTAAAAGGGTTGGAAAGCTTGCTTACAAGCTGGAACTACCGGAGGAATTATCTGGAGTACACCCCGTGTTCCATGTCTCACAATTAAGGAAGTGTTTGAAGCTTCTCGAGGAGCAAGTTCCTACGGATGCATTAGACCTGCAAGACACACTTGAATACAAGGAACATCCGATCAAGATCTTGGCACAGGATACAAAGGAGACTCGAAACAAAACCATTCCGATGTGCAAGGTACAGTGGAGCAATCACACTGAAAGGGAAGCTACGTGGGAGAAAGAATCAGACTTGCGGATTATGTTTCCTTACCTCTTCGAAGGGTACGTTATCCCTGAATCTCGAGGTCGAGATCCTAATGAGGGCGGAGGACTGTAACAACCCTAAAAATCCACACAATCTAAAAATCCCAACCAATTAAAATTTTTCATTTATTTATTGTGAAAACCCATTTTTCTTGTGCAAGCATATAGGTTTCATTATGAAATTGGTAAATAAAGGAATGTAGTTTGCATTTTAATTCCATTCACATAGAATAATAACTTATGCATTACATTTGGGATTTATTGCAATTTATGTTTGTATTTACTCAATATTTAAAATGGGCAATATATGTATATATACACTAAATTGAAAATAGAAAAGGAGAAAGAGAGTTAGGCCAGCCATTCGTTTCGGCCAGCCGGGTCGCTAAGTCAGCCCAAGCCCGCCCGACCTTCCTCTCCTCATCTCACCGCACGCGGCCCACGTCGCGGCTCGGCAGCGCACGCGCACGACCGGCACACACACGCTCGCGCTCGCGCTCGCTGCCAACCCGACCCCGCCTGTCAGCCGCTCTCGCCCCCCCACTGTTCTTCTTCCTCACGAAGGCGACGCGCCTGCCGGGGGTGTCGCGCGAATGGCGTGACCCCGGTCCCACAGCCGACAGCATGGCAGAGCCCTGACCCCACTGTCCCCCTCCTGTCCCCTCCTTTCTTGGCCGCCAAGCGAACCCGCGCCCATCCGGAGCCCTAGATCCACTCGAGCCACGGCCCTTCGATCGGTCGAGCGCAATCAGGACCGTTCGCCATTGGAGCTGGCCAAGCTCGCCTATAAATTGGAGCACCCCGAAGCCCTACCCTCATTTCCCCTCGCCGCCACCACAGCACCCCACCGCATAGCCGAGAGAGAGGGAGAAGGGCGGAGCAGAGGAGGAGAAGCTGCCGGAGCGCCGCCGCCGCGGAGCACGCCGGAGCCGGACACGGAGGAGAAGCCCGAGCTGCGGACGAGGAGCGGCACGGCACTGCGATCGCTCTGCACGGCTCCGACTCGCCACTGCACCGCCATCCTAGCTTCACCGACACCACGGTGAGCCACCGCACGCCATGTCCGAACCTTGCCCTGCTTTTGCCATGGCGTTCCACCCTCGGGACGCGCAGGCACGAGCCTTTACCGGCTCGGGAAGATCACCTGCACCATGCACTCATTCGACCGGCCGAAACCCCCGGACTACAAGCTTGCTAGACCGAGAACGCAGCACGACGCGTTCTCGGCGGAGCGCGTTCACCACCGACGCGTTCCGACGCCGAATCACCCGTTCCGAGCAATCCGTCTAGCAACCGTATAGGTTAGAGCGTCGTGGAGCACCGCCACGACCCCCTCGAGCTAGCTACGCGGATCTAAGCGCTAGAGGAAGCCTGAATCGCCTTGGCCGCGTGCGCCGCGACCTTACCGGAGCGCCGCCGCGAGCCATTGACAAAAGAAGGTCATGCCATGGCTAAAGTTCGCCACCAGAGTGTTGTATGCCTCTCTGGCCTCACCAATTTGACAAGACCGCATTCGATTGAACCAATACTTGGTCGTAGCCGTGATGCCGCCTTCCGCCGTCGTCGGCGACACGCCGCCGCCACAACCGAGCACCTTGGAAAGCTCGGTAGCCAAAATTGGTAGTTGGTATACCATCGCCATAGACCCTGGACGCGTATACACCTCCTAGAAGACCTCCTTAGCCCCGCCGGAACCTCACAGTCGCGACGACATCGCCGCCGACACGTTCCGCCTCGCCTAAATCCGTTCCGAGTACCCCCGGTCGCCTCGCGCTGCGGAGAAAGGCCGCCGAGGTTCGCCAAGTCTGCCTCGGCACCGCCGCTAGAAAGCCGAGCCCTGCCTTGCCGAAATATGGCCATCGCCGCCCTGTCATCGTCCGCCGCACCGGAGAGACACCGCCGCCTTGAACAGACTCCCTGGAACCCTGCTAGCACCGAATCTCCGATTCGCCCGAGCCTCCCCAGGAGAGCTCGGGAGAGCAGCACCCTCGGCGCACCAAATCTCCGATTCGCCCGAGCCTCCCCAGGAGAGCTCGGGAGAGCAGCCCCTTCGGCGCCCAAATCTCCGATTCGCCCGAGCCTCCCCAGGAGAGCTCGGGAGAGCAGCCCCTTCGGCGCCCAAATCTCCGATTCGCCCGAGCCTCCCCAGGAGAGCTCGGGAGAGCAGCACCCTCGGGCGCCCAAATTTCCGATTCGCCCGAGCCTCCCCAGGAGAGCTCGGGAGAGCAGCCCCCTCGGGCGCCCAAATTTCCCATTCGCCCGAGCCTCCGCGGGAGAGCTCGAGAGACCGGCACCCTCGGGCGCACCAAATCTCCGATTCGCCCGAGCCTCCCCGGGAGAGCTCGGGAGAACGGCACCCTAGGGCGCACCAAATCTCCGATTCGCCCGAGCCTCCCCGGAAGAGCTCGGGAGAACGGCACCCTCGGCGCCCCGGATCTCCGATTCGCCCGAGCCCCGCCGAGCTAAACCGAACTACGCCGAGCACCACCAAGCTACCCCCGACCACCGCCGAACTATGCCGAGCTCCGCCGAGATACCCCCAACCACAGCCGAGCTATCACTGACCACCGCCGAGCCACGACGAGCTACGCCAACTCCGGCAACTCTCTGGGAACCAGCATCGAACACCTGGTGGGCGACCATCGGGTTTGTGTTCTGATGAGGCGCCACTTGCCGCACTACTGGACCCGCGCGCCACGTGGACCAATCCCGAGCTGCCCCTGATTAACCGACCAGTTTTTCCATTTTCAGAAAATAGGATAATCTTCGGAAATTCATAACTTATTCATATGAAGTCCAAAAATTGCGCACCATATATCAAAATTCTCAGAAAAATGAGATCTACAATCTAAGACTGTGTTTGTGTGCATTTGGCTCTTTATTTTATTTTATTTTTCTGAAATACTCTATAGGAGTCGCTGACGCGACTATTTCGTGTTCGATTTCAGAGCCGGAGGAGGATCTGACTAAGGAAGACGACCACGAGTACTTCCAAGAGCTAGGAGACGACTACGAAGGTGCCACGTCCCACCAAATCCTTAGATCCTAATTACGCATTGCAAATGACATTGTTGCTATTGCTTTATGATTATGTATGGATTGGTTGCATGGTAGTATATTTGAATTCCCTGCCTTGATAAGACTTTACCCTGCTATCCGCTGTTAGGTTAGCTGCTGCTTAATTTACTGTTACTCTTCCACTACTTTCTACTTGCTATATGCTATGTGGTGGAATTGGGACGGTGTATAACTGATTATAACCACTGGGAGAGAGTGCTGCGTGCGTCTTGGGTGCGTGGTAAGGGTTGATGTCGACCAAGTGGGATGTGAGACAAGCCCATGGGGCAAGTCATGCCGGGGGTGCAACCTGGGCATCCCCAAGCGAGATACCTGTGGCGGGTAAAGTTGTTGAGGAGGTTCCGGGTGGGATAGCCTTGGTGGTTTGAAGCCCGTGGACGGAGGTGCTGTGATAGCACGGGGAGAGTATCCCCTAAGTGGAGATGCCTGCTTGGTCAAACCTAGGATGGACTAGTTTCAGGTTCATGGGAATCCTTTTCTACTCACTCGCTTCTGATGGGCGGGAGACGGCTGGACTACTTGGTAGGACGGTGCCACTACTGCTAGGTTGAGAGGTGATAAGGGTGGGCGGAGACGGTCGATGGGTTCCCGTTCCGTTCTAGATGCACAGTACCACTGGATGGGCCCGGTACTGTGTCTCCCAGTCTCAGCATAACGGTGTAGGATCCGGAATATCCCAGGGCTGAGTGGTAGGGTGGCATCGACCTAGGCAAGCAAGCACCCGGAATTCTGCCTAGGTGTTTGCGCAACACTTATGATGGCTAATCTTGTGAGTAGTGAAACCTCTGCAGAGTGTATGGTTGATCGATCGATACATATGCCAACCTGTTGGCTATGGACCTTTCCTGTGAAGCTTCTACTAGTGTAGTGAGAGTTCTCTTCTCCCCCTGGATGACATTTTTCCGGCAGTGTACCCGTTGTGGTAGTGTGCCGCTGAGATAGGCCCGAGAGGGAGTTGGGCCTGTCGAATGAGAGTGAGGTGTGGGTATGTGAGGTGTGGTGATGGGAAAAGGGATGATGGTGTTAACTGGTGATAAAACTTGACTAATTAAACATTGATTACAGCTGCATAGGAAAACCTCAGCCTATAGGTCTGCTTGTAAAGCCTTGCATCCACTTTCCACAAAGCAAATGCTGCATAGGTGGGCTTCGTGGCCAGTACAAATCGTACTAATAAATTTGCTGTCAGGTGACGAGAATGAGTACGACTTCGAGGGAGATGATGACGAGGAATAGGTCACGTGCTACACTCAAGTTGGCCGTGAAGGATGAATCGCTTCCGCATCTTCTAAAGCTTCTCTGATTGTTGATTCCGCCAGTGTGGCGATGTAATAAATACTTATGTAAGACTTATTTACTGTTGTATGGATCCTGGTGGCAACTGAGATATGGGTAATTTCATGGATTGTCCCAAGCAATCTGTTGAATTACAATTCGAGCCTGTGGATTTCTCTTCGTGGAAATCGAGGAGGCTCGGGCGAATCGGAGGTTTGGGCGCCGAGGACGCCGCTCTCCCGAGCACTCCCGAGGAGGCTCGGGCGCTCGGACCGCTCTCCCGAGCTCTTCCCGAGGAGACTCGGGCGAGTCAGAGACTTGGGCGCCGAGGACGCCGCTCTCCCGAGGAGGCTCGGCCGAATCGGAGATTTGGGCGCCGTGGGTGCCGCTCGCCCGAGCTCTCCCGGGGAGGCTCGGGCGAATCGGAGTCGTTGGTCTCTGTAGACGCGGCCTTCGTGGGCTTCCATGTTGGGAATGAGCGTTTTTGCATCAAAGTTGGGTACCCCTAACTTTGGTACCCGACGGTAGCCCCCGAGCCTGTGGCGGAGTGAAGGCACTCCTCCACAGGTTCACGCTGGTTCTTCCTGTCAAAAAAGATAAAGTGTGGGTTGTTTTTTCCGGGGGGTGCGCGCGAGCGCACCCGCCGGGTGTAGCCCCTGAGGCTTTGGAGGGATGATATATCCCTTCAAAGGCTTAGAATCGTGTTCGTTAGTCCTCGGGTGTTTTTCGATTTATTTAGGTGGGTTGTTTCCTTGGAAGCGGAGCCCCCGAGCCTCCCACCGTGTTGGAAGATCGTTCGGTGGTCTTTCCAAGGGCAAGTTTCCGAGCCTCTGTTTTCGTATCGGAGATCGATCGGGTTCTTGCCTGTCTTTTTTAATTCGACTTTCACGCTCTTTTTTCGGGAAGAGGAAGGTTTGGTCCTGCTCGACTTCCCCGCTGGGGCACGAGTCGGCATTTCCGGTGAGCTACAAACGGGTTGGTCCAAGTGGAGGTCCGTGCCCTATTCGTTAAGGGTCGGCTAGTGGCCTGAGCACACTCCAATTATTTCCCGAGGGTCAGTTAGTGGATGTCGGGTCCCTTCGACGGGTCCCGAGGGCATGATGCCTCCCACGGAGGGATTCCACGTAACCGACTCACTACTGGGACTTGGACACAGCATGGGATGTCCCTTGTGACGTTCCGGGCGTCGGGATACTGGCCGTTTTCGTGACCCATCCACTAGCTGTCCCTAACTCGATTTCCCTGGGGCGACTGTTCGAGCCTCGGAGGGCCAGTCTTCGATCCCCTGGGAACGTAATGGGCGCCCGAGCCCAGGGTTTCTTCGTTGAGAAATTGTAGGTGGAATCGAGGTGCGCGGTTGTAATGATTCGGCTCACCTTTTGAGGCGCGAAGCCTGACGGACACGACGGTTCGGCTCAGTCGAGGCGGTTTGCGTGCGCGGTGATGGCGGGTCTCTTCCAAGCCGAGGTCGAGCTCCCTCCTCTGAACCTGCCGTGAAGAAGAAGCGGACCATAGTGCCCTTGTAAAAAGTAACCTTTGTGATGAAAGTTGAGGACTTAGCATTTTTAGGGATGCCGTAGCCTCGGTGGTATAGACAGAGCCAGAGCTGTGCCAGTCCGACCCGAGGGGTTCCCACTTTGTCGCGCACACAGCTAGGTATCTCAGAGAAGGCTCGAGTGAGATCGTTTTTTACTAAATTTCCCAAACGCCGTCTCTCTTCTCGCACTCAGGCAAAATTCGCGAAATCTTTCTGGAGCGCAAGTTGACCCTCGGGCGGAGGGTGGTGAGTGGAGGTGCCGTAGCCCGGAGGCGTAGGCGATCTCACGGCTCGGCCAGCCCTGCCCTAAGAGTGTCCTTTTACTTCTTTGGATATCGCAAGTTTTGCTAGAGTGCAGAAAGGAGTTCGGCGCGGAATTTTTGAAAAAGCGATCAAAAAGGCGCAGAGAAAATTAGATCGTCGGTCCCCAAGCGTCCACCCCTCGTCCCGTACTTGAAAAACTCCATGAAATTGCCTCGAAGCATAAGTCACCCGTCGGACGGTGGGTGGTGAGTGGAGGTGCCGTAGCCCGGAGGCGTAGGCGGTCTCGCGGCTCGGCCGGCCATGCCCTAAGGGTGTTCTCTTGCCTGTTCGGGTTTCACGGATTTTTTCGAGAGTGCTGGAGAGGTTCGGACGTAAGGGAGGTTTCAGTTTAAATCTCAAAATTCGTGATAATTAAAGAACGCTTATTTATCGATTCCGAGACCACAAATATGAACAAAGTTTGGAAGCTTAAGGGTAACTGTGACTTAGCTGCTCGAGCTACCAGCGTTGCGCTGGTGATGATCGTAGAGGCGGTGTCTCGCGCGGGGGGCACCGGATTGGTCGGGTTGACGCGGATCCGCTTCCCCCGCCTAGTTCGGCGGGAGCGGCGCGTGGCGTTCCCTCTGTTTTCCTGAAACGGGTGGAGGTGTCGCCGGGGTCCCTTTCCCAGCCACCTGCTGGGCCGGGGTCAGGATGATGATGGCCCGGGGCTCAGGTTGGGCGGAGGTTCATCTCGAGGCCGAGGACAGTGGCCCGAACCGGAGCACCGCGCCAGCAGGAAGCGCAGGGACGTTGGCTGCCATCGGCAACTGGGATCAACACGCAAAAGGCCCCTACCTGGCGCGCCAACTGTCGGTGCTAGTTTTGGCGGGGCTAACACTGGCTAGTAAATATGTGTTTTGCGGTTGAGGCTACGGATGGTGTGCAAGGGGGAACACAGGGACTATACTGGTTCAGGCCAAGCAAGCCCTACGTCCAGTGGAGAGGAGAGTCGTGTTGCCTTGCACCGGGGTGCTTGTAGTAGGGGGTTACAAGCTAGGCGAGAGAGGGAAGCGCTCCCAGGTCTCTTGTGTGTGTCTAAGTGTTTACAAGTCGTTTGCTATGGGTACGTTTGTGTGGGTGAGAACTTAGAACTTCTCCGTCGTCCTAAAGCTGGCCTCTGCTCTCCCTTTTATAGTCGCAAGGGAGAGGCCAGGGTAGCGCATGCTACTTATTAAAATAGTGAGGAGTTGCTGTTCCCCGTTTGACTATGCAGCTACTGCCTTTTCTCCGCGTCTCTAGGGCATGGCTGTCGTGGTTCGCACGTCCTTGTGAGTTCCAAGGCGGCAGCAGTCGTTGGATTACGACGTGCCGTAGGGTCACACCTATCGGCTATCTTTCCGTACGATGTGACAAGAGGGTGAGTCACCTTAGGGCGTTGTCTCCCGCGGCTTGGGACTATGAAGGCGTGATAGGATTGAGCGGGGGATATCTCCCCTGGTCATATTTCCGGTCTTTGAACAGCTCTTCCCGAGGGTCAGGCGGGCCCGGATGGAAGGCGTGCTCGTCCTTTCGAGTGAACAGCGCAGTAGGCGCCTTTCCCGTTCTTGCGTAGCCCGTCGTCAGGCGCTTGGACTGTCACAGTCGGAGTTGATAGGTCCCGGCGGAAAACGGGGCGGCGCACCGTAGACCGTACCGTGGAGGACAGGTGGTATGGCCGTCAGGGGCGTGCGAAGCACAGTAGCGTCAAGAGTCTCGCCTGATGGGACAGTGCTTGTAAAGTGGTCAGAGAGATCTCTTGTGGTCCAAGATTGCTCCGCTGACATCACCTGTGCCTTGGATGCCTTTGCGAGATTGCGCTCGAGGGGGATAGGGAAGCTCGGGCGAATCGGAGATTTGGGGCGCCGAGGGTGCCGCTCTCCTGAGCTCTCCCGGGGAGGCTCGGGCGCTCGGGCCGCTCTCCCGAGCTCTCCCGAGGAGACTCGGGCGAGTCGGAGATTTGGGCGCCGTGGGTGCCGCTCGCCCGAGCTCTCCCGGGGAGGCTCGGGCGAATCGGAGGTTTGGGCGCCGAGGATGCTGCTCTCCCGAGCTCTCCCGAGGAGGCTCGGGTGAATCGGAGGTTTGGGCGCCGAGGATGCCGCTCTCGGGCGCTCTCCCGAGGAGGCTCGGGCGCTCGGGCGCTCTCCCGAGCTCTCCCGGGGAAGCTCGGGCGAATCGGAGGTTTGGGCGCCGAGGACGCCGCTCTCCCGAGCTCTCCCGAGGATGCTCGGGCGAATCAGAGGTTTGGGCGCCGAGGACGCCGCTCTCCCGAGCTCTCTCGAGGAGACTCGGGCGAGTCAGAGACTTGGGCGCCGAGGACGCCGCTCTCCCGAGCTCTCCCGAGGAGGCTTGGGCGAATCGGAGGTTTGGGCGCCGAGGACGCCGCTCTCCCGAGCTCTCCCGAGGAGACTCGGGCGAGTTGGAGACTTGGGCGCCGAGGACGCTGCTCTCCCGAACTCTCCCGAGGAGGCTCGGGCGAATCGGAGGTTTGGGCGCCGAGGACGCCGCTCTCCCGAGCTCTCCCGAGGAGGCTCGGGCGAATCGGAGGTTTGGGCGCCCAGGACGCCGCTCTCCCGAGCTCTCCCGAGGAGGCTCGGGCGCTCGGGCCGCTCTCCCGAGCTCTTCCCGAGGAGACTCGGGCGAGTCGGAGACTTGGGCGCCGAGGACGCCGCTCTCCCAAGGAGGCTCGGGCGAATCGGAGATTTGGGAACTGAGCTGAATTTTAGTACTGCCTATCACATAGGCGCCAAGGACGCCGAGGACGCCGCTCTCCCAAGGATTCTCACATATGAAGAATACCCAATTAAAATATTGGAAACAGCAGAGCGAGTCACAAGGAGCAGAGTTATAAAAATGTGCAAGGTTCAGTGGAATCGGTATACAGAGGATGAGGCAACCTGGGAAAGAGAGGAAGAATTGAGAAAATCATATCCCCAACTTTTTGAGTAAGCTAATCTAATCTCGAGGACGAGATTAATTTTAAGGGGGGTAGAATTGTAACACCCTAAAATTTGCTTTATTTAAAGTAGGGACAAATTGATTTATTTATGCAATTGTTTGGCATATCAACCTAGCAATTAAAATAAATCATAGGAAGTAGAAACATGATTTGTTGCATCCATGCTGCTCAATGATATTTTTGTTTGATGTGCACTTTATTGAGATTTGGAAATATTCAAATGTATTTGGAAACCTTCCTTCTTTCTTTTTCGCCGCGTGGGCCGAAGGCCACTCGAGCGTCGGCAGTCCGGCCTATCTCCCTCGCGCAGGCGCTCTTTTTCTTTGGGTGCCATGCGGGGCCTGCTGCTCAGAGCCGTCCCCTTCCTTCCTCGGGAGTCCGAGCAGGACTCGATGTCCAACCGACCGCCGCCGGAATCCTCGGACGAGTCCGTCCTGAGCACGCCTCCACCGGCCCGTAAAAGGAAGCCGCAACCCTCTCCCCTTCCCTCCTACTGGCACTGACGCGTCGGACCACGGCACAGCGCCGTTTCCTTCCTCCGAACAGAGCCCGAACCGAGCACGACCGCCGCCTCCGACCGTATCCTAACCACCGAATCTCCCGAAGTCCGGATCTCCTACGCCTCCCTCGCGCCCCTATATAGGTCGGCCGAGCTCTGCCGACCCTCCCCACAAGTTCCCGAGCAAGCCACACCCTCCAATCTTGCCCTAGCCGCCGCCCCGAGCTCCGCCGTCGCCCCGAGCTCCGCCACCGCCGTCGATTTCTCCTCGGGAAGACTTCTCCGTCGAAATTGGTTGTTCTCCAAGCTTCGCAGCAAGGTCAGGAATCTTTCCGACCCCTTCTCCCTCGGTTTTGTGCACTACAGCCATGATGCCGAGCTTCGCCGCCACCATAGTTCCGCCACCTAGCTCGCCGCATCCTCCCCGAGCTACCTCTGTGGCAACCGAAACCATAGATAGGTTCGGCTTGAACTCCTCTTGCTTCCCGACCAGGTCCCGAGGTATGCCGAGCTTCCTAGCCCCGAAAACGCCGTCCTCGGCCATCTTGCCGGCGAGGAATCGCCCGAGCGCCGCCCGACTCCGGCGACCAGAGCCGCCCCTCTTTTCCCAAGCTACCTGCGCCGTCCACGGCCGATCCAACGGCTCACAGTGAGAGATACCCTTTTCGACCGGCGCTTTTTGCAAAAGAGCCCCTGAGCTTTTTAATGTTCTGATCCACGATCCTTTGGCGTATTTCTCAGATTTCGCTTTCCTACTTAGAAAACGTATTTCCTCGGTTTTAATTCAAAAGGGCGTTTTCAATATTTACAGATTTGTCACTCAGATTATTTCGGCCATATTTTATTCGTTTTAGCTCCGATTTGATCCGTTCAAGTCTCGTTAGATTCGTAATTTCATAATCTACCTAATGATGCTGCTGTTAGTCATGTTTTCAACTTTTAAAATTCGATATTAGATTTAATCTATTATTTTATTAAAGTAAAACTTGTTTATTTCATAACTTTCCCGTTTGAACTCCGATTTTCGTGATCTTTATATTGTTGGAATCGTAGCGATGCGTAGATTATTTTTATACACTTTTCAATCTATTTTTCTACTGTTGGTGTACTGTTTCTAATATAGATCTTGTTTGCTTCGTGTATGATTGCCTCGATGATTGTGTGGTGATTTTATGATCGAGTTCAGACGGTGAGCAATACGTTGGTGATCAAGAGTACACTGAGGATCCAAGTTCTCCAGAGCACTTTGATCAAGGCAAGTATAGCATGGACCATCCTTGTTGCCTATTCACCTTAATCACTAAATTCATGATGCATGTGTCTACCTTGGCAACCATAGTATCTATTCCTAAGTTTTGATCACTTGATCCTTGTTACCTATGAGATTGCATTTGAGTAGTGATG
Organism: Eremochloa ophiuroides; assembly: GCA_038502445.1. NCBI lineage: Eukaryota > Viridiplantae > Streptophyta > Magnoliopsida > Poales > Poaceae > Eremochloa > Eremochloa ophiuroides. The sequence continues at coordinate 36,541,758 of JAHLJS010000003.1, forward strand.
CTAGCGCTGGATGATGCCATGATCTTATGAACTTGATTAATTAATTATGAGATAAAGATTAAAAGATGTTTTTTTAGCAACATGGACTAAGGACTTAACTGTAAGTATGACACCGGGACTTACAGCGCAACCATGAGGGTCATATGGCTCTGACTTTAGTTAAGTATGAAGTTACTCTCTATCGTGTTGTTAATCTTGAAAGGTTCCTTGCCGAGCTGGTTGTTTTGCGGCTCCTGTCTTTGTGTGTACTGCTGCGTGTGTGTGCCACTAGAAGGAGGGCTCTACCACCCCTTGCCATTGCGCCCGGATTGATTAGTGGCATGTTAGGAAGGCTTTTGAAAGACTTCATAGTGTACCCTGCCGCACTTCCTAGGTGAGGTGACATGGGAGTCATGACCCTTGGCGTATGGGAATCACGACTCATGGTGAAAGTGTGCAACCTCTGCAGAGTGTAAAACTGATATATCAGCCGCGCTCACGGTCACGAGCGGCCTTGGACGTCTTACAGGAACTTAACTAATTTAATATTGATTTATTTTGAAGTTTCTATTGATGTTTATTCCATATTAATTATCATGTTTATATGATCATGCAAATCTTTGTCCTTGGAATATTCTATTGCTGCTACTCAATTTGCTAAAATATGATCAATTAAAAGCAACCGCTGTCAAACCAGAGCTAAGCCTTATTTGAGCCTCATAAACCCATGTTATTCTTTGTTGAGTACGACATGTACTTACGCTTGCTTTATTTTTCATATTTGGATAAAAATCCCGGATGGGTAACAGATGACTATGATGATTCTTCTGAGGATTACTAGGATTGTGGTTCACCAGTCAACTACTTCCCTGTGAATTGGAGCTTCCGCGAGAGATTATAATTATTAGTCCGCTGCTATTTATGTGAAGACTCTGTGATATTATTCGTTATATATTGAACCTTGTGATGGTACTATGTAATTTGTCGCTTATGTGTGTGATTGATCTCTGGGCGCACATAAGTTGGTTCATTCAATTTTATCCTTAAAATTGGGTGTGATAGATTGGTATCAGTGCATAGGTTGACTGTAGGACGCAAACCTAGAAATTCTAGAGATGTTTTTCTCACCTCATTCATGCTTTCCACCTTAACTTGCTAACTGCTAAAATTTGTATGCTTCCCTTACCCTTATTCCATTATAAAAATATTCAGTCTATTCTAATTCTAACTTTGTCTTGATCTATATTGGAGAAGATGGTTCGTGGTCGCAAAACTGCACGCATGAGCACCGGAGGTTACTACCCACCACGAGCTTTGGACATTCCAGCTGAAGACGACGTGGTGATCGCCCCGGAAAATGAAAGTGAAGAGGAAGCTATGTACATGGAAGATGTTGAAGAGATCCTTCCGTCGCCGACGCCTGCTACTCCGTCACCTCCACCGCCTGTTGCACCATCCGCACCCGAAGCCCCCGCCAGAGGTGAACCGCCCAGGAGGATGGGATGGATCCAGGAGGAATATACTAAGTATCCAGAAGAAGATGCATTTTTCCACACAATGCTCGTCAACATGCTGACCCTCTACTACGCCGACCTGCAACCTACTCTCAACTACTATAGCATGGAGCACACGCATCCTCTACGAGACACCTACTGGACCACGGAGTTGAATATCAAGGTTTGGGATGCACAGCATAGAGCCTACAAAACGGAATCTGTTCACAAGAGCGCCGCTCCACGTGGGACCGCGGAAGAGAGCATGGAAGATGCCGCTACTCATGCCTACCTCTACTACCATGGTCGCCGCTATGAAGATATGGAAGGAGATGTCCATAGATTCTACCCTCGCGTGGTGACTAAAGAAGGTGACGTCGCTATGGCTATGCCCGAAGTGGATCAGCCCGCTCTTAGAGCTCTAGCAAGATTATCTTGGGCACTTCTGGGAAGAGTCAATGGTTTGGAACGCGATTTGGCAAGAGCTAAGAGTGCCAACACACAAGCAGATCAAGAGATTGATGGATATCGAGCAAGACTCAACCAACCAAAGCTATTCCAGGAGATTCCCACACCTCCACCATTCAAGGATTCCGCTCCATAGGGTTAGGAAAATTCCCTTAGCAAAAAGAGACGCTAGTAGCGCTAAGTTGAGTCGAGTCGAGTCTTGTGTGCGTATGAAACTCTATGTGTTAGTTGCTTTGTTCTTATGAAATATTTGTGATTTGGTTCTTTGTAATGAGTGCTGATAATTGTGGGCATGACTACAACTCTCTTAGTTAGGGTCTAAGATTTGAGAAGTATTGAAGCAATAGTTGTTTTGGTTAAATCTGTGTTTCACCAAATCTGTTTTTCAGACCTCTCTGTCTTGTTAATTATTCTTAATTAATTTCGTAACTTCAAAAATTATGACAATTTAATGGGGAACAGTAGATTTCCAGACCTTTTCATTTCCACAAGAATCAAGTTAATATCCATTATGGTTTGAGAGATGTAACTGTTGCACATTGAAGTTTCTGCACAGTCTGGCAGTTTGGACAGTTTCTGTTCGTGTCTGTTTTTGGTTAATTTAACTTCCGAATCGGGAGAAGTGATCAACATGGACGTTGTAGAAAATTTTCTGATCTTTCCAACGGTATAGAGAACGTCTCTGTTTAATTTCGGAAACTCCAGATATGATCGTTTTTCTTCACTGCTGTTATCGGATCTCGCCCAGAAAATTCAGATTCGTTATTCATAAGTGATTGCATAATGGTAAAAATACTAAAACTCATTTATGTGTTGAAAAACAGATGGCCGGTAACAGGAGAAATGCCAATCCACCACCACCACTGCAACCTAGCATTCAAGACCTCATCGCTTCGCAGAACCAGCTGATGCAAACTATGATGCAATTCATTCAGCGCCAACCAGCTGGAGGACCGCAGCCTGTTCCAGCTCCTGCTAGAGATAAGCGAGGAGAATTTCTGAAGGGTCGTCCACCTGTGTTCAACCATGCCGCTGACCCGCTAGATGCTGATGACTAGCTTCGCGCTATGGAGAGGCAACTCAACATTGCGCAGTGCAACGATCAGGAGAAGGTGTTATATGCATCTGGACAGTTGCAAGGAGCTGCTCAAGACTGGTTGGAATCATTCCAGTATGGTCGTCCCAACAATGCACCTGCTATCACCTGGCAAGAGTTTTGTGAAAACTTCAGGTCATATCATATCCCTGAAGGTCTGATCGAGCTGAAGCAGGCAGAGTTCAGATCTCTGAAGCAAGGACGGATGTCTGTGCCTGAATTCCGTGATCATTTTGTTCAATTATCACGGTATGCTCCTGACGATGTTGCTAATGACAAGGACAAGCAACGTCTCTTCCTCAAGGGACTTCATGATAGATTGCAACTCCAACTCATGACAACCACCTACCCCAATTTCCAAGAGCTTGTGAACCGCGCTATCGTGATTGACAACAAGCGCCAGGAGATGGCTGATAACAAGAGGAAGAAGCAAGGACCAGGTTTTTCTAGGAACAACCGTCAGCGTCCCAATATCGCGCAGCAAAAATTTCAGCAGAAACACCAGGGGCCATCCAACCAGTGGAACCAAGGGGGATCTAGTCAGTGGAACCGTAATCAGAACCAACCTCGTTCCCCCTATCCTCAGCAGCAGCAGAAGACTCCCTCTCAAACACCCCAGCAAGCTACCCCGAGTAAGACTCCCATGAGGACTAATACACCGGGCACCCCCAACAAGTGTTTTGGTTGTGGAGAAACTGGACACCTCTTCTACAACTGCCCCAAGAAGCAGAACCAGCAGACTCCCCAGGGGAGCAACCCAAAGAGCAGATACCAGCCACCATCTAATCAAGGAAGGGTGAATCATGTGTCCACAGAGACAGCTCAGGAAGCACCGGAAGTTATGATGGGTACGTTCAGCGTCAACTCCATCCTCGCTACTGTTCTTTTTGATTCCGGTGCTTCGCATTCTTTCGTATCACAAAGTTTTGTTAGAGTACGGAGTATACCACTTTTAGCTCTACAAAACCCAATATTAGTAAATTCACCGGGTGGGGCTATGCAAGCTCAATATTATTGTCCTTCGGTTAATATTGCTCTAAGGGGGGTAGACTTTAAAGTGAACCTTACCGTAATAAGAACAGCTGGAATTGATGTCATATTGGGTCTGGATTGGATGAAGAAAAATAAGGCAGTTATTCAGTGTGAGGAGAAGGTCGTTGTGTTAACTACGCCTAAAGGAGACAAAGTCAGTGTTGATGTAGTAATGCAACCACCACCTGCAGCGACAGTTAATCAACTCCAGGAGGATGACAGCCAGCTAGATCATGTTGTGGATGAGTTTCCGGACGTATTCCCTGATGAATTGCCAGGTATGCCACCCGACCGCGACATTGAATTTATTATTGAATTGTTGCCTGGAACTGCACCCATAGCTAAGCGTCCATATAGAATGGGAGTAAATGAGTTAGAAGAACTTAAGAAACAAATTAAAGAATTATTAGACAAAGGTTTTATTCGGCCTAGTTCTTCACCTTGGGGAGCACCAGTTATTTTTGTTGATAAGAAAGATGGAAGTCAGCGGATGTGTGTGGATTATCGGTCACTTAATGAGGTTACTATCAAGAATAAATATCCATTGCCTAGAATTGATGATTTGTTTGACCAATTGAGAGGAGCCTGTGTATTTTCCAAGATTGATCTTCGTTCTGGTTACCATCAACTAAAAATTCGTGCTACAGATATACCTAAGACCGCTTTTACTACACGGTATGGATTATATGAGTACACCGTGATGTCCTTTGGATTGACCAATGCACCTGCCTACTTTATGTATCTGATGAATAAAGTGTTTATAGAGTACCTAGACAAGTTTGTTGTGGTATTTATTGATGATATTTTAATTTACTCGAAAAATAAGGAGGAACATGCTGAACATTTAAGATTGGTGCTACAAAAATTACGAGAGCATAAGTTGTATGCTAAGCGGAGCAAGTGTGAATTTTGGTTAAAGAAAGTTGCCTTTCTTGGTCATATTGTCTCCAATGGTGGTATAGCGGTTGATCCTAGCAAAGTAGAAGATGTTCTGAATTGGAAGCCACCAACAACTGTTAGCGAGATTCGTAGTTTTCTGGGATTAGCAGGGTATTACAGGAGATTTATTGAAGGGTTCTCAAAGCTTGCTAAGCCTATGACTGCTTTATTAGAAAAGAATGCTAAGTTTGTCTGCTCGGAAAAATGTCAAAAGAATTTTGAAGAATTGAAGAAAAGATTAACCACAGCCCCCGTGTTGACTTTGCCGGATTTGAGCAAGAGATTTGCTATATATTGCGATGCATCTCGTCAAGGCTTGGGTTGTGTTCTTATGCAAGAAGGAAGAGTTGTGGCCTATGCGTCAAGACAGCTGAGGAAACATGAGTTGAATTATCCTACTCATGACCTTGAGTTAGCTGCAGTTGTGCATTCGTTAAAAATTTGGAGACACTATATTATTGGGCAAAAGTGTGATATCTACACCGACAACAAGAGTTTGAAATATATTTTTACTCAGTCAGATCTGAATTTGAGGCAACGTCGCTGGTTAGAGTTGATCAAGGATTATGATTTGGAGGTACACTATCATCCGGGAAAAGCGAATGTTGTCGCTGATGCCCTTAGTAGAAAGAGCTATGCTAATGAGATGCGAGTAACGCCTATGCCAGAGGAGCTATGTGCTGAATTTGAGCATCTCAATTTAAGTTTGGTTACTAATGCTATGGAGATAGTGGTTGAACCTACACTAGAACAGGATATACGCAAAGGGCAGCTGGAAGATGAGAAGCTCAGAGAGATAGCTGAAAATGTAGTGGTTGGTAAGTCACCCGGATTTAGAATAGATGAACAGGGTACTCTATGGTTTGGAAAAAGGTTGTGTGTACCCGAGATAAGATCTATTCGCGACGCGATACTCCGAGAAGATCATGACTCAGCCTACTCCATACATCCCGGCAGCACAAAAATGTATTTAGATCTTAAAAAAAGGTATTGGTGGGTTGGACTTAAAAGAGATGTAGCAGAATATGTAGCAATATGTGACACCTGTCAGAGAGTTAAAGCCGAGCATCAGAGGCCTGCAGGTTTGCTACAACCTATGAAGATACCTGAATGGAAGTGGGATGAAGTTGGTATGGATTTCATAGTTGGTTTGCCACGTACTCAGTCAGGGTATGATTCTATTTGGGTAATTGTTGATCGTTTAACTAAAGTTGCTCACTTTATACCGGTCAAGACTACCTATGCCGGAGCAAAGCTAGCTGAATTATATATGGCAAGAATTGTGTGTCTACATGGGGTTCCTAAGAAAATTGTGTCTGACAGAGGTACTCAATTCACGTCTCACTTTTGGAAGAAAATACATGAATCTTTGGGAACTGAGCTAAATTTTAGTACTGCCTATCACCCTCAGACAGATGGACAAACAGAAAGGACCAATCAAATATTAGAAGACATGTTGAGAGCCTGTGCATTGCAAAAAGGTGATAGTTGGGATAAGAGTTTGCCATATGCAGAGTTCTCTTATAATAATAGTTACCAAAAGAGTCTCAAGATGGCACCGTTCGAGGCTTTGTATGGTCATAAATGTAGAACACCTTTATTTTGGAACCAAACCAGAGATACTCAAGTGTTTGGACCAGCAGTGTTGAGAGATGCAGAGGAACAAGTTGCGAAAATTAGAGAAAACTTGAGAGTGGCTCAGTCGCGACAAAAGAGTTATGCAGACACAAGAAGAAGAGAACTGACATTTGAAGTAGGAGATTATGTCTACCTAAAAGTATCACCTATGCGAGGTGTAAAAAGGTTCAATATGAAAGGTAAATTGGCACCAAGGTATATTGGCCCATTCAAGATTCTAGCAAGACGAGGAGAAGTAGCTTATCAGCTAGAACTACCCGAAAGTTTGTCGGGTGTTCATGATGTGTTTCATATATCCCAACTTAGAAAGTGTTTGCGAGTGCCCGAAGAGCAAATACCATTGGAGGAATTGGTTGTTAAAGAAGATCTCACATATGAAGAATACCCAATTAAAATATTGGAAACAGCAGAGCGAGTCACAAGGAGCAGAGTTATAAAAATGTGCAAGGTTCAGTGGAATCGGTATACAGAGGATGAGGCAACCTGGGAAAGAGAGGAAGAATTGAGAAAATCATATCCCCAACTTTTTGAGTAAGCTAATCTAATCTCGAGGACGAGATTAATTTTAAGGGGGGTAGAATTGTAACACCCTAAAATTTGCTTTATTTAAAGTAGGGACAAATTGATTTATTTATGCAATTGTTTGGCATATTAACCTAGCAAATAATAATTTTTAGCAATTAAAATAAATCATAGGAAGTAGAAACATGATTTGTTGCATCCATGCTGCTCAATGATATTTTTGTTTGATGTGCACTTTATTGAGATTTGAAAATATTCAAATGTATTTGGAAACCTTCCCTCTTCCTTTTTCGCCGCGTGGGCCGAAGGCCACCCGAGCGTCGGCAGTCCGGCCTATCTCCCTCGCGCAGGCGCTCTTTTTCTTTGGCTGCCATGCGGGGCCTGCTGCTCAGAGCCGTCCCCTTCCTTCCTCGGGAGTCCGAGCAGGACTCGATGTCCAACCGACCGCCGCCGGAATCCTCGGACGAGTCCGTCCTGAGCACGCCTCCACCGGCCCGTAAAAGGAAGCCGCGACCCTCTCCCCTTCCCTTCTACTGGCACTGACGCGTCGGACCACGGCACAGCGCCATTTCCTTCCTCCGAACAGAGCCCGAACCGAGCACGACCGCCGCCTCCGACCGTATCCTAACCACCGAATCTCCCGAAGTCCGGATCTCCTACGCCTCCCTCGCGCCCCTATATAGGTCGGCCGAGCTCTGCCGTCCCTCCCCACAAGTTCCCGAGCAAGCCACGCCCTCCAATCTTGCCCTAGCCGCCGCCCCGAGCTCCACCACCGCCGTCGATTTCTCCTCGGGAAGACTTCTCCGTCGAAATTGGTTGTTCTCCAAGCTTCGCAGCAAGGTCAGGAATCTTTCCGACCCCTTCTCCCTCGGTTTTGTGCACTACAGCCATGATGCCGAGCTTCGCCGCCACCATAGTTCCGCCACCTAGCTCGCCGCATCCTCTCCGAGCTACCTTTGTGGCAACGGAAACCATAGATAGGTTCGGCTTGAACTCCTCTTGCTTCCCGACCAGGTCCCGAGGTATGCCGAGCTTCCTAGCCCCGAAAACGCCGTCCTCAGGCCATCTTGCCAGGCGAGGAATCGCCCGAGCGCCGCCCGACTCCGGCGACCAGAGCCGCCCCTCTTTTCCCGAGCTACCTGCGCCGTCCACGGCCGATCCAACGGCTCACAGTGAGAGATACCCTTTTCGACCGGCACTTTTTGCAAAAGAGCCCCTGAGCTTTTTAATGTTCTGATCCTGCGATCCTTTGGCGTATTTCTCAGATTTCGCTTTCCTACTTAGAAAACGTATTTCCTCGGTTTTAATTCAAAAGGGCTTTTTCAATATTTACAGATTTGTCACTCAGATTATTCCGGCCATATTTTATTCGTTTTAGCTCCAATTTGATCTGTTCAAGTCTCGTTAGATTCGTAATTTCATAATCTACCTAATGATGCTGCTGTTAGTCATGTTTTCAACTTTTAAAATTTGAGATTAGATTCAATCTATTATTTTATTAAAGTAAAACTTGTTTATTTCATAACTTTCCCGTTTGAACTCCGATTTTCGTGATCTTTATATCGTTGGAATCGTAGCGATGCGTAGATTATTTTTATACACTTTTCAATCTGTTTTTCTACTGTTGGTGTCTGTTTCTAATATAGATCTTGTTTGCTTCGTGTATGATTGCCTCGATGATTGTGTGGTGATTTTATGATCGAGTTCAGACGGTGAGCAATACATTGGTGATCAAGAGTACACTGAGGATCCAAGTTCTCCAGAACACTTTGATCAAGGAAAGTATAGCATGGACCATCCTTGTTGCCTATTCATCTTAATCACTAAATTCATGATGCATGTGTCTACCTTGGCAACCATAGTATCTATTCCTAAGTTTTGATCACTTGATCCTTATTACCTATGAGATTGCATTTGAGTAGTGATGCTAGCGCTGGATGATGCCATGATATTATGAACTTGATTAATTAATTATGAGATAAAGATTAAAAGATGTTTTTTTTAGCAACATGGACTAAGGACTTAACTATAAGTATGACACCGGGACTTACAGCGCAACCATGAGGGTCATATGGCTCTGACTTTAGTTAAGTATGAAGTTACTCTCTATCGTGTTGTTAATCTTGAAAGGTTCCTTGCCGAGCTGGTTGTTTTGCGGCTCCTGTCTTTGTTTGTACTGCTGCGTGTGTGTGCCACTAGAAGGAGGGCTCTACCACCCCTTGCCATTGCGCCCGGATTGATTAGTGGCATGTTAGGAAGGCTTTTGAAAGACTTCATAGTGTACCCTGCCGCACTTCCTAGGTGAGGTGACATGGGAGTCATGACCCTTGGCATATGGGAATCACGACTCATGGTGAAAGTGTGCAACCTCTGCAGAGTGTAAAACTGATATATCAGCCGCGCTCACGGTCACGAGCGGCCTTGGACGTCTTACAGGAACTTAACTAATTTAATATTGATTTATTTTGAAGTTTCTATTGATGTTTATTCCATATTAATTATCATGTTTATATGATCATGCAAATCTTTGTCCTTGGAATATTCTATTGCTGCTACTCAATTTGCTAAAATATGATCAATTAAAAGCAACCGCTGTCAAACCAGAGCTAAGCCTTATTTGAACCTCATAAACCCATGTTATTCTTGTTGAGTACGACATGTACTTACGCTTGTTTTATTTTTCATATTTGGATAAAAATCCCGGATGGGTAACAGATGACTATGATGATTCTTCTGAGGATTACTAGGATTGTGGTTCACCAGTCAACTACTTCCCTGTGAATTAGAGCTTCCGCGAGAGATTATAATTATTAGTCCGCTGCTATTTATGTAAAGACTCTGTGATATTATTCGTTATATATTGAACCTTGTGATGGTACTATGTAATTTGTCGCTTATGTGTGTGATTGATCTCTGTGCGCACATAAGTTGGTTCATTCAATTTTATCCTTAAAATTGGGTGTGACAGTGGATCTCGTCAGTCACCACCTACACTCGCGGATGACAGGAAATCACCCGACTTTCTCGCGGATGACAGGAAATCACCCGACTTCTACCGGTCTAAGCAGGGCTAAGCATAAGATCGGTCACCTGTCTAGTAATAGTATCAGGTTCACATATATAGTAGACAAGATAGATATGCAGCAACGGTTTCAAACCAACTCCTATAGTTAAATGCACAAACATACGATTTAATAAAGACCGGTGCATTTATAAAAAGAGATAGGTGGAGGCTTAGGGATGCTCCGGGGATTGCCTGGGGTTCAACACTAAGTTAGTGTTTGTTAGATGACACTTGTTCGACGAGCATTTCCCATCCAAGCACTCGATTAGTCCTTCCACCTTCGTGATTAGTCCACCACACCGTCTGGTGGTTAGCTCCATCATCATGTCCTTCACTCCACATGTTCATCATCTATCGTACCTAAATGAGATGCATAATACACATGTATGAATAAGAGAAAGTAATACAAGACATGTTAATCTAGCATCACTGAACCATGAGCTAACAATGCCACCAAGCAAGGCAACATGAAAGCAATTCTAATCTCACATATGCAGTTTAAGGACAGCAGGACAGTAAGCACAAGATTTAACCATAACTGAAGGTATATACATCCAACTAGGGTGATCTAAGCCTTTCTGGAAAGCTATTGAAATTTTCTACGACTTTGGTATTATCCTCTTCAGATGATTTAATTCATATAAAGGTCAAACAACACAAAGAAGACAGCTCTGTCCAGACTTGGACAGATTCTGTCCTCCCAACTCAAACAATCATAACTAGAGATTTAGACCACCAAAAGGGATGATCATAGACAATTTGGAAAGACATAGAAATATACTACAAGTGATCTATTATCACCAAGAAGTGATTCAAAGCATAACTCAGTCAAATAATGCAATCAATCAGATCTAGACAGAAAATTATGAAAACCTGACAGCAGGTCATCCAAAAGCCATAAATCCTAAACTATTAGGCCTATGACCAAGAAATTTTAGGACAAGCTAGATATAGAAGTTGGCTACAACTTTTGTAATAGAACATATTCTCATGCAACATCATTTTCCTAGGTAAATCATCACAACAACAGGTGCTGCTCCTGCAGCCATTTTCAGCATATAAGCAAAACAACATTAATTTGATTTCTATCAAAGCATACCTATACTTATGAGCCATGGACATAGCTCCAACCATCATAGCATGATCAATAACACTCATATCAGATTAAGACATGGCAAGAAGTCATAAACAACATGCATGTGTCTATTTACCTCCAATCTTTCACCAAAAATCACATAAAAGTCTATTATTTAATTGTTTAAGTTAAATGGTAAGCATCTCAAATGGAGTTGATATTTTTATGAGAGGTAGTTAATTACAATTCATGCCCAAGGTTCAAATATTACATGCTCAGGTTCTACAGTTTTATTATTACAAAATACACAAATCTATAATGCAATAAAGCATTGGAGAGCAAATTAAATAGGAAACTCAACATCTTCTGAAACAACATGGCCATATTATTGATTCTCAGGCTAACACAATATCATACAAAGGTAGTGGAACACCATTTTCTATTTTTACCATAATATATTATTTATAATGTATTTAAATCTACTTAATATGCACCAAAGAAGATAAATCAACAACTTAGTCATACATGCACGATAAATCATGAAATTTTAACCATACATTATACATCATACAAAGAGTCTACAATTAAATTTTCATGCCATTTAGAGCAATACAACTCCAGTTACAAAAATAACAAGCAATTCAACCATTTATTTCCTATTTAAAAACATTAATGTGAAACACCTTGAAAACAGTAAACAACATATATGTTTTATATTTTTATGAGCTAGTGCATGATACTATAAAGCTAACAAAACTGGAACCATAATTTTTGGACTCCTAAAACTCGAGATATAGCCAAAAGCAAGTTAATCCATTTCTTAAACCACTTTTCTAAAATAATTTCTACAGCACAAAAACATAAATAACCTAGCACATCTACTAGATCTATCATGCAGAGAATTTCACAAGCAAGCTAACAAAACAAACCACACTATTTTTGAAGCTACCAAACTTGAGATATGCATTTTTAAAGATCAACAAAAATCTGAGATGCATTAGTCTAGCATTGCTCTTTGGTGGGGCCCACTGTCATAGAGAGAGGGGCTGTCTTCTTCCTTCAGCTCATTCGAACAAAACACAGAGGGAGTGGATGACGGGGTGGTGGCCGGCTTCGGCCGGTCGGCTCCGGCCAGCAGCGACAGGGAGCGGCTAGCTGCGGCATGGCGGAGGAGAGGCACCGGTGGCCGGCTAAAGCAAGCAGCAGCACACAGCAGCAGCGAGCAGCAGCTTGCGGCACGCAGCAACGGCAGCCTGCGGCACCGGCGACGGCGCTTCGAAGACGGCAGCAGCGCGAGGAGCGGCTGAGCCCTGCTGAAGCTTTGCGCAGGGAAGAAACGACGACGAGATCCACAAGATCCAAGAAACGCAGGGAGGAGGGAGAATCAGCTGCTCGAGTAGCAGCCATGGCGGTGCTTCACCCGCCGGCCATGGTAGTGCCGCTCTGCAGACCGACGCAGAGAGGGATAGGGATGGCAATGGAGGAGGGGAGAGGCGCAGAGAGGAACTCGGGCGCTCCATAACTGAAGCAGGGCGAGGAGATGGAGGTGGAAGCGGGCGACAATGGTGGCAGGGCGCTCTGAGTTCGGGCAGCACGCGTCCATGTTTGCAGCATTTCGACGAACACGTGGCAGGCAGCGGTGTGGCAAATTGGGGCGGCTGATTTCGGCATATTCCCTTTGGATTCCGACATTGGCGACAATACAGAAGTTATTGTCCTCTGATTGCTCTATAATTTGTATTAAGGGCGCTTAGCCGTTAGCAGCTTGGTTCAGCAGGTAATTAAGCTCCAAGTTGATGTTGTCAACAGCTTAATTATGATCAAGGATCGAGTGGCAGACCTTATCAAACGGTCTCGGATTGATGTCAAACTTTGATATGTTGTGCTTCAGAGAGTCCTCTTCAACTTCTATTTTTGGTTCAACTCAAGTTGCTTAATAAAATTTTGGGAACTTGAGACGTCATTGTAATCGGTAGAGATTTCAGACTTAGAAAATAATTAAGTCCTGAAATCAGGATTTCTTCCTATCTTGATTCCACTTTTTGAGGCACTTAGAGGTTGAATCATGACTTAGTCCAAAAATAACATTTGTTGTATTCCAAAAGATCTGCAACTCTTAGTTTTGGTCAAACCTCATATCATGCTCAGAGGTAATATTTCCACTTTGGTCAAAGCAACATTATTAGAGAGCTCAAATTGGGAACATAGGCCAATTGAGATATTTTTGGGGCATTTGCTTAACACGGGCTCTTCATAACTTTTGTTGTAGAGTTCAAGTAGAGTTCTTTGGACAAGATTGAAAGGGTTGGTTGACTTTGCATGCTCATGTTTACAAAATCAATAAATCCAAACAAGCATATAATTTGCTATTTCAAGTGGATTCTTGATTCGGATCTTTATGAGACTTATCCAATAGCTATGGGAGATGAAGATGAATGTGAGATAGTGATCAAGATCATTGATTTACATATCTTGATTAGGTTCACACTCGCTGGTTAGCTCGTGACTAACACCTGGGGTGTTACAGCCTTCCCCCTTAAAGGAATCTCGTCCCGAGATTCGGAACGTAAGAGCTTTCAAGGGCAGAAAAGAATGTAACCCATTCAAGGTGGTGCTAGTACAGGCTAAGGCTATGTAAAAATTCCAAAACACTGGTAGGCAAGAGTGATCACCTCATGGCTCACAATAAAGTGCGAACGATAAAGGTTTGTTAAGTCGTTACTCCAAGATATCATGTACTTCCATTTACCTTAGTGCAAATGTAAGAGAGATCATTAAGGATATGACAACTTTCTGATCATTGAAGAATTTTTTTTTTGGTTGACTCCTGAAATCAGGATTTCTTCCTGTCTTGATTCCACTTTTTGAGGCATTTAGAGGTTGAATCATGACTTAGTCCAAAAATAACATTTGTTGTACTCCAAAAGATCTGCAACTCTTATTTTTGGTCAAACCTCATATCATGCTTCAGAGATAATATTTCTACTTTGGTCAAGGCAACATTATTAGAGAGCTCAAATTGGGGACTTAGGCCAATTGAGATATTTTTGGGGCATTTGCTTAACACGGACTCTTCATAACTTTTGTTGTAGAGTTCAAGTAGAGTTCTTTGGACAAGATTGAAAGGGTTGGTTGACTTTGCATGCTCATGTTTACAAAATCAATAAATCCAAACAACCATATAATTTGCTATTTTAAGCGGATTCTTGATTCGGATCTTTATGAGACTTTTCCAATAGCTATGGGAGATGAAGACTGAATGTGAGATAGTGACCAAGATCATTGATTTACATATCTTGATTAGGTTCACACTCGCTGATTAGCTCGTGACTAACACCTGGGGTGTTACAACCATGATCCTAGCCTGCAATTAATGTGCTTTCGCTCCCTTTCAATATCTTTTACAAGAATTCGTATCCACATTTCTTCATGAGTTTCAAAATCCTTTTGCTCTTTATAACTATATTAAAACCCACTTTGAGAATTCACATCTGATCTCTCCAAATTATCAAGATTCTTTGTCCTTGCAATCATCTTAACCTCATCTGATAAAATAACGGGAACCGATTTGGAAATGATACCTAAGATCCAATCACTTGGAAATGATCTCTACGATCCGTTGAGGCCTGTTGTTTTTATGGATTCCTGGTTATTATTAAATATCCTGACATCTAGCTTGAAAGTTCACCTCTTCGGAAATTTTAGGAAGTACTTAAATTCACCACAAACTCAGCGCGAAAAACCTAGGGCCAGATCATGACCTTTATCTGTATACGCGTCATGCCTTGATCCGACACGTATCCCTCACTCAAATCCAACATGTCATTCCAAAATCGTTATGGTTGTGCCTATAGTGATGTCATGACCTGTGACCATGGTGTCACGTCGAAACCTAGGGTCTCTCACGTGCCATGGCCACGCCGAGATTCTGCTAGGCACACGCAAGGTATCGAGGCCTAGGGCTGTGACGTATTATAGCTTCATAACTAATAAAGTTTCTTCGTTTGCACTATATGAGGAAACAAATTCATCTCGCTACGATGTAACATGATCTGCGGCTGTGATACATTATAGCAACCTGGGATTTCCTGTAACTCACAATCACAGGAGATTTTGAAGGGTATATGCTCGTATCAAGGTCTGTGGTCATTTTACATCATAGCCACAATTGATATGTTTTCTCTTTTTGCTGAGGTTACTTTAATTGTGTTCTATGATGGTATCTCGACCCGTGACTATGGTGCCGTGTCAAACCTTGGGATCTTCTGTGGACTGCAGCCACATAAGGTCATACCAGGGTATGCACTGGTATCGTAGTCGGTGCTCATGAATCATTATAGCCCACAATTAATGTGCCCTTACCCTCAGTGGAACCCAGCCTTAAAGGATATTTCTTGAAAAGGTTTATTTTGAAGAACAAAAGTTAAAGCTTTTCGTGTCGAGAGACAACTGATTAGGACAAGTAAGAGTCTTCATTATAACGCGTAGGAAGAGAAGTGTGGGCTAGTAGTTTTCTTTTCCATTACTAAACCTAAGGCTTTAGCCGCTTCTTAAATCTCGAGACGAGATTTCTTTTAGGGGAGAAGGCTATAACACCTCTGGTGTTACGGTTGATTAAAACCTGCCATGTCATCATTATTGCATGTAAATCATCCTGCATAAACTCATTTTTACTATGCATTAACAAAAATGATTTTTATTTCAACATGTGATTGTGCATAAGTGCTTGAGAGTGATTTATTATATAAATGTTTGTGTTGCATGCAATTATCTAAATTAAATTGGGAAATAAAAAGAAAATCAATTATAAACCGTAAAGCGGACCTCAAATCCTAAATCAAAAACTAAGCGTAATCATGGGTTGGGTCTTAAACAAAAGTTGTAAATCTTTAAAGGTTGAGCAACTTCTATTTTGGACAATTTTGAAGTTATTAGATAGAATTTTGAATAAAACCTTAATCTATGTTTAAGGATCTAAATTTGAAATTCAAATTTAAAAACTAGAAGGAATCTGATGATAGTACCTTAATAAAAGTTTTAGTACTTTTAAAATGGAACAACTTTCATTTTTAAAGATTTTAATGTTATGTAGTGGAAATTTAAATCAACCTCAAATCAATGATTGGAAATTTAAAATTTAAATACTATTTCAAAAACTATTAAGAATCTAACAAAACTTGCTTAATGAAAGTTGTAGGTCTTGCTAAGTAGAACAACTTTTATATTTGTATATTTTCAACTTATTGAGAAAAATCTTGAGAATTTGATTGAATTTGAAATGAATTTCAAATTGAGCTTTCACCCCCTTTTGAATTACTCAAAATCCATTCAAAATTTGAAAAGGGTCCAAAAACCAAAGTTGTTCATCACAAAATTTTCTACAACTCTTATTAAGGGCATTTTTCAAGTTACTACATGAAATCAGGGGTAATTTGGTAAAAAGAAAATGGAGCTAGAGGACATGGCTACAGTAACCGGCCCCCTCCTATTCTGACCGAGCGCAGGCGCGCGTGCCGCGCCGCACGCCGGCGTCACCCGGGGCTGGCCGGCCATCTGTCGGTGGTGCGTTGGTGTCGTGGGGTTCCCGGCCATGTTCGACGCTCGACTTTCCCCTATATACAGCTCCGAAGCCGCGGTTCCCTTCTCCTTTTCCACCATGGTCGCCGCCATCGAGCTCTCGGTCTCCGGCCAAAATTGCCACCGTCGCTCCACCATTTTTCAATTCGTCTTTTTCGTAGACTGGGCACCCCCTGGCGCACCTGTAGAGTTCCTTTTTGCCCTCTGTCATCGCCGGAGCCGCGCAAGCGCCGTCGTCTTCCTCGCGCGCGGCCAGAGCGCCGCCACAGGTGTCTTCTCCGTGGTCAGGTCGTTCCTGTGAACTTCTCTGAGTTTTCATCCTTGTTTTGGGTTCACCCTGACTCCGTGATTCTGTTGCTCGCGTTGGTTTCCTTGGTGAAGCCCTGTGGTCACCGGAACAAGGTCCTTGCCACCGGAGCGTGCTGTCGCCGCCGCCCGCACGTCGTGTACCTCGCTCCAGCCCTTCTTCGGTATCGTGAACGTGAGCATCTTCTCCGTAGTAAGCTTCTAGACATCTCTATACTCTCTGATTGGTCTGCTCTGCTCCATAGTCTCCATAGCACGGCAACCCGCCGTTGCCGAGCCGCCACGGCCGCCATGGTCACCGCTGTGCTTTCTCACGACAGTGATTCATCAAATAACGTGCGCCGGTATGCACATACCATCGCGGGGAATTTCGTGGCCCGCTCCCGGCCACTCGGCCGCGGCCGGCCACTCTCGGCCTTCGCCGGAGCTGGCTCGGCCGGCCGGCAGCCGGCCACCGAGGGCACGAGCTGGCCAGTGCCTGGCCAGGCAGGCCTGGATTGGTTTGGGCCGTAATAGGCCGGTCCAGTAGTGCTGCAGGTAGCTTTCAAATAGGATTTTTCATTTTCCTGAAAGTGAATAGTGTTAGAGTTTATGAATTTTGTAAGAATAAATGTGTAGCTCCAAAAATTATGAAATAAATTGTGTAACTTCCCTGTAGAATGTAGTATTTAAGAAAAATATGAGACTTGTATTTTAAGCACATTCTGAATATGATAAAAATAGGTATTTTAATTAGGAAATGGTATTTCCATGAATTTTGTAGCTCGAATAAATTATCCAAAATTTATGAAATTTATTGTGTCATTGTTTTGCACTGTAATGTAACTATACAAAAATTTGTAGGCCAATTGGATGAAGGGAAATTATTTCCTAATTTATAAGTAAATGAATTAAGTAGAAAACCCCTCTCTAGTATTAATGGATAAGGTTTTGTGTGTTTTTTTTGGGGGGGTTGTGGTTAACCCTAAATCATTAGCATGAGATGAGCCTCGGCACTTGATTAGTTGTTTGAACTCACCATTAGTTGTTTCATAGTAACTCATTAGTGAGTTATGAGGAGATTAATCTTACTTTCAACAACTGATAAAAATGAAATCCGGATTAATAGAACAAGTTAGTTTTGTTGGTTTGCAATTTATCGCGAAGGAAAGTTGTACTCAACTTTCTGTTAAGTTTACTTTCTAGTAATTCGCGATTCAGTGCATCCCATGCATCATGGCATACATATCATCATATTAAGCATTGTGTTATTATTTCATGTAGTGAGTGCGCGGTGATTATTATCTGAAGCGTGCCCCGAGTAAGGTCTTCACCCGGTGGACGTGGATCCTTCTCGGTGATTGACTTCAGGGTTCTACCTACTCCAAGCAACAGGCAAGCCCCGGTGCATTTGCCCCTCCTTGTTATTTAAAATATTTATCACTCGAGTTAATCTACTGCATTAGGTTAATAGGAGTTGAGTGATAACCCATTGGTGCATTACCTTTCCTTGACCACATATTATACCTGAGACCCTGATTTATTTAAAGTATTGAAAAATGCTTAGTCATGCTTAATGATAGAGTTGCAAAAAAAATGCTATTTTGAAAACTGTGATGATATAAAACAAATGGATCATTTTATGGGATTGGTAGTGTCCTCGTTTGGTGATGGTGTACTTGGCCAGTCCATTATCATCAACGTGGATGGGTTTTCCGTTTGGTTGACCATCTATTTTGGTTAGAGTCCCAACGATCCTCGCCATCGAAAAAAGGGATGCGAAAACCAGGTGGCTCTAGTGTACTTGGGTTAGAGTCCCAATGCATGGTGTCCAATGGAAAAATATTCAGGGACCATTCGTTGTCGGCCTGCTGTGATCATGACTTTGCAACTAGCCACATACTAGGGAAAGCCTCTGACTCCGGTGGCTCTACTGCTAGAACCGACAACCACGCACTGGGAGTGGAGAGATGGCGAGAGTAGCGTGTACCCTCGTGGCCGGCGTGCCTAGAGACAAGAGGGGTACTGTGCTCTCGGGTGGCACAGGACCGGTTCTGGGGTATGAAAAGCCGTAGTAGGCGGGGTTGGCATATGCAAGCTTAAGTGCTACATATGCAGTGTGGATAGGGATCCCCAGCTGGGTACTTCCGGATTCGAATCGACGTTGCTCCTCGGTTAATGGAGACATGATCCTCACACTTACAGCGAAGAGTGGTTCGGAAAAAAGGTGTTTGTTTTTGAGACTGAATATGAATTTGAAAGTACATACTATACGAGAATTGATATTGAATTATGTATATGAATAAAATAATATTGAGACCAAATAATGAAATATGATAGAAATGTTTTTCTGCAAAATACTTTGACTCTTGCTCAAGCCTTACCTTGACTCCCCTCAACCTGCATTCCTGCGTCTAATTTTACACCTTTTTGTCGGGTAAGTCTTGCGGAGTACCCCAGTACTCAGGGTTTGTTAACCCCTGCTGCAGGTAAACTGAGTGTGCAGTTCTGCGTGGGACCGTGCCGGTTAGCGGATCGTGCATGGATGAAAAGTATATGATTTAATCCCTTGGGCAAGGTGTAAGGTTGTATACCGCTACTCCACTACGAAACTCTGGTTTGGGAAAATGTAAGCTAGATTTGTAAACCTATATTAATGTAACTCTTCCGCACTCTTTACTCTGATTTATCTCATTTGTGTAAACTGTTGTAATACTTGTAAGGTATTTACAATGAGATTCTCGGAGAAAGTAGGGTTTCCTATGAGACCCGACGGGCCACCTAAGTCAAAGGGGACTCGTGCAGACTAGTCAAAGGTCCTTAGGGACGATGACGGGGCACGTGGGCCCTATGATTAAGGCGGTTCTGTCACAAATTGCCGCTAAAAATATTTACGGAGGCAGTCAGAAAACACCCGCCTCCACAAATAGATTACGGAGGTGGATGTTTTGCATGTCGTTGGGCTACGTGGTTGCGAGGGAGTTGAGGGAGAGACGGCTGGCAGGCGCTACAGTAACCATGCTAAGTACCCGCGGTCCTGTAGCAGCGGCTGCTAGGGCTAGAGAGAGCCGGCCGCGGGGCGTTCGCCCACGGCCGGGCAAGAGGGAAGGGATTTCCTTCTAATCTCTTGTTTGGTTAGATTGATACTTCTCGTTTCCTTATATAGAGAGATTTACTTGACTTACAAGCAAGCGACTAATTAACTCTAATGGGTTAAGGCCTAATAGGCCCTTGACTCTCCTAACACAACACCCCACCTGGACATGCAGCTCGTCCTCGAGCTGCCACCAACCAATGACTCGACGAAGCCTAAACCTAACACCTAAAAATAAGCCTTTTACATCTCGGCTTATTTTTTTGACCGAAAACAGACTATGACTCTTTATTTGTGACTCCTGAAGATACGGCGGACACCCTCCGCATGATGGACCTGCACATGTGTCGCCACCTGGATCCCATGGACCGAAACGAGAAGGGTGCACGGGTATAGCCACCTGTAATTAGTCACGATAGCAACCAGCGGAGACGTCCTCGCGGCGGCCGGCGGCGGAATGCGGCGGAGCTAGGCAGTGCGTCCTCGCGGCTACAAGGAGGGGAGCGACTCCCCGACCTCCACTGGCGCATAGTTGGAGGTTGCTACCCGTGGGAAAAACACTATGATCGCGTGTGAAGATAGCAGCGGGTCGGCACGGTTGCTAATGGTTGTCCCACAGGGCGAGGTCGTGGTCCGCTGAGCTGAGGTCGACCATCGCCAAGGTTGCCTCGTGCATAAGCTGGCTGTTGGTATAAATTAATGTGCTACCTGATAAGGCTGTAGATCACTTGAACTATTAACTTGAACTCTTAACCTTGTCTCTTAGAAATAACTAGGTTGTCATCCCTAGCATGATTCTAAAATATCTCATGAACTTCCTCTAACAAGTGACTGAAATGATTATATTATATCTGCAAGCGCACTGATAAAATATACACCATTACATTTTACCCAAGAGTATCACGAGTTGTCGATTTATATTTTACCATTGGGAAGGGCTTGGCAATAAAGGATCGTAGATAAATAGTTGTCATATGCACATGCAAATATAGAGATAACCATGCATGATCTACTTACTCAAAACAGGAGTTATGTCATAATAATAATAATGATATAAATGATAAGCATAATGATCAATCCATGCATAAGATAATCAATTAGAGCACTTCCTATCTAGGCATTAGCATGGATTAGGCAGAAGCATAAGAATATTCCTAAGTCATTCTAACTATACTATCAAAGACATATTAGATTGGTGTAATTATACTAGCAATCATGGCAAAGATACCTTATACTGATACCTAAGGGAATATTACTAAGGAAGATCAAAAACATAGACAGCCTTCTATAGTAATAATAACTTCTAACTCTCCCAATATTCGAGGTGTGGACTACAAAGGACTCAACGGGAGTGTCACATCGGCGATCTACCACAGAACCTAGAATATAGGGTGTATTTGTGTTGGCGCGAAATCTGGTCTACGCTCAGTACACTAGCGAAACCGGAATGCTCTATAGAGCAAGAGTCTGTACATCAGCTAGCTTCGACAATCGGGCTCCAATCGTGCCAGTCAATTTGACCTGGAATTGACAAGGGAGAAAAGAGTCGATCAGTAACATAAGGCGGAACCACTGATGTGTCCCAAGTGGTTCAAATATTCGACCCAACGAGCCTTTCGCTCCAGGCTACCGGCTAGAGAGCCGATATCCGATTACACGAATCGATTATATGACTGTAGCATAAACATCCGATTTCCAATTAACCGATTCAGGGATACATGAATGATAACAAATCATATTAACTAAATCTCAATCATATATTGTCTTGCACATTAATACATGTTTCAATCTATCATGTCATTAATTAGGATCGGCCGGATCGTTACAGCTAACAATGCACGTGAATCAATCTTAACATGACCAAAGCGTAAAACAGCATACGGGACATCGGCAAAAATATGACATGCGGAAGGCAAGCACAAACAGGATCGGCTAATCAGCCGATCTGACTATCATACAGGCAACATACAAGCCTATAAAGTAAATGATTCCTTGACCCTTTGACCAGTCAACCCAATCCATCGCTTACGTCAACGAGGATCGACCGGATCGTTATAGCCCATGACGTAAGCTAAAGATCGAATCTACTAATCAAAGGCTCTCAACATAATCTACTTTATTACTTGAGTGCGACCTGTATACAATCTAGATCTGAACTAACCGGCTACTGATAAACAAATCTACTCGCTTAAACATGATGTTCAATTATTCACTCATTAAGCAAGACAGATACATAGGATTTATGCTGATGAGAAACAGATCAAGATTGGACAATTGATGAGGCTTAAAAATAAATAAACAATAAATGAACACAAGCAACACCGGTAACTTAATGAACCTAACTAAACATGCTAATTTTAGTTAGAGCTGATAACTAACCCTCAATCTAATTCAAGCAGTGGGGTGTAAGGCAGAATTACACAGGCCATACTCAAATTAAATGAGAATCGATAACTACTCAAATTCATCTAGCAGTAGGGTATGAGATAGAATCCTACAGGCTATACATGATAAACACGAGCGTGGCGGTACTTACAGCAAGCCTGCATCCACCGGATGACACCCAACTTGTCGAAGAACTCGCCGGATCTACTCTACTCCTGCTCCTAGGGTTTTTTGGCCGGGGGCCGAAAAGGTTGTTGTATTGATTGTGTTGGTGTCTATTACAATGCGTCGGGCTTATATTTATACCCAGTAGCTAGAAGGAAAAATCTCAACTGAATGAAAACCCTAGCTAAAAATAAGGAAATAATAGAACTTCCTAATTCTAAGATAACTTGGAGCCCATCCTTCCCTTTCGCGTGGGCCTGCCTCTTGATCGCTCTATAGTTGGCGTGGACGCATGTCTTTGCTTAATCATGCCAGTTATTTGATCTTTCCTTCGGTCAACCTGGCTTCCACAACACGCCTCACTGACGTCAGCATGTGTCCGATCCAATCTTTTGATTATTTCAATCCTGCCGATAATACCCGATTCAACCCTTCGATCGGTTATCCTCCATGCAACTGATTATCTGGGCACTATCCAAATTCTGGTGTAAACACATGCCCTCCAATTTTGGGATGAAATTGATTTCTTCCCAAAATTTCGAATAACTTCCGACTTGTCCAACTTCAATTTCCGATCCTCCGGATATCTGCTTAGACCCTTCACCTTCTGCGCGCCGCGTCCGGATTTATATCCCTTTTGTTCAATCAGGCATAAGTCCGATCCGCCGCCTCGTTTCTCGATGAATCCGTCTCTGACTATAAATCAATGCCAGGGTTGCTCGGCACATCACAGCATCCTTTCAAGCCTTCCGGCCACCCCAGCATTTCTTCGTTTTCTTTATCTCTTTCTGTCTCACCGCTTCTTGTTGAAGAACTCAATGGCTAGCGGCAGTGACCATGGTAAGCGCCCAGCTGGCGGCCCTGCCGAAGGCGACGAGGGTACAAGCCGATTTTGCCAGGCCAGGCACCTGCGCTTGTGCACCTACAGCAGGAAAATTGAATCAAGCAACGCATCTGTGGATTTTCTTCTCTGACCTTGATCCATGCACATTCAGTCAAGGCAGGGTTCTCCGCCCTGAGGCTCTTGCTGTTGCTGCCCCCGCCGGGGACGCCATTGACGCCGCCTCGACTTCTTCTTCCTCCTCAGTGTTGGCATCTACTAACATCACCCAATATAACTTTATAACCTTTAACACTAGAGACGAGATTAAAAGATGTATGGTATTTAATTAACTAGTCATTAGCAACTAGCCACTCATCTATTACCAACATTCTTTAGCATGAACTAGGTTGTCAATCCTAATTATATATACTAAGAATAAAAAAAGGTTTTACATATTATTCCATGTGACTAGGCAGAAATAAATATAAATATAAACTAAGAACAATTCTGCAAGTGGACAGATAATTATACCATTGTAGCATTTTACCTAAAAGTTCTACCAGGTTGTCGATTTATATTTATACCACTGGGAAGGTCTTGGTTAAATTACAATCTATTATATTGATAATAACCATATACAATGAATAAGTGAAATTACCAATGTCATATACTCTAATCATAACAGGTAGAGGTCACAAGATAATAAAGATAAATAGGGTGATAAGTATGATCAAGCATCATTAATAAAGATAAACATCAGAGCACTTTCTAGTCATAGTAATAGCTAGCCAATGGATAAACTAAGGAATTAATATCTAAGGTAATTCTATAGCTACGTCAATGAATAACTCTAACTAGTGCAATTGCATCTACCAATCATTGTCAGATTAGTCCTATATCATGATCACATTCAAAGGGCATCATTTAGGAAAGGTGTGAAATAGAGTCATCACCCAACTTCGTGACCGTGGCTGCTTGCCTACATACGGGGGATGGACTACAGAGGAATCAACGTAGCTGTCACCTACGCGAACTACCACACGACCTGGCACATCAGGGTGCACTCGCAGATAAACAAAATATCTTGACACTACATCTACACATTGTTCATCATCTACCCAACGATCGATTGGATAAATGCTATACGAGCAATTACATGAATTCAATAAGATCAAACCAACTATACTAGACATATAATTAAAGTAGACAAAGACTAATGTAATCAAGAACATATGAACTATTAAGAACAATGTTTCCCTAATCATAATGAAGAATACAATAATAGAGAAAGAACTAGAATTATACCGAACTCTGCGCTCCAGACGATCGCCGGGGCTCCAGATCCCGCCGAAGAACTAGATCTCCTCTACTCTCTAATCTAACTAGGCTAGAACTATGAACTAGAAGGCTCTTGATGAACTAGTGGGCCCTTGATGGCTTGAAGACTTGTTGCCTTCGATGAATGATTGATTTCCTTCTCTAGGAGGGTCTGCCCCTCTTTTTATAGCCCGGTAGGATGAACGTGCGCCGCAGGATCAAACCGACTTGAAACAAGGGCCGAGATGACTCCTAAGAGGCGTTGGAAGAAGACTCCAGAAGGCGGCGGCGAAACCCTAGGGGGCGCCGGCCATCCCCACCCCTGGGCCGGCCGGCCCTACCTGGCCAGGGCTCGGCCCCAGGTTGCTTCGGGTGCCTTCTACACTCTTCCAGGGTCTTCGTGATGAAATTTTCTTCGCGGTTACGTTTCGTGATAATTACGCACTTTAATCCCTCTTTTATGCTTTTCTAGAATAGTCCCTGGAAAATACAGAACATGCAAAACTCGTGGAAACTGTTAGTTAAAACCCTTGACTAGTATGTTTTCATGAATCCTTTTGTGTCTAAAGTTCTAATAAAAGTTGACGTTATCGACCCTCAACAACTCCCCCAAGCTTGGCTTTTGCCAGTCCCTTGGCAAACAAACTAAGCCTAATTACTAATATATTTGGATCATGAGTTGCTACAATGCTTTGATTCTTTCCAAGTACACATGCTTTCAAACATATATTCTTCTCCAGATTAGACAATAACTGCTCTAACCTTCAGACTTACTCGTTTTACCTTTAACTATGGAGCTTTACAACCCTCGCATAAGTCTTGAGCAATTGAAAGATAGAATAATTAAGTCAAGCACTATGTCTCAAATTCTTCATAGTACCAGTATTCCGGAGTTTTGCAAGTTTTCGAAATAAAACTCAGAGCTTAATTGTATCACACCCTCAAGTCTCTCAGTATATATGGTATTTGTGGATCTCACTTAAGTCATTAATATTATGCCTTCCCATAACTAAAGATTATAATGGAGCTCATAGGAGTGGCAATAACAAGGTTTAAGCATACTTGCAATTCATATGTTGTAAAGTCAAACAATGGATCCACAAAGAATCAAGGCATACAATCAAACCAAGATGTGCTTGTATATGGAATATGGTGTATAGGTGGTATTTAGTGGCTAATCCTAATTCTACTTATGCTCTTTGGAAATGATTCACTCTCCTTTGGAACTTGGAGGAACACATGGGCTATCTTTATTCTTTTTCTTTTTTTTCATTCAGGAGGCGGGCATCTAGTACCCATTGTTTTAATACTGGGATACTTGTCCATCTTTTACTCCCTTTTTTTTATACTTTTGCATAGCCTCATGTATCCAATACATGATTTGGAGATATAACAATAATAAAAACTTAGAGCATTTTAACAGGACTGTCCTATGGGGTTTTTATATTTTTTTTGTTGTTCACTCCCAGTGCAGGAGAAAACATTTTTATTATGAACATAGATGAAAATGGTTGCTATTACTCCCATGGTAGGAATAATGTATACATGCTGAAGTGTGTACGCGATCTTGGTTTTAAAAGCATGACAAGACTCTCATATGGTATTCAACAAAGGTTGACTAAACTCAATGCAAAGCAAGCAGCATAAATATGCAAAAATTTTCTTATCTCTAAATGTATAATATATGGCTTTGGTAGGAATTCACATTTTGTCATACAAGAGCTCTTCATGTAGATTTTAAGTTTTCAAAAAAATAAATCTCCAGAACTTAGTAATGGTAGGAATAAGATAAATAGTAGCTCAACCTTCATGAATCATATCAATCAATTACCTAGACTTTAGCTAAGCATATGCCTTCTACAAGTTTCAGGTTTAGAGTAAATTCTCAGATAACAGTAATATCCAAAACTCAAGAGAATCTAAGTTTGATAACTAGGCACCTAAAAGGAATTAGGCAGAGCAACTATTCATCATCTCCAAAATAAAATTTTAGTGGTCATCAAATTTTCAATTTATTCTAACCTAGACTAACTCTAAACAAACTCTAATATATACCTAAATATTTATTTGGTTTTCAAATTTTATCTCACTAGCTAACTCACACGAAAAAACGATATAGTAATAATAATAAGATAGAAAACTTATACTTAGCTAGATTTTAATTGGTGGGAGCCCTTCCCCAAGCTTAACGTTTGACAGGGTCTTTGATGTTGTAAATTGAGTGATCCTTCTGGGAGCAGGTGTCTCGACAGCGTAGAGGTGTCGGGTTGGCTAGCTTTTGATCTTGTATTTTTTTCTGTGAAACTCAATTGCCAACAAAGATACCAAATCTTATGGAGAGGGGTTAGATTTAGTACCACTCCATGGTAAGTGATTGATTTTATATTTCCAGCAGGAGCTTCCTAACTGAGTGGACCTTCATGTGCCCATATATTTTTGGTATTTTTTAGATTTTCCTATAATACTATGGTGAACCTTCATGTGTTCACATTTTTTTTGTATTTTGTGCTTGTATAAAGTAGACTCAATAAGCGCATAGGTATAGTTACCTGATAACTAGGGGATGCTCCTCCCCCAAGCTTGATGTTTGCAATACTTGGTGCTTGAATGTTTCTCAGAGTGAGCTAGTAGTAGTCCTGGTGGGTGCCACTAATAGACTTTCTCCTTAGTCATAATATTATTCCTGCATAGTTATACTCCAACAAGAAAACCAAAACTCGAGGCTCTAATTATCAAGGGGTTAGTGGTCAGCCAATGAGCACTTTGATTATTCTTTGAGTTGATTTGAATTAATAGATTTTAGTAGGATTCTAACAGGATTCTCTTTTTAGGGTTTTTTCTAAGTTTCTTATGCAGCAATCAAAAAATGTATGCATGCTATATATGTTTTTTATGCCACTACAGGGAATATTCATTCCCATGGGGCTTAGGATTTTCATAATGCAACAAAGTAAATATAGATTGTTATTTTTATTTTTATGCCACCACAGTAAATATGCCTACAGGGTTACCATAAGTTTATTTACATGGGGCTTTAATATTTATGATGCAGTAAATAAAGCAGTAAATATTTTTGTTGGTTTATTTTTAATATGCAAAAAATGATTGTACTAATAAATGTGCTAAGCAAAATTACTAATGAATGCTAAATTAGTTTGATAACTACCATTCTAACCTTATGGTTAGGGTACGGAATTTAAACTCTACCGACAAGACTTAGATAGAGAAGAGTACTTACTCAGTAGGTTCATCGTCTAAGGTTACTTCAGTCAATTCCTCATTTTGTAGTGGTGTAGCAGGTGCTTCTTCTTTCTCCTTCCATCTCTTTTCTGTCTCTTCTGCTTCTCTCTTTTCTAGCTCCAGCTCTTCCTTGTATGCTTCTCTTCATTCTTCATCTCTCTTCATCCATTCTTCTACTTGTGGTTGGATCTCTTCTTTCTCTACCTTCGCAATCTGGTCCATCCTCTCAGCTTCTGCTTCCCACTCACTCCAGCGTGGTGCTTGTACAGCTTCTTCTTGCTCCTTGTAGCAGTCTTCATACTTTACAATCTTACCAGGGAACTCCTCCCATCCACAGTGAGGCTAGGCAGCCTGACGGCGGGCTTGGCGTCTCCTCCTGTTGCTGTCACACCCAATTTTAAGGATAAAATGGGATGCATAATCTTATGTGCGCCCAGAGATCAGTCACACACATAAGCCAACAAATTGCATAAATTGTATCATAACCAATGCTTAATACATAGCGAATAATATCAAAGTCATTACACAGCGGAAAAATAAAGATAACTCTCGCGGTAGCTCCATAGCAAGGGACGTCGACTGGTGAAGCACAAGTCTAGTAATCCTCTGGGTAGTCCTCATCACTATCACCATCTGTTACCCATCCGGGATTTTTAACCAAGTAATGAAAAATAAACAAGCGTAAGTACATGTCGTACTCAACAAGACTAGCATGGGTTCATGAGGCTCAAAGGTTGACACGGTTTAACAGCAGGTTACTTTTAATTAATCATCTTTTATGCAGTTAGACAGCAACAAGTTAATAAGCCCATTCTCATGATCATAAGTAAACACAATTAATGAGTAGCAATAAATAGATTAGCAACAAGTAAACATCAC
Source organism: Eremochloa ophiuroides (assembly GCA_038502445.1). Classification (NCBI taxonomy): domain Eukaryota; kingdom Viridiplantae; phylum Streptophyta; class Magnoliopsida; order Poales; family Poaceae; genus Eremochloa; species Eremochloa ophiuroides. The sequence goes on from JAHLJS010000003.1 coordinate 36,570,829, forward strand.
CCTGAAAGATAACTACTCCGTGAGTTTTCCGGGCCACTCGTGACCGTGAGCGCGGCTAGTATACCAGTTTTACACTCTGCAGAGGTTGTGCACTTTCACTATGAGCCGTGATTCCCATTTGCTCGGGTTAATTACTCCCATAACACTACCAAGGTGAGAGAGAGCAGGGTTTCACTATGAAGCCTTTCAAAGGTTCGTCTAACATGTTAGGGCCGCGAGGTTTCCTCGGCAAGCAGATGTAGAGCCTCCCTTCCATATGGCACAAGGTCACGCAGGTTATACACATATGGACAGAGGCTGCACTATACCCGAGTCGTCTAAGCCCCTCTTGCGCCTTTCGGTAACCTCTAACAAGCTAGAAAAGGTCCTCATACTGAGCTAAAACCAGAGCCATATAGCCCTCATAGTTGCACTGTAAGTCCCAGCTTTTGCTGACAGATCATTACCAAGGGGAAGGATATGGTGCATCACAAAAACTATGCTCCAATCCCCTAGTTCCATGTTGCTAAAAAGGCATCTTTTAATCCTTATTGCATATTCAATTAATCAGTTTACATGATCATGATATCAATAACGCACTAGCATCAATTACCATATGCATAATCCCATAGGTTGCAAGGAACAGGATAACAAAACTAGGAAGTAACTATGGTTACAAGGAAGACACATGCAAATGCATTTATTTATTTGGTGAATAGGACAACAAGGATGATCCATACTAATACTTGCCTTGATCAGCAAACTCCTGGTGATCCGGGTTGTCGCAGTACTGATCTTGATCACCCACGTATGGCTCACCGTCTATACTCGATCCATCATAACAACACACACGCATACAGGGGCAAACATGCATACAAACAAGAGTTTTCATTAGAACAGTACATCAACAGAGAGAAAATAAATTAAAAAGGTTATAAAACAAATCTACGCGTTGCTACGATCACATCGATATAGAGTTTGCGCAAATCGGATTTAAAACGAGGAAGATATGAATTTTACAAGATTTATAGTAGAATAATAATAGATTAAATATAATCTCGAATTTTAAAAGTTAATAACATATGAAACAGTGGTATTAACTGATAGATCATCAAGTGACTGAATCTAACGCAATTTGAATCGTTCAAATCGGAATTAAAACGGAGAAACTACGAACAAAACAGTTTTGATTTAAAATCTGAAAACAAATTTTCATATATACCGAAAATAAATACGCCTTCAAATACAGAAAACATAATATACTGAATACGCTAAGGGCTGCGGGCTAAGCATTAAAAACTGCAGGGGGTTATTCGCGAAAACGCCGGCCGAATCGGTATGGGCTGCTCTCGGCCGTCCGATTCAAAATCGGCGGATCAGATTAAAAGAGGGGAGGGGTGGCGGTGCTCTCGGCCGGAAAACAGAGGCCGACGGCGGCGCCATGGCCGGAGGGCTGCCGAAGAAGGTGAACTCGGCCTTCGGTGCATGAAATAGGTCGGGAAAGGTACCCATAGATCGGGAAGAGCATCGCAAGCTCACATAGGGTGATGGGAAGGTCGGAAATCAACTCGGAGATAGCTCGCGGCGTGATCCGGCGGACGGTGGATCTCTGCAACGGCGGCGGGGGTGTGTCAGCGCACAAATCGAAGGGCGAAAGTGCTCGGGAACTTCACAAGATCACAGCGAAGCTCCTCAAAGGCTTACCGGGAGGAAATTGGTGGCGAATCGAGCCAATTGCTCGCGGCGGCGGCTGCTCGGTTCTCGCGGGAGCTCGGCAATGGCGGCGAGAAGAGGCGGCTAGGGTTAGGTGACAGCTACGGGGGGGTGTGGCGCTGCTTAAATACTCCCGAGGTGTGACGACAATCTCGGAGATTGAAACAAACTCGAATAGCGGAGAAATCGGCTTCGGCCGTTTCTTCTCTGCTTCGGACTCTCGGCGCGGCGACGAACTCGGCTTCGGCCGTTTTCTTTCTTGCCCGCGTCGGACTCTCGGCGAGCAGCAGAGGGAAACAGGGGAGGGGCTGTCCTGTGGGTCCACAGGTCGGTAGCACCGAGCGCTGGGTCGGGCTGGCAGTCACGGCAGAGGGACGCTTCGCGCGCGCGTGCTCGGCCGCGGCGGATGAACATGGCAGCGGCGTCTCTGTTCGCGCGGCGAGGGAGGTGGAGAAGGAAGGGGCTGACCCGTGGGTCCCGCTCGTCAGTCAGAAGGGAGGGAGGAGAAGGGAGGGAACAGGTCGGCCGAGCTGGCCTCGGGGCATCCGACCTGGGCTGGCTGAGGCCAGGGAGTGAAAAACAGGCCAAGCTGCTGCTCGGGCCAGAAAGGAGAGGGGAAGGGCTCTGTTCTAATTCCTTTTTCCATTTTCCAAAAGGATTTTCAAATTGGGTTTTGAAATATTTGAGAAATTCAAATAAGCTACAACAGTACAAAGAAGAAATGCTCCAGCATGATTGCATCACACATGTGTATGACCTAGGTTTGATTTTATATTTGAGAAAAATTATTATTTCCCTATATTGGAATGATCAATTAATTGCACAATTAAATAAATTTCTACTATTTAAAAGAATGCAATTTTTCGGGTGTTACAATTCTACCCCCTTTAAAAATAATCTCATCCTCGAGATTCAGTTGGTGCTTACTCAAACAACTCTGGGTACTTTTCTCTGAGATCTTCCTCTCTTTCCCAAGTAGCTTCTTCCTCAGAGTACCGATGCCACTGCACCTTGCACATCTTTATAACTCGACTTCTTGTAACTCTTTCTGCGGTTTCCAAAATTTTCACTAGATGTTCCTCATAAGTGAGACCCTTCTTGAAAACTATTTCCTCGACAGGAACCTGCTCTTCCGGTACTCTCAAACACTTTCTCAACTGAGATATGTGGAACACATCATGCACACCGGACAAACTTTTCGGAAGTTCTAGCTGATATGCCACTTCTCCACGTCTCTCTAGGATCTTGAAAGGACCAATATACCTTGGTGCCAATTTTCCTTTGCTGTTGAACCTTTTCACACTTCTCATCGGGGACACTTTAAGATATACATAGTCTCCTACATTAAAAGCTAGTTCTCTTCTCCGTGTATCCGCATAGCTCTTCTGTCTAGATTGTGCTATTCTCAAGTTTTCTCTTATTGTCTGGACTTGCCCCTCTGCGTCTCTCAACACATCCGGTCCAAACACTTGACTTTCTCCAGTTTGATTCCAAAACAAGGGTGTCCTGCACTTGCGTCCATACAATGCTTCGAAGGGTGCCATCTTGAGACTTTTCTGGTAACTATTATTATAAGAGAACTCCGCATACGGCAGACTCTTATCCCAACTTGTTCCATAATGTAAAGCACAAGCTCTCAACATATCTTCCAAAATCTGATTAATCCGTTCAGTTTGACCGTCAGTTTGAGGGTGATATGCAGAACTGAAATTCAACCGTGTTCCCAAGGATTTATGCACTTGTTGCCAAAACTGTGAGGTGTACTGCGTACCCCTGTCGGACACTATCTTCTTTGGAACTCCATGTAGACACACAATCCTTTCCATATACAACTCTGCAAGTCTTGCTCCGGTATAGGTGGTCTTGACGGGGAGGAAATGAGCAACTTTAGTCAGTCGATCCACAATTACCCAGATTGAATCATAACCTCTCTGAGTACGTGGCAATCCAACTATGAAGTCCATACCAACTTCTTCCAACTTCCACTCAGGTATCTTTAGTGGTTGTAGCAATCCTGCAGGCCTCTGGTGTTCAGCTTTAACTCTCTGACAGGTATCACAGATAGCCACATATTCTGCTACATCACGCTTCAGTCCAACCCACCAATATTTTTCCTTCAGATCCAAATACATCTTGGTACTTCCTGGGTGTATAGAATATGCTGACTCATGAGCTTCACGCAGTATAGCGTCTCGGATGGATTTCACTTCAGGCACACAGAGTCTCTTCCCAAACCATAAGGTTCCATTCTCATCTAGCCTGAATCCGGGTGATTTTCCAACCACAATGTTCTCTGCTATTTCCTTGAGCTTCTCATCTTCCAACTGAGCCTTTCGTATCTCTTGCTCTAGTGTGGGTTCAACCTCCATCTCAACAGCATTGATCACAATTCCCAAGTTGAGACGCTCCATCTCTGCACACAACTCTGCTGGAATAGCGGTTGCTCGAATCTCATTAGCATAACTTTTTCTACTAAGAGCATCGGCCACAACATTTGCTTTGCCTGGATGATAATGCACCTCCAAATCATAATCCTTTATCAATTCCAACCAACGACGTTGCCTCAAATTCAACTCTGACTGGGTGAAGATATACTTCAAGCTCTTATGATCTGTATAGATGTCACACTTATGACCAATCAGATAATGCCTCCATAACTTCAGAGCGTGAACCACAGCTGCTAGCTCCAAATCATGAGTAGGATAATTCAACTCATGCTTCCTCAACTGTCTCGATGCATATGCTACAACTCTTCCTTCTTGCATGAGAACACAACCAAGACCTAGGCGGGAAGCATCACAATAGATAGAGAACTTCTTACTTAGGTCCGGCAAAACCAACACTGGCGCTGTTGTCAATCTCTTCTTCATTTCTTCGAAACTAGCTTGACACTTCTCAGACCACACAAACTTGGCATTCTTCTCTAGCAAGGAAGTCATTGGCTTCGCAAGCTTGGAGAATCCTTCAATGAACCTTTGGTAGTAACCAGCTAAACCAAGAAAACTACGAATGCCAGTCACATCAGTTGGCGGCTTCCAATTCAACACGTCTGCCACCTTGCTTAGGTCTACAGAAATTCCACCATTGGACACAATATGTCCTAGAAAAGCAACTTCTCTCAACCAGAACTCGCACTTACTTCGCTTGGCATACAGCTTGTGTTCTCTGAGCTTCTGCAAAACCAATGTCAGATGTTCGGCATGCTCTTCTTCATTCTTGGAGTAGATCAAGATATCATCAATGAACACCACAACAAACTTATCCAAGAATTCCATGAATACCTTGTTCATCAGATACATGAAGTAGGCAGGTGCATTAGTCAAACCAAAGGACATTACCGTATACTCATACAATCCGTACCGAGTAGTGAATGCAGTCTTAGGTATGTCAGAGTCACGAATCTTCAACTGATGATAACCTGAACGGAGATCAATCTTGGAAAACACACAAGCACCTCTCAACTGATCAAATAAGTCATCAATTCTAGGCAACGGATACTTGTTCTTAATGGTGACCTCATTCAGTGACCGATAATCAACACACATCCTTTGACTACCATCTTTCTTATCAACAAAAATAACCGGGGCTCCCCAAGGTGAAGAACTAGGACGAATGAAACCTTTTTCTAACAGTTCTTTGATTTGTTTCTTAAGTTCTTCTAATTCTTTAACTCCCATTCTATATGGATGTTTAGCTATAGGTGCAGTACCAGGTAACAACTCAATGATAAATTCAATGTCACGGTCAGGCGGCATACCTGGCAACTCATCTAGAAACACATCTTCAAACTCATCCACCACTGAGTTATCCGGCTGCACTTCTTCTCTGAGCTGATGTACTGTGGCTTTCTGTTGAACTTGCAATGCAACCTCAATTCTGACCTCATCTCCCTTCTGGGTAGTGATAGTCACTGACCTTCTCCTTGCACTTTATATTGATGTCGTTCTTCATCATCCAATCCATACCCAGGATAAGATCAACTCCGGCAGTATTTAGCACAGTAGGGGTTATCTCAAATTCTACCTCCCATAATGAGACAGTAATCGGGAGACACTGAAGAGTAGCTTGCATAACACCACCCGGAGAAGAAACCATAATAGGATGTTTCATGACACTAAATGCTTTCTAACAAATGTGTGCGAAATGAAAGTATGCGAAGCACCAGAGTCAAAAAGAACTGTAGCGGGGATGGAGTCGATATTGAATGTACCCATCATGACCTCTGGAGTTTCCTGTGCCGTATCAACCGACACATGGTTCACCTTCCCGGTGCGAGGTGGCACTCTCTGCTGGTTGTTCTGCTTCTGGGAGGCTTGGGGATTCTGCTTCTCAGGACAATTGTAGGACAAGTGTCCTTCTTTGCCATAGCGGAAACACTTGTTGGGGGCACCATTCTTCACTAGGAGGTTGTTGGGAGCAGTCAGTTGTGGCGCCTGATTGCCACCTTGCTGCTGGTACTGGGAACGCTGCTGGTTCTGGGAACGTTGTTGATTTTGGAAATTGTTCTTGAATCCAGACTGTCCCTGGAAACGTTGCTGCTGCTGAGGCTGCTGCTGGTTGTTACGGAAGCGGCTGTTGCTTCCAGACGACTGCCCTTGGAACTTCCTCTTCTTCTTCTTCTCATCTATCTCACGGCGCTTGCTCTCGATGATCAAAGCTTTGTCCACCAACTGTTGGAAGTTGGCGAAAGTGTGGGAGAGCAACTGGTACTGGAGATGATCATTCAGTCCCTCCAAGAAGAGCTCTTGCTTCTTGGCATCATCTTCAACCTCTTTTGGAGCATACCGCGACAATTGGATGAACCTGTCACGGTACTCGGCAACTAGCATTCCTCCCTGCTTCAGAGAAAGAAACTCCTTCTTCTTCAGCTTCATCAACCCTGCAGGCACATGATGATTGCGGAACCCCTCACGGAATTGCCGCCAAGAGATGGGGTCGGCACGTCCAAAACGAAAAGACTCCCACCAATCCAGAGCAGCTCCCTGCAACTGCCCGGATGCATAGAGAACCTTCTCGACGTCGTTGCATTGGGTGATCTCCAGCTGCCTTTCTATTGCACGCAGCCAATCATCAGCTTGGAGAGGATCACTGGAATGATCGAAGGTGGGCGGGCGTTCCTTCAAGAATTCGCTTCTCTTGTCACGGGGTGGTGGAGGTAGGGTTCCCATTGCCATTGTTTCGCTGCAGCAGTTGAATGTTCTGGGCCATCTGCTGCATCAGCTGTGTTTGCATCATCATCAGCTGCTCCATGTTAGGCTGTGGTGGAGGTGGTGGTGGATTAGCATTTTCTTCAGAGGTACCATCACCCCTTGGGTTCCTCCTGGTGTGGGCCATCTGCTGTTCAAATCATTAAAGTGAGGTTTAGAATTCTTTTCCATTAAAATAACACTTAAAAGACTAGAACAGGAAATTCTGGGCGCGATCCAACAATGGCAGAGTAGAAAAACAGTCATATCTGAAGTTCCCGAAGTCAAACAAGAGACATGCTATACATGGTTGGAAAGAATGAGAAAAACTCTACAACTTTTATTCAGACCATCTCTCTAGATTCTGTCGTTAAGTTTAGCAAAAACAGATTTGATTCAAAACTGTCTCAGAGTAACAGACAGCGCAGATACTTTGACTTGTGACATTTGTTTCTCCCAAACCGTAACTGATATTGAGATGATTCTTGCGGCCAAAGAAAACTACAGAAGTCTAGTTTTTCGCAAAATTTTCTCATGATTTTTGGTCGTATATAATTAAATAGGAAAAATAACTAAGGCAGAGAGGTCTGAAAAACAGCACTGCTGGAAACTGAGATAATCAACCCAAACTATTATGCATTAATTCAAACCTATATAAAGAGATTTATGGACATGCCCACAATCTCAGCACTCATTACAAACTCCAAATCAAGCATTGTTCATAAGGAAAAGCAATCTAGCACAAAAGTTCACAAGACACGAACTAGACTCGACTTGACTCAACTTGCGCTTCTAGCGTCTTTTGCTACTAACTGGGGGTAACTCCTCTAGGGGTCGATGTCGGTGCGGGTGTGAGGATCTACATGGTCTCCTCGGTTCCTTGGCGGCGATTCAGCTGGACACCTTGGTGATGGCGGAGGGGGTCCAACACCGAGTTGCCTGTTCAACTCATCCACCGCCCGGCTGAGCTTGTAGTTAGCTTCAGTCCTGGTGTTCAGCTCATCCAGTGTCTGGTCCAGAAAAGTGTTGGTCTGGGCCAAACATTCCAAGACAGCATGGAGTCGAGCGTTCACTTCTCCAAGTGGACTGGCGATGCTGCAGTTAGCTTGGCCACTCTGACGGCGGGGAAGGTAGCGGTGCATCTCCCACTTGATGATGTCCCAATTCTCATGGCGGTGCACCATAAGAGCTTGTCGTGCGGCATCCTTGATGGCGGCAGCTTTGGAGAGTCGAATGGAGACAGCATAGTGGATATTCTTCACCTGACTTCCCTCCTTGATGTACACCCTCGTCTCATAGTAGTCAGCGTAGTTAGGGTGCTTCCAGTGCTCCGTCTTGTACAGCACCGAGGCATTGGGGTAGAAGCGGCGCACCAAGTCGAGAAGCAGCGGGTGGTAGTAGTCATCACCATGATGATCATAGTGAATCATTCCCACCCAGGGTTTTCCACCTTGGTCTCCATCATCATCGCCATCGTCTTCGGGGTCGTCGGACTCATCCGAGTCGCCTCCATCATCTTCGTCATCAGGGTCGCCAGCACAATCCTGGTCACCCTGCGGCTCCACCTTCTCGGGTTCATCTTTCTGAGGGTCATCCATAGGTACGTCTTCAGAGCTGTCTTCCAAGGGCTCTTCACTGGGCTCCTCTGCGGGCACCTCCTGCTGGGGCTCCTCCACTGGTACGTCTTCCACGGGTACCTCTGGTCGGGATACACGTCCGCCAGAGATGAAGCGCTGCAGGTACCTCTTAGGTGGCATGACACGCTTGCGAGCAGTGCGTTTAAGGTTGGCCATCTACAAGAATTAAGATTAAGTCAAAACTTTGCAATGGACAAGGGTAGGATATCAACAAAAACTTGTAGCAAATTAATATAACAAGTAAAAGAGATAATAAAGCTAAGGGCTATCCAGTGCTAACTAGGCTTGCATCCTATAGTCAACACGGTTCCGATACCAATTTGTCACACCCAATTTTAAGGATAAAATGGGATGCATAATCTTATGTGCGCCCAGAGATCAGTCACACACATAAGCCAACAAATTGCATAAATTGTATCATAACCAATGCTTAATACATAGCGAATAATATCAAAGTCATTACACAGCGGAAAAATAAAGATAACTCTCGCGGTAGCTCCATAGCACAGGGACGTCGACTGGTGAAGCACAAGTCTAGTAATCCTCTGGGTAGTCCTCATCACTATCACCATCTGTTACCCATCCGGGATTTTTAACCAAGTAATGAAAAATAAACAAGCGTAAGTACATGTCGTACTCAACAAGACTAGCATGGGTTCATGAGGCTCAAAGGTTGACACGGTTTAACAGCAGGTTACTTTTAATTAATCATCTTTTATGCAGTTAGACAACAACAAGTTAATAAGCCCATTCTCATGATCATAAGTAAACACAATTAATGAGTAGCAATAAATAGATTAGCAACAAGTAAACATCACCCTGAAAGATAACTACTCCGTGAGTTTTCCGGGCCACTCGTGACCGTGAGCGCGACTAGTATACCAGTTTTACACTCTGCAGAGGTTGTACACTTTCACTATGAGCCGTGAATTCCCATTTGCTCGGGTTAATTACTCCCATAACACTACCAAGGTGAGAGAGCAGGGTTTCACTATGAAGCCTTTCAAAGGTTCGTCTAACATGTTAGGGCCGCGAGGTTTCCTCGGCAAGCATATGTAGAGCCCCCCTTCCATATGGCACAAGGTCACGCAGGTTATACACATATGGACAGAGGCCGCACTATACCCGAGTCGTCTAAGCCCCTCTTGCGCCTTTCGGTAACCTCTAACAAGCTAGAAAAGGTCCTCATACTGAGCTAAAACCAGAGCCATATAGCCCTCATAGTTGCACTGTAAGTCCCAGCTTTTGCTGACAGATCATTACCAAGGGGGAAGGATATGGTGCATCACAAAAACTATGCTCCAATCCCCTAGTTCCATGTTGCTGAAAAGACATCTTTTAATCCTTATTGCATATTCAATTAATCAGTTTATATGATCATGATATCAATAATGCACTAGCATCAATTACCATATGCATAATCCCATAGGTTGCAAGGAACAGGATAACAAAACTAGGAAGTAACTATGGTTACAAGGAAGACACATGCAAATGCAATTATTTATTTGGTGAATAGGACAACAAGGATGATCCATACTAATACTTGCCTTGATCAGCAAATTCCTGGTGATCCGGGTTGTCGCAGTACTGATCTTGATCACCCACGTATGGCTCACCGTCTATACTCGATCCATCATAACAACACACACGCATACAGGGGCAAACATGCATACAAACAAGAGTTTTCATTAGAACATTACATCAACAGAGAGAAAATAAATTAAAAAAGTTATAAAACAAATCTACGCGTTGCTACGATCACATCGATATAGAGTTTGCGCAAATCGGATTTAAAACGAGGAAGATATGAATTTTACAAGATTTATAGTAGAATAATAATAGATTAAGTATAATCTCGAATTTTAAAAGTTAATAACATATGAAACAGTAGTATTAACTGATAGATCATCAAGTGATGAATCTAACGCAATTTGAATCGTTCAAATCGGAATTAAAACGGAGAAACTACGAACAAAACAGTTTTGATTTAAAATCTGAAAACACATTTTCATATATACCGAAAATAAATACGCCTTCAAATACAGAAAACATAATATACTGAATACGCTAAGGGCTGTGGGCTAAGCATTAAAAACTGCAGGGGGTTATTCGCGAAAACGCCAGCCGAATCGGTATGGGCTGCTCTCGGCCGTCCGATTCAAAATCGGCGGATCAGATTAAAAGAGGGGAGGGGTGGCGGTGCTCTCGGCCGGAAAACAGAGGTCGACGGCGGCGCCATGGCTGGAGGGCCGCCGAAGAAGGTGAACTCGGCCTTCGGTGCTTGAAATAGGTCGGGAAAGGTACCCATAGATCGGGAAGAGCATCGCAAGCTCACCTAGGGTGATGGGAAGGTCGGAAATCGACTCGGAGATAGCTCGCGGCGTGATCCGGCGGACGGTGGATCTCTGCAACGGCGGCGGGGGTGTGTCAGCGCACAAATCGAAGGGGGAAAGTGCTCGGGAACTTCACAAGATCACAGCGAAGCTCCTCAAAGGCTTACCGGGAGGAAATTGGTGGCGAATCGAGCCAATTGCTCGCGGCGGCGGCTGCTCGGTTCTCGCGGGAGCTCGGCAATGGCGGCGAGAAGAGGCGGCTAGGGTTAGGTGACGGCTACGGGGGGTGTGGCGCTGCTTAAATACTCCCGAGGTGTGACGACAATCTCGGAGATTGAAACAAACTCGAATAGCGGAGAAATCGGCTTCGGCCGTTTCTTCTCTGCTTCGGACTCTCGGCGCGGCGACGAACTCGGCTTCGGCCGTTTTCTTTCTTGCCCGCATCGGACTCTCGGCGAGCAGCAGAGGGAAACAGGGGAGGGGCTGTCCTGTGGGTCCACAGGTCGGTAGCACCGAGCGCTGGGTCGGGCTGGCAGTCACGGCAGAGGGACGCTTCGCGCGCGTGCTCGGCTGCGGCGGATGAACATGGCAGCGGCGTCTCTGTTCGCGCGGCGAGGGAGGTGGAGAAGGAAGGGGCTGACCCGTGGGTCCCGCTCGTCAGTCAGAAGGGAGGGAGGAGAAGGGAGGGAACTAGGTCGGTCGAGCTGGCCTCGGGCCATCCGACCTGGGCCGGCTGAGGCCAGGGAGTGGAAAACAGGCCAAGCTGCTGCTCGGGCTAGAAAGGAGAGGGGAAGGGCTCTGTTCTAATTCATTTTTCCATTTTCCAAAAGGATTTTCAAATTGGGTTTTGAAATATTTGAGAAATTCAAATAAGCTACAACAGTACAAAGAAGAAATGCTCCAGCATGATTGCATCACACATGTGTATGACCTAGGTTTGATTTTATATTTGAGAAAAATTATTATTTCCCTATATTGGAATGATCAATTAATTGCACAATTAAATAAATTTCTACTATTTAAAAGAATGCAATTTTTCGGGTGTTACAGTTGCGTTGCTTCCTGATCTGCTCATGGTTAAGATGTGTTCTAAATTGACAGCGTACCTTTCCAGTGGGTAGGTTGAAGTGGATCTGTCTAGACACGATATAGATGATAGCATTGGCGTTGTAGAGGAATGGTCTTCCCAAAAGAATAGGCGATTCTTTGTCCTCCTGCATATCAAGAACTAGAAAATCTGTGGGAATATATTTATCTTGAATTCTTACCATGACGTCCTTGACTATTCCTTCAGGGAATCTTAGTGATTGGTCTGCCATCTGCAACTGAATATATGTTGGGTATAATGGTAAATCATCAAATAATTCATCATATACTTTTTTGGACATTACGTTGATGCCTGATCCAGTGTCGCAGATGGTGTCGGGAAAAGTGATGTCTTTGATTGTGCATTCAATGATTGGTACACCTAGGTCACCTTTCTTTATTGGGAATGGTTTCGGGAGCATATGATCATTTTCTGTGTTGATAGCATTGATTAGTTGAGCGGTTTCTTCAGGTACATGTTGGGGCTTGTTCTTCCTCCATCTTCTATTATTCTTCTTCTTAGGCGTGAAATTGCTTCGGGACTGCTGGATTCTTCAGGATGCGGTTCTTGAACGAGAATCTCTCCTTCTTGTCCTTGATGGAGAGGACAATCTTGGCGTGTTATGCATAGATGATGGCTTTGGTTGTGCATAAGAATGGTCGTCCCAAGATAATGGGTGCCTTCTCATCTCCTCCGGTATCCATGATCACAAAGTCAATTGGGACATATGGTTGCCCCACTCTGATAACAGCTTCTTCTAGTACTCCCTCAGGGTAGCAAATAGACTGATCTGCAAGCTTGCAAATGCATGTCTATGTACAACAAAGGATCACCTAATATTCTCTCATAGATTACCTTAGGCATTATGTTGACACTTGCGCCGAAATCGCTGATAGCTTCTGGAAAGCTATGACATCCTATGGAAATAGGAATGACAGGTCTTCCAGGGTCTCCCATCTTCTCAGGTAGTGAGTGATCTATCCACTGTATATTTGCAGGCTCAATTTGGTATTGTGTTGCATTGTGAATATCAACAAGGTTAGTAGTTTCCAAATCTTCCGGCTGGCCCAGAATCTTACCTTTCTCAAATGGAGGGACAGCAGCAGCAAGCTGAGCTAATTCTGATTCTAACATTTTATTAAAGCTGTGCTGAGTCTTTATAGCAGAAGCAAAGGTATCCATTCTGGTATTTATATTTTCTAAAGCTTTATCATTTGAGGCTACCTTTCTAGACATTTGATCTAACAATTTAGATTGACAAGCAACTAAATCTCTTAAAGGTGGAAGGTTGTAATTATTGTAATTATTACCTTGGTTGTTACCTTGGTAATTACCTTGTCGAGGTTGCTGATTCCATCCTTGGTTTGGCCTGGTTCCATCCTTGACCTTGCTGAGGACGATAGCAGGTGTTGTTGTTGATGAAGTTCACATCCTCTTGTAGCATAGGGCAGTTGATAGCTGAATGCCTGTAATCTCCACATTCTTCACAGGTCATGCGGGAATCATTAATATGCATGACTTCCTTCTTCTCTATGTCGAGTTTCTTCATGATGAGGTCTAGCTTGGCAGTGACCATGTCAGTTTCCTTAAAATGATGGATGCCTCCTCCTCTCTTGCGAGGTTGAGTATGTTCTTCATTACAGCATGGATTTGAGGCCATCTTCTCCACAAGTTCTTGAGATTCTGGAAGCTTCAGTGATAGGAAAGCTCCTCCAGCTGCAGCATCTATGGACTTACGGCTGCATGAGATAAGACCTGTGGTAGAAGGTTTCATCAATAGCCAATCCTCTATCCCATGATGAGGATAGTCTTCAATGTAATCTTGAAATCTCTCACATGCTTCAGTGAATGAATCGTCATATTGCTGTTGAAAACTTGAGATTTTCCCACGCAGAGGATTTGTCTTGCCTGTAGGAAAGAACTTTGCCAGGAAAGCAGTTGACCATCAGTCCCATGTAGTGTTCTTGTCTTTGTTGGTGTAGAACCACTGCTTAGCTTTCCCCAAAAGTGAAATGGGAAAAGACGGAGTAAAATAGCATCTCTTGGTACTCCTCTGATCATGAAGGTGCTGCAGATCTCTAAAAAGTGTTGTAAGTGTGCACTTGCATCTTCATGAGCTTTTCCACAACACTGGCTGTCTTGAACCATGATGATAAGAGCAGGCTTGAGCTCGAATCCATTCTCCCCCGTGTTGACTGTTGGTCCAGTTCAGATGTTTTCTGTTCTTGGGGTAGAGAACTCGCGCAATGTCTTCTCAGCCATGTCTTCGAACACAGGATATAAATCTTCTCCTAAGTTTTCTTCTTCCAATGTTGGAGTTGGCTCCTTTGAGGAACTAACTTGAGCAGCGACGAGTGTTCTTGATGGTAGCTTGAAATTGTCCCTCGCCTCTACAAATTTCTTTCGTCTAAGGAGTTTCCCTGAATCGTTAGTGAAATTATTTGGAAGAGAAAAACCATTCATTCATTACCCTGCATAAGATAAGTAAATGATAAAAAATAGGGGCGTGCCTGTTTGAGTTAGAAATCAATCGGTAATACAATCTTATCCATGATGCATATGTGTTATCAATATTTCCTAAGTTTAATGTGCCTTCCCCGGCAACGACGCCAAAAATGCTTGTTGACATCTACTAACGTCGCCCAATATAACTTATATCCTTTAACAATAGAGACGAGATTAGAAGATGTATGGTGTTTAATTAACTGGTCATTAGCAACTAGCCACTCATCTATTACCAACATTCTTTAGCATGAACTGGGTTGCCAATCCTAATTATATATGCTAAGAATAAATAAAGGTTTTACATATTATTCCATGTGACTTGGCAGAAATAAATATAAATATAAAGTAAGAACAATTCTGCAAGCGGACAGATAATTATACCATTGTAGCATTTTACCTAGGAGTTCTACCAGGTTGTCGATTTATATTTATACCACTAGGAAGGTCTTGGTTAAACTACAATCTATTATATTGATAATAACTATATACAATAAATAAGTAAAATTACCAATGTCATATACTCTACTCATAACAGGTAGAGGTCACAAGATAATAAAGATAAATAGGGTGATAAGTATGATCAAGCATCATTAATAAAGATAAACATCAGAGCACTTTCTATTCATAGTAATAGCTAGTCAATGGATAAACTAAGGAATTAATATCTAAGGTAATTCTATAACTACGTCAATGAATAACTCTAACTAGTGCAATTACTTCTAGCAATCATTGTTAGATTAGTTCTATATCATGATCACATGCAAAGGGCATCATCTAGGAAAGGTGTGAAACAGAGTCATCACTCAACTTCGCGACCGTGCCTGCTTGCCTACATACGGGGGGTGGACTACAAAGGAATCAACGTAGCTGTCACCTACGTGAACTACCACACGACTCGGCACATCAGGGTGCAGTCGCAGATAAACGAAATATCTGGACACCACGTCTACACATTGTTCATCATCTACCCAACGATCGATTGGATAAACGCTATACGAGCAATTACATGAAGTCAATAAGATCAAACCAACTATACTAGACATATAATTAAAGTAGACAAAGACTAATATAATCAAGAACATATGAACTATTAAGAAAATGTTTCCCTAATCATAATGAAGAATACAATAATAGAGAAAGAACTAGAATTATACCGAACTCTGCGCTCCAGACGATCGCCGGGGCTCCAGATCCCGCAGAAGAACTAGATCTCCTCTACTCTCTAATCTAACTAGGCTAGAACTATGAACTAGAAGGCTCTTGATGAACTATTAGGCTCTTGATGGCTTGAAGACTTGTTGCCTTCGATAAATGATTGATTTCCTTTTCCATGGGGGTTTGCCCCTTTATTAATAGCCCGGTGGGATGAACGTGCGCCGCAGGATCAAACCGACTTGAAACAAGGGCCGAGATGACTCCTAAGAGGCGGTGGAAGAAGACTCCAGAAGGCGGCGCCAAGAGCCTAGGGGGCGCCAACCGGCCCTACCCCTAGGCCGGCCAGCCCCACCTGGCCAGGGCTCGGCCCCAGGTTGCTTCGGGTGCCTTCTACACTCTTCTAGGGTCTTCGTGATGATGTTTCCTTCGCGGTTACGTTTCATGATAATTACGCACTTTAATCCCTCTTTTATGCTTTTATGGAATAGTCCCTGGAAAATACAGAACATGCAATACTCATGGAAACTGTTAGTTAAAACCCTAGACTAGTATGTTTTCATGTATCCTTTTGTGTCTAAAGTTCTAATAAAAGTTGACATTATCAACCGTCAACACTCGGCCACTCCGGCCGACGACAACCGCGCCCCCAACAAGCACGGGACTACCGCAGCCTGTACCTGAGGCTACCAGGGGGAACACCTTGCTCCAAGAGAGCTTGAGGGCACAAACTGTCGCCCTCACCGCCGCCAACTCCGAACTGGCAGCGTTGCGGGCTCGCCTCTCTAAGGCTGATGACATCGTAGCGGGTATGTCTTGCCAATGTCATCTTCTCTTCTTCAGATCTCCGTTCAATGCTCAGCCTTCTCTTTTTGTAGATAACCCTGACTGTGCAGATGGAGGACCTTCAGTAGACAGCCGCCGCCGCTACCGACGTGGTGAGCGCACGCGGTGAATTGGTGGAGGCCCGTCTCCGGGACGTCCATCGCTTCGTCTGCTAGCAGGTCTACAACGACATCCATAAAGGTGCTGCGGCTGGCCTGGGTGTGGCCTTCCTCCATGGCAACTATGCCCTCCTGGCATCTGAGCCTGGCGTCCCTGACAAGGAGGACCCTGGGGAGCGTGAAAGCATCATGGAGGCCTTCGAAGAACATGCCGAAGTAATTACCAAATCTGTATCTGCTGAAAACATTATCCACCAGGCTTACCATATCTGATGGCCTGTATTATCTGTAAATCTAATAAAGAGAATCTTTTGCAAATCTTGCATGCATCTCCCTTTTTTACCTCTTTTTTATTTCTAAAGTCGATGCCCATTGCATCGGCTATCAAGTTCCGACAGGATTTCACATTTTTGTTCTGAAGGTGATTCTTCTATGGAATCGGCTATGTCGCAGTTGCAGCACTCCATCGGGCATTTGCATCGGCTCTTTTACATCTAAAGGTGATCCCTACTGGAATCGGCTATTACACCTCTTCGAAAACTGCATTTTCGTACTGAAGGCGATCTCTAGATGAAGTCGGCTTTTTAATTTTTACTGCTCTGAATGCTCATTTATCCCCCATCCGGGATACTA
Organism: Eremochloa ophiuroides; assembly: GCA_038502445.1. NCBI lineage: Eukaryota > Viridiplantae > Streptophyta > Magnoliopsida > Poales > Poaceae > Eremochloa > Eremochloa ophiuroides. The sequence continues at coordinate 36,587,998 of JAHLJS010000003.1, forward strand.
GGATAGTACTTTTTAAGGTACTTACCATTGATAGCTCTAGAAAACTATTCCCATCTAGATCCTGCAGAATATAAGCATTACCAGGTGCGCAATGTGCGACTCCAAACGGCCCTTCCCAATTTGGAGACCATTTACCAAACCGGCTGTCCCTGGTACCAATGGGCAACACAACCTTCTATACCAACTCTTATTTGTCAAATTGCTTATTCTTCTACTTCTTAATGTAATATTTTGCTACCCTTTGCTTGTTTACCTCAATGTTTTCCAAAGCTTTCAGCCGATGATAATTCAGGTCCTCTAAACTATCCATCATGATATCCTTATACTCACTGTTGATGGTCGTTAAGTACCAATTTTATACCGTCAACTAATGCCTAGGAAAGATCAATAATAGAAGCATAGGGGTTATTACTGACAAATTCCACGAGTTTTGGTGAATTGTGTATTTTTCAGGGATTATTCCAGAAAGGCTTAAAAGAAGGATTAAAGTGCTTAATTACCACGAAACTTAACCGCCAAGGAAACATCAACACGAAGACCCTGGAAGAGTACAGAACACACCCGAAGCGACCGGGGCCCGAACCCCCCAGGGTGGGGCCGGCCGGCGCCCCCCTCTAGGGTTTCGGCCCACCTTCTGGAGTCTTCTTCCACCGCCTCTCTGGAGTCAACTGGGCCCTTTGTTCAAGTTGGTTTGATCCCACGGCGCACGTTTATCCTACCGGGCTATAAATAGAGGGGCAGACCCCCTCCTAGAGCACCAATTCATTCCTCCTGCTTCATTCGTCAAGAGTAGACAGAAGTTAGGGTTTCCAGAGATTAGAAATAGGGCTCTAGTTCTTCAAGTTCATAGTTTAGGCGTCTAGCAAGGTTCAAGTAGAGTTGGGCACTACGCTCGGGATTCCAGATCCGTTCGTCTGGAGATCGATAATCTTATCTTGTATCTCATTATGACTTTGCTTTATTTTAATATATTGCTACTTATTCAGTTCTTAGTTTATTCTAGTTGCATATTCGATATAGTTGTGATTGGTGATGATTATTGTCATTTGATCGTAAAGCGCCTAATTCAGTACTCAAGTGAGTTAGGTGGTATACATTATGTAGACGTGGTGTCTAGATATATTGTGTACCTACGGAGGCACCCTGACGTGCCGGGTCGTGTGGTAGTCCACGTAAGTGACAGCTGCGTTGGTTCCTCTGTAGTCCACCCCTCATACGTAGGACGAGCAGAGCGCGGTCGCGAAGGAGGTGACCCTTGTGTCTTAATATCCTCATTAGATGATGCTCCTTATGATGTTTTCTGAGTTGGTTATGCTGTAGATGAAAATGTGTAATGTGGCGTAGGCTGTGGACTTTGTATTTAGTAATTACATAGGTTTCCTTTACTTTAGCCAAATCTCGAGATTGTCTTACTACATTAGTGAGTCTCTATATTCTATCTCTGAAATACCATTTACCTCGTTTACTCAGTTATCATTTACCATTTATCATTGACTTATTTGTCGCTAAAGCACTAGAGTTATGGGTTATCATAGGTCTGCACATTTATCTTTCCAATTATTATAGTAGATTATCCTAATGAATAGAATGCTCCTTTATCCTTTTGGCATAAAATAAATCAATGGCACTCGGAATACTTACCGGGTGAAGTGCTACAATGAGAGAATTATCTGTGGGCTTGCGGATATATTCTATAGTATTATTTTTAGGAGGCAAGTGAAGATTATTTTACCTTTGGTTTTTGGCATCATGTTAGGGATGACAACTTAACGTGAAGTGATGTTAAAAATACCAACAAGCATTTCTGACGCCGTTGCTGGGGATGGCAATTGTATTCATTAGGATAATTTATTGAGTTCGTTGATTTTATTCGCCAGGATATTTATTCTAGAATTTCGTATAGGAGAGTTCTTTATAGATAATATTAATAGAAAAACATAAAAATAACTATAGACATAAATACTTAGAGATAACCATAACCTTTTGCTTTAGCAGACTTACCCTGTTTTGTTTATATTTAAATATCTTATATAGGGTAAGTGCAGGATTGGTTGTGTACTTTAACTCTTATCAATTAGGAACAACCATAGGAAGAAGGGTCTTACATTATTTTGTGAAGCCATGGCTGAGAAGACTCTACGTGAATTCTCTGCCCCAAGCACTGAGAATATTCGCGTTGGGCCAATTTTCAACATTGGAGATCATGATTATGAGATCAAGCCAAGCCTCATCAAAAATAGTGCAAGCTACAACATTTACTGGAAAGAAAGATGAAGATGCAAGTGTCCATCTACAGAATTTCATGGAGATTGGCAACACCATCAACATCAAAGACATTCCTCAAGATGTCGTGCTACTTCGTTTTCCGTTCTCATTGGAGAGAAAGGCGAAGCAGTGGTTTTATCAGAATAAAGATCGAGTCAAGACATGGATAGAATGTTCAAAAGCTTTCCTAGAAAAGTTTTCCCAGTAGGCAAAACCAATGCTTTACGAGGAAAGATTTCAGAATTTTGTAGCAGAAAGGTGAATCTATTTCAGAAGCCTGGGAAGTTTTCAAGATTACATATCAGATTGTCCCCATCATGGAATGGAAAAGTGGTTGCTCATGCAAATATTTTATCACGGACTAACTCAAAGGTCACGTGAGCAACTAGATGCCACTGCTGAAGGATCATTTATGTCACTCACCCCTGGAAGAGCTAAAGATATTATGGCAAAGATTGCAGAAAATCAGAATTGGACAAACAACACTCAGACATGCCATAAGAGTGAAGAAGTTCCAGAGGAAGTGTGTGCACTGTCAACCAAGATGGATGTACTGTTGAACTGGTTAGAGCAAAGAGCCAATCATAAAAGAGATCGTCAAGCTATTCAAGATGCATTCAATTCCCAGAATCAATATGAAGGATCTTTAGGAATTGAGTTTGCAAATCCCCCAGAAGATATTAGTACAATCATCAAGTCTACTTCTCAGAAACAAGGATGGAATCAACATCGGTCAACCAGTCAAGGTAAGTACCAAGGCAATTCTAATTTTTCAAATCATAGACAACCACCCTTGTGAGAATTAATATTAGAATAAGCTAGAATTAATGAAAGTATTTATAAGAAGCTTGCTTTTAATGATAAAGTTTTAGAAGGAATTAATTCTAAGTTGAATAATTTTTCTTCTATTGTTAAAGATCAAATATTATTTAATAAAAAGATAGAATTACAAATTGCACAATTATCTTCTACTTTGTTTACCACTAACCATGAACAAATAAAAGGAATATCTACTAGAGGAGGTAAGTCTACACGTGATCCATCTTACCCAAAAGGGGCACGTAGACCATCCCATTTAGTGCAGGTAGAAGAAGAGATTGAGAAGGACAACAGAGAAGAAGAAGTTATACTACCTTCACCACCAGTTGAGCTACAAGATCAAGAATTAACTCAAGATTTTCATGACATAACCCTCCTACCATTTCCATGCAGAAGAAGCAGAGATAAAACAGATGATCAATTTGATGCCATGCAGGTACCTACATACGCGAAGTATCTTCGAACCATCCTCAACAACAAAGGACCACTACCTTCTACTGAAGTTGTCAAGTTAACGGAGGAGTGTAGTGAGGCAATTCTGAGTTCTTCTCCTACTAAGAAGAAGGATCCAGGGTGTCTCACTATTGATTGTTCAATAGGAGCCAGATGTTCGAGAATGCTTTATGTGATCTTGGAGCAAGTGTCAGCATCATGCCCAAGACCGTCTTCGACAAACTCAACTATTCTACGCTCACACCAACCATGATGTGTTTGCAGTTAGCTGACCAATCGGTTCGCTATCCCGCAGGAATCACAGAAAATATTCCGGTAAAAATCCACAACTTTTTCATTCCTGTAGATTTTGTAGTACTTGACTTGCAGGAAGAGAGGAAGATACCCCTCATCCTCGGGTGACCATTCCTAAACACTGCAAATGCAACCATCAACGTCGGAGCTGGAGAGATCACATTCACCATCAATGGTCAAGAAGAGCGATTCGCATTCAAGCCAAGACTGGAGCAATGCAAAACATTGAAGTGTCATGAAGAACAAGATGCAACAACATCTCCGACACTGGAGATGAATCATGAAGAATAATTCAACTGGAGAAGTCCGGATCGGCGGACTCAAAAACCCCGAACCTTCGCCGGGAGGTAACTCGGTAGTTATCGGTAATTTAATTCTTGCATTGAAATTTGCATATTTATTTCCTCTTAAATTGCATTATTAAAAAGAAATAAAAATAAGCATAGCATGATTAAAGAAGCCCCATGTGATCATTACTAACGGAGTGTTAAACCCCCATCAGTGAAATTTATTGTGGTGGCAGAAAATTATAAAAAAGACCATTATTAGAATTCTAATTTTTCGTAGATTCATAGAAGTAATTTAGTTTTTCATTCTTGTGTCATTATACGGTATAAATATGGAAAACATGTGGGACCCACCATCATCACATCAAGTCATATCATGCATTATCATCAACCACCACCTTTCACTACCATCCAAACACCATTATTCATACATGCACTACCCATTATCCATCCATTCAGCCAGAGAGAGCACCAACCCATATGCATTTGGAAGTAAATGAAGGTGGTGTCGACACTAGCTAAAGTTGAGAGCCATGGCACACCAGGTGGGGCCGGCCGGCCCCATGGCCACGCCGGCCGGCGCCCCTCCTCCACTTCTCTGCCTCCCACTTTTCTCATTTGTTCATTCACTCACACACACTCCAGAGAGCACATAGCCAAGTTGCTTTGCTGTTCGTGATCACAAACTCCCATAATCCTATCATTTGATTCAAGTTTAAGCAAGAAAGGAGTAGAGAAGAGGATTAGCAAGAAGACCTAGAAGAGAAATCACCACTTTGATTTCTTCTCTTCACTTGTTCTTGTTTTGTTCTTGTGTTCTTGTTCGTTCTTGCCGTGTTCTTCGTGTTCTTCATTTTTCAGGCAAGATGAGCAAGAGAATGAAAGGTTCCATTCGATCCCTTGGAAGAGCCCTCTCACGCCGCACAACAAGAAGTCAATCATCATCACAAGTGCCATCGTTCGTCGGCTCCGATATGAATATCGATCCTCCGTCACCCTTCACGTATGATAATCCGTCATCCTCTTCCCAACCGGAAGAGAGGTATGAACTCACAAGCATAACTCAAATTTTATTACCAACTATACCGCAGAGGGAGATATTAAATGTGGTTAAAAACAAGGAATTTACGCATACTACAATTTTTGATGCCACTTTGCTCCATGAAACCGGAATGGATTCCGAGTTTGAGCTTATTTTTAGAAATATTGGATGAAAAAATGCATGGCAAATTAATGAGCAGGGTAGAAAGTTACTCACTATAGAATTTATTAGCACCCTAGACTTTGATGATGATGAGGTTAATTTTAGAATGTTTAATAAACCTTTCACCCTCTCAAGGAAAACTCTTAGTTTAGCACTAGGATTCAATAATCAGTGTGTAGTCAATTATTCTAAAACTCTCCAAGACTTTGATAAATATGATTTTTGGGAGAGTATCACTGCAAAGAAACCTGAGAGAAAACAAAAATATACTACTGAAGAAGTTCATCACCCTACACTAAGATTCATGCTTAAATAGCTAGCTTTTACATTCTTTCCTAGAGAGGAGTTAAACACTATTAAACAAGATACATCGGTTATATATCATGATTAAAAAGAGGAAGGCGTCACCTCTAAAAATAATATTGAATTATTGGAGAACTGTCCCTTTCTTAAGAAAGTGCAGTATTTCTTTTACTTTCTGGATTACACGTTTAGCTGCAGGGCTACGTTTGTTATCAAATGCTTCACTTGTTTATATTTCTGATGCCCGTAGAATTATTGGTTATGATTTTTTCTTTCGTGCTCACATGCTCAAATGCCGAAATAATAAAATAGTTATGATTTATAAAAATTATGACAATGAGTACGAACTGCCAGACATGGAGTTAGGAATTTATTCTGTTCAGAATTTTATTTTTTCAGATGTTAGAGCTAATATTGGCAGGTGTCCGTCCACACGCATTAGCAGAGCGTCGAGAACTAATTTCACTGGAACTGACCCAGCACCATCTGGGCCAGCTTATTCTCACTATGTTGATTTTGGTGAACAGGTATCGACACAGGAGCCATGCCAGCAGTGGACTGCACATGCAGGATGGGAGGAATAGCCCACATTTCAGCAAGGAGAATCTTCGTCAACAGCAGCAGCAGCGGGTTGGGGAGCAACTGATTTTCAGAGGGGACGAGTATCTTTTTCTACACGTGGGAACACGGACTTCACCACTGGTGGACCGTATCCGTTCCATGCACCACCGGAAGATGACTACTATCGACCACCAGAGCAGCACTTTAATGATTTCCCAGCTTTATTTATGCGTCTCACTAACATTGAACAGGGACAGAATGCAATAAGCGACACACTGCACTGAGCACGAGCAGTGGCAGCAGTAGGTCGACGATAGGTTCTATGAGCATGAACAATAGCAGCACAGCACGGACCAACGACTTGATCATATATATCAGGGACAGCAGCAGACGCAGAGCGGATTGGAATATTTGATTCATCAGATGGGATACCCGCCGCCAGCTCCACCATATTACTGAGCAACATCCAGCTTGGGGGAGATCCCCGCTAGGTGAGTACCTCTCACCTTTATATATGCTTTTTATTTCAGTATTTAATTCTGTCAATTTCAATATTGCTAACAACAAAACAACAAGAAAACCAAATAAAAATTTATTTATTGTTTTCTTAAGTCATTGCATTAAATTCCTGCCCGTGTAAAAAAATAAAAATCCAAAAAATAATAATAGATTGTATAATTAAGTTTGCTTTAAATTCCGCATTCGATTTGTCTTTAGAATAATTAGAACTTGAAGCTAGAGAAAAATCAAAAAAATATTTAAATTGTTTAAATATAATTTCCTGCAATTGTTTAGTATTTAAATTCAAATTCTCCTACGAATTGCATGAAGTTTATCTACCATGAAAATTTATTCTGAAACTTGATATCAGTGGGTAGCATGAGCTTTTTCTAAGTAATTGACGGATATGATATAAGAAGGTTTGAGTTGCTATTCATTTCATTCTGAGTGACACCTAAGCTCTAGACATTTCAAAAATCAAAATCAAAACAAATATAATAATTTGTTCTGTTAATATGATTTAAGTAGATTATTCTGTTATGCATTCATGTTTGAATTCATATACACAAAAAGTTTTCACTCTATGCACAAGTGTCTCTCTTAGAAGTCTAACAGAGAGTATGGGTTATAAAATTAAAAGATGCCATACCAAAGAAGTATAAGCCTGAAAGATGCCATATCAAAAAGGTATGTGCCAAAAAAAGAGAGAAAAACAATGGGTGCAAAGACACCCGCCTGAGAGAAAAAATAGGTACAAAAAGTATCCGCTAGGGAGATAACCCACACTCTTCAGAAAAACAGAAAAGAGAGGATAATGCATAGGAGTTCAAAAATAATTTAATCACAATCACACATTCAATCATGATGTATAGCTTAGTAGTCCTCTGCAATCTTATTAGTAGGCTCCTATTATTTCCTAAATAAAAATTATATACTTGTTCAAAAAAAACTCTGGAGCAATGGTTGAAACAAAGAATGAAAGACTTAGTGCTTGCTTGATTATTCTGTCTCTCAATTACCCAAGACTTAGTTTAAAAGCCCCACGATAGAAAGAATAAGAATAAGTTTGAAAGGTGGATTAATTAATTTCAATCCGGAGAAGAATTTCTGTTTAAATATTTAAGTATTTGTTGGGAGTTATACATTTTATGGAACCCTGAATAAATTATTTCAAGTCAACTTTGCTAAGGGACCAGCAAAGACTTAGTTTGGGGGTATTGTTGACGGTCGTTACGTACCAATTTTATACCGTCAACTAATGCCTAAGGAAGATCAATAATAGAAGCATAGGGGTTATTACTGACAAATTCCACGAGTTTTGGTGAATTGTGTATTTTTCAGGGATTATTCCAGAAAGGCTTGAAAGAAGGATTAAAGTGCTTAATTACCATGAAACTTAACCGCCAAGGAAACATCATCACGAAGACCCTGGAAGTGTCCAGAACACATCCGAAGCGACCGGGGCCCGAACCCCCCAGGGTGGGGCCGGCTGGTGCCCCTCCTCTAGGGTTTCGGCCCACCTCCTGAAGTCTTCTTCCACCGTCTCTCTGAAGTCATCTGGGCCCTTTGTTCAAGTCGGTTTGATCCCACTGGCGCACGTTCATCCCACCGGGCTATAAATAGAGGGGCAGACCCCCCTCCCAGAGCACTAATTCATTCCTCCTGCTTCATTCGTCAAGAGCAGACGAAAGTTAGGGTTTCCAGAGATTAGAAATAGGGCTCTAGTTCTTCAAGTTCATAGTTTAGGCGTCTAGCAAGGTTCAAGTAGAGTTGGACGCTACCTCGGGATTCCATATCCGTTCGTCTGGAGATCGGTAATCTTATCTTGTATCTCATTATGACTTTGCTTTATTTTAATATATTGCTACTTATTCAGTTCTTAGTTTATTCTAGTTGCATATTCGATATAGCTGTGATTGGTGATGATTATTGTCATTTGATCGTAAAGCGCCTAATTCAGTACTCGAGTGAGTTAGGTGGTATACATTATGTAGACGTGGTGTCTAGATATATTGTGTACCTACGGAGGCACCCTGACGTGCTGGGTCGTGTGGTAGTCCGCGTAGGTGACAGCTGCGTTGGTTCCTCTGTAGTCCACCCCCCGTACGTAGGACGAGCAGAGCGCGGTCGTGAAGGAGGTGACCCTTGTGTCTTAATATCCTCATTAGATGATGCTCCTTGTGATGTTTTCTGAGTTGATTATGCTATAGATGAAAATGTGTAATGTGGCTTAGGCTGTAGACTTTGTATTTAGTAATTACACAGGTTTCCTTTACTTTAGCCGAATCTCAAGATTGTCTTACTACATTAGTGAGTCTCTATATTCTATCTCTGAAATACCATTTACCTCATTTACTCTGTTATCATTTACCATTTATCATTGACTTATTTATCGCTAAAGCACTAGAGTTATGGGTTATCATAGGTCTGTACATTTATCTTTCCAATTATTATAGTAGATTATCCTAATGAATAGAATGCCCCTTTATCCTTTTGGCATAAAATAAATCAACGATATTCGGAATACTTACCGGGTGAAGTGCTACACTGGGAGAATTATCTGTGCGCTTACGGATATATTCTATAGTATTATTTTAGGTGGCAGGTGAAGATTATTTTACCTTTGGTTTTTGGCATCATGTTAGGGATGACAACTTAACGTGAAGTGATGTTAAAAATACCAACACTCACCGGCCGTGAGCTCGTTCTGCAACGTAACTCGCCCTGATCCAGACTGAATTTCCCATGACAGCACAGCGGCGTGTCCATATACTAGCTCATATGGAGTAGCTCTAGTCATGATGGGACATTCGATAAGCCCATAGTGCTTCATTCAAGGTCAAATACCATTTTCTTGGGTACTGTTGAATCTTCTTCTTCATAACCATTATCAGAATCTGATTCGATGCCTTTGCTTGGCCATTCGCCTATGCATAATAGGGAGAAGAATTGTACAATTTGATTCCCATATTGTCAGCAAACTCTCTGAACTCCTCTGAAGTGAACATGGTGCCTTGATCGGTTGTTATGGTCTGAGGAATGCCAAACCGATAGATAATATGCTCCTTAACAAACTCAATCATGTTCTTGGATAGTTCTTAGAGGAATTGCCTCGACCCACTTGGTGAAGTAATTTGTTGCCACTAGTATGAACTTATGCCCTTTACTCGACGAAGGATATATTTGGCCTGATCAAATCAATCCCCCATCATCTGAACGGCCACGGTTTGATTATAGGATTTATAATACAGGCGGGTTACTTCTGAATATTGCCAAATTTTTAACAACTTTGGCATCCTCTATAATACTTAAAACAATCCTCCAACATTGTTAGCCAGTAATACCCAGTCCTCCTAATGACCCATTTCATCTTATGAGCAGACTGATGAGACCCACATATTCCTTTATGTACCCCTGCTCATCAACTTTTCTGACTTTTCCTTCCCTAGACATTCGAGCAAGACGCCCTCAACACTTTTATAATGTAACTGCCCATCGAGCAACACATATTTGATAGATTTGTACCTAAGTTTCCTGCTCGCTGTTGACACCAGAAGTGGCAAATGGATATACCGCAAGGGTATGGTAGTCAATATAGCCTTCACCGGGAGTATTCCAGGTATCATATTTTTCACAGTGAACGTGAAGTGTTCTAACTAGGTTGAAGACCGTCTAGGGATGAGACAAAGGATCTATGATAACTGTGTAGAGAGGTTCTTATGTAGTAAAGATATCTGGTCATGGTGTTCTACGTATAAAGAGGTTTACCATCCTCCTCCCTTTACAAGAGGCGATAGACGAAACAGTAGGAGATAAAACTCCTACCCGATGGTGACTATGTAGTTGTAACACCCCTGGTGTTACGATAACTAAAACCTGCCATGTCATCATGATTGCATGCAAAAACATCCCGCATAAACTCATCTTTTCTGCACAATAACTAAAGTAAAATTTATTCCTGCATATGATTGTGTATAGTTTCTTTAGAGTGATCTGGTTATGATAATGTTTGTGTATGTATGTGGGATAAAAATAAAATTAAAAGAAATTTAAAAGAAAACATTTATAAACCCTACGTCGGACGCGAAACCCTACTTTGAAAACTACAAGGAATTAGGTGTTGGGACTTAAACAAAAGTTGTAAATCTTTAAAAGTTGAGCAACTTCTATTTAGGGCAATTTTGAAGTTTCTAAAGATAATTTCAAATAAAACCTCAATTCATGCTTTAAGGTTTAAAGTTGAAACTCAATTTCAAAAGCTAAATGGAATCTAATGAAAGTAATTTAATAAAAATTATAGATCTTTTAAAATGGGACAACTTTCATTTTTGGAGATTTTAAAGTTTACCAGTGGAAATTTAAATTAAACCGCAGTCAGTGTTGTTTATTCAAATTTAAAATGTCCTTTCAAAAGCTATCAAGAATTTGGACAAACTCCTTTAATAAAAGTTGTAAGACTTTTTAAGTTGAACAACTTTTACATTTGGGGATTTTAAACTTACACATTGATATTTCAAATTAAACCCTAATGAGAGTTTTAGAATTTAAATTTGAAATGCTATCTCAAAAATTATCAAGAATCTGACAAAACTCATTCAATGAAAGTTGTAGGGCTCAACTAGTGGAACAACTTTCATGTTTGCATAATTTCAGGTTATTGAGGAAATTTTGGAGAATTTCACTGGATTGCAAAGCAAAATTTAAAAACCCTTTTACCTCCTTTTGAATGATTTCAAATTGGTGCAGAATTTGAATATGGTTCAAAAAGCAAAGATGATCTTCACAAAGTTTAGCACAACTTTTATTTTTGGAATTTTTCCTATTGCTATATAAAATAGGGAGATCTAGTTCAAAATAGAGTTTGACCTTACTACCTGCTACAGTGCTCTACAGAGGGGGGTCCGGCTCTACCCCTGCTCGGGTGCAGGCCATGTGCGCGCGCTGGCCGCCGGCGATGCCCGGGGCCAGCCGGCCACGTGGCACCGATGGGGTCGAGGTCGTGGGGACCCCGGACACGCCCAAATCCCGCCGCGATCCTATATAAGGCCTCAAGCCGCCAGTGTTCCTCTTCTTTGTTCCTCCACCTCGCCGCCGACGAGCTTCATTGCTCGAGCAAATCCGTGGCCGCTACTTCGTCTCCACCCTCTCCATCTTGTGCATAGCTTCTTCATTTCCGTGCGCGTCGCTTGAGCTCAAAATCGCAGACTGCTAGCATTGGAGTCGCTCGGGAACCGTCGTGTTCTTCTCGGGCTCCGGTGGAGCGCCGCCGCGCTCGGTTCGCGGTGACCAGCCCTCTGCAGCAAGTTCCATCTCAGACCACCCATCGTTCCCGAATCCCCTTGCCACCTTGATGTTCACAGAGTAGACCGTTGGCTTTTCCCTGTAGGTCGCGCTGGAACGAAGTTCTTGACACCGGAGCACGCCCTCGCCACCTCGGTCAACGTCGACGACTCCGTTCCGCTTCGTCTCTGCCTCGACTAGCTAGCACTTAAGCCTCTGGTAAGCTCCGTGGTCCTTTTAGCGTACATGGTTAGGTCTATTGGCTCTCGGTGCGGCCAGAACACTGACTCGCCGGCGTATTTGCTCTAGCCGAGCCGCCATGGCCGACGGCGAGCCTGTTCTTGCACCCTAGTCACCTCGGGAAGTAGATGGGCTGGGTCGCTTCGTCACGGAGTAGCCTCCAGTGCTCTCACCCTTGCCTAAGAGGTCACCGGCGGTGAGCTGGAGCTTCGAGCCGCCTTGCGCACGTTCCGGCAGAGCCAGGGGGAGGGAAGAAGAAGAGGAGGTCGGGCAGGCCTATGTGGGTCGGCCTGCTCGCGCCTGTGGGCCGAGCTGGGACCGCTTCAGCCAAAGGGAGGGAGAGGAGCTGTGTAGAGCCGCGCTGGGCCTGCCTTCCCTACCTGGGCCGACTTGGGCTGAATGGCCGTTTCTATTTGTATTTGCGATAACTTGTATTTTTCATTTTTAATAATATGAATAGTAGTGTGACTTGTTATTTTTGTGGGAATTAATCTACTATGTCAAAAATTATGGAAATAATTGTGTATCCCTCCCTGTGTAATCAAGTTTAATGAAAAAATATGAAATATGTATTTTGAGCACTTTCTGAATCTGATAAAAATATGTATTTTAATTTATAAATAACACTTCCATAATTTTTGTAGGCCATAATGTTTGTCCAAAAATCATGAAATTTAATTTGGTATTGTTTCGGGCTAAGTACTATCTGTGGTAAAATTTTTAGCTCAAATGGAAATAATTTAATTATTTCTTATTTATTACTTGATTAATTGATTAAGAAAACGTTATTAGAATTTAATTTCAAAAATTTGTTAAATCTTTTAGGGTTTGGTTAAAGCCCTTGTAGCACCTGAACCCCTGCTGTTCCAAGTTTTGATGATCATTTACTTTGTAAGTATAAAATGAATTACTTTATGTAGTAATTAAATGCTAAAACAAAAATCCCAATTGATAAATTGATTAATAAAAATGAGTAGAAACCCTAATTCACTTTTGTGTGGTGTGACTTTTGGAATGAGTGATGTCCCTGGGTCATTAACTTGAGATGATCCTTGGCACCTTAATTAGTGTTTGGGTTTTTAATTAAATTGTTGATTTAGAACACTAATAATTTATGTTATTCACATATGATGTTAGGGTTTAATAATTTGCTTAGGCAAAGGGTTGATAGTGTTCTTGGGGAAAAACTAATTTGACTTTCATCGTCTGTTATGATGGTCAATAAAATAAAGTGGTTAATACTCAATAATAATTAGTTTCATTGACTTGCAACTTTATCATGGAGGTAAGTTGTACTCAACTTACAAATAAAGTTTACTTCTATTGATCAGTGATTTTGTGCATCCTCTGCATCATGGCATACATATCATTATGTTAAGTATTGCATTATTATTTCGTGTAGTGAACGCGCGGTGATTATTATCTGAAGCAAGTCTCGAGTAAGGTCTTCTCTCGGTGGACGTGGATCTTCTCGGCGTTTGACTTCAGAGTTCTATCTACTTCAAGCAACAGGCAAGCCCTAGTGCTTTCAGCCCCTTCCTTGTGATTTACAAATTTTATAACTTAAGTTAATCTGCTACATTAAGTTGATAGGAGTTGATTGATAACCCAATTGATGCATTACCAACCTTGATCACTGAAATACCTTGAAACCACTTTAAAATAAAATGTTTGAAAAATGCTTAGCCCTGCTAAATTAATTTAGTTTTGCACAAAATGCTATTTTTGAGCTGTGGTGATATAGTAATGATTAATTCATGAAAAAGGGATATGGTTATGTTCTCGTTCGGTGGCTGTGCACCTGATCAGTACATTGTCATCGACGGGAAGGGATTTTCCATTCGGTGGGCCATATGATTGGGTTAGAGTCCCAACTTATCGTCGCCGATGAAAAAGGGGTGTGAAAACTGGGTGGTCACCAGTGTACATGTGTTAGAGTCCCAACGCATGGTTTCCAACGGAAAAAGAATTAGGGACCGTTCGTTGTCGGCCTGCTGTGATCGAGACTTTTTGCAACTAGCCACATACTCCGAGAAGCCCTATCTCCGATGGCTCTATTGCTTGAATCGACAACCACACACTGAGAGTGGAGAGATGGCGAGAGTAGCGTGTGCCCTCGTGCCCGTCGTGCCTGGAGACAAGAGGAGTAATGTGCTCTCGGGTAGCACAGGACTGGTTCAGGGATAGAAAAGCTGTGGTAGACGGGGTTGGCATATGCAAGCTTAGGTGCTATATATGCAGTGTGGATAGGGATCCCCAGCTGGGTACTAATCGATTCAAATCGTCATGCTCCTCGGTTATGGAGACTTGATCCTCACACCTACATCGAAAAGTGGTTCGGAACTAGGATGTTTTTGAAAATGATTAAGTAATTGGAATTGAAGGATATGTGAAAGAATTGAGAATTATTGATATTGATTATAATACTGTTGACAAAAATATTGAAAATAGAATTAGTATTGCTTTTCTGCAAAATCCTTTGACTCTTGCTAAAGCCTTACCTTGACTCCCCTCAGCCTGCATTCCTAAGTCTCATTCCCTTTTCTTTAGTCGGGTAAGTCTTGCAGAGTACCCCAGTACTCAGGGTTTGTTAAACCCCTGTTGCAGGTGAATTAAGCGTGCAGTTCTACGTGGGATCCTGCTGGTCAACGGATCGTGCATGGACGGAGGTGTGTATATGATACAAACCCTTGGGCAGGGCGCCTAATTGTATACAGCTACTCCACTACGAAGTTCTGGTTCGGGATAATGTAATTTATATTTGTAAACCTATGGTTATTTAATTCTTCCGCACTCTTTACTCTGATTCATTTTATTGTGTAAACTGTTGTAATGCTTGCAAGGTCTTTACAATGAGATCCTCAGGGAAATTAGGGTTTCCAAGGAAACCTGGCAGGCCACCTAGGTCAATGGGAACTCATGCAGACTGATCGTGGGTCCTTAGGGACGATGACGATGGACGTGGGCCCTATGATTAAGGCGGTTCTGTCACAGTAGTTGTATTGATGCCGTACTGTTTTAATAACTTGTCTTACACACGTGGTGGGATACTAAGGCCAGACAAGGCTGTCACCACTTGCTGGCACCCACAAACAATCCATGTGACAAGCAGCCTACACTGGTAAGATATAGCCTAGACACCACGTCTACACTACACTTACTACTCTAACCTTCATGAGAGACTAGAGCACTTCACTAAGTAAAGCAGTGTACAGGTAAAGCAAGTATATACTTATGGCACCAGAACCAGAATATCAAATACTAGAAGGACTCAGATATAAAACTTACTAGAAGCTTGCTTCCGCTGAGGTACACCTTGGAGAAGACTCCCGACAGGCCCGGGGCTTTCTCCTGAAGACTTCCCTCACTCTTTCCGAACTAGCACAGCACTATAGCAGAGCTAAAGCTGCTACATAGTGGTTTCTCATATGAATCATGCTCTAGAGTGAAGGCCTATGCGGTATTTATTGGGGGATGAAGGGTAGCACCACGTCATCGATCCGTGTGCTCCCCATCTCTGCACCCTTAGATAAACCGACCACTAAACCACCTTGGATGGAGGGCAGGGATGCATCCAGGCACATGGAGGCATGCACAAGGTTGGTGGGATGACAACCGACCTGGTTGGGCCCAAAGCGGGGGTCAGGCGACCCCCCTATGGCAGGTGGGCCTAGCTGGAGTGAAGCTGAGCTTCGAGGCCCACAAAGGTGGGGTCGGCCGACCCCCTCTATGTCAGGTGGGACAATGGGTGAGTGTCCCCACATGTCATAGAGTCCATTCCAAGTGTTGGTTACTTTCTTGTCACGTCGGTTCCTTCGTTGTGGGCCCAAGGATCCATGTGACTTCATCTTTTACTGTTGACAGGAAACTCACTTGTGATCCAAGGGTGGCACTTGCTGGACTGTGTTGGGAGGATCCTGGTGGTTTGGCAGTGTCTAGGAAGGTCCCATAAGGGGATCGGCTGATCCCCTTTGGTGGAACCAAAGGTCCATCTTCTGCAGGTGGCTTCTACATGCAATTCTAAGCACAATAGTGGTGCTGGCTTGCCCAAGGTAGGGTCGGCCGACCCCATCATTGTGCACATCTTTTGCACATTGTCTCCAGAAGCTATGATATTAATGATTGTGAAGTTGGTTTGTCATTTGGCCATACTTGGTTGGTTGCCCAACCTTCATATGGAGCTTCCGGACACTGAAAAGTACCTGTTCTGAGTGTCTACAACCAAATAATGACAAGTACATGTGGAACCAAGTTATTTGTACCTAAGTCACTATGTGTTTGGTGGTTTCCTTCCAGAAAGATTATCTTGTTGACAGTTTTGATGGGGTAAAAACATGGTATAACTACCGTCAACACTCGCCTTCAGCGAAGGATCTCTAAGGTAATCGGCTATTTCCGTCATCTAGTCTTCTTCTGCTCGTTCCATGCTGAATACCTCTTGGATAAACCGATATCCCGAGGCATCCTGTGCTAGCCGATTAGCCTCTTGGTTCTGAACCCTGGGGATATGAATAAGAGAGAATGCCAAGAAACCATCTAACAATGCACTGCACCGGTCGTAATACTCTCTAAGTATATTGTCCCTGCATTCATATTGGCCGAGTAACTGATTAATCACCAACTGTGAATCCCCAAACACCTCAATTGCTACGGCCTTTGCTTCATGTAAAAGCTGAAGTCCTCTCAACATGGCTTCATATTCAGTCTGATAAGCAAACACAAAGTACTACCCTCATGGTGAAATCAGAACAATGCCGATACCACCACCCTACTTGCATGAGGACCCATCGAAAAACATAGTCCATGGCATTGCCTCAGAGTAATTTGTCACACCCCCATGATGTTGAGTCACAAAATCTGCCATTACTTGCCCTTTGACTGTCTTCGTAGACTCAAACCTCAGGTCAAATTCTGACAGTGCAAGACCCATTTGCCGATTCTCCCATTCAAAATTGGCATAGACAACATGTGCTTGATTACATATGTCTTAGATGCTATCACACATTCTGCCATCAATAAGTAGTGTCTCAGCTTGGTGCATGAGTAATATAAGCGCAGGCATAATTTCTCATTAGGTGTGTATCTTGTCTCTGGATCCAACAATCTCTGACTCAAATAAAAGACCACTCTTTCTTTGCCTTCAAATTCTTGCATAAGGGCCGAACCAATCGTGTGGCTTTCGGCCATCACATACAGTTTAAAGGGCTTCCCTGCCTGCGGAGGAATTATCACAGGAGGAGACTTCATATACTCTTTTATACTCTCCAATGCCCTCTGTTGTATTTCACCCCATTTGAACTCCTGATTATTCTTTAATTTCAACAATGGTGAAAATGGCAACACCTTCTCCAACAGGTTGGATATGAACCTTCTTATGAAATTGATCTTTCCAAGCAAGGACTGTAACTTTTTCTTATTTGTCGGGGGTACTGCATCATCTATTGCTTTCCTGCTCTTCTCGCCAATTTTGATCCCACTCCGGTGTACCATGAAACTCAGAAATTGACCAGCTGATACTCCAAATGCACATTTGTTGGGATCCATTTTCAAACCATGTTTTCGGGTACATTCTAGAGTCTCGTAGATCGGCCAAATGATCTTTGTAGCTTTTCGATTTTACTACCACGTCATCAATATAGATCTCGACAATTTTATCAATTAGCCGATGGAAAATATAATTCATTGCCCTCTGATATGTTGCACCAGTATTTTTTATGCCGAATGTCATGACTACCCATTCGTACAATCCAAGGGCACTAGGACACCTAAAGCTCGTCATGGAAATGTCCTCATCGGCCATGAAGATTTGATTGTAACCGGCATTGCCATTCATGAAGCTGATAACTTGATGTCCTGTAGCAGCGTCGACCAGCATATCGGCTATTGGCATTGGATACCGGTCCATAGGAGTTGCTTTGTTTAGATCCCAGAAATCAATGCACACCCTCATCTTGCCATTCTTCTTGTACACAGGGACAATGTTCGATATCCAATCTGTGTACCGGCAAGGTCGTATGAACTTAGCTTCCAACAGCCTTTCCACCTCCCTTTTGACATCCTCCAATATCTCTGACTTGAACCTCCTAGGAGCTTGCTTGAAAGGACGATATCTGTCCTTTATCGGCAATCAGTGCTCGACGATAGATTTGTCTAGACCAGGCATCTCATAGTACTCCCAGGCAAAGTAGTCCTTATATTCCTTTAACAAAACGATTAATTCTTGCTTAAATCCGGGTTCTAGGTTTGCGGCTATGTACATCGGCCTTGGCCTGTCTCCGGGTCCGATGTCCACTTGATCTAATGTATCAACCAACGTAAAACCTTGACCCAGTTTTCCATCAGTTCCATCTATTGGATTATCCATCAAACTTGATTTTTAAAGCCAACTGCTCGGACTGGCTATTGACAACCATCATCAGTTTCGACGGTGCCTTCCTTCTCAAGCTTTCCTGAGAAACACTCAAAGCCTTCTATTTCTCTATACATGCCATTGGAGGCCATTTTGATTCTAGAGTCCTCTGCCTCGACTGTTTCTAGCTCATTTCCATGCCACTGAATCACACACTGATGCATCGTTGATGGGACGCAGCAATTAGCATGGATCCAATCATGCCCGAGGAGCAAGTTGTACGAACTCGCACTGTCAATGATGAAGGAAGTAGTGGTCAGAGTCTTTCTTCCAACCATCAATTTGACATCAATTGCCCCTCGAGTCGAGGTTATCTTGCCACTGAAATCCCCGACCATCATGTTGGTTTCCATTAAGTCCTCTGGGTTCTTACCGAGCTCGCAAAACACATTGTGCGGCATCAAATTGATCGACGCGCCACCATTGTTGACGATCGCTAACACCCTGTTTTACCGTCAACATTTCACCCATAATCAAGATAAAACCACATGAAATGCAAAGAACTCACTCTGAAACTCACCTAGTTCCACATGTGCTTGGAGAAATATTGTGTACGCAGGAAAAATGGTGAAAACAGGCGAAAATGAAGCAAACCAAGACAGGTTGGCACCTCAGCTGCCACATTGGAGCCAGAGGGAGGGTGCCTGCCCTCCACGTAGGGCGCCCACCCTAGTCATTGGCACCATTTGCACTTGCCACATCACGGATCCGTGTGACATCCTCCCAAATAGGCTGTGGCACGTTGATTCAACATTAGCGACTCAGAATCGTGTCACTGGCTGCCATGTCCACAATCCATGTGAAGCCCTATCAACAGGGTGCCCGCCCTGTCCAAACTGGCTGCCATGTCCACAATCCATGTGAAGGTCCCCAGGAGTCATCCAAACCATCTATCAATGTTGGTTTTCATCCAACGGTGATCAAGTGATGTGCCAAGGATCGATGGACCCACATGTCATCCTCCCAGGGGCTGCAAACTGCCTAAACAGGGCATCAACTGACCTTGCAACCGCCTTTGAGGAGGAATGAGGCCATAGGATGCAAGTCGGTGCATCCAAGGCGATGCCCGCCCTCCTAGTAGGGCTGCCCGCCCTGCCACTTCGGGCCACCGACCTCTCAAGCGCCTACAAGTACCCCTGAAGTTCCCTTACACTATAAATAGGACCTTCTGCTTCACTTGCAATTGAAAACCACTAGAGATTCAACTCATTCTATAGTCCAAAGTAGTTCCTGCTCTCTCTCTAGAGAAGCCCTGCTCTTAGGAATAGTGCTAGCTAGAGGAGAGTAGAGTAGTGAGAGAAGTCAGGAGAAAGAAGAAGTCTGTGGAGGAGCCGGGCTTGTCGGCAACCTCCTCTGCTGTATTCTTCACTCTTATCGGTAATAAAGATCCCCTACTTTCATTTATTTATTGTTATACCCGCATGGCAGAACATGGGCCAAGTCTTCCAATCAGGCCTGGACTGCCAAGGATGCGTCGTCTATACGATCTCGTGAAGATCATGCATATCTGCCAAGACTTGGTGGACAAGGAAATAGCTTTCCTAGTATCTAGCCGATTAGTTTCCTTAACCGGTTAGGATTGTAATCTATTATGTATGGCAAGAACCAACTTGTAACCCTGCCCCCCAAACTATATAAGGTGGGCAGGGGACCCCTCAACTCACGTCATCTCATAGCAATACAACACAACAACACACAGGACGTAGGGTATTACGCCTAGTGGCGGTCTGAACCTGTATAAACCCCGTGTCTCACGCTTCCAGCATAGCCCTTGCCCGTCTCAGGCGCACCTTTACCGATCAATCTACTACCTTGGGCATACCCCTAGGTAGACTATCGCCGGTATTTCGTCGACAGTTGGCGCGCCAGGTAGGGGGTGTGCTTCCTGATTCATGGCGAACAAGGTGATTTTTTCAAGCTCCATCGAGCTCCCGACGCCGGGCCAGATCTTTACGGTGGGATCCATCACCTGGATCATCGGCACTGACGGCAAAGGAAAGATCCTGAATGCGGCCCAGATCGCATCTACTCCAACTCCTCCAGCAAGCTCCGCCCCGGCAAGAAAGTTGCCACGCTACACCCGGAAGGCCATCGACAACGACGACCTGATCAGATCTATAGATCGGATCTCCCAAGGCCTATCCGAGAGTCTCCAGATCCTGGAGTCGACTGCAGATCGCTTTCAGCACCCATCAACGACACAACAATCTTCTCCACTTGGCCAGAACATGACTCTGGCCATCACAGTCACTCCTCGGGGACGCGTTGTCGAGCTATGCCCCCGAGCTGTCGCGTCTTCGAGGGCCTCCGACTGTGACCTTCCGAGTGGCTATATGCCGTTCGGTCTTCGGAACGCGGCCTCCGGTTTTGCGCATCTATTACGCTCCTCCGACCACGCCTCCTTCGAGCACGTCACCACCAGCTCCAGCTTCATCATCGCCGACAATGACCGCTCCGACCATGACGACGTGGATAGCGGCGATCTCACTAATCTGCCACCTCCCACTAGACGGTTCTTCGGCAGGCCCGTCTTCGCCGTCAGCAACGACAGCGCTCCTCCTCCGAATGAAACAGAAGAGGCTCGAGCAGCCCGCGAGGGGAGGAACGCCACCGAAGACGGCGTCGCGAACTGCAAGCCGAGGCAAGAAAGTCCACTGTGCGGAACTTGGAGCCAGAATTCGATCTGGTCGGCAAACACCAGGTCTACAAAACTCCAAGTGTAAACGTCGCCATCGCCATAGAAGAGGTCAAAAGACTGGGTTCAACGCCTGAAGTGGAACAAAAGACTGGGTTCGACGCCTGAAGTGGAACGCCTTACGGCTTACCTTCAGGCAGCCCAGGTCCAGATCAACGAAGAACTCCAGTTCCCACCTCCATCACTTTCCACTGCATCAGCCACCGAGATCATCCACGATGATGGTGATCACTCCCGTGGCGGCCGGAGATGTCGTCGCCAAGATGGAGACCAAGAGATCAACCAGTCCGACCTCCGGGAAAAGCTAAACACCAGAGATCTCCGGGGACACATCGAGAATCGGTGGGAAGCCAGGCACTGAGCAGAGACAGAGCACCGCAAGGAATATGATGAGGCGCACAGCCCCCCGGTCAACGACAAGAACGCTCCCGGACTCCCCTTCACGGCAGAACTCTAGGCGGTACGCTGGTCGCCGAACTTCAAGGTCAATGGCGTCGAGACCTACAACGGCACCGCCAACCCCACCAAGTGGCTTACCGTCTACGAGATCGCGGTCAAAGCCGCTGGGGGGAACTGCGACGTCATGGCGAACTACTTGCCAGTCATGCTCAACACATCCGCCAATAATTGGCTGCTGAGCCTAAAGCCGAACTCCATCGATACTTGGGACCAGCTACGGGAACAATTCATCAACAACTACAGTGCCACTTGCAAGCAGCCCGGCACAAAATATGATCTGGAGAAGATTCAGCAGTCGTCACGAGAATCATTGCGGGATTATATTCGGCACTTCTCAGAAACTAGAAATAACATTCCAGGCGTCACGGATGTAGAGGCTATCTCCGCTCTCATACATGGCCTCCGGCCTGATGAGGAGCTCCAGGGGAAGTTGTACCGCAGCAGACCAGACTCCATCGCCGAGATGCTGCGCATCGCCAACAAGTACGCCGAAGAAAGTGAAGCGGCCCGCCACTCCGTTCACAGTCGTCTCCACTTCCCCGACCGACCACACCGCGAGGACGCCGACCACCGATCTGATCGGTGCCATGATGAACGAGGAGCTCAGCAACACCGTAGGCGAGTGCGATCGCCGTGACCAACATCGCTTCGATCGACGTCGCTGCGATGAACCAGAAGGCTCCAGAGCTGGAGAAAGACGTCATCACTACCAAGTCTACAACACCCGACCAGCTCCGAAGCGTAACTACGAAGAAGCCTATGATAGGCTCCTCGACAGTCAATGCCCGATCCACAAGTTCCATAAGCATACCATGAGGGAATGCTATGGCTTCTCCCGGGCATTCCAAGAAGAAGACAAGAAGAGGGCTCGCATTGAGTCCGAGAGAGACAAGCGCGTTGACAACAACGACCAGCCTCCAGGCTTCACTGAAGCTCATCGCACGGTCTCCACGATCATTGGTGGCCGCATAGTCATGGAGTCGAAGAGAGAGCAGAAGCTTGTCGCTAGACGCGTCAACTCCGTCGCCAACCATGACGCTCCCATCACCGACCCGAGATTCCCCCTTGGTCTCACAAGGCCATCACCTTCAATAGAGAAGACTAGTTGACGGAGATCCCATACCTAGGGTGCTTCCCACTGATCCTCGACCCGGTGACACGCAAGACACGCTTCCGCAAGGTGCTGATCGACTGTGGCAGCGGCCTCAACATCTTGTTCTCAGGAGCTACCAAAGAGCTTGGACTCCGAGTAGAAGATCTGGAGCCGACCACGGCTCCGTTTTGGAGAATTGTCCCAGGGCAGCCCTCCTACCCCCTGGGACAGATCAATCTGCCTGTCTAGTTTGGGACACCACAGTGCTACCGCATCGAGCACATCGACTTCCTAATTGCCGACTTCGACGCCGCGTACCACGCCATACTCGGTCGTCCAGCTTTGGCCAAGTTTGGGCCATCCCCAACTATACTTACCTCGTTATGAAGTTGCCAACGGAGACCGGTATCCTTACGGTCCGCTCCAACCTCCAAGTCGCATACGACTGCGAAAAGGAGGCCATCGCCATGGCAGAAGCTACTGACGCCTCCATCCTGATGAATACGTGCGCGGTGGACGCACAGAAGCTGGCGCCCGAAGAACAGATCATCCTGGAGAAGACCCCTCCCAGAGCTGCTACCAAGAGCAAGGAGACAAAGGACATCGTACTCGTCCCCGGTGACCCGAGTAAAACTACTCGCATCGGGGCAGATCTCGATCCCAAATAGGAAGACGCGCTCGTCAGCTTCCTCAAAGAGCACGTCAGCGTTTTCGTGTGGAAACCCGCGGACATGCCTGGCGTACCGAGGGAGATGATCGAGCACTCCTTGAATGTCTCAAAGACCGCCAAGCCCGTCAAGCAGAAGCTCCGGTGTTTCTCTCCAGACAAGAAGGAGGCTATTAGGGTAGAAATAGCTCGGCTCCTAGCTGCCAACTTATAAAAGAGGTGTATCATCCCGATTGGTTAGCCAATCCAGTCCTTATAAGAAAAAAGAATAATGAATGGAGAATGTGCATTGATTACACCGATCTCAACAAACACTACCCTAAAGACCCCTTCGGTCTCCTCCGTATCGATGAAGTCATCAACTCCACAGCCGATTGCGAGCTACTCAGCTTCCTCGACTGCTACTCCGGCTACCATCAGATCGCCTTGAAGGAAGAAGACCAGGAGAAAACCTCTTCCATTACGCCCTTCGGGGCCTACTGCTACAAAACCATGTCCTTTGGCCTAAAGAACGCTAGCGCGACATACCAGCAGGCCATCCAGGCATGCCTCAAGGATCTCATTCCCGACATCGCTGCAGCTTATGTCGATGACTGTCGTTATCAAAACCCGAAAGGCGGAAGACCTCAGTCTCCAACCTCGAAGTAGTCGTCAAGAAGTTGGATGAATTCCAATGGAAACTGAACCCCTCCAAGTGCATCTTTGGCGTACCATCGGGCAATCTGCTCGGCAACATCGTCAGCAAACGAGGCATCCTCCCCAACCCAGAAAAGATCGAGGCGGTCACGAGAATGAAGCCCCCGACCAACATAAAAGATGTTCAGAAGCTCACTGGATGCATGGCGGCCTTAAGCCGATTCATCTCTAGGTTAGGCGAAAAAGGCCTCCCCTTCTTCAAACTCCTCAAGGCAGGCGAAAAATTTGTGTGGTCGGAAGAAGCCAACCAGGCCTTCAAGAACCTGAAGTAGTTCCTGGTACATCCCCCGCTCCTTATAGCTCCCAAGAAGGACGAAAATCTGCTCCTCTACATCGCCGCAACAAGCAATGTTGTCAGCATGGCGGTAGTCGCGAACGGGAGGAAGACGGTCATGCATATCCGGTTCAACGACCAATTTATTTCATCAGCAAAGTGCTAAACGAGTCCAAAGCTCGCTACCCGACGGTCCAGAAGCTGATTTACGCTATCCTCGTCACATCACGCAAGCTCCGCCATTATTTTGAGGCTCATAAAATCATAGTGGTCACCCAACATCCTCTAGGCAACATCCTACGCAACAAAGACGCCAATGGCAGAATCATGAAATGGGCCGTGGAACTGGGGACTTATTCTCTGGAGTTCCACAGCCAAACGACGATCAAGTCTCAGGTGTTGGCCGACTTCATCCGAATGGACGGAAGTGCAGGAGCAAGTACCAACCAAGCACAAGGAACACTGGACGATGTATTTTGATGGGTCCCTCAGCATTGGTGGCGCTGGTGCCGGCGTACTCCTCATATCACCGACCGGTGAACGCCTTCGTTGCGTATTAAGAATCTATTTCAAAGCCTCCAACAACGTGGCCGAATATGAAGCTGCCATCCACGGCCTACAGATCGCCTCTGAACTCGGCATCCGGCGGCTGATGGTGTATTGGGACTCTGCCTTGGTCATCAACTAGGTGAATAAAGATTGGGACTGTAACAGTGAGAAGATGGACGCCTACGTCGCCGCAATCAGGAAACTTGAAGGAAAATTCTTGGGCATTGAGTTTCACCTCGTCATCTGAGCAGAAAATCAAGCAGCCGACGAGCTATCTAAGCTCGGTTCATCGCGCGCCGATATTCCTTCCGGCGTCTTCAGTCCAAGACTTGATCCACGCCTCCATCCCCGAAGAGGAAGAGGTTGAAGCGCATCCGTCCGGTCAGGTAGCAGCTTGCATCTCGGATCCTACGGATGATTGGAGGGCACCCTTCATTGCCTATCTGCTCGAGGCCAAAATCCCCGAAGACAAGATAGAAGCAGAACGTCTTGTGAGACGGTCCAAGAACTACGTCCTCGTTGACAACAGGCTCATGCGTAAAAACGCTAAGAGCGAAGTATTCCAGAAGTGCGTCACGCGCGAAGAGGGCATTAAGATACTCCAAGAAGTACATGGAGGCATGTCAGCAACCACGCAGCTTCACGCACCCTGGTCGGCAAAGCTTTTTGAGCTGGATTTTACTGGCCTACTGCCATCCAGGACGCCGAAAAGATTGTACGACACTGTTAGGCAGTGCCAGTTTTTCATAAAGCAGATACATGTCCCAGCGCAGGAGCTACAAACCATACCTGCATCCTGGCCATTCGCTACTTGGGGACTCGACATGATAGGCCCTTTCAAGGTGGCTAAAGAGGGCTACCGCTGCGTATACGTCGCCATCGACAAATTCTCCAAGTGGATTGAGTACAAGCCATTGGTGAAGGCAACAGCGGCCAAGGTTGCAGAATTCTTCAACGACATCTCTCATCGTTTCGGCCTTCCGAACAGCATCATCACTGACCTCGGAACTACCTTCACTGGAAGCGACTTCTGGGATTTCTGCGACGAAAGGAGCATTGTGGTAAAGTATGTCTCGGTGGCTCACCCTCGAGCTAACGGACAAGTCGAAAGAGCAAACGGAATGTTGCTCGACGCCCTCAAGAAGCGCTTACATGAAGTCGTCGAAAGAAGCCTAGGAAACTGGATCAACGAATTTTCAGTAGTCGTCTGGGGTTTGAGGACACATCCTAGTCGCAATACTGGTGTATCCCCATACTTTATGGTCTACGGATCAGAAGCAGTGCTACCAGCCGACGTCGCTTTCCGAGCCCCTAGAATTGAGAACTACAACGAAGAAAGATCCGACGACGCACGAGCAGAGGACATCGACAGACATCGAAGAAGAACGTCAGGCCTCTTGCGTACGCACGGCCAAATACCTGGAGGGGATGCGGCGGTATTATAACTGGAACGTCAACGGTAGATTTTTTGTGGTCGGTGACCTCGTCCTTCGGCGCAAGCAGAACAAGGAGGGCATGCACAAACTCTCTTCTCCATGGGAGGGACCATATATGGTCAGAGCAGTAACTCGGCCAGGCTCGTACAGGCTAGTGCGAGCTCGACGGCGTCGACATCCCCAACTCATGGAACATCGAGCATTTACGTCGCCTCTATCCTTGACAGTGTATTTTTGTTTCATTACTTTAATAAAAGTCAAATTGCCTCGATATACATGTATGTCTACAATCGCAGATCAATAAGTTTGCTGTCAAAGCGTGAGCCCCGCACCTGCTCGGGTAGCACGACTTCGCCAAAGCGTAAGCCCTGCACCTGCTCGGACAGCATGACTTTGCCAAAGCATAAGCCCCACACCTGCTCGGGCAGCACGACTTCGCCAACGCGTAAGCCCCGCACCTGCTTGGGCAGCACCTCCTCGCCAATGCGTAAGCCCCCCACCTGCTCGGACAGCACCTCTTCGCCAATACGTAAGTCCCGTACCTGCTCGGGCAGCACAATTACGGCTAAGTGTAAGTCCCGCACTAGTTCAGCATCCTAGCCGCGTTGACGTGTAAGCCCTGCGCTCGACAGGCCGCCTAGCCTCGCCACTCCATCGACTGCCCTGATAAATTTGGGAAGCCTTCGCCCACGATAAGCGTAACCCCCGCCAGGCGCGGGCAGCTTCGCCACCACGTAAGCCCCAGGGACGCCTGGGCCGTTAAGTCTTCCCTAACACGTAAGCCCCGAGAACGCTTGGGCAGGTTAGCAGCGTCTCCAAAAGCCCCGACAAGAGTGCGGGCACCAGATGCGGATCTCTCCAAATAGTTATATACTCTAGCTACTCACCGACCAATACGATCAATCTTGACCAAGATCGAGCGCCGCAAGTCACATAGGATTTCCTACGAATCTCCGAACACTCAGCGATTTTATCGAAAATAAAAGCAAATTCATATGAACTTCGTCTGAATAGTTCTTGATCAACATGATTAACAAACTGTTTACTGCACAAAGAAAAAATGCTTTCTTTTACAGGTGACGTCATGTGTTCTCCGTGGGGAATAGCTGCATGTCCGCCGCCAGAAGTTCCGCCGCGGGTTTCGCTTCTTCTTCAAGCAGATCTTCCTACTGCTCGGTCATTCCGCGGGCATAACCCGTCTTCACCCTGTCATTGCTCACGCCGGGATAATGAGAGCGCACCACGCCGAGCACGTGGGCTGCCACGTTCTCCGCCACATCGGTACAAAAAGTCTTGAAATACCGCAATGCATTACGACTCCGGTGAACAATGTCAAAGGTTTGCAGTGCTTCAGTGGGAGGATTGCCAGGTGCATATTCAATAATGTCCAAGACAGGCTTAATGCTTTCTGCCACAGCTTCATAGCGGTCCTCGGTAGACTCGAGACGCTGCGACAAATCATTCATTTGCGCCCATGTTCTCTGCTCCATAACTGATCACAAGGAAAGATATAGATTACAAGTCTCGACATAAAGCAACGAAGCATTCTACAAGCAAAAGAAAACTTACCCAAGCGGCTCTCTTCATTCCTCTGAGCAGCGTCCCGCAGCATCGTCACTTCCTTCTCTATTTCTTTGGCTACAACAAGGAAGACAATGGATCAACATTATCTAGAAAGAATAGAATCGAAGACCTAAAGAAGCTACATACCTCGATTCACGGCTCCATCAAACAGTTCTTTCAGATCTACACGACAAGACCTTAGATTTAAGGAGCAAGCAAGAGCCCAGATAAACTGGCCAGTACAGCAATGGCTTCCATACCTTTGTTCGCCTGCAACAGCTTCTCCTCGGACTCCATAAGATCACTGCAATGCAATTGCAGTGTATCATGTTCCTCGCGGAGGTCCTTCATTGCCTCTTCCAGACGTGCGGTCTCCTTTTGCAACCTCTCGTTCTCGATTGTGAGGCCTACGGCGCGTTGAAGTGTCTTCCGGTGATCCTCCGCCGTATCATGCACCGCCCGGATGAAATAGACGAGCACGATGAGAAGCAGCCGAAGAAATCCCCAAGGTAAATACATTAAGGAAGTTAGGACCTGAACTCGCGAAGACAATTGCCCCAGCCGACGGAGCACGTTCCTCATATTGGCGTGGGTCCTAGCAATATCGGCTTTCAAAGCCTCCAGTTCTTCGTCCGCGGCTCTTTCTTCCGTGATGATGGCATATTCGTCACCAATTCTCCTCAGGGTTCGAAGTACTACCGGTGGAGCTTCGCCTACAGCTTGACGAGAAATCTCTTCCACGTCGAGGATCCGGCAGTACAGTGCTGGTGGATGGTTGCTCGGGAACTTCAACGGAGGGGCTTCTGGTATGGGCACTTGTCCCTTGATTGCGATCGTTGGGTGGCACCGGCCCAGGGGCGTCTCTCTCCGGTAAATTGTCTCTTCTGGCATCCTCGGTCTGCTCCGTCTACGTCCTGACATGTGGACAGAGGTGGCGGCGGCGGCATCGGTTCATGCAGGCCTACGGATGATGGCGACTGATTCAGTGAGCCCAAAGCCGGCTGCTGGTCCGAGAGGTTCGGTGATTCATGGTCAGAAGGCCACCCGGCGGCGACTCCACTGCCATCCCTACTCCTCGGCGGCTCGTCGTCAACATTTTCCCCACTTGGCATCTTTTCAATATCTTCAGTCGAGGGGTCCCTGGAAGAGGTGGAATTCATGACTAGAGATAATTACAGCAGCTCCTCGACGAAAAAATAGCAAAACATGCATGCTTATAGTTCTGATCTACGGCGTTTCCGTGTGAAGCTCTTCTTCCGACCAGAAGTTCCCTCGTCTGTGGAGTTTTTGGTCAGGGGAACCTCTCCCTTTTGTCGTTTTGGTGCTGGCTCTTCAGTCGTCGCTTGAGTCTGGGATCACTGCTTGGCGACGGGGCGGCTCGTCGGATATCTTGATTTGTTTTTCTGGCTTCCGAGCACCGCCGCTTGATGATCCAGGCCACTCGCTGAGACAGAGTTTCATGGTCTTCTTCAATGTTGTCATCTTGTAGATCTCCTGAAAGCTCTGCAATCTCTTCCTCTTCGACGCCAGGTCGAAATCGGTGGTCGGGGATTACGCCCTGAGGCCACTCGGCGATTGGCACATCGGAAAAGTAAACTTTACGCTCCTGCCCATGGATCTTCAACCAATCAAGTAAGTATCAATAAGAAGCAATTGATGAAGAATCTCAAGACGAAAAAAAGGATCTACGAGTTGACTACCTCTGGAGGTGGAATTTCAATGCGGAATGGTTTATCTTGCCCGTGATTGTCAATGTGGACATCTTTGTTGAATAGCTCCTTCAATCTTTTTACGGCTTCAGTGGTGGACAATTCATCTAGTACTTCCTTAGTTGGGTCTGAGTGTCCTCTCCAATCAAATGCTAGGTGAATCCTATTCTTACACGGCTGCACCCGGCGCCTGATGAAGCTGGCAGCAACACCAACACCATTCAGATTCATCCCTTTTATAATTTCTAGCAGTTCATCCACTTGCACCATCTCATCTGAAGTAGTTCGACCAGCTTGATTTTTTTCTCCGGCATCTGATCTACAGTGCTGCGGACGGGAGGATCTTGGTTTGGGATGTAGAACCATCGTTTGCTCCAGTTGCGCAGACTAGTATTGAGTGGGATATGAAGGTATTGGTTCGACATTCCGTCACGAGTTTTGAGATACACCCCTCTGGCAACTCGGGAACCCACACCAGTTGACTTCATGAGCATGAATATATGTCGAAACAGATTGAAATAGGGGAGAATACCAAGGAAAGCTTCGCAGAAGTGGATAAAGATAGAAACTTGGAAGATGGAGTTGGGATGCAAGTGGCACAGCGAGATCACATAGTAATCCAGAAGCTTTCGCAGGAACAGATGGCAAGGCACACCAAATCCGTGAAGAAAGTAATCAGCAAATACAGTCATTTCACCAGTACTGGGCATAGGGTACGGCTCACCTCCTAAAGGCCTCCACCCAGCAATGGCATGATCTGGTAGCAGTCCTTTCGCCACCAACCCCAGAATGGCCTTCTCCGTCATCGTGGAGGGTTGCCATTCGTTGTCCATACGAAACTCCCCAGGTTGTGGCTCCTTTGCTTTCTTTGGAGGCACACGTGTGCTCTTCCTAGGACCCATTTCTTTGAAATCTTTGGAGATTTGGGGTGGCGGAAGGATGAATCGAAGAACTCTTCGAGGAATTGGAATTTGGCTTAAGGAATCTCGAAACCCTAGATGGCGGCGGCTAGGGCAGGCTGGAGTGGTTGGTTGTTCAAATGAGTATTGAATGGATTTGCAGAGAAGGCGAACCGTTTCCACTCCGTCCGAAGCCCTTCAAAAAGAGCGGTCCGTCGTTTCGAATACCCGCACATAGGGTGGTTGGTCGTTTCCATCGTCAAGATTTTCTGAGCAGTGAATGGCTCGGGGACTTCGTTGCTTCGTCAATTGTTTCTGAGCTGCAGACCTACTCGAGGACTTCGTCGCTTCATTAAGTGTTTCCGAGCAGCAAACCTGCTCGGGGACTTCGTCGTCTCGTCAAGCGTTTCTGAGCAGCAGATCTGCTCGGGGATTTTGTCGTCTCGCCAAACATCTTCGAACAATAAAAGCAGCTTGGCTATTTCATCGTTTTCGCCAAGTATTTCTAATACTGGATGTGTTCCAGTGACTATCGGCAGTTCGTTTTCAACATCATCGGGCGGGATCTTTTATTGAAGAATAAATGGAGAGCAATCATACAAGAAGAGTACAATCTGGATTTTCTTAATGTCGTTCTACTCTGGCCTCCATTATCATCTCTAGTTTTAACGAAAGACTTCCAAGAGCTGAAGAAGGGGTACTATATACACAGCATCTTCACGTCATCGCGTCGAATACATTCATGATCTGACAGCAACAGTATACAATATGGGAGATAACCTGGAGGGATAAAGGAGTGGAAAGAAAGGGGTTCACAACAGATGATGAAGCTGCTCGTTGATGGATGGGTAACATCGGCCATCAGTCTACATAAGGTTCTGGTTAAAAACCAAACCTTGAAGAACTAGTTGACCCAGAGTCAAGAAGAATCCTGTGAAGACCTCATATGGGATTATGAGAGTGATTTTGCATCACAAGATTTCTTCAAACTGCATCACCAAGCGGCAAGACTACTACTAACAACAGAATCAGCCTACAGCTGGTTCCTATCACAAGATTTCTTCAAACTACAAAGGAAGTGTAGCATAATTGCCCGGAGGACGCTCAACCTCACACACTGACAAAGCCATAAATGAGAAGGAAC
Source organism: Eremochloa ophiuroides (assembly GCA_038502445.1). Classification (NCBI taxonomy): domain Eukaryota; kingdom Viridiplantae; phylum Streptophyta; class Magnoliopsida; order Poales; family Poaceae; genus Eremochloa; species Eremochloa ophiuroides. Next base: position 36,619,798 of record JAHLJS010000003.1, read on the forward strand.
AGGAAGAGAAGGTGCTCAGTGCTAGGTGCAAGGAAAATATGCAGTGTGGTTATTTATAAGCAGATGGGAAGCTGAACAGCAACCTGCCATCTCCCAACCTCCCAAGACAGTAAATGCAGGGCATTCAATGGGGCAATTACCAACCAGCCAGTAAAGGCATTTGCAATAAATGGGTCAGTTACTTTGTGAGACAGTAGCTAGAGAAGGAAGATGAATGGGTCAAGGGATTCCATTTTCTTCGTCTGTCAGGAGACTTCGTTGCATCGCCAGGCGTTTTTCGAGCACCAAAACTGCTCGGGGACTTCGTCGCATCACCAGGCGTTTCTGAGCACCAAAGCTGCTCAGGGATTTCATCGCATCACCAGGTGTTTCCGAGCACCAAAGCTGCTCGGGGACTTCGTCACCTTGTCAAGCGTTTCCGAGCACCAAAGCTGCACGGGGATTTCATTGCCTCGTCAAGTATTTCCGAGCACCAAAGCTGCTCGGAGACTTCGTCGCCTCGTCAAGCATTTCCAAGCACCAAAGCTACTCAGGGACTTTGTCGCCTCGTCAAGCGTTTTCGAGCACCAAAGCTGCTCGGGGACTTCGTCGCCTCGTCAAGCGTTTCTGAGCACCAAGGCTTCTCGGGGGCTTTGTGGCCTCGTCAAGCATTTTTGAGCACCAAAGCTGCTCAGAGATTTCGTTGCCTCGCCAAGCGTTTCCGAGCAACAAAGCTGCTCGGGGACTTTGTCGCATCGCCAAGCGATCCTGACCACCAAATTTGCTCAAGGACTTCGTCGTCTTTGTCTGGCGTTTCTAAGCACAGGAAGTGCTCCGGGATTTTTCTCAATATCCCTCGTGATTACAAAAGAATCGAAGACTATGACCCTGAAACTACGTGCCTGCGTCACCTACTATCAGGCTCGGGGACTAAGTGGGTACACTTCACCTAGCGGTGAAGGTCTTGATTCCAAGGAACCAAAAGTGGATACACTTCACCAAAGAGAAGGTTTTTCAAAAAAATTTCTGAGCCCCTTACATCCGTCTGGTCAAGCAACTTTGAAGATTTGCACCTCCCGACAAATGCAAGGTGCTCGGGGACTAGCTGTGGGGGTATAGACCCGTAAACCCGCATAGCAAAACATGGGCCAAGTCTTCCGATTAGGCCCAGACTGCCAAGGACGCGTCGTCTATATGATCTCCTGAAGATCATGCATATCCGCCGAAGACTTGGTGGACAAGGAAATAGGTTTCCTAGTATCTAGCCAATTAGTTTCCTTAACCGCTTAGGATTGTAATCTATTATGTATGGCAAGAACCGACTTGTAACCCTGCCCCCCAAACTATATAAGGCGGGCAGGGGACCCCCTCATCTCACGTCATCTCATAGCAATACAACACAGCAACACACAGGACGTAGGGTATTACGCCTAGTGGCGGCCTGAACCTGTATAAACCCCGTTTCTCACGCTTCTAGCGTAGCCCTTGCTCGTCTCAGGCGCACCTTCACCGATCAATCTACTACCATGGGCATACCCCCGGTAGACTATCGCCGGTATTCCATCGACATATACTTTAAGCAGCTGTATACCTATCTTATTGCTTGGTTAGAGTGCTCTAATTCTTGAGCTCGACTTAGAGTAGTAAGCTTTATAGATTAAGCACGGTGCTTAGGCTATATCTTACCCTTGAGTGCGGCTAGGCCCACAAATAGTAGTGGTAGGTTCTAAGTGGTGATAGCCCTAGAATCCTCTGGATTCCACCATGTTTGGCCTGGTTTTATCAGCGTAGAGTTTGTAGGTGTACGGTGCCTAATCAGTCAAACCCTAGGTGAGTTTAGGACTTTGCACGCTCCTGGTATAGCAGACTCTTTGGTATAACAAACATTTGATCTATTACTGAGTTAGAGTTCTCCCATAAACTCCTGAACTACTTAGAGCTATCCTAGTGTGTATCCACCTTAGTTATCCTTCATTAATTTATCCTCACTAAGGTTTTTGTCCCATTTATCCATATCTAGATCCTTGACTATCAGATCCTAGGAATCACAACCCCCGCCTTCCTTTCGGAAAATATAAATTCGACAGTTGGTACTCCTAGGTAAAGTGCTACACGATAGTTCTGTGCGCTTGCAGAATCCCATCACCTATCCTATAGAGCAAACCCATAAGCATTTTTGGCGCAGTTGCTAGGGACAACTTTATTCCTGGTAGCAACGTTAGAAGTGTCAACAACCACATACTTTGAGCATAGGGATTGACAACCCTGTTGATTGCGTTGAGAAGTATTACCATCGCTAAAGGATAGATTTGGCTACACTCTTGTGATAACATTAGTAACTGTCAACAACCATCTACCAACATTCTGGCCACTTGTATTCCTTCGATGTGCCCATTTAGATATAAAGCCTTCAAATGCCAATGTCTGGCTGGCCTATCAAAAACAGCCTGCCGCACAACATCCTGTTGCCTTGCCATTCCCTCAGACTCGCACGGACTCTTCCTTCTTTTCCTGAGCTCTTCTACTGATACTTGTACCTTGGGGTCAATTATAGCTTCCCTCTTCGCTTTCTCAGAAGTCAGGATCTTGATTCTGCTCTCTAGGATTGATGCTTCTACCATGTTCTGACCCCCTGGACAGGCATCATCCCTAGTGTTCATCGTCTTGGTATTTTCAAATTTTAGAACCCCTCTCTGGATGGCCTTTTGGATTAAGTATCTGAAGGTCCATCAGTTACTGGTATCATGAGAATCTCTTGCATGAAATTTATAGAACTTCTTTCCCTTCAACTGCTCATCACTTGGCATGATATAATCTGCCAAAAATTCAATTTGCCCCTTCTTCGCCAGGAAGTCAAACAACTGGTCCAGATTGTAGCCCCCAAGATCACTCTGTGCTCTACTACCTTTAGATTTGGGTACCGCCATTGTATTCTTTCCCCACTTCAGCTCGACTGTGGTGACTTCGTCGTCAGACTCTCCCGACTCATCAGAATACTCGTTGCTGACAAAACCACTGCCTTTGAATCGGTTCTCTTTGCAGTGGTTCTGTAACTATGTCTCCATCACCGCTACCTTCTGAGAGAGCTGGCTCAGGTTCTCACATTCTATGCCTGCCAGCTTTTCTTTGATTGCCAAAGGAAGACCCATAATAGCCAACCGTGTGAGCTGGCTGTCAAGTAGTTCCAGCGAGTAGCACAGGTTCCTAACCTCTCTGAACCTCTTGATGAAATCAACGCCTGGCTCATTGGGCTTGTGCCTCATAGCGGCCAGGTCGGTGATGGTCTTTTCTTCGTTCCCAACATAGAAGTAGGCATGGAACTTCTTCTCCAAGTCAGCCCAATTGATGACTGAATTGGGCGCCAGTGATGCAAACCATGTGAAGGCTAGCCCGGTCAACGAGAGTGAGAAGAACCAAACCTTGTGGGTGTCTTCCACTGAGGCTTCTCCCAATTGTGTGAGGTCTCGACTAACATGCTCCTATCGTGGTAGTGCTACCCTGCCCACTAAACTTGGAGAAGTCAGGGATCGGGTAACGTGATGGTAAGGCCACAAGATCGTACCACTCTGGATAAGGGCAGTTTGTATGTGACTGACATCCCCTTGGGCTTCAGACTGAATTGCTCCTTGAGCACATCGGTCACCCTCTGTAGCAGATATCCATCTTGTCTTGCAGGCTGTTGGCTGGCGTAGGGATTGTAGCCTTGAGCTCCCTGGTAGCCTGGGTTTGGGTGCATGCCCCAGTGGTTGTAATCAGAATAATAGTGATAATTCACCGGCTCTGGAGGTGTCGGATCCTTCCCCGGCATGCCCTGATCAAACACACTGGGATCAACATTCTTGCTCAGCTTCTAGTAGTACGAAGATATTTTGTAGCCAATTGTGGGACTGCACTCGTAGTAGCAAAGCCTTCTTTTGGTCCCTTTGGCTGTTGCAGGCTAGTTTGACGTCCATGCCACTTCTGATGATCCTGCCGGAGCACGGATAGTGTACACATACCCATCCGGCACACGCTGACCGAACAAGTTCTCCATGTGCTTGTGGAATGTTTCCAGGAACACATGGTGACTGATGGCCACTGCCTTCTTCGTGGCTGAGTAGATTAGTTCCTCAAAGCACTTGTGCTCCTCCGGTCCTGACATATCAGACTGCCCATGCAAAAGATAGCGACCGAATGGCGTCTTCTGGTACACATTCTTCTCGCGACCTTTGGAGAAGCACATTAGGCAAGCGTCGCGAAACTCAGAGACGTGCCTCTCCACCAGCTGGGTAGACTCCGGAGGCAACTCCTCCATAGTCACACGGAGGACGTTGTCGTTGTAGATCATGATTCAGTGAAGTGGTCCCACTGGGTGTGCCAAAAAGTGTGTTGGCGCGAAATCTGGTCCGCGCTCAGTACACCAGCGAAGCCGGAACGCTCTACAGAGCAAGAGTCCGTAGATCAGCGAGCTTCGACAATCGGGCTCCAAGCAGTGCTAGTCAATTTGACCTGCAATTGATAAGGGAGAAAAGAGTCGATCAGTGACACAAGGCGGAACCACTGGTGTGTCCCAGGCGGTTCCAAATATTCGGCCCAATGGGCCTTTCGCTCCAGGCTACTGGCTAGAGAGCCGATATCCGATTACACGAATCGATTATATGACTGTAGCATAAACATCCGATTTCCAATTAACCGATTCAGGATACATGAATGATAACAAATCATATTAGCTAAATCTCAATCATATATTGTCTTGCACATTAATGCATGTTTCAATCTATCACGTTCATTAATTAGGATCGACCAGATCGTTACAGCTAACAACGCACGTGAATCAATCTTAACATGATCAAAGCGTAAAACAACATACGGGAGAGATCGACAAAAATATGACATGTGGGAGGCAAGCACAAACAGGTTCGGCTAATCAGCCGATCTGACTATCATACAGGCAACATACAAGCCTATAAAGTAAATGATGCCTTGACCCTTTGACCAGTCAACCCAATCCATCGCTTACGTCAGTGAGGATCGACCGGATCGTTACAGCCCGTGACGTAAGCTAAAGATCGAATCTACTAATCAAAGGCTCTCAACATAATCTACTTTATTACTTGAGTGCAACCTGTATACAATCTAGATCTAAACTAACCGGCTAATGATAAACAAATCTACTCGCTTAAATATGATGTTCAATTATTCACTCATTAAGCAAGACAGATACATAGGATTTAAGTCGATGAGAAACAGATCAAGATTGGGCAATTGATGAGGCTTAAAAATAAATAAACAATAAATGAACACAAGCAACACCGGTAACTTAATGAATCTAACTAAACATGCCAATTTTAGTTAGAGCCGATAACTAACCCTCAATCTAATTCAAGCAGTGGGGTGTAAGGCAGAATTACACAGGCCATACTCAAATTAAACGAGAATTGATAACTACTCGAATTCATCTAGCAGTCGGGTATGAGACTAGAATCGTACAGGCCATACATGATAAACACGAGCGTGACGGTACTTATAGCAAGCCTGCATCCACCGGATGACACCCAACTTGTCGAAGAACTCATCGGATCTACTCTACTCCTACTCCTAGGGTTTTTTGTCTGGGGGCCAAAAAGGTTGTTGTATTGATTGTGTTGGTGTCTGTTACAATGCGTCGAGCTTATATTATACCCGGTAGCCAGAAGGAAAAATCTCAACTGAATGGAAACCCTAGCTAAAAATAAGGAAATAATAGAAGTTCCTAATTCTAAGATAACTTGGAAGCCCATCCTTTCCTTTCGCGTGGGTCCGCCTCTTGATCGCTCTACAGTTGGCGTGGACGCATGTCTTTGCTTGATCGTGCCAGTTATTCGATCTTTTCTTTGGTCAACCTGGCTTCCACAGCACGCCTCGCTGATGTCAGCACTGTGTCCGATCCAATCTTCCGATTATTTCAATCCTGCCGATAATACCCGATTCAACCCTTCGATCAGCTATCCTCCATGCAACTGATTACCTGGGCACTATCCAAATTCTGGTGTAATCAATTTGCAGATAAACCACATCTAAGTACCATGATTACATGCTGTTGGTCACCCATCCATGACGTCAATGAATGAGAGCTATACGAAACCTATGTATGAATATGAATGCATCCTAACTATGCAAAGTATACAATCTAGATAAGCAATGAATAGCATAATTGAGAACATAATCAATAGTAGAACAATGTCAATCAACTTTATCTAAAGCACTCAAAAGAGGTATTAGATACAAGAAAGAGCTTACAATGGCTCTGGGAGGCCTCGCTCCAGACAAGATCTCGAATTCAAGTAGAACTTGCCTCCTTCTACTTCTAAACCTATGTAGCTATGCTCTAGATGGTGAAGCTCTAATGATCTAGGGTTTCTGGCTCTAGTTTCTGGATGCTATGAACTAGATATGAATTGATATATATGAAGCCCTAGGGGGTCTGGGGTCATATATATAGTCCCAAGCGATGAATCTCAGCCCTTGGATCAAACTAACTTTCAATAGTGACTCAGATTAATCCTCAAAGGCGGTGGAGAACCAACGTACGAAGCGGGAGGCTGATTAGTGGGGCCATGGTTCGGCCGACCCCCTCTCACTGCCAAATGGGCCTCGCTTCTACAGGCTGGTCTCTGGTGTTCTCTAGAATGTTTTTGATCCACTATCGCAGCGGAATTCGATGTATTAGTCTAACATGTGGGTCTCCTTTGGTTCTTTTTTGATTAACACCCTATAAAACACTGATTTACCAAAACTATGGAATTCTGTCAGTTAAAATCCTATTCTATGGTGGTGTTTGCTTTTATACCCTTATTTCATGTTTAGTTGATGAGTAAAATCATACAATAGTTACCGTCAACAAGCTCCCCCAAGCTTAACCTTTGCTAGTCCCTTAGCAAAGTCAAACTTTAGCATATATCAAAAGTTGTAGCTACCCTCACAAGTATTTAGTTTTAAAACCAAGAGTTACTCAAGGATTAGAGTAGACCAAGTTAACCTTTAGACTTATCCTTTATTACCTTTAACCATGGAGCTTGTAGCTTTCTCTCTGGTCTTGGGTAACTGAAGGACAGAATGTCTGAGTTAAGCACTATGTCTCGAGCTCTGTCGATCAACTCTCATCCTGGAGCTTTTGCAAGTTTTCAAAATAAAACTCAGAGATTCTTTTGTATGACCCTCTCAAGTCTATCAATATGTGGTATTTGTGGATCCTTACTAAGGCAATAATGATGCATGCCTTCTCTCTCTCTCACCCTATAACTAATGGCTTATGTGGAGCTCATGGGTAAGGAGTCAGCTCATACATACTTGCAATGAATATATTGTAAAGTCAGACAATGAATCTAGAGGAACAAGTTATACAATCCAATCAAGATGTGCGTGTGTGTGGATGTGAGGTGGTAGGTGGATATATATGGTGGCTAATCCTAATTCTACTCTTTTACTTCTTGAAAACATTTCTCTCTCTCTTTTCAAACACTAGAGAATTGTGCTGCAAGACAACATGGGCTATCTTTCTTTTCTTTCCTCTCTTTTTTTTAGGTGGGCATCAGGGTACCCATTGTTTTGATAATTTGGACACTTGTCCGTTTTTACCTCTCAAGGCGGGCATCTTTGTACCCATTGTTTTCTCTTATCTCACTCTTTTGCATAGCCACATGCCTCTTCTCTGCAATAGTACTTCCCCTTTTCTTTTCTTCTTTTTTCTTTTGAGAGATAGCAAACAAGAACTTTGAAGCATTGATCTGGGGTAACCAATGGGGTATATTTTTGGGTGCTTTCTCCTAGTAGGAGTAAAACTTTTCTAGGTGAAAAAGATGGAATGTATGGAATGTGGATGCGTCTACTCAGATGTGAGTGGTGCATTATGGGTGGTGTGCATGTGATCTTGATTGTAAAAGCATGACAAGTTCCTAAGGTATCAACTAACCTTGACAAAACTCAAAACAAAGCAAGTAGCATATAATGTGCATGTTTTCCTAATCTAGCATGTATGGCTATGGTATGAATGTAAATCTCTTGTCATACAGGAACTCATCATGTGTTTTTTAAGGATTTTCAAAATAAATCTCCAGAACTCAAGTATCACTAGGAACAAGATAAATAGCAGCTCAAACTTTGCATATCACATCCCTCAATTACTTAGACTTAGATCAAGCATTTGCTACCCACAAGTTTCAGGTTCCAAAGTAAATCTTTGAGTTAAAATGGTTATGTCTAAAACTTGGGATGATTCAAGGTTGAAAACTAAGTGTTGTGAGGAAATATGGTGGGGTGCTACTTATCAATTCCTATGCATGGCTTCCATCTTGTCTGAAGCAAAATTATTGTAAGCACTCTCTTTATTTTATTCAAACCTAAGAAACAAACTAACTAATCCAAGCAAATCTTTATTTGGTTTTCAAATTTTACTCGAAAAGCAATATAGTACAGTAATAAGATGGAAAACTTATACTTAGCTGGAATAAGTGGAGGATGCCCTCCCCCAAGCTGGATGTTGACGTGGTCTTTGATGTTGCAAGTTGCATGATCCTTCTGAGAGCAGGTGTGCCGGCAGCTTAAGAGTGCCAGGTTGAACTAGCCCTTTGATCATGTATTGTCCTGTAAAACTCAATTGCCAACAAGAATACCAAATCTCATGGAGAGGGGTTAGGTTAATACCATTCTATGGTTAGTGATTGATTTTATGGTTCCAGCATAAATTTCCCTAAGTGGGTGGACCTTCATGTGCCCACATATTTTTTGGGTTTTTCATAAAAGTGTGGACCTTCATGTGCCCACATATTTTTGGTGTTTTTAAGTTTATGAATATAGAAAGTAAATATGATGTAGAAGTCTATCCTAAATGCATGAAAATTATTTTTGTGCCACCACAATGAATAGCCTTTGTGAGCTATGCCACAAGATTAGTCACATAGGGCTTTTAGATTTTATTATGCAATGCAATAAATATTTTTATTTTTTTTAATGCGGGAAAGTAAATATGCAATTACTAAGATGCTAATGCAATGCTGAAAAGGAAATATGGATAGGTACCAATTTTATCCTTTGGCGAAGGCTCGGCGGTTTATAGTCCTCTGAACAGTACTTCTTGTCTGTTCATTCCTTGTCGGGTAGAGATGGTGACCCTGGTTGCACTTCTGATGATGATGTGCTAGAAGGTGACTCCTTCCTCCATTCCTTCCTGGATGGTGAGGTTGATGTTGATGTTGAGTTTGAAGTTGGGGGCTCATCTTTCACAGTCTCTTCATCCTTCTCCTCTTCTGGTTTGATGTAATCACTCCTTTTGACTTCTCCTTCATAATCTGCCCAACCATCAAACCAGAAGTCCTCCCCTGATCTCCCCTAATCTCATATATATGATTGCTCTTGTAGTGTTGAGGAACGGTCTTCCAAGTACGAGCGGTGGATCGTACTCTTCTTCTCCCATATCCAGGACCAAAAAGCCAGTGGGGACATAGTGATCTCGAATTTTTACCATAACATTTTAGCAATCCTCTCTGAAAATATGAATGTCTGGTCCGCCATCTGCTTGCTGCGTATAGGTAGGATATAAGGGTGTCTTGCCAAATAGAAGGTCATAAGTTACCTTGTCCATTATGTTGACACTTGATCCTAGTGTCGCAGAAGGTCTTGTAGAAGATCTTCTGATTAATTGTGCAGTTGATCATTGGTACTACTGGATCTTCTAGCTTCGGCATGTGTGGTGAGGAGAGAAGGTGATCATACTTAGCTCGCACTGAGTTCATCATCCTCACTAGCTTCAGTGTGCATCTATTTAGCCTTGTTCTTTCTTCTGCTTGTCTTCTTCTGTACTGGCTTGTCCTCATAGATGTACGACTTCTGTGGATGGGCAGGACTTTGCAATGTCTTGTTCTTGAAGGTGAATCTTTCTTTACTCCTCTTGATAGTGAAATAGATCTTGGCACTATTGGCATAGATGATAGCCTTGGCGGTGCTCAGGAATGGTTGTCCCAAAATGATTGGCGACTTCACATCTCCTCCTGTCTCAACTACCACAAAATCAGCAGGTACATACGAGTGTCCAACTCGTACACAGACATCTTCCAAGATCTCCTTCGGATAGCAGAGTGACTGGTCTGCCAGTTGCAAGCACATGTTCATGTATAGTAGTGCATCGCCATGGATCTTCTCATAGATCACCTTGGGCATAATGTTGACGCTTGCACCAAAGTCACAAATTGCTTCCTCAAAGACGTCCTGACCAATGGCTATGGGTATGATGGGTCTTCCTAGGTCTCCCTTCTTCTCTAGCATAGAGTCATCCTTTCATCCCTTGGACCGATGGTCTACATGGTACCATCATTGCATTGAAGATGTCCACTAGATTTGTAGTTTCTAATTCTTCTGGTTGGCCTGGGATCTTTCCTTCATGGGCCGGAGGGATAGAAGATGCCAGCTAAGCTATTTGAGATTCTAGCATTTTATTGAAGCTGAGCTGGTTCTTGATAGCAGAGGCAAAACCATCCATCCTATTATTGATGGTCTCTAGCAACTTGTCATTGGAGAGTAGCTTCTTGGATATCTGATCTAGCAGTTTGGTCTGACCGGAAACTAAATCTCTCAACAGTGAGTTGAAGTTGTTACCCTGATAATTACCTGAGTAATTACCTTGGTAGTTGGGCCTCTATTGCTAATTCCATCCTTGATTCTGATTCTAGTTCTGATTCTGATGACGGTAGTTGTTCTTGTTGACGTAGTTCACATCCTCCTGAATCTCCTGATAGATGTGGCCTGAATGGCCAGTACCTCCACATTCTTCACATGTCATGTATGCATCATGAATGTGGCTTACCACTCTCTTATCACTCACTCGGTCATCAAGCTTCTTCATCAGCAAGTCCATCTTGGCAGAAATCATGTCGGTCTTCTTCAGATTGTGCATTCCACCTCTCTTGCGGGGCAGAGCTCGTTCTTCATTCCAACTCTGGTTGGATGCCATCTTCTCAACAAGAGTAGTAGCTTGCTTAATGGTGAGTGACAGAAAAGCACCTCCAGCAGCAGCATCCATCGTCTCACAGATGCTCGTAGTTAACCCATGGCAGAAGGTTTGCATAACCAACCAATTCTCCATCCCATGGTGAGGACATTCTGAGATGTAGTCTTGTGTTGGTATAAATCAATGTGCTACCTGATTAGGCTACAGATCACTTGAACTCTTAACCTCTATCTCTTAGAAATAAGTAGGTTGTCATCCCTAGCATGATTCTAAAAGATCTCATGAACTTCCTCTAGCAAGTGACTAAAATAATTATATTATATCTGCAAACGCATAGATAAAATATACACCATTGTATTATTTTACCCATGAGCATTACGGGTTGTCGATTTATATTTTTACCACTGGGAAGGGCTTGGCAATAAAGGGGTGTAGATAGATAGTTGTCATATGCACATGCAAATATGGAGATAACTATGCATGATCTACTTACTCAAAACAGGGGTTATGTCACAATAATAATAATGACATGAATGATAAGCATAATGATGAATCCATAGATAATAATGTAATCACTTAGAGCACTTCCTATCTAGGCAATAGCATGGATTAGGCAGAAGCATAAGAATATTCCTAAGTCATTCCAACTATACTACCAAGGACATATTACATTGGTGCAATTATACTAGCAATCATGGCAAAGATACCTTATACGTAAGGGAATATTACTAAGGAAGATCAAGAACATAGCCAGCCTTCTATAGTAATAATAACTTCTACTCTCCCAATATTCGAGGTGTAGACTACAAAGGACTCAATGGGAGTGTCACATCCGCGATCTACCACAGAACCTAGAATATAGGGTGCATTTGCAGACAAACCACATCTAAGCACCATGCTTACATGCTGTTGGTCACCCATCCATGACGTCAATGAATGAGAGCTATACAAACCTATGTATGAATATGAATGCATCCTAACTATACAAAGTATACAATCTAGATAAGCAACGAATAGCATAATTGAGAACATAATCAATAGTAGAACAATGCCAATCAACTTTATCTAAAGCACTCAAACGAGGTATTAGATACAAGAGAGAGCTTACAATGGCTCCGGGAAGCCTCGCTACCAGACAAGATCTGGAATTCAAGTAGAACTTGCCTCCTTCTACTTCTAAACCTATGTAGCTATGCTCTAGATGGTGAAGCTCTAGTTTCTAGATGCTATGAACTAGATATGAATTGATATGAAGCCCTAGGAAGTATGGGTGTTGACACTTCTTAGTACAACCACCAGAGACAGGGTGTTAGGCTATCTCTGATAACGGCGCCAGAAGTGCCTAGGGGTATTTCTTATGTCTATTGGATAATTCCACATGCGCACAGAATATACCGCTGTAGCACTTCACCCGGGAGTATTCCAAGCTATCGTTATTTATTTTATCCCAAGGGAAAGCGATTGCTAGAAATATTAATAGAAGGAGATTCTAAAATCTATCTCAACTTAGCACAACTAGTGCAGAGGGGGTAATCGAAGTATAATAGGAAGGTGATGATTCAAAGATAACTAGTGTAGTGTAGCTAGGTGGGAGGACAACAAGTGAGAAAGGTTTCTGTGATTCAAACTTTACTCCTATGATCTATCCTATCAAATGGTCAAATTACACTAAGATTGCTACCTTACTACCGGTGTGCAGCGGGTAGTGCGAGACAATAGAGGACAAAACCTCTACCCGAAGCACCTACACTCTTATGGGAGCCTACCTTTTAAGAACTTGACTAGAACACGTGGAGGGATACTAAGACTAGACAGGGCTGTCACCACCTGCTAGCACCCACAAACAATCCGTGCGACAAGCGGTAATCAAAGGCAAGATTTAACCTAAGCACCACGCTTACGCTAAGTCTCACTACTCTAGTTGTGATCAGACCAACTAGAGCACCCTATGACAGGAGATGAACTAACACACGTTGAGTTGGAACAGGATCACAAACTAATGCAACCGACCAAGTAATATGATAACTCACAACAATACTATTAGTAGAATAGTAATGCACTAAGTAAGGACTTAGTAATGCAAAGCAAGAATATATTATATTGAAGCAAATAAGTCTGAAATAGGAGAAAGATACAAGAGCTATACCAGACTCTCCAGCAGACGACTTCGGAGACCCCGAGCGCAGCTCAACTCAACTCTAACTCCCACACTAGTCTACAACTACAACTAAAGGTGAAACTACACTACTTCTTCACTTGTATCTTGAATGAATCATCTCTTGAGAAGGTGGAGGTAGCCTCTATTTATAGGGGAGAGCAAGGGGGTGCCACGTCAGCGATCCGTGTGCCTTTCCACCTTAGCCCTTGGATGAACCGACCTTGAAACCGCCTCAGATCAACGGTGTTGGAGATTTCCTCACGTGGACATTCATGCAGGGAGGCGGTGGAAGCTAACAGTCCTGGCTGGGCACTAGGGGGGTTCGGCCGAACCCCCTATGGCAGGTCAGCCCAGCCAGGGGCTTCTAGAAGGTGTCCCCACCAGTCATTGAGGCTGTAGGTGGCCTGGCCCCACATCTTATGGTTCGGCCGACCCACCCCTGGTGGGTTGAGCCCACCAGCGTGGTCCCCACTTGTCATAGGTTCTCGCTTGATTCTTGTTATGTCTTGATTGCTTCGTTTCACGCCTCAATCCATGTGCTTTTGATCTCCACCGTTGAATGGAAGCACTAAGTTGATCAGATGGATGGAATGACTTGGTTGGAGTGTCACACGGATTCTGCCTCATCATCAGAGCAAGGTGGGCCCCATGAGTGGTTCAGGCGACCCCACCATGGGCCCACCCTTGGCTCTCCTCTCTTGCATTTGATGTTGTATGCAAGTTGATGGAATGTGGTGGCCTAGGGCAACCAAAAGTGGTTCGGCCGAACCACATAGGTCACCCCTAGCTGCTCACTTTTGCTACTGTTTTGATCTTCCCTGCATTCACAAGCTTAAGAGTACAAGTGGAACTAGTTATTGATAAAATATGTTCATGTTATGTTTATTCTCCCTTGAATCCGAGGCCTGTTGACGGTGTTTGAATGTGGAATATTATGGTATATCCACCATCAACAAGATCCCCAAGCTTAACCTTTGCTCGTCCCGAGCAAATAATTAAACTTAACTTCGGTGGATCAGGAGTTGCTACAATGTCATATTTCAATATTACCAAGTGCACAACAGAATACTTCTCTTTTGAATGGAGAAATTGGCTATAAAAAAATTCGCCCATTTTACCTTAGTCCTTTGTGGAGCTAATGACCTTCCCTTTGCCTTAGGTGATTGAGAGACAGAACAGTTTAACTCGAGCACTACTTTTCTCATTCTTTGCAAGTTTCATACTAGAGGTTTTTAGCAATGTTTTGCAGAAGACAACTTAATGTTCCTCAAATGGTTCTCTCATATCGCTCAAATGGTGTATGATTCCTTACCAAGGCACAAAGTAAATATTGCCTTCTTGTTATCATCCTAAAAATGGCTTATGTGGGGCTTAAGGTAGGAATGATAGAATATAGCATACTTACTTTGCATATGTTGTGGAGTCAAAGCTTGGATCCAAAGAGAGAAGTGTCATGCCCTTAGATCAAGATGTGCAAGTGTGTGGAAAATATTATAATGCTCCTCTATTTGGAATTGTATCTCTCTCTAAATTTTAGAGACATGGCTATCATTTTTCTTTTATTTATGAGCCTAGACTTGCTCAAATTTTTCTTTCTTCTCTTTTCTATGGACTTCCTTGTGTCCATCTTTCTTTCTTTTTATTTTTATTTTGCATAGCCCTTTTTGTCTCTTCTACCATAACAACTAAGAGAGATTTTCTATGACTTTAACACATGGAGCTTTTTATTTGGTGGAAATGAAAGGCATGTGGTTGCGTACTTCCAGTGTAGAAGCAGCATATATATTTGTGGTGTGTATGTGATCTTGATGTTAGGAGCATGATAAGACTCTCAATAAGGGTCAACAAGACTTGACTAACACTCAATACAAAGCAAATAGCTTGAGTGGAAAGTTTTAGACATGTGTAGCATATATGGCTGTGGTAGGAATTTATCACCATTGAGGAACAATAAGGTTTTGTTTGTTTAAAATAAATCTCCAGTAATCATGCATGCTTAGAACAATACTATAGTAGCTCTTGTTTCACTATATCATATCTCACAACAATTTAGACTTAGTTCTACCACTTAACATCCATAAAGTTTTCAGGTTCATGATGATTTAAATGAGCCAAGTAATCCATACTCAAAGAAATACTAAGTTGTAAACTAGGCATTAAAGAAATATTAATAGAGCAACTATTCATCATTTCCAATGAGAAAGATTAACATGCATGAACAGAAAATATTTTTGGTGTTTTTTAGTTTATTTTATTCAAGTATATTAAATGAAAAGTGATATAAAATACTGAGATAGAATACTTACCTTGGTGGGGGAGAGAATCTCCCCCAAGCTTGCACTTTTGCAGTTGTCTCACTGAGGTGCTGTGGGATATATGGAGGTGGAGGTATGTTATGATGTGCATAGAGGGCAGCCCACTGTCTGCCAGTCTGCTACTAGAAATTTTGGAGCTGCTGCTGGGATTTGTGCAGTGATGTTGTGAATAGCCTCATGGCCAGCCCGCAGCACACCAAATTGATGTGTTAGCAACTCCATGTCATGTCGATGGCTTCGCGTCCCTGCATCCTGCATAGATGAGTAAGAAAATATGGCACTTTGTGCCCCTGACCGGCGCCCTCCTCCAGAGCTGGAGGCCTGCATGGCATTTGAGCTACCTACATAGGTGCTGTCGTCTTCTTCGGATGATTCATTACGGTGTGCAGCACGCGTTCTTGCACGGGTAGCAGGACCTGAAAAAGTCCATCGACCGCCTACTCCTGCAATGTTAGGTACTAATGGGTGGCCCCCATATAATTTTAATTCTAGACATGGCAAAGTGAGTCTTGCATCGTTATTATGGAACTTAAATTCTATTGTTCCATGGGGACCACCGGCGATGATATGAGCTTTTATGAAATATTCCTCACCTAGAATGGTTCTATGTGTAGGTATGTAATCATTAAATCCATTTAGCAGTTCAAGGTAGCTACACATTTTTGTGATGATGGAAGTGAAATCAAATGATCCACATCTTGATGGTGCAGAAATCCAATGTTCTACCATGGCTTTTACAGGTGATACTCGGATTATATACACCATGGCATACATTATTCTTAAATCAATCTCTCTAACAGGTCTCACATCACCCTGGGGAAACAAAGTGATTCCTAACCATCTATGCAAAAAGCGCAGTGTGGGGTTGCAAATGTGACTAGTACGTGGTTTCCCCATTCTATTTTCCCCAATAATATCATGCCAAAATTCAAGTTTATTAAACCTTCGAGTAGCAGATTCTAAATTTGAGGTGCAGTTCATGAAGCCTAGGCAAGCACTAAACTGGTCCCAAGTAAGATCATAGGCTTGATTAAACAGGCAAAAATAGATGTTGTCTCTAGTTGCTTTTACTGTGCACATAAATTCTAAAGTGAGACTCTTGCTACCTTGGTATCTAGAAAAATCCCAGAATTCACCCCATCCTATTGCACCAAAAACATCAAAGAACTCCTCATACATACCTGTGCGTTGGAGGAGTCCTAAATCAATTACCTTGGTGTGTTCAAATTTGCGGTTGCGGATGGAGTTGAGGACAAGAAGTTCTTGTGGAGTGACCCAAATGCCTGTTTCTTAGTCTTGTGTTCTAACAGGTTCTTCCTCTTCTTCGGATTCTTCATGATCATTAGAAGGTTGTTCAACATTTCCCATGTTGTTGCTTGGCTCAGTTGCTTCAGACAAATATTCATCCTGTGACCCCGAGAGTTGTATCTCAGTGTCATAGGATGATGATCGTCGTGATGAACTCCCGCTCAATGCTGAGCGCATTTTCTTTGCTGCGGCATTAAATGGACTCTTCATATTTGCACAAAACAAAGACATGAACCAAACTTTGGATGTTGGGGATTAGCTTAATTGAACCTTCTTACCGGATGATTACCTTCGTTGATTTCCTCGGGTGATGAGCACTTGAAGAACAAAGATGAGAGAAGAATATTTTTGGGTTTTCTTCTTGGAAAGAAATGAACTTTGTTGGGAGAGGGAGAGTTTTTAGAATGTCGAAGTGCTCGGCTGGTGGTTTGGTTTGAAGAATGAGCTCACGAGCACGGGGATTAAATAGAGAAGGAAGCAGAGGGTGCAGGGGCACCTGGCCTGGTTCGTCCGAACACCTAGCTGCCTCTACTATGAGGCACTAATTAGTGGAGTCTTGGGTGGACTGAAAAGATCAAAAGCTGAGGTGATGGAGCTCAATGGATGGGTCAACCGAACCCATCCCCCACTCCACTTGCAACAATACATTGTGGGAATCTATTGTGTACAGGAAGGAGAGAACGATAGAGTGATTTGAGGGCACTTGATGGGTCGGCCGAACCCTCAATCAACTCCATTCCCCATGTGTCTTGTTGTATTGCACACTTTGTTGGAAATAGAGCAAGTAGGTGTGACCATGTAACAGCAATAGGGTCGGCCGAACCCTGCGTCATCTCCATTTGCTATGTGCCACATAAGGTGTAAAAGCTAGTTCTCTCTTGCCTGGTGGAGCACTCAAGTGATTGCCAAGTTTGGTTTCTTTTGATTAGCCAGAATGAATTGGTTATGAGTTTCATGAGTGGAATTAAGGAGAGAAGAAATGGGTTATGTCATGACATGATTTCTCTCTTAAATTACTCATGCTTTGCTATGAACATTTTTGTTGGCATTTTATTGAACCAAGGGATGAGAAAGAGATTCTAACTCTTAGAGTGCAAGTTGACATTCAAATGTCTTAAAACACTTTAGGGGTAGCTCACATGATACTTGGGTTATGCCAATTAGCAAGTGACATGTGGGTGCATAGAAAGATCCAAGGTTGCCATGCTAGTGATTAAGATCATCATGCAAATTGTTTAAAGTGTTGTCGTGCATGGAATAAGGCACGGATTGAAATGGACAAAAGGTGGCAGGTGGGGGCATCATGGTGGGGTTCGGCCGACCCTACTATGGGCCCCACTTGGTGTCGATTTTATTCAGAAGATTAATTAAAAGATGACAATCATGCTAAAATTATTGGTCGACGGAAAAAGGTTTGGGATTAACATGCTAAAGTAATTTAAACAAGTAAGGGAAGTAGCATGAATTTAAATGTTACTATACTTACCTTAATGGAAGAGCTGATCCTTTAGGTCCTTGGGGTAGGACCATTCTCTTGAGCTGGCGTGGAATTTTTCTTTGGAGGTGTCGCCGGCTGTATAACCTTTTTCTTCCATACTCGCTTGCTCTTTGCCTTTGGTTGTGATTTGGGCTTCTTCAAATCTTTTACGATAGCAAAGGCATGTATCTCCCTTAGCATGATCAATGAGCACTGTTCAACCTTCGGTTGGAATTTGAATGTTTCCAGGGCCCCATTGATTGTGCATTGAATTTCTCTAGCTCCAACATCAATATGTGTATTGGCGGTGCTGAGGAACGGTCTCCCCAAGATGAGTGGAGTCTTCTCATCTACTTCCATGTCCAAGACCACGAAGTCCACGGGGACAAAGAATCCACATATCTTGACGGGGATGTTTTCCACTATCCCCGCCGGGTAACGGACTGATTGATCTGCCAGCTGCAAACGTATTGATGTATGGGATAAGATAGTATGATTGAGTTTGTTGAACACTACCTTTGGCATGATGCTGACGCTTGCTCCCAAGTCGCATAGTGCATGCTCAAAGTATTGTGTCCCAATGGAGCAGTCAATGGTGGGACACCTAGGGTCTTTCTTCTTGGTTGGCAGTTGGTTCAATATGGCCACGCCGCATTCCTCCGTTAATTTGACAATTTCCGTTGTGGGCAGCGGGCGCTTATTGTTGAGGATGTCTCTTAGGTACTTGGTGTAGGTCGGTACCTGCATTGCATCAAGTAATGGAATATTCACATAAAGATGATGAATTACCTCGACGAATTTCCCGAATTGTTCGTCGGTGGTTTGCTTCCTTGTTCTTGGAAAAGGTAGCAGGCACATTGGTGTCATAATATTCGTGTGGGGCTGTCTTTCCCTGGAACCTGGTGTTGTCATCAGGTGCTGGCACTTCTTCTTCTTCTTCTTCATCTTCCTTATCTTTTCTTCCAGCCCTCCCTGCAATGTTAGGATTTGGTGGATCGCGAGTGGACTTATCTTCCCTCGTGATCACTGCATTGATATTTGAAGTATTGCAAGTATTTTTAGGAGATGAAGTAGTAGCAACAAGATGAGCTAATTGAGATTCTAACATTTTATTAGAACTCATTTGTTCTTTAACAAAAAAAGCGAGAGCATCCATCTTATAATTTAATGTTTCAAGGGTCTTGTCATTTTCTATCAACTTTTTATTCATGCTTTCATTTATTTTAGCTTGATTCATGACAAGATCTTTTAATGATAATTGACTACCAAAATTTGCATTACCTTGAAACTTGGAGTTCGACGCCCATCTTCCTTGTTGAGGATATTTTAAATTGGTGTCTATCTTCTTAGGATTTAATTTTGAATAAGATACACTACATACCTGATCCCATTGATACTTGGAATCATAATGTTGAATGGCCTCTCGGTCTTTCTTGAAATTAGCACAGTTCTTCCAACCTTCTCAAGAGGAAATCCATCTTCTCAGATATTGCGTCTACTTCATGGATGGCATGTGTGTTCTTCTTCTTGGATTGGAGTCAATCTTCATTCCACCCTTGATTTGTCACCATCTTTTCTGTCAGATTCTTGGCTTGTGTGACATTGAGTGAAGTGAATGCTCCTCTAGCAGCGGCATCAAGGTGGCTGCGAGCTGTTGGAGTTAGCCCATGGTAAAAACCTTGAATCAGGAGCCATTCTTGAATTCCATGGTGAGGACATTTCTGAATGTATTCCTGGAGACGTTCCCATGCTTCGGGAATCGTCTCGTCCACTTGCTGTGTAAAACCTGAGATCTTTCCTCGAAGAGAGGTGGTTTTGCCCATCAGGAAGAACTTCTTAAGGAATGCATTAGCACAGCTTGTCCAATCATCCATATCTTCAGGGCAAGCATAAAACCATTGTTTTGCCTTTCCGATCAAGGAGAACGGAAAAAGGTGAAGACAGATGGCATCTGCTTTGACTCCTCTTATATAGATAGTGCCACACAACTCCAGAAAATTTTGGAGATGCACAGTTTGCATCCTCATTGGGCTTTCCGCTGAATGGGTTGGCTTGCACCATATTGATAAGAGACGGCTTGAGCTCAAAAGTGACATCCCCCAAGCTAAGCTGCGGACCGGTGGAGACATTGTCGGCCGATGGTGCAGAATGCTCAAAGATGGTCCTTTGGGCCATAGCTTCCTTAGGTGACAGTGCTGAGCCTCCTTCCTTGAGTGGTTCCAATACCAAATCGGACCTCCGATCGGAGACTGAACGGTGTCGAGAACTCCTGATGGATGTCCCTGGATTTTCTATTGTTGTGGCTTGAAACTAAAATCCACTCATGTATGCCTTGCTTCACGATAAAGAGAAGCAGAGGCAAGGGTAAGCCCTACTACAACTAATTGATACTAATTTGATGATAGGTTCCGGATTCGATCTTATTAAAATTTCTAGGCTATGCTTTCCCCGGCAACGGCACCAGAAATGCTTGTTGACACTTCTTAGCACAACCACCAGAGACAGGGTGTTAGGCTATCTCTAATAACGGCGCCAGAAGTGTCCTGGGGAGTATTTCTTATGTCAATTGGATAATTACGCAAGCGCACAGAATATACCGCTGTAGCACTTCACCCAGAAGTATTCCAAAGTATCATTATTTATTTTATCCCAAGGGAAAACGATTGCTAGAAATATTAATGAAACAATTACCTGTGTGCCATTATAAAAGTTGAAAATGACCTACGTACCACTGAATCGAAAAAAAGTTCCTCTATACCCTCGCAAAAAATTTTCTTTACCTACATACACTTCTCAATTTTCAAAAAATCATAACTTCTCCATACAACATCGGATGAACACGATTTTTATATGAAAATTGTAGAACTCGACGAGATATACAAGTTTCTAGTTTTGAGTTTTTTCATTTGAGGACATTAAGATACTCAAAATTAATTTTAGTGCTGAAAGCTTAAATTAATTTTGTTAGCATCTTAACGTCCTCAAATGAAAAAACTCAAAACTAGAAAGTTGTAGATCTCGTTGAGTTCTACAATTTTCATATAAAAATCGTCTTCATCCGATGTTGTATGGAGAAGTTATAATTTTTTAAAAATTGAGAAGTGGTATGTAGGTAAAGAAAATTTTTTGCGAGGATACAGAGGAACTTTTTTTCGATTCAGTGGTACATAGGTCATTTTAAACTTTTATAATGGCACACAGGTAAAAAGCTCAATATTAACAGAAGAAGATCCTAAAATCTATCTCAACTTAGCACAACTAGTGCAGAGGGGGTAATCGAAGTATAATAGGAAGGTGATGATTCAAAGATAACAAATTAAAATACTAAAAGATAACTAGTGTAGTATAGCTAGGTGGGAGGACGAGTGAGAAAGGTTCCTGTGATTCAAACTTTACTCCTATGATCTATCCTATCAAATGGTCAAATTACACTAAGTTTGCTACCTTACTACCGGTGTGCAGGGGGTAGTGCGAGACAATAGAGGACAAAACCTCTACCCGAAGCGCCTACACTCTTATGGGAGCCTACCTTTTAAGAACTTGCCTAAAACACGTGGAGGGATACTAAGACTAGACAGGCTTGTCACCACCTGCTAGCACCCACAAACAATCCGTGCGACAAGCGGTAATCAAAGGCAAGATTTAACCTAAGCACCACGCTTACGCTAAGTCTCACTACTCTAGTTGTGATCAGAGCAACTAGAGCACCCTATGACAGGCGATGAACTAACACACGTTGAGTTGGAACAGGATCACAAACTAATGCAACCGACCAAGTAATATGATAACTCACAACAATACTATTAGTAGAACAGTAATGCACTAAGTAAGGACTTAGTAAAGCAAAGCAGGAATATATTATATTGAAGCAAATAAGTCTGAAATAGGAGAAAGATACAAGAGCTATACTAGACTCTCCAGCAGACGACTCCGGAGACCCCGAGCGTAGCTCGACTCAACTCTAACTCCCACACTAGTCTACAACTACTACTAAAGGTGGAACTACACTACTTCTTCACTTGTATCTTGAATGAATCATCTCTTGAGAGGGTGGAGGTAGCCTCTATTTATAGGGGAGAGCAAGGGGGTGCCACGTCAGCGATCCGTGTGCCTTTCCACCTTAGCCCTTGGATGAAACGACATTGAAACCGCCTCAGATCAACGGTGTTGGAGATTTCCTCATGTGGACATCATGCAGGGAGGCGGTGGAAGCTAACCGTCCTGGCTGGGCACCAGGGGGGTTCGGCCGAACCCCCTATGGCAGGTGGGCCGAGCCAGGGGCTTCTAGAAGGTATCTCCACCAGTCATTGAGGCTGTAGGTGGCCTGGCCCCACATCTTATGGTTCTGTAGCAGTCAAAATTTGCATCATTTTTAAATAAGAGAAATTTATTTAATTATGCAATTATTGCTCATCTAAAATGTAGAGAAAATAATATTTTTACAATAATAAAATCATAGTAGGTCATTCACATGTATGGTGCATTCATGCTGGTGCATTATATTTCCTTGTCCTGTTTGAGTATAGTTGAATCCTTCAAATATTCAAAATGGCTATTCAAATTCTATTTGGAAAATGGTTTGGAAAATAGAAAAGGAGTTGAAAGAAAGAAAATCCTCCCATCTCTGATTTTGGCCCGAGAGCAGCCAGTTGGCCTGCTCGGCCTGCCCTCTCCCCCTCTCCTTCTGTTTGGGCCTGAGGCCACACCTTGGCCCAGGCCGAAGCCCAGGCACCCCTCCCCTTCTTCCCCTTCTCGGCAACGAGCAGGCCGAAGCCCAGCAGCCAGCACAGCCCAGCCAGCAGGCCGCGCAGGCTCCCTACCCCTTCTTTGTATGGCTGACAGCCCCAGCCCATGCCTCAGTGTGACTGACGAGCGGGACCCACGCGTCAGCCCCTTCCTTCTCCACCTCCCTCGCCGCGTGAACAGAGCCGCCACTGCCGTGTTCATCCGCCGCACTCCGAGCACGTGCGCGCAGGGGGTTCTCCCTTCGAGGCTGACAGCCCGACCCCACTCTAGTGCCACTGCCGTGCTGGCCCCACCGGACTGGCCTCCCCTCCCCTGTTTCCCCGTGGCCGCGCCGAGTCCGCCGAGGAAGGCAAACAAACCGAGCCGAGTTCGTCGGAGGATTCGTATTCGATTTGATCTCCTGTCATCTAGTCTTGCCCCGGGACTATTTAAGTCGAGGCCACACCACGCAGCCGCCACGCAACCCTAGCCACCTCTTCTCACCGCCACTGCCGAGCTCCCGCGAGAACCAAGCAGCCGCCACCGCCGTGAGCAATTAGCTCGATTCGCCGCCAATTTCCTCCCGGTAAGCCTTTGAGGAGCTTCGCTGTGATCTTGTGAAGTCCCCGAGCCTTTTTCCCCCTTCAGTTTGTGCACGGACACGCCTCTGCCGCCGTTGCAGAGAGCCACCGTCCGCCGGGTCACGCCGCGAGCCATCTCCGAGTCGATTTCCGACCTTCCCATCACCCTAGGTGAGCTCGCGATGCTCTGCTCTTTCTCCCGGTACCTTTCCCGATCTATTTCATGCACCGAAGGCCGAGTTCACCTTCTCCGGCGAGCCGCCGGCCATGGCGCCGCCGCGACCGGCTCTATTTCTGGTCGGAGCGCCGATGAGCCCTCCCCCGATCTAATCTCGGCCGTCGGTTTTAAATCGGACGGCCGGTATAACCCGATACCGATTCGGCCGGCGCTTTTGCGAATAACCCCCTGCAGTTCTTTATGCATTTACCCGCAGTCCTTAGCGCCTTTTGTAGTTTACGCGTCCCTACTCCGAAGGCGTAATTCAATTCGGGTTAATTCAAAATGTGTTTTCTGATTTTCGATTTTAAAATTAAAACTGATTCGTTTATAATTTCTCCGTTTTAGATCCGATTTGAGCGATTAAAATTGCGTTAGATTCGTAATTTAAATATCTATCTGATGGTACCACTATTTTTTATAATATTAACTTTTAAAATTCGAAGTTATATTTAATGTGTTATTTATCTATTATAAATCTTGTAAAATTCATATCTCTCTCGTTTTAAGTCCGATTTGTGCGAACTTTATATCGATGTGATCGTAGCGACGTGTTGATTAGTTTTGTAAACTTTTTAATTTGTTTTCTCACTGTTGATGTACTGTTCTAATTAAAACTCTTGTTTGTATGCATGATTGCTCCTGTATGCGTGTGTGTTGATATGATGGATCGAGTATAGATGGTGAGCTTTATGTGGGTGATCAAGATCAGTACTTCAACAACCCGGATCACCAGGAGTTTGCTGATCAAGGCAAGTATTAGTGTGGACCATCCTTGTTGTCCTATTCACCAAATAAATAATTACATTTGCATGTGTCTTCCTTGTTAACCATAGTTATTTCCTAGTATTGTTACCCGTGTTCCTTGTCACCTATGGGATTATGCATATGGTAATTGTTACTAGTGCATTTTGGGAATCATGATCATGTAAACTTGATTAATTGATTATGCAATATGATTAAAAGATGCCTTTTTAGCAACATGGAATTAGGGGATTCGAGCATAGTTTTGTGATGCACAAAATCCTTCACCTTTGGTAATGATCTGTAAGTATGACACCGGGATTGACAGTGCAACTATGAGGGCTACATGGCTCTGGTTTTAGTCAAGTATGGGTACTTTTTCTAGCTTGTTAGAGGTTACCGAAAGGCGTGATGGGGCCTACCGACTCGGGTATAGTGCGGCTCCTGTCCGAGTGTGTATAACCGGCGTGACCTTGTTCCACGAAGAAGGGGGGCTCTACATCTGCTTGCCGGGTCCCTAGCGGCCCTAACTTGTTAGGCGAAGTTCTTGAAAGACTTCATAGTGAAACCCTGCTCACTCACCTTGGTAGTGTTATGGGAGTAATTAACCCGAGGAACTGGGAATCACGGCTCATAGTGAAAGTGTACAACCTCTGCAGAGTGTAAAACTGGTATACCAGCCGAGCTCATGGTCACGAGCGGCCTTGGACGTCTTATGGAGTAGTTATCTTTTGGGGCGATGCTTACTTGTTGCTAAATCTATTTATTGCTACTCATTAATTATGTTTACTATGATCATGAGACTGGGCTTATTCACTTGTTGCTATCCAACTGCATAAAAGATGATTAATTAAAAGTAACCTGCTGTTAAACCCGTGTCAACCCTTTTGAGCCTCATGAACCCATGCTAGTCTTGTTGAGTACGACATGTACTTACGCTTGTTTATTTTCAATACTTGGTTAAAAATCCCAGATGGGTAACAGATGGTGATAGTGATGAGGACTACCCAGAGGACTACTAGACTTGTGCTTCACCAGTCGACGTCCCTGTGCTATGGAGCTACTGCGAGAGTTATCTTTATTTTCCGCTGTGTAATGACTTTGATATTATTCGCTATGTATTAAACATTGGTTATGATACAATTTATGCAATTTGTTGGCTTATGTGTGTGACTGATCTCTGGGCGCACATAAGGTTATGCATCCCATTTTATCCTTAAAATTGGGTGTGACAAATTGGTATCAGAGCCGTGTTGACTGTAGGACGCAAGCCTAGTTAGCACTGGATAGCCCTTAGCTTTGTTATCTCTTTTACTTGTTGTATTAATTTGTTACAAGTTTTTGCTGATATCCTACCATTGTCCATTGCAAAATTTTGACTTAATCTTAATTCTTGTAGATGGCCAACCTTAAGGGCACTGCTCGCAAGCGTGTCATGCCACCTAAGAGGTACCTGCAGCGCTTCATCTCTGGCGGACTGTGTTTCCCGACCGGAGGTACCCGTGGAAGATCCCGTGGAAGACGTACCCGTGGAGGAGCCCCAGCAGGAGGTGCCCGTAGAGGAGCCCAGTGAAGAGCCCTTGGAAGACAGCTCCGAAGACGTACCTATGGAGGACCCTCAGGAAGACGAACCCGAGAAGGTGGAGCCGCAGGGCGACCAGGATTGTGCTGGCGACCCTGATGACGAAGATGATGGAGGCGACTCGGATGACTCTGACGACCCCGATGACGACGGCGACGACGATGGAGACCAAGGTGGAAACCCCTGGATGGGAATGATTCACTATGATCATCATGGTGATGACTACTTCCACCCGCTGCTCCTCGACTTGTTGCGCCGCTTCTACCCCAACGCCTCGGTGCTGTACAAGACGGAGCACTGGAAGCACCCTGACTACGCCGACTACTATGAGACGAAGGTGTACATCAAGGAGGGAAGCCAGGTAAAGAATATCCACTATGCTATCTCCGTTCGACTCTCCAAAGCTGCTGCCATCAAGGATGCCGCACGACAAGCTCTCATGGTGCACCGCCATGAGAATTGGGACATCATCAAGTGGGGGATGCACCGCTACCTTCCCCGCCGTCAGAGTGGTCAAGCCAACTATAGCATCGCCGGTCCACTTGGAGAAGTGAATGCCCGACTCCACGCTGCCTTGGAGTGTTTGGCCCAGACCGACACCTTTCTGGACCAGACACTGGATGAGCTGAACGCCAGGACTGAAGCTAACTACAAGCTCAGCCGGGCGGTGGATGAGTTGAACAGGCAACTCGGTGTTGGAGCCCCTCCGCCATCACCAAGGTGCCCAGCTGAATCGCCGCCAAGGAACCGAGGAGACCATGGAGATGCTCACACCCGCACCGACATCGACTCCTAGAGGAGTTACCCCCCAGTTAGTAGTAAAGGACGCTAGTAGCGCAAGTTGAGTCAGATTGAGTCTAGTTCGCGTCTTGTGAACTTTTGTGCTAGGTTGCTTTTTCTTATGAACAATGCTTGATTTGGAGTTTGTAATGAGTGCTGAAATTGTGGGCATGTCCGCAAATCTCTTTTATATAGGTTTGAATTAATGCATAATAGTTTGGGTTGATTATCTCAGTTTCCAGCAGTGCTGTTTTTCAGGACCTCTCTGTCTTAGTTATTTTGCCTATTTAATTGTATACGACCAAAAATCGTGGAAAATTTACGTCAAAAACTAGACTTTTGTAGTTTTCTTTGGCCATAAGAATCATCTCAATATCTAGTTACGGTTTGGGAGAGACAATTGTCACAAGTCGAAGTTTCTGCGCTGTCTGTTACTCTGGAACAGTTTCGAATCAAATCTGTTTTTTGATAAACTTAACGACAGAATCTGGAAAGATGGTCTGAATAAAAGTTGTAGAGTTTTTCTCATGCTTTCCAACCATGTATGACTGTTTTTCTACTCTGCTGATTGTTTGACTTCGGGAACTCCAGATATGACTGTTTTTCTACTCTGCTGATTGTTGGATCGCGCCCAGAATTTCCTGTTCTAGTCTTTTAAGTGTTATTTTAATGGAAAAGAATTCTAAACCTCACCTCAATGATTTGAACAGAAGATGGCCCACACCAGGAGGAACCTAAGGGGCGATGGTACCTCTGCAGAAAATGCTAATCCACTACCACCTCCACCACAGCCTTCCATGGAGCAGCTGATGATGATGCAAACACAGCTGATGCAGCAGATGGCCCAGAACATTCAACTGCTGCAGCGAAACAATGGCAATGGGAACCCACCTCCACCACCCCGTGACAAGAGAAGCGAATTCTTGAAGGGACGCCCGCCCACCTTTGACCATTCTAGTGATCCTCTCCAAGCTAATGATTGGCTGCGTGCAATAGAAAGGCAGCTGGAGATCGCCCAATGCAATGACGTTGAGAAGGTTCTCTATGCAATCTGGGCAGTTGCAGGGAGCTGCTCTGGATTGGTGGGAGTCTTTCCGCTTTGGACGTGCCGACCCCATCTCTTGGCAGCAATTCCGTGAGGGTTTCCGCAATCATCATGTGCCTGCGGGTTTAATGAAGCTGAAGAAGAAGGAGTTGCTTTCTCTGAAGCAAGGAGGCATGCTTGTTGCTGAGTACCGTGACAAGTTCATCCAGTTGTCGCGGTATGCACCAAAGGAGGTTGAAGATGATGCCAAGAAGCAAGAGCTCTTCTTGGAGGGACTGAATGATCATCTCCAGTACCAGTTGCTCTCCCACACTTTCGCCAACTTCCAACAGTTGGTGGACAAAGCCCTGATCATTGAGAGCAAGCGCCATGAGATGGATGAGAAGAAGAAGAAGAAGAGGAAGTTTCAAGGGCAGTCGTCTGGAAGCAACAGCCGCTTCCGCAACAACCAGCAGCAGCCTCAGCAGCAACAACGTTTCCAGGGACAGTCTGGATTCAAGAACAATTTCCAGAATCAACAACGTTCCCAGAACCAGCAGCATTCCCAGTACTAGCGACAAGGTGGCAACCAGGCGCCACAACTGACTGCTCCCAACAACATCCCATTGAAGAATGGTGCCCCCAACAAGTGTTTCCGCTGTGGCAAAGAAGGACACTTGTCCTACAACTGTCCTGAAAAGCAGAATCCCCAAGCCTCCCAGAAGCAGAACAACCTAGCAGAGAGTGCCACCTCACACCAGGAAGGTGAACCATGTGTCGGTTGATACGGCACAGGAGACTCCTGAGGTCATGATGGGTACGTTCAATATCGACTCCATCCCCGCTACAGTTCTTTTTGACTCTGGTGCTTCGCATACTTTCATTTCGCACACATTTGTTAGAAAGCATGGTATTCCCCTTAGTGTTTCATCCGATTATGGTTTCTTCTCCGAGTGGTGTTATGCAAGCTACTCTTCAGTGTCTCCCGATTACTGTCTCATTATGAGAGGTAGAATTCGAGATAACCCCTACTGTGCTAAATACTGCCG
The DNA here is from genome assembly GCA_038502445.1 of Eremochloa ophiuroides. Lineage (NCBI taxonomy): Eukaryota > Viridiplantae > Streptophyta > Magnoliopsida > Poales > Poaceae > Eremochloa > Eremochloa ophiuroides. Next base: position 36,648,697 of record JAHLJS010000003.1, read on the forward strand.
GAATTGATCTTATCCTGGGTATCGGATTGGATGAAGAAATACAACACGAACATAGGGTGTAAGGAGAAGGTTGTAACTGTCACTATACCAAAGGGAGATGAGGTCCGAGTTGAGGTTGCTCTGCAAGTGCAACAACAAGCCATGGTACATCAGCTCAGAGAAGATGTGCAGCCGGATAACTCAGTGGTGGATGAGTTTGAAGATGTGTTTCCAGATGTGTTGCCAGGTATGCCTGCCTGACCGTGACATTGAATTTATCATTGAGTTGTTACCTGGTACTACACCTATAGCTAAACGTCCATATAGAATGGGAGTTAAAGAATTAGAAGAACTTAAGAAACAAATTAAAGAACTGTCAGAAAAAGGTTTCATTCGTCCTAGTTCTTCACCTTGGGGAGCCCCGGTTATTTTTGTTGATAAGAAAGATGGTAGTCAAAGGATGTGTGTTGATTATCGGTCACTTAATGAGGTCACCATAAAGAATAAGTATCCATTGCCTAGAATTGATGACTTATTTGATCAGTTGAGAGGTGCTTGCGTGTTCTCCAAGATTGATCTTCGTTCAGGTTATCACCAGTTGAAGATTCGTGCCTCTGACATACCAAAGACAGCATTCACTACTCGGTATGGATTGTATGAGTATACGGTAATGTCCTTTGGTTTGACTAATGCACCTGCCTACTTCATGTATCTGATGAACAAGGTATTCATGGAATTCCTGGATAAGTTTGTTGTGGTGTTCATTGATGATATCTTGATCTACTCCAAGAATGAAGAAGAGCATGCCTGAACATCTGAGATTGGTTTTGCAGAAGCTCAGAGGACACAAGCTGTATGCCAAGTGAAGTAAGTGCGAGTTCTGGTTGAGAGAAGTTGCTTTTCTAGGACATATTGTGTCCAATGGTGGAATTTCTGTAGATCCAAACAAGGTGGCAGATGTGTTGAATTGGAAGCCGCCAACTGATGTGACTGGCATTTGTAGTTTTCTTGGTTTAGCTGGTTACTACCGAAGGTTCATTGAAGGATTCTCCAAGCTTGCAAAGCCAATGACTTCCTTGCTAGAGAAGAATGCCAAGTTTGTGTGGTCTGAGAAGTGCCAAGCTAGTTTTGAAGAATTGAAGAAGAGATTGACAACAGCCCCTGTGTTAGTTTTGCCGGACCTAAGTAAGAAGTTCTCTATCTATTGTGATGCTTCCCGCCTAGGTCTTGGTTGTGTACTCATGCAAGAAGGAAGAGTTGTAGCATATGCATCAAGGCAGCTGAGGAAGCATGAGTTGAATTATCCTACTCATGATTTGGAGCTAGCAGCGGTGGTTCACGCTCTGAAGTTATGGAGGCATTATCTGATTGGTCATAAGTGCGACATTTACACTGATCATAAGAGCTTGAAGTATATCTTCACCCAGTCAGAGTTGAATTTGAGGCAACGTCGTTGGTTGGAATTGATAAAGGATTATGATTTGGAAGTGCACTATCATCCTGGCAAAGCAAATGTTGTAGCCGATGCTCTTAGTAGGAAGAGTTATGCTAATGAGATTCGAGCAACCACTATACCAGCAGAGTTGTGTGCAGAGATGGAGCGTCTCAACTTGGGTATTGTGATCAATGCTATTGAGATGGAGGTTGAACCCACATTGGAGCAAGAGATAGACAAGGCTCAGTTAGAAGATGAGAAGCTCAAGGAGATAGCAGAAAACATTGTGGTTGGAAAATCACCCGGATTCAGGCTGAATGAGAATGGAACATTATGGTTTGGAAAGAGACTCTGTGTACCTGAAGTGAAGTCTATCCGTGATGCCATACTGCGTGAAGCTCATGAGTCAGCATATTCTATACACCCAGGAAGTACCAAGATGTATTTGGACCTGAAGGAAAAATATTGGTGGGTTGAACTGAAGCGTGATGTAGCAGAATATGTGGCTATATGTGATACCTGTCAGAGAGTTAAAGCTGAACACCAGAGGCCTGCAGGATTGTTACAACCGTTGAAGATTCCAGAGTGGAAGTGGGAAGAAGTCGGTATGGATTTCATAGTTGGATTGCCAAATACTCAGAGAGGTTATGATTCAATCTGGGTAATTGTAGATCGACTGACTAAAGTTGTTCATTTTCTTCCAGTCAAAACCACTTATGGAGGTCCAAGACTAGCAGAATTGTATATGGAAAGAATAGTGTGTCTGCATGGAGTTCCCATGAAAATTGTGTCTGATAGAGGTACTCAATTCACCTCACATTTCTGGCGGAAGATACATGAGTCTCTTGGTACTAAGTTGAATTTTAGTTCTGCATATCACCCTCAGACTGACGGTCAAACTGAACGGATTAATCAGATTTTTGGAAGATATGTTGAGAGCTTGTGCTTTACAGTATGGAACGAGTTGGGACAAGAGTCTGCCGTATGCGGAGTTCTCTTACAATAACAGTTACCAGAAGAGTCTCAAGATGGCACCTTTCAAAGCATTGTATGGACGCAAGTGCAGAACACCCTTGTTTTGGAATCAAACAGGAGAAAGTCAAGTGTTTGGACCGGATGTGTTAAGAGACGCAGAAGAGCAAGTCCAGACGATAAGAGAAAACTTGAGAATAGCACAATCTAGACAGAAGAGCTATGCGGATACACGAAGAAGGGAACTAGCTTTTGAAGTGGGAGACTATGTATATCTTAAGGTGTCCCCGATGAGAAGTGTGAAAAGGTTCAACAACAAAGGAAAAATGGCACCAAGGTATATTGGTCCTTTCAAGATCCTAGAGAGACGTGGAGAAGTGGCTTATCAGCTAGAACTTCCAGACAGTTTGTCCGGTGTGCATGATGTATTCCATGTATCTCAACTAAGAAAGTGTTTGAGAGTACCAGAGGAGCAGTTGCCTTGTTGAGGAAATCATGTTCAAGGAGAATCTCACATATGAGGAACCTCCAGTGAAGATTTTGGAAACCGCGGAAAAGAGTTACAAGAAGTCGAGTTATAAAAATGTGCAAGGTGCAGTGGCATCGGTATTCAGAAGAAGAGGCTACCTGGGAAAGAGAGGAAGATCTCAGAGAAAAATATCCCGAGTTGTTTGTGTAAGCACCAACCCAATCTCGAGGACGAAATTAGTTTTAAGGGGGGTAGAATTGTAGCACCCAAAATTTGCAATCATTTTTAAATAAGAGAAATTTATTTAATTATGCAATTATTGCTCATCTAAAATGTAGGGAAAATAATATTTTTCACAATAATAAAATCATAGTAGGTCATTCACATGTATGGGGCATTCATGCTGGTGCATTATTTTTCCTTGTCCTGTTTGAGTATAGTTGAATCCTTCAATTATTCAAAATGGCTATTCAAATTCTGTTTGGAAAATGGTTTGGAAAAATAGAAAAGGAGTTGAAAAAAAGAAAATCCTCCCATCTCTGATTTTGGCCCGAGAGCAGCCAGTTGGCCTGCTCGGCCTGCCCTCTCCCCCTCTCCTTCTGTTTGGGCCCGAGGCCACACCTTGGCCCAGGCCGAAGCCCAGGCACCCCTCCCCTTCTTCCCCTTCTCGGCAGCGAGTAGGCCGAAGCCCAGCAGCCGGCACAGCCCAGCCAGCAGGCCGCGCAGGCTCCCTTCCCCTTCTTTGTATGGCTAACAGCCCCAGCCCACGCCTCAGTGTGACTGACGAGCAGGACCCACGGGTCAGCCCCTTTCTTCTCCACCTCCCTCGCCGCGCGAACAGAGCAGCCACTGCCGTGTTCATCCGCCGCACTCCGAGCACGTGCGCGCAGGGGGTTCTCCCTTCGAGGCTGATAGCCTGACCCCACTCCAGTGCCGCTGCCGTGCTGGCCCCACCGGACGGCCTCCCCTCCCCTGTTTCCCCGTGGCCGCGCCGAGTCCGCCGAGGAAGGAAAACAAACCGAGCCGAGTTCGTCGGAGGATTCGTCTCCGATTTCATCTCCGGTCATCTAGACTTGCCCCGGGACTATTTAAGTCAAGGCCGCACCACGCAGCCGCCACGCAACCCTAGCCGCCTCTTCTCGCCGCCACTGCCGAGCTCCCACGAGAACCGAGCAGCCGCCGCTGCCTCGAGCAATTAGCTCGATTCGCCACCAATTTCCTCCCGGTAAGCCTTTGAGGAGCTTCGCTGTGATCTTGTGAAGTCCCCGAGCCTTTTCCCCCTTCGGTTTGTGCACTGACACGCCTCCGCCGCCATTGCAGAGAGCCACCGTCCGTCGGGTCACGCCACGAGCCATCTCCGAGTCGATTTCCGACCTTCCCATCACCCTAGGTGAGCTTGCGATGCTCTGCTCTTTCTCCCGGTACCCTTCCCGATCTATTTCATGCACCGAAGGCCGAGTTCACCTTCTCCGGCGAGCCGCCGGCCATGGCGCCGCCGCGACCGGCTCTGTTTCCGGTCGGAGCGCCGACGAGCCCTCCCCCGATCTAATCTCGGCCGTCGGTTTTAAATCGGACGGCCGGTATAACCACTACAAGAAATGCTTGATTTTGTGACATAAAATCCATTTATGACGCGGGTTTTTTGACATTAATTATCATACAGTTTATGTCATAATACGTTGGTTATGACATGATTTTATGTCATAAAACATGAATTATGTCATAAAATATACGCAATCTTCTTTTGACATTGCACTTTTGTCATAATATACATAACCGATGTCATAATTGACATAACTAATGTCATAATTCACATAACTATGTCATAATTAATGTCAAAAAACCCACGTCATAAATGGATTTTATGTCAAAAAATCAAGCATTTCTTGTAGTGAACCCGATACCGATTCGGCCGGCGCTTTTGCGAATAACCCCCAGCAGTTCTTTATGCATTTACCCGCAGTCCTTAGTGCCTTTTGCAGTTTACGCCTCCCTACTCCGAAGGCGTATTTCAATTCGGATTAATTCAAAATGTGTTTTCTGATTTTCGATTTTAAAATTAAAACTGATTCGTTTATAATTTCTCCGTTTTAGATCCGATTTGAGCGATTAAAATTGCGTTAGATTCGTAATTTAAATATCTATCTGATGGTACCACTGTTGTTTATAATATTAACTTTTAAAATTCGAAGTTATATTTAATGTGTTATTTATCTATTATAAATCTTGTAAAATTCATATCTCTCTCATTTTAAGTCCGATTTGTGCGAACTTTATATCGATGTGATCGTAGCGACGTGTTGATTAGTTTTGTAAACTTTTTAATTTGTTTTCTCACTGTTGGTGTACTATTCTAATTAAAACTCTTATTTGTATGCATGATTGCTCCTGTATGCGTGTGTGTTGATATGATGGATCGAGTATAGACGGTGAGCTTTATGTGGGTGATCAAGATCAGTACTTCGACAACCCGGATCACCAGGAGTTTGCTGATCAAGGCAAGTATTAGTGTGGACCATCCTTATTGTCCTATTCACCAAATAAATAATTACATTTGCATGTGTCTTCCTTGTTAACCATAGTTATTTCCTAGTATTGTTACCCTGTTCCTTGTCACCTATTGGATTATGCATATGGTAATTGTTGCTAGTGCGCTTTTGGGAATCATGATCATGTAAACTTGATTAATTGATTATGCAATATGATTAAAAGATGCCTTTTTAGCAACATGGAACTAGGGGATTCGAGCATAGTTTTGTGATGCACAAAATCCTTCACCTTTGGTAATGATCTGTAAGTATGACACCGGGATTGACAGTGCAACTATGAGGGCTACATGGCTCTGGTTTTAGTCAAGTATGGATACTTTTTCTAGCTTGTTAGAGGTTACCGAAGGCGTGATGGGGCCTGCCGACTCGGGTATAGTGCGGCTCCTGTCCGAGTGTGTATAACCTGCGTGACCTTGTGCCACGAAGAAGGGGGGCTCTACATCTGCTTGCCGGGTCCCTAGCGGCCCTAACTTGTTAGGCGAAGTTCTTGAAAGACTTCATAGTGAAACCCTGCTCATTCACCTTGGTAGTGTTATGGGAGTATTAACCCGAGCAACTGGGAATCACGGCTCATAGTGAAAGTGCACAACCTCTGCAGAGTGTAAAACTGGTATACCAGCCGAGCTCACGGTCATGAGCCGCCTTGGACGTCTTATGGAGTAGTTATCTTTTGGGGTGATGCTTACTTGTTGCTAAATCTATTTATTACTACTCATTAATTATGTTTACTATGATCATGAGAATGGGCTTATGGACTTGTTGCTATCCAACTGCATAAAAGATGATTAATTAAATGTAACCTACTGTTAAACCCGTGTCAACCCTTTTGAGCCTCATGAACCCATGCTAGTCTTGTTGAGTACGACATGTACTTACGCTTGTTTATTTTCAATACTTGGTTAAAAATCCCGGATGGGTAACAGATGGTGATAGTGATGAGGACTACCCAGAGGACTACTAGACTTGTGCTTCACCAGTCGACGTCCCTGTGCTATGGAGCTACCGCGAGAGTTATCTTTATTTTCCGCTGTGTAATGACTTTGATATTATTTGTCACAGAACCGACCAATTTATACGAGCACAAGTACAACGATCGCATTTTTAATAGCAATCAAGTCGTACTTGAGCCAATATAAACCCGGTAGTCCAGAAATCTCGAAGGATTTTAAACATTTTCATACCCCAAGGATCATTCATTCAGCAACAACCGATCACATGATACATAAGTTCGCAACCGAATTTAAACATCAGAGTACAACATAGTCTACAAGTACCAACACATGACCACGTCACAGCATTCTTACAACGACTAAGGATAGATAATGACCCTGCCCTCAGGTCTAGTCTTCTTCGCCCGCAGGGGTGAAGCAGTTCTTGCAATACGCATAGTAGACTACACCATCTGCAACAATGGGAATAAAACCCTGAGTACTCGATTGTACTCAGCTAGACTAACCCGACAGGGAGTAAATAAAAAGACTCTCAAGGATATGCAGGCTTATTTGGTGGAGCTCAGAGGATAGCAACATTTTTGCATCGAAAAGCATTACTACAGTAGTTCCTCAACTTATACATTTTAATGTGATTCAGCTTCAATTTCAGTTGAGCTATTTAAACTAAGATTTGCCACTGTACTAAGCATTCACTGAATATTATAGCAATCAATGAAACCATATGATTTCCGATATCCACAGATATCAACCTCATCTCACCATAATCATTATGTTCAAGTTATTAGCCTCTACCTCATCAGAAGATCAGTTCAGTTTCTCACTAAGCAGGAGAGATGGCGATTCGAATCGATTGTACCAGCTGGCAAATATGCCAATCACAAACCCTGTCAGCCGAGCCACTGGCTTCTTGGGTCATCGTTAAATCTTTCTGAGACGTAATATGTATCGCGGGTTTGGGGGGCCCATATTCTCAGATACGAACCCACTTCCAGGAAGCCTCAGGTCCTTGACCTGCCCATTGGTAAGATGGTGTCTCTGCACATACTTCCTACCTCCAGGATATGTCTACCTTATCAGCCCCAATTCCCGGCTCAGAAAGAAATACTCGGCTTCGCGGTCAGAACGACTTATCCGGCCAGCTATGTGACGACGTCTTTCAATCTCAACTAATGTCTGGTTGCCTCAGTCCTAGTTGGCCGCAAGCAGCACCGAAGGCGGCATGACCTCAACCATGTCATGCAGCTCCCCGCTACCTAGCCTTGATTCTCTCATTAGACACTGTGGCATGGTGGCACATATAGTCCATCATGTGGAATCCAACCCCATCATCATTAGTAACCACCTATGCTCGCGAAGGACAGGAAATCCCTCGACTTCTACCGGTCTAAGCATGGCTAAGCATAAGATCGAACCCATCCCTTGTCTAGTAATATTTCAGGCTCACATATATATAGTGGACAAGGTATAAATGCAGCAACGATATCAATTCAACTCCTATACTTAAGTGCACAATCATATGATTTAATAAAGACCAGTGCATTTGTAAAAAGAGTAGGTGGAGACTTAGGGATGCTCCGGGGCTTGCCTTTCACAAAGTTAGTAGGTTGGTGATCAGGGCACTCAGGAAGCTTCAGCCTCCTCCTCCTGGCCTTCGGGAACCTCTGGCACCTCAATCTCCGGCGGAACTCCTTCCTCCGGTGGATCGAACTGCAACAGCGTCACTCCTCCCGGCGATCCTGTATGCATGATATACATATATGAGAACTGAGAATGCACATGAAATGCAAGATAGAGATGCACAAATTAACCCATGATATGCAATCAGTATAACAATCCACACTCATTTACTGAGTACGTGCATATTTCCTCTCTAGACAACCAACTCATACTCACCCTTCTTAAGCAAAGCATAGAACAATTTCTCGTCTCGGGTAAGAGGTCTACAACCTGCACTTAATAATTAACATTCATCAACTAACCTACCACAATCATCTTATAACTAACAAGCAAGAGCAACATCATATAAACAAAACATTAACCTTGCTGCCCTAAGCTCAAATTAGGATCAGTTCCACTGTTTTAAACAAGTGACAATGCTGGAACACCACAGAAATGCATGAAAACACTCTCAAGTCAACTAGCACTTGCTTAAAAGCAATTTAAACAACCATAGCTTATAACTGGACCTACTATTTACTATGCCCAAAAAAATCTAGAAAAATTATAGTAGCTATTAAATATCCATATTAGCCTACTGACAAAATTTCAAGTCATTTGGACAAGTATAACAGGCTACACAAAAATAACAAACAACCAGCCTTTTAAGCAATGGAAAATACTTAACACAGTGAAAAGTATCAAACAATAGATTTCCTATTTTTCTTAGCTTCTTCACAACATAACATGGTTCAGGAAAAATATTCATGATCATATCCTAAACACATTAAGCATGGTGATTTTTGCAAGATTAAAGCATAAAAGGCACATTATACAAGACATCATATAAATAACAGTGAAACACTAGCAAACATATTTTTCTCAAATTCTACTTCTATAAAAAAGATTAATGCAAGTGGAATCATATTTTTATCACATTCCTAGAATTACTTATGCATTTATCAAGTTTGCAAGCAATTAACAAATTAAATATAACTGCATAGAAAATTTATCCAAAAAGCACATGTTATATTTTTTATACATAGAGCACAAAAATACAAACCCAAAAAAATTGGTTTCACCTCATTTGCACACTCCTAGCTCTAAATATGAATTTTGGAAGATTTTACATATTTTCTGAAAATCAATTTCATAAATCACTTAAAAAGGAAAACGACCCTAACTGCTAGATCCACCCAACTCAGTGCACTCCAGGCGCTACCAAGCCGCTGACGCATGGGGCCTCGGGTCAAACTGACCCCACGTGACAGAGAGAGAGGAAGAGTCGCCGGCGCTGACCGGCGAGAACTCGCCGACGGCGAGGTCTCCGGCGGCACCGAGACGACCTTCCGACTCGTTGCAACGAGGCGAACTCGATGGACTAACTCCCAAGCCCTATCACGCACCAGAGCACGCTCGTCGCCGGCAATGGTGGACGGCGGAGGCACGGCGAACTTGCGCCGGCCGATTCCGGCCGTTACTCGCGCGGCTAAGCTTCGTTCCGAGACTCTGGAACCCTAACAGACCTATACGCGTGACGAATCGACCTTTGGTGCACGCTAGCTTGATGACTGCGTGCGCATGGTGGCTCGGCGGCGAGCAGAGCCACGGTGAGCTCGGGTTCCGGCGAACCTAGAGGACGAGCGACCCAACCAACTCTCCAGGCTAGATCTACAGCTAACGGAGACCCCTAGACGAGCAAGAGAGAGGGAAGCCGGCCACAGGCATTGTGCTCGACGCGGCGAGCAGTGAGCTCGACGGCGCTCCGGCAATGGCGCGGTGGCGATGAACCCTAGAAGCTTTATCTCGCGGTCTCAGGCGCTGAGAGTAGGTCGAGGAGGTAGAGTAAAGGAAGGCGAAGCTATGGTGGAGATGGAGCGGTCGGTGGCGAAGCAACGGCGGCGGATTTTTGCCGGTGCTTCCGCTCAGGCGGAAATGACGACGGCGGAGGGGAAAGAGGAGAGCAGAGAGGCGAGCGCGAGGGAGAGAGCGAATGAATCGGCCAGGGGACAGGGTGGAGTGCCGCTTTTGTAAAGCCGACCTGGCGCGGCGGCCAACGGCGACGTACGGCGCCACCTGGCGGCCGATGCCTGACACGGTCGCCAGCTGCTCGACGATTTGAACTGAATCGTTTTCGATTCAGTTCCGACTGAAACCCGATATTTGCCGCGCCATAACTCTTGATCCAGTGCGTTCCAGAGCAAACTCCACTAATACGACTTGATTAGCTACATGAGTAGATCATTTGGTATTAGAACACTTTACTCTAGATCGGCCTGGATTGAGAGATATGGATCGAAGAACACAGCTACTTTGAAACTGAAAACCACTTTTAGACTTAGGAAAATTTTTGAACTTTAAAACAGCCCAAACTTGCACTAATTCAACTTTTTGACCAACTCCCCCCCATTTTCATGACTTGACCCTTAAATAAAGTTTGTTACTTATAAAATTCTACACAACTTTGATTAAGGGTGCACTGACATGCAAAGTCTCTAAAATGCCCTTCTTGTTTGGTCAAATAGAATAGCTTTTAGAGGGCTCTCTAGTCAACTATGAGCTAAAGGGGTATTTTGGGGATTTCACCAACATGAACATTGTTCCAAATGTTATCCCAAACATGTCTAAAGCATTTAGAACAGTAAACAAGCATCACATTTGCATGCTAACATATCTACCACAACATAAGCATAAAGGAAAACATATAGTATATAAGAAATGCAATTTAACTTGAATAGTGATGATGCATGAAATGACATGATAGATGCTTGATGACATGCAATGCAAGTGTGAAAATAGTAACTAACACTAGGGTGTTACATTATTCGCTATGTATTAAACATTGGTTATGATACAATTTATGCAATTCGTTGGCTTATGTGTGTGACTGATCTCTGGGCGCACATAAGGTTATGCATCCCATTTTATCCTTAAAATTGGAGGGTGACAGGTTCGGCCGACCCACCCCTGGTGGGTTGAGCCCACCAGCGTGGTCCCCACCTGTCATAGGTTCTCGCTTGATTCTTGTTATGTCTTGATTGCTTCGTTTCATGCCTCAATCCGTGTGCTTTTGATCTCCACCGTTGAATGGAAGCACAAGTTGATCAGATAGGATGGAATGACTTGGTTAGAGTGTCACACGGATTCTGCCTCATCATCAGAGCAAGGTGGGCCCCATGAGTGGTTCAGGCGACCCCACCATGGGCCCACCCTTGGCTCTCCTCTCTTACATTTGATGTTGTATGCAAGTTGATGGAATGTGGTGGCCTGGGGCAACCAAAAGTGGTTCGGCCGAACCACATAGGTCACCCCTAGCTGCTCACTTTTGTACTGTTTTGATCTTCCCTGCATTCACAGGCTTAAGAGTACAAGTGGAACTAGTTATTGATAAAATATGTTCATGTTATGTTTATTCTCCCTTGAATCCGAGGCCTGTTGACGGTGTTTGAATGTGGAATATTATGGTATATCCACCGTCAACAATGGGGTCGTATATATAGTCCCAAGCGATGAATCTCAGTCCTTGGATCAAACCGACCATCAATAGTGGCTCAGATTAATCCTCAAAGGCGGTGGGGAACCGACGTACGAAGCGGGTGGCTGATTGGTGGGGCCACGGGTCAGCCGACCTGACAGTGGGGTCGGTTGACCCCTGTCACTGCCAAGTGGGCCTCGCTTCCACAGGCTGGTCTCTAGTGTTCTCCAAAATGTTCTTGATCAACTATCGCGGCGAAATTCAATGTATTAGTCCGACATGTGGGTCTTCTTTGGTTCTTTTCTGATTAACACCCTGCAAAACACTGATTCACCAAAACTGTGGAATTCTATCAGTTAAAACCCTGTTCTATGATGGTGTTTGCTTTTATACCCTTATTTCATGTTTAGTTGACGGGTAAAATCATACAATAGTTACCATCAACACTGGGGCATCTCTTGCAGCCGCCGGCGCGCTAGGAGGCCGCGCGCCCCAGCCTGCAGCCACACCGTAGCAGACGCCTGGCAGGCACTTGCCCGCGCAATCACCTTCCTCTCTGAGAGCTACTGCCAATGGACTGTCGCTGCATGGACGACTGGGCATCGCCGCTTATAGATGGTGCGATGTCCATGCCGTCGCATCAGGAGGCCGCGCGCCGCCTGCAGCTGTGCCACCGATGCCTGGATGCCATCCACGCCCCCGTAGAATACGGCATCGCAGTGCTGCTGAATCACGGGAGGAGGAGACAGCGTCGCTGGTGCCTACAGCTGCATCGCACTGACCATGTCGAATGGCGTGGGCGACCTCACTGTACTGTAGGCCAGTTGTTGACGGTAGACAACACCCTATTTTACCGTCAACATTTCACCCATAATCAAGGTAACACCACATGAAAAGCAAAGAACTCACCTTGAAACTTACCTAGTTCCACATGTCCTTGGAAAAATCTTGTACATGCAGGAAAAATGGTGAAATCAAGCAAAACCAAAGCATGGCAAGACACCTCAGCACCTTAGCTGCCACGTGGGAGCCAGAGGGGGGCGCCCGCCCTGCCAAGTAGGGCGCCCAGCCCTGTCCAAAGTGCCAAATGGCACTTGCCACCTCACTGATCCATGTGCCAACCTCCCAAATGGTCTGTGGCACGTTGAAACATCATCAACAGCTCAGATACAAGGCACGAGGATCCGGTGGCCCTATTAACAGTGCGCCCGCCCTGTCAAAGTTGAGTGCCACGTCCACAATCCGAGGGAAGGTATCCAGGAGCCATCTACACCATCAAGTGAAGTCGGTTTTCATCCAACGGTGATTGAAGGACCCACATGTCATCCTCCTAGGGGTTGCAAACCGCCTTTCCAAGGCACCAACCGACTTTGCAACCGCCATTAAGGAGGAAGGAGGGACGTTGGATGCAAGGCGGTGTATCCAACCGGGCGCCCGCCCCCTAGGGGCGCCCGCCCTGCCACTTCGCGCCATCGCCTTCTAGCACGCCTACAAGTACCCCTAGTGCACTCCTACACTATAAATAGGGCTAGGATTCTCACTTGTAAGAGAGAAACATGAAGCAACACTTAGGAGCACACAAGAAACACTAGAGAAGAGTAGAGTGTTAGAGCAGAAGTCGGGAGAAGGAAGAAGTCTGTGATGGAGCCGGGCTTGTTGGCGACCTCTTCTGCGGTGTTCTTCACTCTTATCGGTAATAAAGATCTCCTTCTTTATTTACTATTGTTTTACTTTAAGTAGCTCTATACTTGCTCATTGCTTGGTTAGAGTGCTCTAATTCCTTGGCTAGAGTTAGAGTAGTAAGTTTTATAGATTAAGCAAGGTGCTTAGTCTATAGCTTACCCTTGAGTGCCACTAGGCCCATGGATAGTAGTGGTAGGTGCTAGGTGGTGACAGCCCTAGGATCCTCTATATTTCATCACGTTCGGCCTAGTATCCGGTATAAGCGTAGGACTTCGGGACATACGGTGCCTAATCGGTCGAACCCCGGCGAGTTTAGGACTTTGCGTGTCCCAAGTATAGCAGTCTCCTTGGTATAACAATCATTTGATCATTTACTGAGATATAGTTCTCCCCCAAAACTCCAGAGCTACCTAGTGCGTGTTTTCACCTTAGTTATACTTCATTGATTTATCCTTACTAAGGTTATTACCCCATTTATCCATATCTAGATCCTTGGAATCACAAACCCAACCTTCCTTTGGGAAAATATAAATTCGACACCTGGTACTCCCAGGTAAAGTGCTACACGATAGTTCTGTGCGCTCGTAGAATCCCATCACCTATCCTTTAGAGCTACCCAAGCATTTTTGGCGCCATTGTTAGAAATAACTTTATTCCTAGTAGCTACGTTAGAAGTGCCAACAACCACATACTTTGAGCATAGGGATTGACAACCCCGTTGATTGCCTTGAGAAGTAATGTTACCATTGCTAGAGGATAGATTTGGCTACATTCTTTTGATAGCGTTAGTATCTGTCAACACCGGTGTTGACGGCAATTATTGTATGATTTTACCCGTCAACCACACATGAAATAAGGGTATAAAGGCAAAAACCGTCATAGAATAGGGTTTTAACTGACAGAATTCTACAGTTTTGATGAATCAGTGTTTTGCAGGGTGTTAATCAGAAAAGAATCAAAGGCACATGTCAGACTAATACGTCGAATTCCGCCGCGAAAGTAGATCAAGAACATTCTAGAGAACACCAGATAATCACCGGCAGAAGTAGGACCTACTTGGCAGCTGGAGGAGGTCGACCGACCCCCCTGCCTGGTCGGCCGACCTGTCAGTAGGGCTTCTCCGCGTCTCCTTCGACGTGGACTCTCCACCGCCTTTGAGGATTAATCTCCACCCTCTATCAAAGTCGATTTGATCCAAGGGCCACGGTTCATCCCACCAGCCTATATATACAGCCCCAGACCTCCAGGATTTCATTTCAATCAAGTCATATCTAGTTCATAGTACAGAAACTAGAGCCAGAAACCCTAGATCAGAGCTTCACCATCTAGAGCATAGCTACATAGGTTTAGAAGTAGAAGGAGGCAAGTTCTACTTGAATTCAAGATCTTGTCTGGGGCAAGGCTTCCCGGAGCCATTGTAAGCTCTCTCTTGTATCTAATACCTCTTTTGAGTGCTTTAGATAAAGTTGATTGACATTATTCTACTATTGATTATGTTCTCAATTATGTTATTCATTGCTTATCTAGATTGTATACTTTGCATAGTTAGGATGCATTCATATTCATACATAGGTTTGTATAGCTCTCATTCATTGACGTCATGGATGGGTGACCAACAGCATGTAAGCATGGTGCTTAGATGTGGTTTGTCTGCAAATGCGCCTTATATTCTAGGTTCTGTGATAAATCGCGGATGTGACAGTCCCACCGAGTCCTTTGTAGTCCACACCTCGAATGTAGGGGGGAGTAGGAAGTTATTATTACTATAGAAGGCTGGCTATGATCTTGATTTTCCCTAGTAATATTCCCCTAAGTATGAGTATAAAATATCTTTGCTATGATTGCTAGTATAATTGCACCAATCTAATATGTATTTAGTAGTATAGTTAGAATGACTTAGGAATATTCTTATGCTTCTGCCTAATCCTTGCTAGTGCCTAGATAGGAAGTGCTCTAAGTGATTACATTATTATCTATTGATTGATCATTATACTTATCATACATATCATTATTATTATTGTGCCATAACCCCTGTTTTGAGTAATTAGATTATGCATGGTTATCTCCACATTTTTATGTGCATATGACAACTATCTATCTTGCAACACCTTTATTGCCAAACCCTTCCCAGTGGTAAAATATAAATCGACAACCCGGAATACTCTTGGGTAAAATGCTACAATGGTGTATATTTTATCTGTGCGCTTGCGGATATAATATAATTATTTCAGTCACTTGCTAGAGGAAGTTCATAGATCTTTTAGAATCATACTGTGGATGACAACCTAATTATTTCTAAGAGATAGAGATTAAGCGTTCAAGTGATCTGTAGGCTAATCAGCTGGCACATTAATTTATACCGACAACCCGCGCGGTTGTTGAACCCTATGCCCATGACGAGATGGGGAACGGAGAGGCTGACCACTGCAGCAGATGGAGAGGCACCCCCGTCCTACTATTGTGGGGCATGCCGTAGAGGAAGACCGCCTGCTGCGTTGACGGCGCCGCGAAGGGCAGTTGTGGCGGTGGTGGTTGTTTTTTATGTGTAGCGAGGAGGGCAGCCACGGCGCGTTGGATCTCGCCCACAGCCTAGCGGAGATCGACGATCGCCGCCGTCATTTGCTCCGGGGTGAAGATGATGGCCGTCGGATGATGGACAGAACTTTGTGGAGAGGTCGACATCGAACCCGAGATCTCTGATACCAGATTGTTATGGACGTCGTTGTGCTGCGTGGTTGCGAGGGAGAGAGAGTTGAGGAAGCCACAGTGGGCTGCTTTGCTACAGTACCCATGGTGCTACAGTACCTGTGGGTACTATTCATAGGCTGGGGTTTGGGCCGCTAGGGTTGAGAGGAGGCCAGCCGCGAGGCATGCGCCCACGGCCGGGTAAGAGGGAATGGTTTTTCTTTTAATTCTTGCTTGATTAGATTGATACTTCTCCTCTCCTTATATAGAGAGGTTTACTTGACTTACAAGCAAACGACTAATTAACCCTAATGAGCTAAGGCCCAATAGGCCCTTGACTCTCCTAATAGCAGACGTCTTAAGACAACCGTCTCCGTAAATCGATTAATGGAGGTGGGCCGCATAACGCGTCCACTTCGATTAATCTATTATTAACCAAGGCGATTGCATTACGACAATCGCCTCTATTAATGGATTAACCGAGGCGGGCACCTTAAGCCAACCATCTCGGTTAATAAATTATTTTGGGAGGCGGTTGTTGACGATCATTAAGTACCAATTTTATACCGTCAACTAATGCCTAGGGGAGATTCAATAATAGAAGCATAGGGGTTATTACTGACAAATTCCACAGTTTTGGTGAATTGTGTATTTTCCAGGGATTATTCCAGAAAGGCTTAAAAGAAGGATTAAAGTGCCTAATTACCGTGAAACTTAACCGCCAAGGAAACATCATCACGAAGACCCTGGAAGAGTCCAGAACACACCCGAAGCGATCGGGGCCCTGAACCCCCACAGGGTGGGGCCGGCCGGCGCCAGGGTAGGGCCAGCCGGTGCCCCCCCTAGGATTTTGGCCCACCTTCTCGAGTCTTCTTCCACCGCCTCTCTGGAGTCATCTGGGCCCTTTGTTCAAATCGGTTTGATCCCACGGCGCACGTTCATCCCACCGGGCTATAAATAGAGGGGCAGACCCCCCTCCCAGAGCACCAATTCATTCCTCCTATTTCATTCGTCAAGAGTAGACAGAAGTTAGGGTTTCCAGAGATTAGAAATAGGAATCTAGTTCTTCAAGTTCATAGTTTAAGCGTCTAACAAGGTTCAAGTAGAGTTGGGCGCTACTGCTCGAAATTCTAGATCCGTTCGTCTGGAGATCGGTAATCTTATCTTATATCTCATTATGACTTTGTTTTATTTTAATATATTGCTACTTATTCAGTTCTTAGTTTATTCTAGTTGCATATTCGATATAATTGTTATCGGTGATGATTATTGTCATTTGATCGTAAAGCGCCTAATTCAGTACTCGAGTGAGTTAGGTGGTATGCATTATGTAGACGTGGTGTCTAGATATATTGTGTACCTACAGAGGCACCCTGACGTGCCGGGTCGTGTGGTAGTCCGCGTAGGTGACAGCTGTGTTGGTTCCTCTGTAGTCCACCGCCCGTACGTAGGACGAGCAGAGCGTGGTCGCGAAGGAGGTGACCCTTGTGTCTTAATATTCTCATTAGATGATGCTCCTTATGATGTTTTCTGAGTTGATTATGCTACAGATGAAAATGTGTAATGTGGCACAGGCTGTAAACTTTGCATTTAGTAATTACATAGGTTTCCTTTACTTTAGCCGAATCTCGAGATTGTCTTACTACATTAGTGAGTCTCTATATTCTATCTCTGAAATACCATTTACCTCATTTACTCAGTTATCATTTACCATTTATCATTGACTTATGTATCGCTAAAGCACTAGAGTTATGGATTATCATAGGTCTGCACATTTATCTTTCCAATCATTATAGTAGATTATCCTAATGAGTAGAATGCCCCTTTATCCTTTTGACATAAAACAAATCAACGATACTCGGAATACTTACTGGGTGAAGTGCTACAATGGGAGAATTATCTGTGCGCTTGCGGATATATTCTATAGTATTATTTTTAGGAGGCAAGTGAAGATTATTTTACCTTTGGTTTTTGGCATCATGTTAAGGATGACAACTTAACGTGAAGTGATGTTAAAAATACCAACAAGCATTTCTGGCGCCGTTGCTGGGGATGGCAATTGTATTCATTAGGATAATTTATTGAGTTCGTTGATTTTATTCGCCGAGATATTTATTCTAGAATTTCATATAGGAGAGTTCTTCATAGATAATATTAATAGAAAAACATAAAAATAACTATAGACATAAATACTTAGAGATAACCATAACCTTTTGCTTTAGCAGACTTACCCGTGTTTTGTTTATATTTAAATATCTTATATAGGGTAAGTGCAGGATTGCTTGTGTACTTTAACTCTTATCAATCAGGAACAACCATAGGAAGAAGGGTCTTACATTATTTTGTGAAGCCATGGCTGAGAAGACTCTACGTGAATTCTCTGCCCCAAGCACTGAGAATATTCATGTTGGGCCAACTTTTAACATTGGAGATCATGATTATGAGATCAAGCCAAGCCTCATCAAAATAGTGCAAGCTATCACATTTACTGGAAAAAAAGATGAAGATGCAAGTGTCCATCTGCAGAATTTCCTAGAGATTGGCAACACCATCAACATCAAAGGCATTCCTCAAGATGTCGTGCTACTTCGTTTGTTTCCGTTCTCATTGGAGGGAAAGGCAAAGCAGTGGTTTTATCGGAATAAAGATCGAGTCAAGACATGGGTAGAATGTTCAAAAGCTTTCCTAGAAAAGTTTTTCCCAGTAGGCAAAACCAATACTCTACGAGGAAAGATTTCAGAATTTTGTCAGCAGAAAGGTGAATCTATTTCAGAAGCCTGGGAATGTTTTCAAGATTACGTATCAGATTGTCCCCATCATGGAATGGAAAAGAGGTTCCCAATGCAAACATTTTATCACGGACTAACTCAAAGGCCATGTGAGCAACTAGATGCCACTGCTGAAGGATCATTTATGTCACTCACTCCTGAAAGAGCTGAAGATATTATGGCAAGGATAGCAGAAAATCAGAATTGGACAAACAACATTCAGACATGCCATAAGAGTGAAGAAGTTTCAGAGGAAGTGTGTGCACTGTCAACCAAGATGGATGTACTGTTGAACTGGTTAGAGCAAAGAGCCAATCATAAAAGAGATCGTCAAGCTATTCAAGATGCATTCAATTCCCAGAATCAATATGAAGGATCTTTAGAAATTGAGTTTGCAAATCCCTCAGAAGATATTAGTACAGTCATCAAGTCTACTTCTCAGAAGCAAGGATGGAATCAACCTCGGTCAACCAGTCAAGATAAGTACCAAGGCAATACTAATTTTTCAAATCATAAACAACTATCCTTGAGAGAATTAATATTAGAACAAGCTAGAATTAATGAAAGTATTTATAAGAAGCTTGCTTTTAATGACAAAGTTTTAGAAGGAATTAATTCTAAGTTGGATAATTTTTCTTCTGCTGTTAAAGATCAAATATTATTTAATAAAAAGATAGAATTACAAATTGCACAATTATCTTCTACTTTGTTTACCACTAACCATGAACAAATAAAAGGAATATCTACTAGAGGAGGTAAGTCTACACGTGATCCACCTTACCCAAAAGGGGCATGTAGACCATCACATTTAGTGAAGGTAGAATAAGAGATTGAAAAGGACAACAGAGAAGAAGAAGTTATACCACCTTCACCACCAGTTGAACTACAAGATCAAGGATTAACTCAAGATTTTCATGACACAACCCTCCTACCGTTTCCACATAGAAGAAGAAGGGCTAAAACAGATGATCAATTTGGTAAGTTCGTAGAGGTAATTCAGAAGTTATATGTCAATATTCCCTTGTTAGATGCCATGTAGGTACCTATATACGTGAAGTATCTTCGAACCATCCTCAACAACAAAGGACCATTATCTTCTACTGAAGTTGTCAAGCTAACGGAGGAGTGTAGTGAGGCAATTCTAAGTTCTTCTCCTACAAAGAGGAAGGATCCATGGTGTCCCACTATTGATTGTTCAATAGGAGATCAGATGTTCGAGAATGCTTTATGTGATCTTGGAGCAAGTGTCAGCGTCATGCCCAAGACCGTCTTCGACAAACTCAACTATTCTACGGTCACACTAACCACGATGTGTTTGCAATTAGCTAACCAATCGGTCTGCTATCTTGCAGGAATCGCAGAAGATATTAGTACAGTCATCAAGTCTACTTCTCAGAAGCAAGGATGGAATCAACCTCGGTCAACCAGTCAAGGTAAGTACCAAGGCAATACTAATTTTTCAAATCATAAACAACTATCCTTGAGAGAATTAATATTAGAACAAGCTAGAATTAATGAAAGTATTTATAAGAAGCTTGCTTTTAATGACAAAGTTTTAGAAGGAATTAATTCTAAGTTGGATAATTTTTCTTCTGCTGTTAAAGATCAAATATTATTTAATAAAAAGATAGAATTACAAATTGCACAATTATCTTCTACTTTGTTTACCACTAACCATGAACAAATAAAAGGAATATCTACTAGAGGAGGTAAGTCTACACGTGATCCACCTTACCCAAAAGGGGCATGTAGACCATCACATTTAGTGAAGGTAGAATAAGAGATTGAAAAGGACAACAGAGAAGAAGAAGTTATACCACCTTCACCACCAGTTGAACTACAAGATCAAGGATTAACTCAAGATTTTCATGACACAACCCTCCTACCGTTTCCACATAGAAGAAGAAGGGCTAAAACAGATGATCAATTTGGTAAGTTTGTAGAGGTAATTCAGAAGTTATATGTCAATATTCCCTTGTTAGATGCCATGTAGGTACCTATATACGTGAAGTATCTTCGAACCATCCTCAACAACAAAGGACCATTATCTTCTACTGAAGTTGTCAAGCTAACGGAGGAGTGTAGTGAGGCAATTCTAAGTTCTTCTCCTACAAAGAGGAAGGATCCATGGTGTCCCACTATTGATTGTTCAATAGGAGATCAGATGTTCGAGAATGCTTTATGTGATCTTGGAGCAAGTGTCAGCGTCATGCCCAAGACCGTCTTCGACAAACTCAACTATTCTACGGTCACACTAACCACGATGTGTTTGCAATTAGCTAACCAATCGGTCTGCTATCCTGCAGGAATCGCAGAAAATATTAGTACAGTCATCAAGTCTACTTCTCAGAAACAAGGATGGAATCAACCTCGGTCAACCAGTCAAGGTAAGTACCAAGGCAATACTAATTTTTCAAATCATAAACAACTATCCTTGAGAGAATTAATATTAGAACAAGCTAGAATTAATGAAAGTATTTATAAGAAGCTTGCTTTTAATGACAAAGTTTTAGAAGGAATTAATTCTAAGTTGGATAATTTTTCTTCTGCTGTTAAAGATCAAATATTATTTAATAAAAAGATAGAATTACAAATTGCACAATTATCTTCTACTTTGTTTACCACTAACCATGAACAAATAAAAGGAATATCTACTAGAGGAGGTAAGTCTACACGTGATCCACCTTACCCAAAAGGGGTATGTAGACCATCACATTTAGTGAAGGTAGAATAAGAGATTGAAAAGGACAACAGAGAAGAAGAAGTTATACCACCTTCACCACCAGTTGAACTACAAGATCAAGGATTAACTCAAGATTTTCATGACACAACCCTCCTACCGTTTCCACATAGAAGAAGAAGGGCTAAAACAGATGATCAATTTGGTAAGTTCGTAGAGGTAATTCAGAAGTTATATGTCAATATTCCCTTGTTAGATGCCATGTAGGTACCTATGTACGTGAAGTATCTTCGAACCATCCTCAACAACAAAGGACCATTATCTTCTACTGAAGTTGTCAAGCTAACGGCGGAGTGTAGTGAGGCAATTCTAAGTTCTTCTCCTACAAAGAGGAAGGATCCATGGTGTCCCACTATTGATTGTTCAATAGGAGATCAGATGTTCGAGAATGCTTTATGTGATCTTGGAGCAAGTGTCAGCGTCATGCCCAAGACCGTCTTCGACAAACTCAACTATTCTACGGTCACACTAACCACGATGTGTTTGCAATTAGCTAACCAATCGGTCTGCTATCCTGCAGGAATCGCAGAAAATATTAGTACAGTCATCAAGTCTACTTCTCAGAAACAAGGATGGAATCAACCTCGGTCAACCAGTCAAGGTAAGTACCAAGGCAATACTAATTTTTCAAATCATAAACAACTATCCTTGAGAGAATTAATATTAGAACAAGCTAGAATTAATGAAAGTATTTATAAGAAGCTTGCTTTTAATGACAAAGTTTTAGAAGGAATTAATTCTAAGTTGGATAATTTTTCTTCTGCTGTTAAAGATCAAATATTATTTAATAAAAAGATAGAATTACAAATTGCACAATTATCTTCTACTTTGTTTACCACTAACCATGAACAAATAAAAGGAATATCTACTAGAGGAGGTAAGTCTACACGTGATCCACCTTACCCAAAAGGGGCATGTAGACCATCACATTTAGTGAAGGTAGAATAAGAGATTGAAAAGGACAACAGAGAAGAAGAAGTTATACCACCTTCACCACCAGTTGAACTACAAGATCAAGAATTAACTCAAGCTTTTCATGACATAACCCTCCTACCGTTTCCACGCAGAAGAAGCAAAGCTAAAACAGATGATCAATTTGGTAAGTTTGTAGAGGTAATTCAGAAGTTATATGTCAATATTCCGTTGTTAGATGCCATGCAGGTACCTACATACGCGAAGTATCTTCGCACCATCCTCAACAACAAAGGACCACTACCTTCTACTGAAGTTGTCAAGCTAACAGAGGAGTGTAGTGAGGAAATTCTGAGTTCTTCTCCTACTAAAAAGAAGGATCCATGGTGTTCCACTATTGATTGTTCAATAGGAGACCAGATGTTTGATAATGCTTTATGCGATCTTGGAGCAAGTGTCAGCGTCATGCCTAAGACCGTCTTCGATAAACTCAACTATTCTATGCTCACACCAACCACGATGTGTTTGCAATTAGCTGACCAATTGGTCCGCTATCCCGCAGGAATCGCAGAAAATATTCTGGTAAAAATCCGTAACTTTTTCATTCCTGTAGATTTTGTAGTACTTGACATGCAGAAAGAGAGGAAGATACCCCTCATCCTCGGGTGACCATTCTTAAACACTGCAAATGCAACCATCAACATCGGAGCTGGAGAGATCACATTCACCATCAATGGGCAAGAAGAGCGATTCGCATTCAAGCCAAGACTGGAGCAATGCCAAACATTGAAGTGTCATAAACAACAAGATGCAACAACATCTCTGACACTAGAGATGAATCATGAAGAATAATTCCACTGGAGAAGCCCGGATCGGCGGACTCAAAAACCCCGAACCATTGCCGGGAGGTAACTCGGTAGTTATCGGTAATTTAATTCTTGTATTAAAATTTACATATTTACTTTCTCATAAATTGCATTATTAAAAAGAACTAAAAATAAGCATAGCATGATTAAAGCATAAGCTCCATATGATTATTACTAACGGAGTGTTAAACCCCCATCAGTGAAATTTACTGTGGTGGCAGAAAATTATAAAAAGATCATCATAAGAATTCTAATTTTTCATAGATTCATAAAAGTAATTTAGTTTTTCATTCTTGTGTAATTATACGGTATAAATACGGGAAACATGTGGGATCCACCATCATCACATCAAGTCACATCATGCATTATCATCAACCACCACCTTTCACTACCTTCCAAACTCCATTATTCACACATGCACTACCCATCATCCATCCATTCAGCCAGAGAGAGCACCAACCCACATGCATTTGGAAGTAGATGAAGGTGGTGTCGACACTAGCTAAAGTTGTGAGCCAGGGCACACCAGGTAGGGCCGGCTGGCCCCATGGCCACGCCGGCCGACGCCCCACTGCCTCTTCTCTGCCTCTCCTTCCTCTCACTCTCTCACTCACTCACACACACTCCAGAGAGCACATAGCCAAGTTGCTTTGCTGCTCGTGATCACAAATTCCCATAATCCTATCATTTGATTCAAGTTTAAGCAAGAGAAGAAGATTAGCAAGAAGACCTAGAAGAGAGATCACCACTTTGATTCCTTCTCTTCACTTGTTCTTGCTTGTTCTTGTTTTGTTCTTGTGTTCTTGTTCGTTCTTGCCGTGTTCTTCGTGTTCTTCATTTTTTAGACAAGATGAGCAATAGAATGAAACGTGCCATTTGATCCCTTGGAAGAGCCTTCTCACGCCACACAACACGAAGTCAATCATCATCACAAGTGCCATCATTCGTCGGCTCCGATATGAATATCGATCATCCGTCACCCTTCACGTATGACAATCCGTCATCCTCTTCCCAACCGGAAGAGAGGTATGAACTCACAAGCATAACTCAAATTTCATTATCAACTAGACCGCAGAGAGAGATATTAAATGTGGTTAAAAACAAGGAATTTACACATACTCTAATTTTTTATGCCACTTTGCTCTATGAAACCGAAATGGATTCCGAGTTTGAGCTTATTTTTAGAAATGTTGGATGAAAAAATGCATGGCAAATTAATGAGCAGGGTAGCAAGTTACCCACTATAGAATTTATTAGCACCTAAACTTTGATGATGATGAGGTTAATTTTAGAATGTTTAATAAACCTTTCACCCTCTCATGGAAAACTCTTAGTTTAGCATTGGGATTCAATAATCAGTTTATGGTCAATATTTCTGAAACTCTTCAAGACTTTGATAAAGATGATTTTTGGAAGAGTATCACTGCAAAGAAACCTGAAAGAAAATAAAAATATACTACTGAAGAAGTTCATCACCCCACACTGAGATTCATGCTTAAATGGCTAGCCTTTACATTCTTTCCTAGAGAGGAGTTAAACACTATTAAACAAGATGAGCTACATTTGTTATATATCATGATTAAAAAGAGGAAGGCATCACCTGTAAAAATGATGTTGAATTATTGGAGAACTGTCCCTTCCTTGAGAAAGTGCATTATTTCTTTTACTTCCTGGATTACACGTTTAGCTGCAGGGTTAGGTTTATTATCAAATGCTTCACTTGTTTATATTTCTGATGCCCGCAGAATTATTAGTTATGATTTTTTCTTTCGTGCTCACATACTCAAACGCCGAAATAATAAAATAGTTATGATTTATAAAAAATATGACAACGAGAACGAACTACCAGACAGAGAGTTAGGAATTTATTCTGTTCAGAATTTTGTTTTTCCCACTGTTAGAGCTAATATTGGCAGGTGTCCGTCCGCGCGTATCAGCAGGGCGCCGAGAACTAATTTCACTGGAGCTGACCCAATACCATCTGGGCCAGTTTATTCCCACTATGTTGATTTTGGTGAACAGGTATCGACGCAGGAGCCACGTCAGCAGTGGATTGCACATGCAGGATGGGAGGAACAGCCCACATTTCAGCAAGGAGAATCTTTGTCAGCAGCAGCGGGTTGCGGAGCAACTGATTTTCAGAGAAGATGAGCATCTTTTTCTACATGCGGGAACACGGACTTCACCACCGGTGGACCGTATCCGTTGCATGCACCACCAGAAGATAATTACTATCGGCCGCCTGAGGAGCACTTTACAGCCACCGCTAATGATTTTCCAGCTTTATCTATGCGTCTCACTAACATTGAACAGGGACAGAACGTAATAAGCAACACATTGCACCAGCACGAGTAGTGGTAGCAGCAGGTCGACGACAGGTTCTACTAGCATGAACAATGACAGCATAGTACGGACCAACAACTGGATCAGATAAATCAGGGACAGCTAGCAAACGTAGAGCGGATTAGAGTATTTGATACATCAGATAGGATACCCGCCGCCACCTCCACCACATTACTGAGCAACATCCAAGCTTAGGGGAGATCCCCGCTAGGTGAGTACCTCTCACCTTTATATGCTTTTTATTTTCAGTATTTAATTCAGTCTTTAATTCTGTCAATTTCAATATTACTAAAAACAACAAGAAAACCAAATAAAAAATTTATTTACCGCTTCCTTTAGTTATTGCATTAAATTTCCGCTTGTGTAAAAACGAAAATCCAAAAAAAATAATAGGTTGTATAATTAAGTTTGCTTTAAATTCCGCATTCAATTTGTCTTTAGAATAATTAGAACTTGAAGCTAGAGAAAAATCAAAAAGATATTTAAACTGTTAAATATAATTTCCTGCAATTGCTTAGTGTTTAAATTTAAATTCTCCTACGAATTGCATGAAGTTTATCTACCATGAAAATTTATTCTGAAACTTGATATCAGTGGGATAGCATAAGTTTTTCTAAGTAATTGACGGATATGATATAAGAAGGTTTGAGTTGCTATTTATTTTATTCTGAGTGATACCTAAAGCTCCAGACATTTCAAAAATCAAAACAAATATAATAATTTGTTCTGCTAATATAATTTAAGTAGACTATATCTGTTATGCATTCATGATTGAATTCACATGCACAAAAGGTTTTCGCTCTATGCACAAGTCTCTCTTAGAAGTCCAACAGAAAGTGTGGGTTATAAAAATTAAAATATGCCATACCAAAGAAGTATGAGTTTGAAAGATGCCAAATCAAAAGAGTATGTGCTAAAAAAAAGAAAGAGAGTAAAACAATGGGTGCAAAGACACCCGCCTGAGAAAAAAAATGGTACAAAAAGTATCCGCTGGGAGATAACCCACACTCTTCAGAAAGACAGAAAAGAGAGAATAATGCATAGGAGTTCAAAAAAATGAAATTTGATCACATTCACACATTCAATCATGATGTATAGTTTAGTAGTCCTCTGCAATCTTATTAGTAGGCTCTCATTATTTCCTAAATAAAAATTATATACTTATTCAAAAAAAAACCTGGAGCAATGGTTGAAACAAAGGATGAAAGACATAGTGCTTGCTTCATTATTCTGTCTCTCAATTACCCAAGATCTAGTTTAAAAGCCCCACGATTAAAAGAGTAGGAATATGTTTGAAAGGTGGATTAATGAATTTCAATCCAGGAGAAGAATTTCTCTTTAAATATTTAAGTATTTGTTGGGATTATACAATTGTGGAACCCTGAATAATTTATTTCAAGTCAACTTTGCTAAGGGACCAGCAAAGACTTAGCTTAGGGGTATCGTTGACGGTCGTTAAGTACCAATTTTATACCGTCAACTAATGCCTAGGGGAGATCAATGATAGAAGCATAGGGGTTATTACTGACAAATTTCACGAGTTTTAGTGAATTGTGTATTTTCCAGGGATTATTTCAGAAAGGCTTAAAAGAAGGATTAAAGTGTCTAATTACCGTGAAACTTAATCGCTAAGGAAACATCATCACGAAGACGCTGGAAGAGTCCAGAACACACCCGAAACGACCGGGGCCCGAACCCCCATAGGGTGGGGCCGGCTGGCGCCAGGGTGGGGCCGGGCAGCGCCCCCTAGGGTTTCGGCCCACCTTCTGGAGTCTTCTTCCACCGCCTCTCTGGAAGTCATTTGGGCCCTTTGTTTAAGTCGGTTTGATCCCACGGCGCACGTTCATCCCACCAGGGCTATAAATAAAGGGGCAGACCCCCCTTCCAAATCACCAATTCATTCCTCCTACTTCATTCGTCAAGAGTAGACAGAAGTTATGGTTTCTAGAGATTAGAAATAGGGCTCTAG
Source organism: Eremochloa ophiuroides (assembly GCA_038502445.1). Classification (NCBI taxonomy): domain Eukaryota; kingdom Viridiplantae; phylum Streptophyta; class Magnoliopsida; order Poales; family Poaceae; genus Eremochloa; species Eremochloa ophiuroides. The sequence continues at coordinate 36,676,151 of JAHLJS010000003.1, forward strand.
TTCTTCAAGTTCATAGTTTAGGCGTCTAGTAAGGTTCAAGTAGAGTTGGGCGCTTACGCTCGGGATTCCAGATCTATTCGTCTGGAGATTGGTAATCTTATCTTGTATCTCATTATGACTTTGCTTTATTTTAATATATTGCTACTTATTCAGTTCTTAGTTTATTCTAGTTGCATATTCGATATAGTTGTTATTGGTGATGATTATTGTCATTTGATCATAAAGCGTCCTAATTCAGTACTCGAGTGAGTTAGGTGGTATGCATTATGTAGACGTGGTGTCTAGACATATTGTGTACCTACGGAGGCACCCTGACGTGCCGGGTCGTGTGGTAGTCCGCTTAGGTGACAGCTGCGTTGGCTCCTCTGTAGTCCACCCCCGTACGTAGGACGAGCAGAGCGCGGTCGCGAAGGAGGTGACCCTTGTGTCTTAGCATTCCTCATTAGATGATGCTCCTTATGATGTTTTCTGGGTTGATTATGCTATAGATGAAGATGTGTAATGTAGCATAGGCTGTAGACTTTGTATTTAATAATTACATAGGTTTCCTTTACTTTAGCCGAATCTCGACATTGTCTTACTACATTAGTGAGTCTCTATATTCTATCTCTGAAATACCATTTACCTCATTTACTCGGTTATCATTTACCATTTATCATTGACTTATGTATCGCTAAAGCACTAGAGTTATGGATTATACAGGTCTGCACATTTATCTTTCCAATCATTATAGTATATTATCCTAATGAGTAGAATGCCCATTTATCCTTTTGGCATAAAACAAATCAATGATACTCGGAATACTTACCGGGTGAAGTGCTACAATGGGTGAATTATTTGTGCGCTTGCGGATATATTCTATAGTATTATTTTTAGGAGACAAGTGAGGATTATTTTACCTTTAGTTTTTGGCATCATGTTTGGGATGACAACTTAACGTGAAGTGAAGTTAAAAATACCAATAGCGGTCGTTAGAAACATCCGCCTCTATAAATCGATTTACGGAGGTGGCATCTTAACATGCTTGTCTCCATTAATGACTGAAAAAAATTCATAACTTTTTTATATGAACTCGGATGGAGACAAACTTTATATCAAAATTGTAGCACTCGACGAGATCTACAACTTTGTAGTTAAAAAGTTGTTGAATTGAAACTATTTGAATCTCTAGAGTCAGCAGGTTTTTGGTTTTTTGGGTTTTCTAGAGAATATTAACCAAGGCGAACACGTTAAGACGCTTGCCTTGGATAACCGGATTAACGGAGACGGGTAACTTAACATGCCCACCTCGGTTAATGGATCAACCGCCGTTAACGGAGATCTATGCTTGGAGGCGGTAGCAATGTCCACCTCATAGTTACAATGTCTGCCTCCATTAAGTGTTTTTGCCCGTCGCTATTAAACTTAATGTAGTAGTGAATCTTAATCGGGTGGCTGTGCAATAGCTGATGAATCAAATAAAAGAAGTGAGAGGAGCCATCCCATCCTAGTAGATTTGACAACCGGTGAATTTACGTTAAAACAGTAACCAAGTCTACTATCCGAGATAAATTTGATAATTAATCGTAAAGTAAATAGCAAGCAATTTAGGGGCTATTTAGTTGGTGAAGAATTTTGGGTTCTGATACTATAACACTTTCGCTTATATATGACAACTTTTGTCCAACCATAGTCCTAAGTAGACTCAAAAGATTCGTCTGACATGTACAGACAAACGGTGCAATTAGTTATTTTTTATTTATATTTAATATTCTATGCATGCGTCACAAAATTGATATGACGGAAAATCTTGGAAAAACTTTTAGAAAGTTTGTGAACTAAACGGAGCCTTAGCATAAGATTGATAACTTTTATTTATACTATAACTCCTAGCAAGTCGGATTTAGCCTGATGCAGCAATACAAGTCGCAGTACAAATCAATAATTAGCTTATACCAAATTCGTACAAGGTCGGACTTAACCGATGCAGCCTTACAAACAAAATATAAACTATGACAGTACTTACAAGTAAACCAGAGATCGGTCGATGCCGATGCAACCCTGCTTGTTTGAAGAACTCATCAGATTCTACGTTTCTGCCTACTCCTAAGGTTTTGTCCTAAGCCGAAAAGTTATATTGATTGATTGGATCTCCCTTTTAGAATTGTTGAGGTTTAATATTTATACCTAGGGCTTCGACATGAGTTCTAATCGAATAAGATCACAAAAACAAGAAAATGAAAGACATCGGATAACTTGGACTTCGATCTTTTCTTTCTGGTGAAGTCCGAAGTATTTAAGCCTCTCTTCATTCTTTCCTCTCCAGTGAAGTCCGACATGTTTAAGCCTCCTCGCGCTGGCATAGGCTTCCTGTTCCATTACTATTCTTTTTCTTCATCGCCAAGATGATTAACCGGTCACGATACAAATAGCTGATATGGATAAATCAGCCCAATCATCCTCTTTCCTTTACGGAATTACAAATAAATACACTTTACCAAATTTTGATGTCAACAGGATGAAGTCGGTAACCATTAGAACCAAAGAATCGATGTAGGAGCCGTAGGAAACTTCTGATGGCTGGAGAAGCAAGAACAACGCCGGCGACGAAGAACAGATAATAAAATGTTGGGGCTGGGAGAGGAAGAAGGGCTTCAGGTATATATATTCAAGGAGAATTAGAGCCCCCAACTCGAATTAAAGTTTTAGTCCTGGTTAGGGGCTCCAACCGGGACTAAAAAGTGACTTTTAGTCCAGATTGGACAATTAGACTGGGACTAAAAGTGTCCTGCTGCATAAGCCTGTGGCATAGCCATTGGACCTGGGACTTTAGTCTCGGTTGGTATCTAAAACTAAGAGTAATTCTACCTTCATTCTAGCACACAAAAATACCGAGACTATAGCCATAATCCGATGTGGTTCAAAGGTTTGTTCTGTACTAGTGAGTATCCACTGTTCAGATCTTCAATTCTCGAGTGTTCTCTAGTATGCTCGGCCATGATTTTGAAGATCTCGTTATCTTTTGGTCATCACCGGAGATACCTAGGCACGAGTTGGCTCGTGGATTTCTCATGTCATGGTTGTTCGCTTTTCAAGGTTTATTTTGTGATAGTGGCAAATATTTCGTAATAAATTTAAGGCTCCCATTCAGCCTCCCTCTGATCGCCATTTTTGGGGTCCTTTAAAATTGTAAGACTAGAATACATGGTTTTTTTTACGCTCCCACAGCTCAATAACTGTTGGGTAACAAATGATGATCAAGCTCTGGCCCCATCCGATTGATCCTATACTACTGCGGAGGATCAACATAGGAAAAGGTTAAATTAATTAGTGAATCAATAAATAACACATGGGAACGAAAACAAATAAGCAAAAAGCTCTGTCCACTACACCAACTTGTGTTACTATAGGTTGAAAAAAGTGTTACTAGCACTCTTAGTAACAAATCTTTTTGTGTTCCAATTGGCCATGTTATTATTGGCTGATTCATTGTAACACATTTATTTATATAGGAACATTTGCCTAGTGTTATAATAATTTTTGCTATAACACTTTTTTTTCTAGTAACACTTCATATCACGGTAGAATGAATAGTTTGTAACACATTTATTTGTCTCTCAGAACATGTGCCGAGTGTTAATGATTGTGTGCTGCAACACTTTTTTTCTAGTTCTAGTAATACTTTTACATTATGGTAGGGCACAATATGGATCAAAGGAACAAATGGTTTGTAACACTTGTTTCTGTCTATTGTAACATATTCAGATAATGAGAGAAATATTTATTATTTCACATATATATATGTGGCACACGGATATTATAGATTCACACAAATATAGGCAAATTGCAAAATCACATAAACCACAAATTTCAATAATAATAGCAAGATCCACATATCGTAGGATGATTTCAATCATAGTGCTTGTTCAAATCATACCATAGTATCTGTACATAAAGATATGGCTCTAGAGAGCAAAGACAAAATAGTCTATCCTAGAACATCAAGAACTAGATAGGATTTATAAATTCCATTGCTTCTTCCTTTCTTTGTACACATCGATGTATGAATTCAACCATTAATCATTTAAATCTGAAGAAAATATAAATCGTAATATTACATATTAGGCTACATATGTACATTGATGTAAAATTAAGAAAGCTAATTGTAAATACAAACATCAAAGGCCAAGCGATTGGGACTCATTTGGCTTAGGCATCACAAATATTGTTGCGCTCAGGCATGGGCCTCACTAGTGGTGTAAAATACAAAGAATGATTGGGAATTCCAAGCAAGTATCATGCACATCCCTGTTTTTCAAGCAAGTACCAAGCAAATTCAGCATGCAGAAGGCATAACAAACAATGTTAAATTACTAGCCACGCAACCACATTCTCAAGTAATTACATAATTACATTACTCCATCCTAGTAGGAGAGCAGTTGTCAAATCTCCAGTTCCCTGCATAGCATTATGGAGCCAGGTGAAAATGTAATTTATATACAAGTGATTGAATTATGCAGGCACATATATATCAATTCCAAATAATATATATCAATTCGGTAATATTAGTACTCTGTTAATACTTAAATTTACATAATTTCAGTTAGTATTTAGTACTGCTACCACTAAATATAATCTCACGGCCTTACTAGTCAATACTTAAATTCAGTTAGTACTTAGTACTGCTACCATGGTATAACACACAGAGCAGGAAAACTTACATGACTAGGTGGAATGTGCACACTCAAGGGTTTAGAGAAATAGTGTCAAAACTATAAGCCACAATCTCAGGACTTTCGTTCTGTACCTGCCGAGCAGACAACAGTTAGAAAAAATAGAGAGGCACACTTGCTTTGAAAGTGAACTAAGCCTACTTACACAGAATCTTTCTGTCAACTCGAATATAGACGCTAAGTCACTACAAAATTCAGTAGCACAAGCTACTAAGAGTTTGAAAATTTGTACTAATCCATGCAGAAAATTGTCAAAACCACAGGAAAATAACTCAGTGATAATCAATTTACACACCAAGGATCTATGGATTTAATAATACCTCAAGGCAACACCTTATGATAGAACCAAATTAATTCCTTGAGATGTGTAACATAGCTGCCACAATAAGGGGTGTAAATGTATGATGCAAAGTTTACCTCTAGCATCTCAAAGAATGGTGAAATAAAGAAAGCCTGGAGAAGATTGCCAAGGAGAGCTGGTGCTTGCTTCTCCAAGGAAGGCCTGTATCAGTAGTGTCAAGCAGTAGCATATGGCTTTGTTTACACAACCCAGTGCTTTGCTTACCTCAGTAGTGTCAATAAATAACACATGGTGACGAAAACAAATAAGAAAAAAGCTCTGTCATTTCTAGTTCGGGCTTTTCTCCACTTGGAAGGTTAAATTAATTAGTGAAGCAATAAATAACACATGGGGACGAAAACAAATAAGCAAAAAGCTCTATCATTTCTAGGTCGGGCTTTTCTCCACTTGGAAACGAGAAAAGCTTGCCGCCAGCTGGAAGACAAAAATGCCTTGCTATCTGTAGACTTGTAGTGGCATGAAAGATAGATCAACACTGCCCTTTTCTGCTTTGGTATGGTAGAAGTAACTTTATTACAATCACACTGCAACGAAGTGCGTAGCATATGTATACCTACAGCTAGCCTGCAGGGTGCTCGCCACCTTTGCTCAAAGCTCAATGGTTCCGACGTCAGGGTCAAGTAGGCAAGTCGTGCACTGTTTCTTCCACTGCTGGCTGCTGGCACGCATGGAGAGAGAGAGACGCACACATGCCAAGCTTTGCTACTGCATGCATGGATGATTCACCTTAAGATTTGTTTGGAATGCATTATTCTATATATGAACTTAGGACGCTGCAATGAAAGGTAGTATATCTAGTCACGGAGCTCCCCTACGCTTCGAAATTCAAATGAACCAAAACATTATATAAGTTCGGCCTTATATCGCCCCTCAAGTTTTCGTTTCTGAGGCATTACGTATTTCTTCATGTTCTCTGCAACACAGAGGCATGCGCAGTGCCCCGTGTCCATGTCACCATGTGAGAGCTAAATAATGGAGGCGCCGCACTACACGCGCATGTGAAGGAGATCGTTGCGTCGATCGGGTGACGGGTGGTGCCCTGCCGGTGAAACGAGAAAAGAGACAGGATTCTTTCGGCCCTTTCCTACTTCCTAGGCAGGCAGGCAAGCTGCTGCTTCTAAGCTTTGCTTGATGATGCTTTCCTCTTGCGGTCTCGCCTACTGACTCCAGCTGCGCACCACATGGCCTGGGCCTGGTGGGCAACGGAGACGGCGAGAAGAGGGTGATGGAGTACTTGCCGGTAGTGAGTGGCTGAAACTCTAAAGCTGAGATTAAAGTTTCTCTGAAGCTGACGACGATGATAAACATATAATGCTGCAACAGAAAACGGAGAGAATCAAAATCCCAAGTCCACACACGTGAATACTCAAGTTTCAGGGGGAGGCATTTGGAATATTTGATCAGTGGAATCCAAAAAAAAGAGGAGAGATGAAGAGTCACCAAACACTCAGTGGCCATGTACACCATCTCAAGCATCTCATTCTTTGTCCTTTGTTGTGGCAACGCTCTTCACCACCCTATATAATAGCTCACACTGGTGGTCGATCTCCTCGGTAGGTGTCGTCCGGCGGCCTCATCACATACCCTGTATAGCTTGCAGTGCCGCTCGATCTGGTGAGTGACTTGCTTAGGTTGAGCTAGCGTTTCTAGCTAGTTGGGACTATTTGCGATTGTGAATGTCTGCGTTCTTTGCACACAATAGACTTCTGTTGTAGTTGGAAGCCTGTGCAAACCAATGGGGATCCGTGCCACCACCATCGCTCTTTTCTGTGTTGTTTGCCTCGTCCAGCTTGTTCAGGCATCTACAATCTCCAGTGGAACCGCTGACGGCAAGGAGCGGTGGGGATACGTAGAAATTCGTCCGAGTAATAACCTTATGTTATCCACATACTATCTCTACCACCTTCGTTTGATTTGTTTTTGATTGTGTATCATCCGTTGGTGCTGATAACTCGACCCCTTCTGCAAATGTCTGTTTGTTTCACAGAGGCGAACCTCTTCTGGTGGTACTACCAGAGCCCGCAGCGAGTGTCGCCGCCAGAACAACCATGGCCGACCATCCTCTGGCTGCAAGGCGGTCCGGTAAGTAACTCTCTTCCAAGTTCCAACTCTCCTCTCATCTTGACGAATTCTTCATATATGAACCTTTTCCTTTCGTGGTCGTCGTCATCTCTTGTTGACTCTTGATCTGCAGGGACAGTCGAGCGTCGGGAATGGCAACTTCCTAGAGATCGGGCCTCTTGACGTCGACCTCAAGCCACGCAATTCGACGTGGCTGCAGAAAGCTGACCTTATATTTGTGGTCGGATCTCTCTCCCCCTCTCTGTGTTTTCAAGATTATGATCTACTCCGCCATGATGCTGATCCTGATCAACTCCGTGATGAAAATTGTAAATTGCGGCAGGAGAACCCGGTGGGTGTTGGGTACAGCTACGTGGAGGACGAGAGAGCGCTAGTGAAGACCGACCTGGAGGCGGCTGCGGACTTGACCGAGCTTCTCAAGGCTCTCATCAAGGAGCTACGGACTCTGCAGAGCAGCCCTCTGTTCCTCGTCGGCGAGTCCTACGGCGGCAAGATCGCTGCCTTGACCGGCGTCTCCATGGCAAGGGCCATCCGTGCTGGCACCCTCAAGATCACGCTTGGAGGTTAGCAGTAAAATATAGTTTTAGTTTGTACTCATCAACCTGCAGGTAACAAGAAGCATGCATTTTAATTGGTCTGCATTGTTCTCCCCACAGGTGTGGTGCTTGGCAATAGCTGGATCTCGCCGGACGATCATGCGGTGCGGATATACTAGTAGTATATGCTTGACATCATGATTTTAATCCATCTGCATCGCATCAAGTTCAATAACAATGCTAGCTCATGAACGAATAGCCGTTGAATTGTTTGCTCAATGCATGCATGCAGCTATCCTACCCTTTGCTGCTGAAGGACGTTTCGAGGCTGGATGACAACGCCGTCGGCAAGGCCATCATGTAAGCTACGCTATGCTCGCTACGGTTGCCATCTTTTTTATCCACCATCAATAATTGTACTGTTGAGGTTCGCTTGTCGGTGAACTGAAACTGGGATTATACATGCAATGTCAGGATGGCAGTGACGGCGAAGCAGCAAATGGAATCCGGGCAGTATGCAGCCTCCTATAAGACGTGGGTCGATCTGCTCGATTTGATCGACGCCAAGAGCGGCAACGTTGTAAGTGTCCGCAGTACTTTTGCTAATGAGTAGCTAGAGTGTACACAAGCATACGGAACTGAACATTAATTTACCTCAATGAGTTCGTGCAGAATATGGAGAACTTCATGGTGGACAATACGGTGAGCTCTGCAGGCTTATCATACTCAGTCACAAGACCATCGTCGTCATCACCGGGCAGCAGCCGAGCGGCGTTTATGGATGGCCCCAATACCAATACGACAACTGGCATCTTGAACGGGGTCATCAAGCAAAAACTCAACATCATCCCCAAGAACATCACGTCAGTGGCTCCTCCATGCATCTTCGTTCTTACATGCATGCCACGATCTCAAAACCTCAAGACATTTCTGCGCAAGCGTTGATCAGTATACAGTATCTATGTTTCATTGATTCCTGTCAATAATAATATCGTCATCTGATTGATCTACTGTGTGTGGGCAGGTGGCAAGATGTGTCGCTGCAGGTCTTTGACGCATTGGCCAACGACTTCATGAAGCCAGCCATCAACGAGGCAAGCGAACTATTATTGGCTCCAGCTACTTGATATATATGCTGGTGCTTTAAAATTTTGCTAATGGTGACGAATTCTTTCATGTTGATTGGCTCAATCCTGCTGCACGCAGGTTGATGAGCTGCTGTCATATGGTGTGAATGTGACAGTTTACCAGGGCCAGGTTAGGAGAAAATTAAGAAACTCGCTGATTTTCACTGGGATTATTTATTTTGTTATATGAATGACAATGCTAAGATTCCATTCTTCAAACTATGTAATTCCACACTGCTCATATTTTCTTTCCTGAAGCTTGACGTGATCTGCTCAACGCCTGGAACAGAAGCATGGGTGCAGAAGCTCAAGTAATTAAAGCTTCATCTGCCCATGCATTTATGCTAGTTCTTGCATAATTCAGACTAGTAATAATATATATAATTTCCTCATTTCACCTGCATAAATTCAGGTGGGAGGGTCTGCATAACTTCTTGAGCCAGCCAAGGAAGCCTTTGCATTACTGCCACCCTTACTATCTCACCAATGGCTTCGTCCGATCATACAAGAATCTGCACTTCTATTGGATCCTCGGAGCTGGACACAGGGTAAGTCGTCTACTTATCCACATGACAAAATTAAAGTCATCTGTCTATTGTCTGAAACTAAAGCTCAAGCGCTGCTCGTGTCATTTGCACTCTGCAGGTTCCTGTAGACAAGCCTTGCACTGCGCTGTACATGATCGGCAGCATAGTGCAGTCTCCGGCAAACTAGCTAGGTTGGTTAGGAAGATTGGTATCTATTGTGGTGCTGCACCAGCAAGCTTAAACTAGCTAGTAGTACGAGGATCACCTAATAATGGATTCATCAACTAGTAACGTTTGGTGGCTGTATCAATGAAGCCCTGATACGGATGTTGTATTTGCCTGTGTGTGGCCAGTAATTTGTTGGGGTTTGGAAGTTTGTTCGGTCTCTCAGGTCCTCGCTCCCAATCAGTGGGACTGACTTTTTCTTTCGAAAAGGAAGATTTTATTGCATCCCAAGAGCAGGACATCGAGTTCATACACGGCTTCAGAACAAAAATGCTCAGCCTGTGCATAAGTTAGGCACACAACTTAAGAAACAACAATTCTGACTTCTGAGCATACTCTAGTAAGACTTGGTCATCATCCATATGCCCGAGTAAAGAGATCCTTGGCTTTGTTCCAATTATCGCGATGCAGCCACAACTGTATCCTAAAACTCTAGCCGCTGAATGATTTAAAGTGGAAGGAAAAGATTTTATCAAGCTCCACATCAAAGGGTTAAGCTAGAAAACAAAGAATTCATTGAGAAAAAGATAGGGACATGCCAAAGAAAGATGATCATCTCATAAATGTATTTTGGAAATTTTACACGCCCACAACCTGTCATTTGATTTAGGAAAATTTGAAAACAACATTTTTCTGTATCTACATTAGCGGAGACTTAAAGTAGTCTTGATTATTTATACAAATATCAAAATCTTTCATTTTGCTTATTGTTTTATCAACCCAAATAAAATTTTCGGGTTGTGACAAAGTGACCAAAATGCCCCTAACTATTATAGTACAACCCTTCATAGTTATTTAAAAAAATTATAACTTTGCATATGAAGTTAAATGAAGACAATCTTTATATCAAAACTATAGCACTCAATACAATCTACAACTTTGAAGTTGGAAACTTTTTTATTGAAGACTATCTAAATTGTCAAAACTTCATTAAATTCTCAGATTTTAAAATTCAAATTTTAGATTGTCGAATGACCTCGGACATTGACACGAAATATATAAAAATTATAGTTATCAATACAATCCATAACTTTGATAAATGTAGAGCCCTAAATATCAATCTTATTTTCTTAGAATTCAAAATTTAAAAATTTAGAAATTTCAAATTACTTCAAACATTGACACTATCTATCCCACAAACATAAAATTTTAATTTTCAAATTTTAAAGTATAAAATAATAAACTAGATATTTAGGATTCTAAATGACTTTAGGTATTGTAAATTTAATGTCTAAAATTTGAGAACGTAAAAATGATTTTTCATAATCCAAACCATTTTCAATGAAAATGTTATCAACTTCCAAACAGTAGATCTCGCTTAATTCGTCTTTTTCCGTCTTCATATACAAAAGTTATGAATTTCTTAGATAACTATAAACTATTGTATTGTAATAGCTTGAGAACTATAGTCACTTTTAACTTCTCTCTTCCATGTACTCTAAATAATATTATTTTGATAAACAAAGTTTCAGCTATATAATTATGTAATTGAAGAGTATCATCTAGCAAAGACAATATTAACTAGTGTAGATCACCAAATACCGCAATAAAAAAGTGTTCTATAGCAAATTTACCCTATCTACAATTACGATATACGAACCGAGGCATATCATCCACTAATATGTTTAAGTGTAATTCACTTATTCAATCAGCAAAGATCTTTGGCTTTTTCAGTCATAGAACAATATTTTTTCTCATAAAAAATCAATATTAGCTGAAACCAGCGCTTCTTTTCAGACAAGCGAACAACACCTTAGTTGCCTACATCAACTACCAAGCCATCTACTGACATTAATTTCTTATGATCATTTTTCTTTTGAGTAAAATCTGCTGGCGGTACTCAAACTTGTTCGGCTGTGTTATCCCGATTTTTAAATTCACAAATCGACCATTTAGATCCTCGAACTTGTTTATTTGTGCCATCTCAGACCCTAAATTTGCAGATCGCTCATTTAGATCTTCAAACAATCATCGGTTGTGTCATTCTACTAAACATGCATATCACATATTTAGGTCCTCAAACTTGTTTGGTTGTGTCACCTCAGTTGTCCCAAAATATTGTAAATTCTATAAACTTGTAAAATCAAATTTTATTTAATTATAGAACTGTCCAAAAATTGTAAATCCAATTTTTTCTAGACTCATGTTAACATTTAGTTTAAATTAGAATAAAAGAAATCACCCTGCACTATTTTCTTTTAAATTTAACTAGAGTTTAATAACTAAATAGCCATATAAAAACATATGTGTCTATTTAGCTAATTGCAAAGTCAAAAACAAAAAGTATAGAGTGATTCTTTCATTTTAGTTTAAAGTACATGTCACAAGGAGTCTAACAAAAATTGAATTTAAGGTTTACAACTGTTGGATTGTAATATGGCAAGTGGGCCTGTCCACAATACCTATATATATGTACGCTGATCAATCACAATAATCATGTGAGAATTCCACCTAGGGTTATGCGGTGTTCCTTGGGGACAATCTCATCCCCTGGTCAGACAGATGACAGTGTCTCGGTCCAGTGCAGAGGCGGAATATCGAGTAGTTGCGAATGGAGTCGCCGAAGCCAGCTGGCTGCGTCAGCTCCTCCTAGAGCTTCGCTGTCCACTCCGTCGTGCTATAGTTGTTTATTGTGATAATGTCAGCGCCATTTATCTCTCCACCAACCCGGTTTAGCATCAGCGAACCAAGCACATTGAGTTCGACCTCCACTTCGTCAGAGAGCGAGTCGTCTTTGGTGAAGTCCGCGTCCTGCACATTCCCACTACGTCCCAGTACGCCGACATCATCACCAAAGGTTTGCCGACGTCCGTGTTCACAGAGTTTAGGTCTAGTCTTAATGTTCGCAGTGCTCCCAGTTCAGACTGCGGGGAAGTGTTGGATTATAATATGGCTAGTGGGCCTGTCCACGGTACCTATATATATGTACGCTGATCAATCACAATAATCATGTGAGAATTCCCCCAAATCTCCTTCTATCAACAACATTTAAGAACCGGGTGACACGATTGAATAAGTTTAATGATCCAAATGGATGATGTGAAAGTTTAGGAATCAGAATGATATAACTGAATAAGTTTGAGACTCAAACACAACGATTCATGAGTTTTGGGACCGAGAATGGATGATGTGCAAGTTTAGGGACCATAATGACATAACTGAACAAGTTTGAGGACTCAAACATAACGATTCGTGTGTTTTGGACAGCGATGAAATAGATGAACAAATTTAAGGATCTAAACAATCGACTTGCGAGTATGATCCAGAATGACAGAAACATAAGTTCAAGGACTGTTAGTGGATTGTACTCACTTCTTTTAATATAAGTAATTATATGTAATTTAATATTGTTCTAAATCATCTGTAATTGCTGCAGTAGCATGCAGAGTATATACTTAAAATTAGAGTGTAAAGATACATTTTTCCATAATTTCATCCATTAACTTCTTAATAAAATACACATAAAGTCATGTTTAAAAAAAATCCATTCATCAGCCGTCCAAACTACGAAAGCGGCTTTTCTTTATCTCTGCCACTAAACATGCCAAAAGGAATCGTTCACTTTACTCCCCACGCACAGCAAACTCACTCCCTCGCTCGGCTCCCTCGGCTCCGTTAAAAAGATACCCGCTACCTTGCTCCCCCCGCACCCATCCTCCCTCGCAAACCCCACCGCCGCCGCTGCCGCCGCCCCCATCCTTCGCTCCCTCCCCCCCCCCCCCCCCCCCCCCCCGGTTTCCTGCTCGCCCGACAGCCGCCCGCCCGCCGCCGCTGCCCCCATCCTCCCTCGCTCCGACAACGGTTTCCTGCTCCTCGGCCGGCCGGCCGACGGTAGTCCGCCCTCCCGACGGCAGCCTACAACAAGCCGATCCTGTTGCTCGCCTCCGGCCGTGGCCTACTGCTCGACTGACGGGAAGCTGCAGCGACGGTAGCTCGCCCGACGGCCGACTGCCCGCAAGCCGTCTCAGTTGCCCGCCCTGCTTCCTGCTTCTCCGTCTCCTGCTTTCCTGCTTCTCGAGCCACTGGGGAACACTCCCGGCCTCCGCCCGATAGTGATGCCTCAGTATCCCAATTTGGTGAGCTATATACCATATTATATCTAACCGATCCATGGTCATTTTTTGATTAACAGAATTTGATGCCTCGATGACTCGACTCTTTGATGATTATGAATGCATGGAGGAGGAACAAATAAATGATAACACACCCTTGCCTCAAATCAGTCCTGACCAACAACGGTAAATATTGATGCCTCATTATCCTATTTAATATTGATGCCTCATTTAATACATAACTCAACCATGGTCATTACATGATTTTTTTTCAGAAAGGATAGGACCAAGCCTTTTCACACTAGGCCAACCACACCAACGACACCATTATTTTATGACAGTGGTAAATTTCAACATTTTCTAACGTTCTATAAACCATATGAACTCTTTTGTTTATTTTTACCCGTAGTTCTACTAACTCAGAGATCAATTCACCTGTTGTTAATTGTTTCTATAGGATAAGTAATGCAGACCCAGAGATCAATTCACCTGATCGCTGCAGGTTTGGTTGCCGCTGTTGCTGCAATTCCTAGAAGCTGCTGCGACGTGGAGCGAGAAGACTAAAATGCCTTCAAGGCAGGCAGGACCTCTCCACCTATTATCTGAAGAATGCAGTATCGGAGAAGAGCGAGTCTTAGCATTTTGTTATAACTGTCTTTTGTTGTAGTATGACTTTTGAATATGTGGTGAACGGGTGAACGGTGCTGTAGCTTTTGCCCAAGTTGGCGTGTAAGATTTCTTTTATTTATGTGGCATCAAGTGGATTTTAGTTGCCCCAATACTGCTACTTCTTGTTTACTCCCTCCATCCATTTATCGGTGTCATCTAAACAAAAAAAAAGTTCTCCATCGTTTAAGCTCCGGATCTCGTCGCCAGGCGCTCGCGCTCCTCGTACCAAGCGCAGCAATTGATGCGACACTGTCCCTCCCTTCCCTCCCGTTAGCCGTCGTGATTCGTGAAACTGTCCAGTACACCACGCCTCCCACCACGCCGCCGTGCCGACCGAGTCGCTCCACCCTGCATGTGATGGATCTGCCTGCACTCCTGTGCCTTTGGCTGCGTTTAAATCAATTTGTAATTTAGAATTTTGACAATATAGTAACGAAAAATCTTTTTCAATAAGTGTCTAATTATGGTCCAAGTAGGTTTAAAACATTCGTCTCGTGATGTACATGTAAACTGTGCAAACATGCAAACATTTCGTCTATATTTAATGCTCCATACATGTGCCACAATATTTATGTGACTAGTTGCAATTGAAAGTTGGAGGGTATTTACACACGGCCTTTATCTGCCTCTGCCTGCATGCGAGTCGAATTATATTCTATTCCTGGCATATTTGCAGCATGAAACAAAGAGAGAGAGAAATGCCAGCTTACATAGCCATGTCTGTGGCGAGCAAAGGAAAGGGCACAGTTATTTTTAGAAAGTTCGAAATTTTCCACGATGCTACTGCATGCATGGACGAGGGACAGTGCGCGGTCGAATTTTCAGTCTTGTCTCAGCTCGCGCGGGTGATAGATGACGCGTTAACGGAGTTTTCAGGGGACAACAAAACGGTGCCTGACCACTTTGACCGGAGCGTATAGCATTTTCCAATGGATGATGACAGGTCTGCTGGGCGCTGCCTGTACTGTGCTGTGCTCCAATGAGCCCATCATGTAGACTAGCTCATGCTCACTCTGGTTTACGTAGACCATGTCCATGGACGGAGATGGGGTGGCGTGCTCCCATTGGCCGAACGAGAGGCCAGGCATGAACTGCACTGCCGCACCTGAGTGTTTCCACTGGTCCCTCCTCATCCGTTCGTCTCGTTCCCCTTCAGCAAAGAGAAAGATATAGAGAGGGAGGACAGGACGGGAGCAGGGCAGTGCCCGAGGGTGGAGGACGGGAGGGGAGCAGGGTAGCGCCCGAGGGGAGCAGGGTTTAGGGTTTAGGGTGGCAGCGCCCTTGCTGCACTCTTCCCTTCCCGAGTGACCGCAGCGCATAGCATTTTCCAATGGATGATGATAAGTCTGTTGGGCGCTGCCTGTACTGTGCTAGTGCTCCAATGAGCCGATCATGTAGACTAGCTCGTGCTCACTCTGGTTCACGTGGACCATGTGATAGGTCCAAAGAGGCTAGAAGGGGGTGAATAGCCTAATTAAAACTTCTACAAACAACACTTGATCAAACGGTTAGTAAAACAAAGGGCGAAGCGAATTATGCGGTAGCCTACTACAAATGCAAGCCTTCCTAACCGTTCTAGTTAAGTCTCTACAAACACACCCAATCTAGCCTAGGTTTCAACTACTTTACTCCTAAGTGAACAAGCACACTACAAGAACTACAACTACACAAGTGAAGTGCTCAAGGTAAAGTGATGAGTAGGAGTGATTATACCTTCGAGAAAAGTAGCTAGCCAATCACCAATGAGAATACCAATACACACGAAGGTGATGGTCACAATGAAGTCCAAATCAACACAATGGAGACAAGAGATTTATCCTGAGGTTCACATGCTTGCCGGCACGCTAGTCCCCGTTGTGTCGACCACTACTCGGTGGTTCGGTGGCTAATTGACAACCGATGTCAAGCTCAACCAATGAGCACCACTAGAACCTACCACGAGAAGGGTAACCCAATGACACGAGCAATCCACTAAGGTTACTTTTGGCACTCCACCGGGAAAGGCACCAAACCCCTCACAAGATCACCGAGAGTGGCCGGAGACAATCTCCAACTCCACCAAGCTTCTCCGCTGCTCCAAGCCATCTAGGTGACGGCAATCACCAAGAGAAATGAGAGAACTCCACAGCAAACACGATCAACATGTACCAATGAATGCAAAGATCAAAGCAATGCACTTGGATCAACACTCTAGCTCACAATAGATGAGATTTATGCAATCTAAGTGAGTGAGAGTGTTAGGAGAGTGTTCAAAGGATGTATCAACAAGTTAGAGAGCCAAGAGACTGAGTAAGAACCGGCCATGAGCTATTTATAGACTTGCACAAACAAACATAGCCGTTACTCACTTCTGCACACCGTCCGATGCTAAGCGTCGGACAGTCACACGAGGGCGTCGGACCAAAGCCCCCAGTCCGACGCTTTCTCCCCAACCAATCGTGTGCTGCCACGTCAGCTCGAACGTTTGAAATCGACCGTTGGCACCAGACCGTCGGATGGAGAACAATCATCCGGTGATCGTCAGACCCAGGCCATCGGACTAAAACGCTGCACTGTCCGACGTTTCCAGAGAGCTCCCCGAGAGCTAGAACACGTCAGACGATAGTCCGACGGTTGGCCTAGGACTAACAGGAGGAGTCTGACGCTCCAAATAGAGCCACGTGTCAAGTGCTTGAGCAGCAACGTCGGACGGTTGAGCAACAGTCCGAGGCCCAGAAAAACATCGTCCGACGGTCGCAACACGTGCACAGGGCAGTCAGCCGTCGGACCTTGGGGTATGGTCCGATGCTCGGCCTCCAGAGCGTCCGACGCTCTGGATTTAGGAGTTTTTTAGCCTGTATCAAGTCCTTTGCTTATGTTGGCTAGCACATGTTAATTATGAAACATTTTTTGAAGTGTGTTAGCCATTTTCAAAGAGTTTGGCAAAGGTTTTTAGGTTAGCCACTAGATCTAAATGCAATGCATGATCCAAACATCTATGGCACTTGGTAACCGTGTTAACCATGGAATAACTCCCCTCTTTATAGTACGGCTATCTATCCTAAATGTGATCACACTCTCTATATTGTCTTGATCACCAAAATGGAAAGAGCCCTATTGATATACCTTTGCCTTGAGTTCAATCCAAAACACCAAGTGTTGAAGCATTTGAATCTTGAGTTGATGGGCTTACACCAAGAGCTTGGATGCCTTCATTTGCTCCACACTTGATCTTCTAACCATACTTGTAATCAAATAAGTTAAGCACATGATTAGACGTTAGGTGTCATCAATTAACCAAAACCAAACATAGAGCTTTCAATCTTCCCCTTTTTGGTAATTGATGACAACCTCTTATAAAGATATTCAATGAATTCAATTTGGTACTAATAGCTCCCCCTACATATGTGCTAAGTGCTTGGATTTGAAAGGCTTTGCACATATGCATTGGATAAGAGGTGTGTGAGAGATATTACTACCACTTTGATGCTAAGGTTTAAGAATTGGACCTTTGAAGCGCGATACCATCGGAGTGCATGTATAAACCATCGTTAGCACCAAGGCTAGCTAGATTTCACTTGAAAGAACTCTTGCAACCAAAGATACTAGAATACCTCATGAAATCACATTATGAGCAAGGTTCTAGTACCACTTGGTAAAACCGGGAACTAGCTACCACTTCCTATGCATGCTAGTACTTCAATGCACCACACAACTTACATCTAGCATACACCAAGCAAGCAGGCATATTGAATTTAAATACAAATGCAATGCATCAAACATATGAATATGCACAATCAAATGCTTGCAAACATGCTTGTGAGCTTGCTCCCCCTAAGTATGAGATCCAAATTTTAAAAGTTTATGATCCCTCTCACTTGGCCTATAGCTCTCCCATCATCGGCCTAATGATGGTTCATTGCTCAACCATATCTTTGTACCATTCTCTCCCCCTTTGTCATCAATGACCACAAAAGGATAGCATGGGTAGGAAATGATTGGAAATCAATGGAGGGAACCTCTTGTTAGATTGTTTCAATTATCTTCCTTCTTTTAAGCATTTAGTTAGATTACATGCACAAATATATAACTCAGTTTGTCCTTTGGTAAGCTTCTTCACGTCACTAGGGGTTATCTTGTCAAAGTTGGCTTATATACTATAGTGCTCATATTCTAGTTAAATACTAGGTTCACAAGCCCACAAACTAATCACATGTCACTACTAGATCAAACAAGTCATAGAAACAATAGTAGTGACATATGATCTCAAAACATTTAGTTTGACATGAATGAGCCTATTAGGAAGAAAGTATGTCTATATGTTCTATACAAGTTCTAGTAATATATGAATGACATGCCCAACAATGATACCTTTACTTTTTTGGAGTAGAGGCAAGTCATATAGTGGGGGTGCTAGCTCAACTCATGTTGGAGAAATCAAGGATGTTCAATTCATTCTTCAATTTATAGAATCTTGCTTCATCAAGTGGCTTGGTGAGAACGTCGGCGAGTTGATCATCGGTGCCCACACTCTCAACTTGAATATCACCTTTGGCTTAGTGGTCTCTAATGAAGTGATGCCTCACATCAATATGCTTTGTTCTTGAATGTTGAACCGGATTGGTGGCTATCTTCACGACACTTTCATTATCACATAGCAATGGCACATTCTTGAATTTAATCACTCAATGTTGCCTCCATTCATAACAATTGTGCACAACAACTACCCGCACTAACATACTCGGCTTCGGCGGTAGAGAATGCAACCGTGTTTTGCTTCTTGGATGACCATGATACTAGTGATCTTCCCAACAATTGACATGTACCGGAAGTGCTCTTCCTATTGATCTTGCAACCCGCATAATCGGAGTCCGAATAACCAATCAATTCAAAGCTTGACCCCTTAGGATACCAAAGTCCAACATCGGGTGTGTGCTTAAGATATCTCAAGATCCTCTTGGTTGCCTTTAAATGACTCTCTCTAGGTGAAGCTTGATATCTTGCACATGCAAACACTAAACATCACATCCGGTCTAGAAGCGGTCACATAGAGTAAACTTCCAATCATAGACCTATACTTCTTTTGATCCACCATGTTTCCACTCTTGTCTTCATCAAGATTACCATTTGTGCCCACAGGTGTGCTAATAGATTTTGCATTTTCCATCACAAATTTCTTCAACATGTGCCTAATGTATTTGCTTTGGCTTATGAAAGTTCTATTCTTCAATTGCTTGATTTGAAGACCAAGGAAATAACTCAACTCTTCAATCATGGACATCTCAAACTCATTTGCCATCATTCTTCCAAACTCTTCACAAAAGTCTTGACTAGTTGAACCAAATATAATGTCATCAACATAGATTTGCAACACAAACAAATCTTTGCCAATTCTCTTGGTGAAGAGTGTGGTGTCAACCTTCCCCATTTTGAAACCCTTGGATAGCAAGAAATCTCTCAATCTTTCATACCATGCCCTTGGTGCTTGCTTCAAGCCATACAATACCTTTCTCAATTTGTAGACATGGTTGGGCTTCTTCTCATCTTCAAATCCCGGGGGTTACTCAACATATACCAACTCATTGATGAATCAATTCAAGAAAGCACTTTTGACATCCATTTGATAGAGCTTGATATCATGTGCACATGCATAGGCTAGAAGGATCCTAATTACTTCCAATCTTGCAACCAGAGCATATGTCTCTCCAAAGTCCAATCCTTCAACTTGAGTGTATCCTTGTGCAACTAATCTTGCCTTGTTTCTCACCACAATGCCATCTTGATGTTGCTTGTTCTTGAACACCCACTTGGTACCAATGACATTGTAATTCTTGGGCCTCTCAACTAGCTCCCAAACTTGGTTTCTTTCAAAGTTGTTGTGCTCTTCATGCATGGCATTTACCCAATCACTATCATTCTAAACTTTCTCAATGGTGGTTGGCTCTTCAAATGAAACAAAGGAAAAGTGCTCATAAAAGTTTGCTAACTTTGTTCTTGTTTGAACACCACTTCTAATGTCCCCAACAATTTGATCCAATGGATGATCTCTTGCAATATTGACCGGTTGGAGAACTTGGTTGCTTGAGCTAGGTTGACTTGCGTGAGATGGAATGGCTTGTTGATCATCATCTTGTTGAGCTTGAGTTTGATCATGAGAACCACTAGAGCTTACTTCATTTGGATTGCACATTGGATTGAGGTAGCACATGATCTTTGTCATCTTCATCTTCCACATCAACCACTTGTCTTGGCCGGATATCACCAATATCCATATTCTTCATGGCACTCACTAGTTGAGTTCCTCTCACATCATCTGGATTCTCATTTTCATCGAGAGCCATTGGTTTCATCAAATTCCACATCATGAACTTCTTCAATAAGTTTGGTGGAACGATTCTAAACTCTATAAACCTTGCTTGTAGTGGAGTAGCCAACTAGGAAACCTTCGTCACATTTCTTCTCAAATTTTCCCAATCTTGCATCCTTCTTCAATATGTAGCATTTGCAACCAAATACTCTAAAGTATGCAATGTTGGGCTTTCTTTCATTCAATAGCTCATATGGTGTCTTTTTCAATAGCCGGTGACAATAGAGCCGGTTGCTATAATAGCATGTCGTGTTGATTGCTTCGGCCCAAAAGTCCAAACTCACATTGTATTCACTAAGCATAGACCTTGCCATATCAATGAGTGTTTTATTCTTCCTCTCAACAAGGCCATTTGATTGAGGAGTGTACTTTGCCGAGAATTGATGTTTGATTCCAAACTCATCACATACCTCATCAATTCTTGCATTTCTAAATTCACTTCCATTGTCACTTCTCACACTCTTGATTGTCACTTCAAATTCATTTTGGCTTCTCTTGATGAAAGTCTTGAATATGCCAAACACTTCACTCTTGTCAAATACAAAGAAGACCCATGTGTATCTTGTGTAATCATCCACTATCACAAACCCATATTTGTTTCCACCAAGACTAGCATAGGTGGTTGGGCCAAATAGATCCATGTGCAATAACTCAAATGCTCTAAATGTACTCATCATGCTCTTGCTAGAATGTGTGTTTCCAACTTGCTTTCCCATTTGACAAGCACTACACAACTTATCTTTCTCAAATTGCACATTCTTCAATCCTTTCACTATGTCATGCTTGACCAATCTATTTAGTTGCTTCATTCCAACATGACCATGCCTTCTATGCCATAACCAACCCATACTTGATTTGGTGAATAAGCATATTGACAATTGAGCTTCACTAGCATTGAAATCCACCAAATAGAGATTGCCATACCGAAATCCCTTGAATATCAAATTGCTTCCATCAACACTATCAATCTCCACATCATCAACACCAAAGATGCATTTGAATCCCAAGTCACACAATTAAGCCACAGACAACAAGTTGAAGTTCAAGCTCTCTACTAGCAAGACATTAGAAATAGACATATCATTTGAAATTGCAATCTTTCTAACACCAATAACCTTGCCCTTGTTGTTGTCACCAAATGTGATACTATCAAGATTCCCATCTTCATTTGGCTTGATTGAATTGAACATGGTTGATTCTCCGGTCATGTGTTGAGTGCACCCACTATCAAGCACCCAATGCCTCCCACCGGACTTGTAGTTTATTACAAAGAAATCAATTAGATTTTGGTATCCAAGTTTGTTTGGGTCCTTGGAGGTTAGTAACCAAGCTCTTAGGCACCCAAATAGCCTTCTTCTTTGGGCTCTCCTTAGGTGCACCAATGTACTTGACTCTCACTCCCTTAGCACTATTTGTAAGCACATAGCAAGAATCAAGTCTAATGGATGACACATTAGGCTTGCTTTGCTTCGTCATCCTCTTCTTGCAATATTGCTCCTTGTGCCCCACTTGCTTGCAATAATAGCAAACCACACCATTTCCCTTCATAAAAGTAGTCTTATGAGGGACAAAGGCGGCTTTGCCCTTTTTGGGGGTATAGCCAAGACCCTCCTTGTTAATGGAGAACCTTTGACTACCCAACCACTTAAGCAAGCGGGCATCTCCACCATAGGCATTGCCTAAGGCCAGAGTGAGCTCATGCACCTCCTTCTTGAGGTTCTTGTTCTCAATCAAGATTGAGGCATCACAAGTGACACCAACATCCTTAGATGAGGTAGAGGTGGATGTGCTACAAGAAGTGTTAGTGGAGGCAACAACAATAGGTATATCAAATAAATCACAAGTAACACCTACGTCGCATGTTGTGGGCACATCCTCTATCTTAGCCAACTCCGAAAGTGAAGAGTGAGCCTTCTCAAGCTTGGAGTGAGCTTCTTTTAGGTTCTCATGGTCTTCCTTTAGACACTCATGAGAAGCACTAAGCTCATCAAAGGATTGCTCAAGGAGTTTCTTCTCCTTGGTCAAAGCTTTACATTCTTTCACTTTCTTCTTAAGATAAGATTGTGTGTCTCGCAACATGTCAAGGAGCTCCTTCTTAGAGAAGTCCTCCTCCTCACTCTCACTACCGCTCTCATTGGATTTGGATTGTACCTTAGATGACTTAGCCATGAGACAAGTCAGTGTAGAGTCAAAGAGAGATGGCTTGCTTTGGATAGCAAGACTAGTAATAGCCTTCTTCTTGGTGAGCTTGTGATCATCATCATTATCATCAGCATCGAAAGAAGAAGCATCACTATCCCATGTGACATAATAAGAATGCCACTTCTTCTTCTTGAATTGCATCTTCCAAATCTTCTCATAAGAAGTGCCATTTCCTCATCATCATCACTTGAGCTATCTTCATCATCACTTGAAATTTGCTTCTTTGCTTTGCCTTTATGCCTTGATGAAGTTGCCTTAAATGCAATGCTCTTCTTATCATTCTTGTCCTTCTTCTCATCCTCCTTCTCTTCCTTGACTCCTCCATCCTTCTCTACTCGGTATGTCTCATGTGTCATGACATCACCAAGCACTTGTGTTGGAGTCACCTTTAAGAGATCTTCCCTCACTATGATGGTAACCAATGTCTCAAAGCGAGGAGGAAAGGATCTCAAGAAGCGATGGGAGAAATCCTTGTCATCAATCTTCTCACCGAGAGCCTTGAGGTCACTAACAATAACACTCAACAAGTGGAACATCTCCGGTATGCTCTCATCATCTTTCATCTTGAAGCTTGTATATCTATCTTTGAGGATATATAGCTTGGCACTCTTGACGGCGGTGGTGCCCTCATATGTGTCCTCCAATTTCTTCCAAACCTCATATGCATACTCCAAGTCCTTGATTTGTTCAAAGACCTTCTCATCAAGAGCACTATAGATAGCATTGAGGGCTATGTCATTGAATTGAAGCTTCCGTTCTTCTCTTGGTGTGGGATCATTCACGTCAATCACAACAAAGTCCTTCTCAACAATCTCCCACATCTTTCTATTCATTGATTTCAAGTGAGCATTCATTTGCTTCTTCCAATAGCCATAGCTAGAACCATCAAACCGAGGTGGCTTGCCCAAATGGTTGATCAAATTGTTGTGAGCCATTCTTGACACCGAAGGATGTTAAGCCTTGCAACAACAGTGACCACGGTTCCGATACCAATTGATAGGTCCAAAGAGGCTAGGGGGTGAATAGCTTAATTAAAACTTCTACAAACAACACTTGATCAAGAGGTTAGTAAAACAAACGGCAAAGCGAATTATGCGCTAGCCTACTCCAAATGCAAGCCTTCCTAACCGTTCTAGTTAAGTCTCTAGAAACACACCCAATCTAGCCTAGGTTTCAACTACTTTACTCCTAAGTGAACAAGCACACTACAAGAACTACAACTACACAAGTGAAGTGCTCAAGGTAAAGGGATGAGTAGGAATGATTATACCTCCGAGAAAAGTAGCTAGCCAATCACCAATGAGAATACCAATACACACGAAGGTGATGGTCACAATGAAGTCCAAATCAACACAATGGAGACAAGAGATTTATCCCGAGGTTCACGTGCTTGCCGGCACGCTAGTCTCCGTTGTGTCGACCACTACTCGGTGGTTCGGTGGCTAATTGACAACCGATGTCAAGCTCAACCAATGAGCGCCACTAGAACCTACCACGAGAAGGGTAAATCAATGACACGAGCAATCCACTAGGGTTACCTTTGACACTCCGCCGGGGAAGGCACCAAACCCCTCACAAGATCACTGGGAGTGGCCGGAGATAATCTCCAACTCCGCCAAGCTCCTCCGCTGCTCCAAGCCATCTAGGTGACGGCAATCACCAAGAGAAATGAGAGAACTCCGCAGCAAACATGATCAACAAGTGCCAATGAATGCAAAGATCAAAGCAATGCACTTGGATCAACACTCTACCTCACAATGGATGAGATTTATGCAATCTAAGTGAGTGAGAGTGTTAGGAGAGTGCTCAAAGGATATATCAACAAGTTAGAGAGCCAAGAGACTGATTAAGAACCGGCCATGAGCTATTTATAGACTTGCACAAACAAACATAGCCATTACTCACTTCTGCGCACCGTCGGACGCTAAGCGTCGGATGATCACACGAGGGCGTGGGACCAAAGCCCCCAGTCCGATGCTTTCTCCCCAGCGAAACATGCGCTGTCACGTCAGCTCGAACATTTGAAATCGACCATTGGCACCAGACCGTCGGACAGAGAATAATCGTCCGGTGATCGTCAGACCCAAGCCGTCGGACTAAAACGCTGCACTGTCCGACGTTTCCGGAGAGCTCCCCGAGAGCTAGAACGCGTCGGACGATAGTCCAATGGTTGGTCTAGGACTAACAGGAAGAGTCCGACGCTCTAGATAGAGCCACGTGTCAAACTGTGCTTGAGCAGCAACGTCGGACGGCTGAGCAACAGTCCGACTCCCAGAAAAACATCGTCCAATGGTCACAACACGTGCACAGGGCAGTCAGCCATCGGACCCTGAGGTATGGTCCGACGCTCGGCCTCCAGAGCGTCTGACGCTCTGGATTTAGGAGTTTTTTAGACCGTGTCAAGTCCTTTGCTTATGTTGGCTAGCATATGTTAATTATGAAACATTTCTTGAAGTGTGTTAGCCATTTTTAAAGAGTTTTACAAAGGTTTGTAGGTTAGCCACTAGATCTAAATGCAATGCATGATCCAAACATCTATTGGCACTTGATAACCGTGTTAACCATGGAATAACTCCCCTCTTTATAGTACGGTTATGTATCCTAAATGTGATCACACTCTCTATAGTGTCTTGATCACCAAAATGGAAAGAGCCCTATTGATATACCTTTGCCTTGAGCTCAATCCAAAACACCAAGTGTTGAAGCATTTGAACCTTGAGTTGATGGACTTACACCAAGAGCTTAGATGCCTTCATTTGCTCCACACTTGATCTTCTAACCATACTTGTAATCAAATAACTTAAACATATGATTAGATGCTAGGGGTCATCAATTAACCAAAACCAAACATAGAGCTTTCACCATGTCCATGGAGGGAGATGGGGTGGCGCGCTCCCTTTGGCCGAACGAGAGGCCAGGCCTGAACTGCACTGCCGCACCTGAGTGTTCCGCTGGTCCTCATCCGTTCATCTCGTTCCCCTCCTTATCCGTTCATCCTCATCCGTTGGTCTCGTTCCCCTTCAGCAAAGAGAAAGATACAGAGAGGGAGGACGGGACGGGAGCAGCGCAGCGCCCGAGGGTAGGAGGACAGAACGGGAGCAGGGCAGCGCCCGAGGGGAGCAGGGTTTAGGGTTTAGGGTGGCAGCGCCCTTGCTGCACTCTTCCCTTCCCGAGTGACCGGAGCGCATAGCATTTTCCAATGGATGATGACAAGTCTGTTGGGCGCTGCCTATACTGTGCTAGTGCTCCAATGAGCCGATCATGTAGACTAGCTCGTGCTCACTCTAGTTCACGTGGACCATGTCCATGGACGGAGATGGGGTGGCGTGCTCCCATTGGCCGAACGAGAGGCCAGGCATGAACTCCACTGCCTCACCTGAGTGTTTCCGCTGGTCCCTCATCCTTCGTCCTCATCCATTCGTCTTGTTCCCCTCCTCATCTGTTCGTCCTCATCTGTTCGTCTCGTTTCCCTTCAGCAAAGAGAAAGATACAGAGAGGGAGGACGGGACGGGAGCAGGGCAGTGCCTGAGGGGAGCAGGGCAGCGCCCAAGGGTGGCAGCGCCCCTGCTGCACTCTTCCCTTCCCGAGTGACGTTGTGGCTCCACTTCCCTCCCTGCATTTGCCGCGTTGGGCTCATCGCTATTGGCGGTCCTTAGCAACATAAATATAACATCATTTTAATACTAAAACAAATAGAGAATAGGGTTTTATCTAACCTTTCCACGAGTTTTGTTGTGCACCTCACTTACAGAGATAGCACGTGTAAATGCATCAAAATATCAAGGAAAGCGCACTTCCAGGAAACGCATTCAAAAAAGGCGCAAATCAAGAATAAAAGAGAAAAGCCCATCAAAACATCAAACGGGACCCATCCGTAACCGCGGGGGAGGCCCAGGCCCAGGAGGCAACCGACCACCCAAAGGCGGTGGCCAGTTGCCACCTCCCAGGGACCGACCGCCCCCAGGGGCGGCTGCCCCCAGATGGCACTTTCCGGGCCCAGTTTTCAGCCACATGCTCAAGGCGGTTTGCTGATGGCGGTTTCACCTCCTACCATACTTAGAACACCCAAACCGCCCTTGATCAACTATAAATAGATGTGCTTCACCCCCTCCAAAACACACACCAACATTTGGAGCACTACACCTCACATTTCTTACTTGTTCTCTCTAGTTTAGTAGTAGTAGTAGAGCAAGGCAAAGCTATCGAGGAGAGCTTGTCTCCTTGGAGGAATCAAGAACATCTTGGTATGAATACACATCGGTTCTCCTCTATGAGCAAGCTCTTATCTTATTTATATAGCAATGCATCTGAGTTAGAGTATAGTCTTGTCCATATTATGATCATAACATGTAAACTAGTTCATAGTCTATGTGTTATGTTCTTGATATGTTCATCAAAGTTCTTCATCGTTCATCAAATTAGTATGAATAGAGGAAGAACTAAGGACGGGATAATAGTCCGTTGTGCTGTCATGGTTGCACCTAGCCGAGCCTATCAATCCGTAGGGTTGGGGTCCCGGAGGGCTAGGAGTTGTTTCCAATTACACGGGCGTGGTGCTCGGGTATGCGGGAATCAGCGGATATGTCGGTACCCCACGAGCAGAGGGGTAGGTGGGCAGGTGGTGACAGCCCTGTCCATCCCTAGCATTCCCCCACGTTCGGGTATTGAGTAGGAGTTCGTAAAGTCTCTATCGGCTGGCAGACCAGCTGCAGGGATCTCTCTATCATCCCAGACTTAGTCCTAATCCTAGTCTTATTAATTTGATGTAATTACTATTCGTTGCATAGCTGTATATGACCAATGCCTGCTCACGTAGTTATTCTTTATTCTTTATTTTATCTTTTATCCTTGAGGTTGCTCCGATGTGGGTGTCCACTATCTTATAAACCTGTTTTAACCCTTGCCTATGCTATGCCTACCTATGCATTCAATAAGTGATCATGTTTATACCAAAAGCTGGATGAATTCATCATGCCCTTCTACGGGAAATTATAAATACGACACCCTTGAATACTCACGGGTTGAAATGCTACAATGATAGTTCTGTGCACTTGCAGAGTAATCTTATTCCTTACTGAGCTATTGATTGGCGTACCTAAGTACTGTTACTTAAGGATTGTAATTCTTGTTGCACCCCACGGCGCCGTGCCACAGTTTTGCATATCGTAAGTAATGACGGTTAGGAAGGCCAATCTGGCACTTCTAACTGCTATTACCAGACTGCATTACCTAGGCCGGCGCCACTAAGGGCCAAGGATTACCTTTTTGAAGTAATGATGGTTGGGAATGTCAACTTATGTTTCTAGTATTAAGGACGGACCTTTAGTCTATCTTTAGTAGTAATGCTAAGAAATGCCAACAAGCATTTCTGGCGCCGTTGCTGGGGATGGACTTTTAGTCTATCTTTTGTAACGATGTTAAGAAATGCCAACAAGCATTTCTGGTGCCGTTGCCGGGGAGGGCAAAAAGAAAATATAAACATCTAGCTTTGGCATAAACTTTGACAGCAGAAAAGTCTGCAAGCGCACGGAAGTACCAGTCGTAGCACTTCACCCGGAAGTATTCAGGGTATCGAATTTTCCCAAAGGAATGGCTTATGTTAGAGGTCACTTAGCTAGTTGACCCTAGAAAAGATAGGAGGGTAACTTGGGTGGAGAGGATACACTAATTCAGGAAACACTAAGTGAAGATGACTTTCCCACTACTTGCCTGATTCAGGCCCACTGACGCACATGGTTTGCCAAGCGATACCAGTATCAGCGCTATTCCGCGGCCGAACGTGGGGGGATGTTGGTACGAGTGGACAGGGCTATCACCACCTGCCACCTACCCCTCTGCCTGTGGGCGCACGCAACAAACGAAGGTAGACTCTAACTTAGACACCACGTCTACAAAGGCGACTACTACTCTAGCGATGGCCAGGAACTTCTGTCTTTATCAAGAGTCCTCTTACTAGAGCACCCGTCTCAAGGACGAGCGACGATCCCACAAACAAGTAGTTTTATAAAAGTAACTCACTTAATGGATCAAAACTAGAATGCATCACAAACCTCTTACTTGAAGCAGCAAGATGGTTGTAGAGGTACAAGTTGGATGTGAGAGCCCACAGGTCCTGGCACTTCGTCCACCCGAGGGTAGAACTGCTTCGATCCCGCTCCCACTTCTCAAGCTTCTATCTCTCTCTCTAACCCTATACTAGCCTAGGTAGAAGCTAAACTAATGGAAAATTATGGCACTCCCTTCTTCTTCTCTATTGTATCAAGTTGTGTTGATGGAGGGAGTGGGGGCATCATTTTATAGCTTTATAGGACGGTTCCAGCGTAGATAAGTTTGGAAGGAGGTGAAACCGCCTTTGAGATACCGCCTAGAGCACCGCCTCCGAAGACTGGGCCCGGGAGGCCTTACCAGGGGGCGGCAGCACCTGGGGGCGGTCGGTCCCCGGGCTGGGCCCGCTGGCCACCGCTTTCGGGTGGTCGGTTTCTCCCTGGGCCTGGACCTCCCCCGTGGTTACGGATGGATCCAATTCAATTCTTAGGTGGGCTTTCTTGTTTTTGCGCTTTTTCTGAATATGCTTTCCGGTAATGCGCTTTCTTGTGAATTTTATGTATTTCCACGTGTCAGACCTGCAAGTTACATATACGACAAACTCAATGGAAAGGTTAGATAAAAGCCCTACCTTCTATTTATTTTTAGTATTAAAATGATGAGTGAATTTAGTTACTAAAGACCGCCAACAACTCCCCTATGTTTGGTCCTTTGCTCGTCCTCGAGTAAAGTGCTAAGGACCAAAAAAGGGTTCATTTTCCTTATTCAAAAAGATCTGTATATAGGTTATTCCAAGCTTCACCTAGATTTATGAACTTCAAGGTGTCTACCAGATTATCTTAGGTAATTGAAAAATAGAATAGCCTGGATTCAAATCCTCTTATTCTGTCCTTGCGTAGAAACTTGGGTTTTTGCAAGGCTGTGAAAACATAAAAATAGCTCATGCACCTTGAATGATTCTCTCGAATCGCTCATGTATGTGAGTGGTTCTTCACCAAGGCATGAAAAGGTAATACCTTCACATGGCCATCCTACCTCTAAAAAGGCTTATCTGGAGTTTTAGGTAGGAATGGAAATGATGCGGCACACTTACCCTGTATATGTTGTCGAGTCAAACCTCAGACCATACCGGAGAGAGTGCGTCATATTCCTAGATCAGAATGTGTATGGAGAATATGAAGGTGGAAACCTAATTCTAAATCTTTTTGATACTCTATGCATCATGATTCTCTCTCTCTCTCTCTCTCTCTCTTTTGAACGGGTATTTTGAAATCTTCTTCCCCGCTTATTTTCTGATGCCCCTTGGCATAGTCTCTTCCCTCTTTCTTTTTTTTAGCATAGTCCCATATTGGCATATGACATATTTTGAGATATCATGATGGATGAGTAAAGTTTTGCATCAAGAATGCGTGTTTCTTAGGATGAAAACAAAACTTTTATTTGGTGGAGAAAACTACGCAACTCCTAGTGTAAGAGTTGGCATATTTTTGGTGGATGGATGGATGCATGTTTTGTGCAACTCTCAAGGTGAGAATTGTCTTTTGGTGGGTGCATGTGAATTCTGATCTTGGGAGCATGAAACATCTCTCAACAGCGGTCACAAAATTTGACCGAACTCAACACAAAGTAAGTGGCATATGTGGAAGGTTTCATCATAAAGAATCATATATGGCCTTGGTAGATATTTGTTAATCATTCAAGGAGTATGCTATTGAATTTTTGTAAAATAAATCCCAAGTTCTTTGCAAGAATGAGTAAGCATCATGTCATCCTACTATATCTCACCCGTCAATTACTTAGATAAAAAGGGGTCCCTAAATAGTGTTCATAAATCTGTAGGAATATTAGCAGGGAATAAAAAGTATGCAAACATTTTGAACGTAGGAAGACATGTTTTGATTGAGTATGAAGGAGTCATCAATTTAAATTTTATCTTAAAAACTTTTTAGTGAGAGAGAGGAGAAATTTGCACAAACCGAATTCTGATTTTTTTTCTTTTGTGCAGTTTGAATTGGAGAGTCCTCCCCCACACTTATTTTCTTTCCTGTGTTGATTAGTCACAATATATAGAGAAAACAAGTGTGCAATATATATAAAGATAAAAGACTTCTATTCCATTGATAAGTCAAATAGGCACGTTACATTGAAAAGGGACATGATTAGAAAATAAAAGATCATGAAGAGAAAAAATGTGTGCCTAATTATTTGTGTAGCAGGAGCATTCTAAAGATATTTAGAGAATGTGCTCAACTCCTACTGTCTTAGCGATCCTGCGCAGCTGCTCTCCATAGCTGTGGCGCATCTCATCTAATTCATCCCTAAGACCTTCTACACTGAGATGAGCCTCGGCTATGCGAGTTTGTGCCTTAACAACATTCAGGCGCGTGCTTTTGATGCTAGCATTGAGCGAGGCGATGGTAGACCCCTTAGGAGGCTTCTCATTCTCACTATCGCTAAAGAAACCCTTAGGCTGCCCCCTAATTATTTTCCTTACAAACTTGCGCTTGGTGCCGGAAGGTTCGGCAGAGGGTGCCGGATTGCTAGAGGGAGCTTCACCCTTGCGAAAAAGACCCTTGGCATACCCCCCATCGGGTTTGCGTACTCCCCTAATGTTATAAGAGCGACTATCCTTAGCGGGAGACGACAGGGAAGGTAAACTGGAGGTAGAGGGCATCATGGCAGCACGTTTGCTAAGCCCGCTACTACTAGGAATCTTTCTCTTGAGGCCTAAAGCGCCGGTAGTTGGTCGGGTAGCAGTACTCTTCTTCTTGGCACCACCTTCGGGTGCCCGGAAGCGTGCCGTGGACTTCAAGCTTGATATGTTGCTGAAGTTATTGTAGGGGGTGGTAGAAAGGCTAGCGGCTTCTCTACTATGGCACGAGCTTCATCTCTCACAAAGGAATTCTCTTGATACGGTGCTATGTCTAGGTTAGCTATGGAACCAGGAGCTTGGATCAGTGAAAGAGCATAGTTAGACATGGTCAAAACTTTGTAGGTGGGAGAGCTTAGCAACCTTTGCCAGAGGGAGAGGAGAATGGTTTGGTGTGAAGAGAGGAGAGGCCTTTGTGATGATTATATAGGTTCTATCGTGGTCTCTGTTGAGGAAACAAAGTGACCGTAACCATGGACGCGATGTTGGAGCGATCAGAGGGAGGTACGAAAAAGATAGGCTCTGATTGAGCCAGCTAGGGGTGCGGCCGGTCCCGGGGGCAGTCGGTCCCCTAGGTCCGCCTGCCAGCCTCCGTCTTTTGCCCACGTATCTTGCTGATTGAGTAGATCTCTATCCCGGTTACGATCAAGTTTGATGCGCAGCAGATCAGTGTGATGGTGTATGTGATAAGGTGTGATATTTTTAAAAATAATGCTCAAGATTACACTATCATGCATTTATGAGAGAATATACCTATGATCAAGAAGATTTATGTATACACAAGGAAAGAGTATAGGAATTTTTAGATATATCATAAATGCAACACCAATGTTTTATAAAATAGCAAAATGTAAACGTAATAGATATGTTTGTTTTATTTGTTATATATGTATATTTTTTTATAAGTTTTTAGTAAACTCTTTAAAAGATATTATATTTATTTCATCAATAAAATTAGGTTCGGGTTCAAGGAATACCTTGAGACGTTGACCGTTTACCTTATGGATGTTTCCGTCATCGTCTTCTATTGTGATTGCTCCATGTGATGATACGTTGATGATGGTATAAGGTCCGTCCCATTTACTTCTGAGCTTACCTTTCCCGAATAATTTGACTCTTGAATTGAAGAGCAGAACTTTATCGCCTATTTTGAATTCTTGTGCTGGATTCTTCGATCATGCCATCTCTTTGTTCTTTCTTTGTAGAGTTTGGCACTATGATAGGCTTTTTTTCGCCATTCTTCTAGTTTTGTGACTTGTTTCTGCCTATGTTTACCAGCTGTCTTGAGATCCATATTCCAGGTTTTTACTGCCCAGTGAGCTCTATGTTCAAGCTCAACAGGCAAATGGCAACTTTTTTCATAGACCAGCTGATATGGTGACATCCCGATGGGGGTCTTGTAAGCTGTCCTGTATGCCCAGAGTGCATCAGGTAGCTTATCTTTCCATCCCTTTCCCATCTCGTTCACCGTTTTCTGAAGAATGTTTTTGATTTGTTTGTTTGAAGTTTTGGCTTGTCCACTGGTTTGGGGATGATAAGGAGTAGCTACATTGTGCTTGGCTCCCAGCTCTCGCAGGAATGCTCTGAAAGTCTTGTCTATGAAGTGTGAGCCCCCGTCACTTATCACCATCCTAGGTGTTCCAAAGCGGGGGAAGATCACTTCATGAAACATCTTTCTTGCATGTTTTGTATCTGCTGCTCGACAGGGTAGCGCTTCGACCCATTTTGATACGTAGTCTACTGCCACTAGGATGTACTCACAGTCTCCCGACTTCTGGAATGGTCCCATGAAGTCAATGCCCCAAACATCAAAGACTTCAATTTGGAGGTTGAAATGAAGGGGCATGGCATTGCGGGAGCTGATGTTGCCTTGCAGCTGACATTGTCGACACCTTCGGATGAATTCTTTGGTGTCGTTATACATTGTTGGCCAATAGAATCCGCATTGCCAAATTTTGCCTTGTGTGCGGAAAACTCCATAATGGCCCCCGTATGGTGCTGCATGACACCTCTCAATGATTTGTGCACCCTCGGCAGTAGGCACGCATCTTCTGAACAGTCCATCGGCACAAACCCGGTACAGGTAGGGTTCATCCCATAAGTGGCGTCTGCTTTCATATTCTAGCTTTTTTCTGGATTTGCCCAGGGGTACATACCCTGAAACCATGTAATTCACGATGTTTGCATATCATGGGTTTGTGTCGGTGAACATGTGGAGCATGTCGTCGCGTAAGAAGTCATTGATCTCCTGTTCCTGCATGTTAGTAACTTGCATACGCGAAAGATGGTCGGCAACGGTATTTTCTACTCCTTTCTTATCTTTTATTTCAATATCAAATTCTTGTAATAACAAGATCAAACGAGATTTAGCATCTTTCTTGGTGAGCAGATATTTTAAAGCGGCATGATCAGTATAAATAATTATCTTTGCTCCCACCAAGTAAGATCTAAATTTATCAATAGCAAAAACTACTATGAGGAGCTCCTTCTCGGTTGTGGCATAGTTAAGCTGAGGTCCTGTTAGAGTCTTGCTAGCGTAAGCGATCGCGTGATGCTTCTTATCTTTGGTTTGGCCAAGGACCGCACCAACAGCATAGTCATTAGCATCACACATGATTTCGAAGGGTAATGCCCAATCCGGAGGTTGGATTATGGGCGCCGAGATGAGTGCTTTCTTGATGGTTTCAAAAGCTTTCAAACACTCATCCGTGAACTCAAAAGGTACGTTTTTTTGCAAAACTTTGTCCAAATTCTCGAGGCAATGATCAAAAGTTTTTCCATAGACTAAAAAACCGTCCATGAAAACTTCCATGATCTCCTCAATCATTTCTGAAAAGATGGACATCATGCAACGTTGGAACGAAGCGGGTGCATTACATAGCCCAAACGATATTCTTCTATACGCATATGTTCCATACGGGCATGTGAAGGTTGTTTTGCTTTGATCGTCAGGATGGATGGGAATTTGGTGATAATCAGAATACCCATCAAGGAAGCAAAAGAAAGAGTGTTTCGCCAATCGCTCTAACATCTCATCAATGAAGGGCAATGGGAAGTGATCCTTTCGTGTTGCCGCATTGATTTTTCTGTAGTCAATGCACATCCTCCATCCTGTGACGGTCCGTTGTGGGATGAGCTCGTTCTTAGCGTTCTCAACTACCGCCATTCCTTCTTTCTTGGGAACCACTTGGACGGGGCTAACCCAGTCACTGTGTTGTACGGGATAAATGATCCCGGCATGAAGAAGTTTAAGGACTTCCTTCTTCACAACTTCCCGCATCGCATTATTGAGCCTACGCTGCGGTTCACGTGATGGTGTGCTCGCAGGGTCAATAGGGATACGATGGGTACAAAGTGTTGGGCTAATCCCCTTGAGATCTTGCAATGAATACCCAAAGATCGATCTATGTTTTTCTAAAACGGCAATAAGTCTAGCCGTCTCCTCATCTGAAAGCTTGTCACTAATGATGACGGGAGTGCTTTTGTTGCCATTTAGAAAAACGTAACGTAGTCCTTCAGGTAGGGTTTTTAGCTCAACGGGAGGTGGAGTCGGCACTTCCTCTTTAGGAAGGTCAAAGGTTTCTCCTACGTCATCCTCTTCTTCTACGAAGAAGTTATCATCTTTTTCTAAGGACGACTAAGGAGGCTCAAAAGGTGAAACTGACATAACCTACTCGGGCAGGGTAGGACAGGGGAGAGGGTCTGCCATCGAGTTTTTAGCGCGATAAAAAGGTATGGAATAATCATTCCTCCCCAGCTTAACATTCAATTCCCCTGTTCTTGTTGCATTGGAGAGAAATTTCTCCAGGAGATGCCCGATTAGCACGCTAAAGTCTATGTCATCAAAGATGTAAAAATCTAAAGTTAAGACAACGTCATCGTGCTGAATTTTGACGTTGTGAACCAACCCTTGTCCTAGCTGACAAGTACGCGAGCTATTTCTCATGGACAGGGTTGTAGGAGCAAAATGTCTATCATTCAGATGAGTGCGTGCAAAAGTCGTGGATATCAGATTTTCTCCTACCGTGGGGTTGTACAACATCTCCACCCAATCATCCTGGATTTTGCAACAGATGGTTCGCGAAGGGGAGCGAATCTGAATTACTTCAGATGAAGACTCCCTTTCGTTTGTCCATTCGTCACTCATGATAGCCGTCAACTCCCTAATGGATTCCTTTAAAGAATCGAGGCAAGGTTTTGGAGTGACAGGGACATGGGTGCTTCTTCTGTATGCATACTTCGAGACATTCCCATAATCATCGAAGAATTCGTCGTCGAAGTATGGAAGATCTGAAGGATGGAGACCTTCCTTCGGACCTTCTGATTCGGGTGAGGGTGTCTCTATAGGTAACGTTGGTTCGGCCTCGGCCGAAGAGACTTCCTCGTGACACAGCTCTGGCTCTACTCGGAGGGGTTCTAACGGAGGAGTGTTCTCTAGAATGCGATCTAAAAGAGCCTCTCCTTCGGCTGAGGTTTTGTGTGTGAACGACCCCCTGTGGCTATGTCAAGTTGTCGGGCAGATTCCTTGCTAAGTCCTAACCAAAAATGCTGCAAGAGCACATGGTTGGGAATAGACAAGTCTAGGCTAGATTTTGTTAAAATCATAAATCTTTGCCAAGCTGCACCTATGGATTCCTTCTCATGTTGTTGGAAGTTGAGAATCTCTTGACGTAGGGCAGCGATTCGGGATATAGGGAAGAATGCTACACAGAACTTGTTTCGCAATTCTTCCCAATCACCGGCTACCTTCCCTACATTGAGGGCGTACCGTTTTTTCGCTCTCTCATTAAGAGAGAAAGGAAACAATTTCCACCGCATTGTTTTATGTAACATGCCAACAATGGTTAGGCATGCACAGAGCTGCTCAAACTCCCTTAGGTGGTGATATGGGTTTTCGTAATCTAATCCTAAGAAGGTTTGTTCCCGAACCATAGCTATAAAAGCTGGGCGGAGTTCGTAACTTGAAGCTGTGATTGGCTTCGCGGATTGTGGAGGTTCAACGAACTCGCCCTTAAGAGCAGAAAGTTTGGAGACGGTGGGTTGCTCCATTGGATCAAAAGAGGTCAAAGAAGAGAAAGGTAAAAACAAAGGATACACGGGCAACTAGGTTCGGAGACTAAAAATAACAACCGTTCCCCGGCGACGGCGCCAGAAATGCTTGTTGGCGCTTCTTAGCGACAGCAGAAAAGTCTGTAAGCGCACGGAAGTACCGTCGTAGCACTTCACCCGGAAGTATTCAGGGTATCGAATTTTCCCAAAGGAACGGCTTATGTTAGAGGTCTCTTAGCTAGTTGACCCTAGAAAAGATAGGAGGGTAACTTGGGTGGAGAGGATACACTAAGTCAGGAAACACTAAGTGAAGATGACTTTCCCACTACTTGCCTGTTTCGGGCCCACTGACGCACCTGGTCTGCCAAGCGATACCAATATCAGCGCTATTCCGCGGCCAAACGTGGGGGGGGATGATGGTACGAGTAGACAGGGCTGTCACCACCTGCCACCTACCCCTCTGCCCGTGGGCGCGCGCAACAAACGAAGGTAGACTCCAACTTAGACACCACGTCTACGAAGGTGACTACTACTCTAGCGATGGCCAGGAACTTCTGTCTTTATCAGGAGTCCTCTTACTAGAGCACCCGTCTCAAGGACGAGCGACGATCCCACAAACAAGTAGCTTTATAAAAGTAACTCACTTAATTGATCAAAACTAGAATGTATCACAAACCTCTTACTTGAAGCAGCAAGATGGTTGTAGAAGTACAAGTTGGATGTGAGAGCCCACAGGTCCGGCACTTCGTCCACCCGAGGGTAAAACAGCTTCGACCCCGCTCCCACTTCTCAAGCTTATATCTCTCTCTCTTTCTAACCCTATACTAGCCTAGCTAGAAGCTAAACTAATGGAAAATTGTGGCACTCCCTTCTTCTTCTCTATTGTATCAAGTTGTGTTGATGGAGGGAGTGGGGGGCATCATTTTATAGCTTCATAGGACGGTTCCAGCGTAGCTAAGTTTAGAAGGAGGTGAAACCGCCTTTGGGATACCGCCTAAAGCACCGCCTCAGAAGACTGGGCCCGGGAGGCCTTACCAGGGGCGGCCGCACCTGGGGGCGGTCGGTCCCCGAGCTGGGCCCGCTGGCCACCGCCTTCGGGTGGTCGGTTTCTCCCTGGGTCTGGACCTCCCCGTGGTTACGAATGGATCCAATTTAATTCTTAGGTGGGCTTTCTTGTTTTTGCGCCTTTTCTGAATATGCTTTCCGGTAGTGCGGTTTCTTGTGAATTTTATGTATTTTCACGTGTCAGACCTGCAAGTTACATATACGACAAAACTCGTAAAATAGTTAGATAAAAGCCCTACCTTCTATTTATTTTTAGTATTAAAATAATGAGTGAATTTAGTTACTAAAGACCGCCAATACATGCGACGCTTCCCAAACACCTTCACTCACGCATAGCGTTCATCAACCTCTATTTACCTAGAGCCACCAAGCTATGATTTCCCTAAGTGCGTCCTCAGCAGTCAAAACGAAATCGCTAGCGTGGAAAGAATATAAAACGAAAAAAAATACAAGATGCTATTCTCTCTCATGTATGTGAGCATAGTGTCAGAGACAGTAAAGCTGTTGGAATCTGTGCGAGCATAGCGATTCAACACTCGCTAGCGAGACCCACCCTCTCTCATCCACGTGGTATAAAATTTAATTTAATTTGTGCTGGCGATTTAGCTCACCGTTGCAAAGGCCCTAAGCCGCTGCCACCACCGTCGCCTTTCCCCTCAATCCTATGGCTTCCACCGCTACCTAACCACATCATCAAGTCTCGGTTGCAAACCACCTATGGAATTGCAGCAGCGCACCATGGACGATGAGGCGAATGGCGGGTCGTCCGCCGGCGCCGACCGCAGTGGCGATGTGCTAGCGGATTTCTGCCCCCGGGAGGTCACCGTTCGGCACAACGATGAACGTGATGGTGTGGAAGCCACAGAGGCCGCGCAGCCGCTGGCGCTCGGTCCAGACAAAGATTTGCCCTCCTCACGCAGCAAGGTTTTGCCCTCCCCAACCTGCAATCTCTTACAACTGAATTTTTCCAGCTAATTTCCTGTATTTCTATTGTTTTCATCCTGTAAGTCTGTTTAGTTTCTGTCCTTCTAATGATACGTAGCAGACCCTCGGTAGACTTGGAAGATAGCATATAGTCACAAACCATTACCTGCGGAGATTTCGAGAGCTCTCAATAAGTCAAAATTCAATAAGTTTGATTCAGTAAATAAATAATATTTCCTTATCTCCTTGACCTATTGAGACCTTAGCAGTATGTAAGCATTGGTGATTAATCTACTTTCATGCTTTATGGCCAGAATTCTAAAAAAGAGAAGAAGAGGAAAAAGAGCCACAATAGTAACAGTACCACCAATATTTTGCCCTAAAGGTAAACCATACTTAACTGATCTTGAAAGATAAACTTCCATGGTTTTGTTATGATGTTCACTATATTTTTGGGACAAGTAGCTTTTCGTAGCAAAAGTGTGATAGTAACCAAGATGTCCAAGAAGAGATGCTTAAATGTGAATATGAAGAGACATCACTGGCTAGCAAATCTGAAAGATCAGTGTCAATTGTGGCTGTCCTGGAAGGTAATAGAATTGTTTTTCCTTTTTTAAACGTCACATTTCCTCAATCAGAGATGATACATTTTTCCTCAATCCTCCATGTCCCATCAATCCCCACCGTTCTTGCAGATGCAATTATTTAGCACACCAAAGGGTCCAGCCACTTTTTTTTCCCTTCCCCTTTACATACTTGGATGCTCATATGGTCTGACCTCTTGCTATTAAAACCAAATAATTAAAGGTCATTGCAAATCCAGGTTTATATTTTAGTCTAAAAACATGTATTATTACACATGCTTTATACTATTAAAATTCACTTTATATAATATAACCATCTCATATTTAATATTACCCTGAAACCTTTGGGAAAAGTTGTCATTCTCTACAGTGCTCTGGCGTAGAAATAGTATTCATAGACTCCAAACAGCAAGATGAAGAAAACCCCAAGTCAATACGATTTGTTATTTCTGTCTTGATCCACTTAAAGGTCCTTCGAATTTTCTCTTGTACAAATCCAGCACTTTTTCTTCATGTGTTACATTTTTCTTCTTTTTACAAATTATGCTTGCAACCAGCTGATCTCGACATTAGTGAGCCTATTAAAAAAATCCCTTATAAACCGGGAAAGGAACAAGTTGTGCTCAT
This sequence comes from Eremochloa ophiuroides, assembly GCA_038502445.1. Classification (NCBI taxonomy): domain Eukaryota; kingdom Viridiplantae; phylum Streptophyta; class Magnoliopsida; order Poales; family Poaceae; genus Eremochloa; species Eremochloa ophiuroides. Next base: position 36,715,934 of record JAHLJS010000003.1, read on the forward strand.
TGATGATGCTTTCATAGACAGGATGAACATAGAGTGCCTTTTTCAGCCGAATGCATTTTAAATGATCAGGTCATAGCATTTTTAAATGACCAGTTCACAACGTTACTTCTAACATATGAAATATTTTTTTTCCAAATATTTACATTTCCTGTTACCTTACTTGTGCAAGTCATAAATGCATACATTACCTTATTAAGGGCTCAAAATCATCTGAAGTTGAGGTCTTGTGGTAAGGTCCTCCTCGAGAATTCTCTTATCTCCAGAATCCTCAAGAGGGATGGTGATGATAAGATTAAAATGGAGGGCCTATATCCCACACATGACGAGAATGGAATTAGAACCATTGAGCAAAGGGATTTATCGTACCTAGACCATGACATGGTAAAAATCAATTTATATTATGATTTACCGTGTATACAAAATATATACTTGTCTGATGCAATATGTACAATACTTATTTAGGCGTTTATTCCAATAAACATTGAAGACACCCACTGGTATCTTGCCGTGGTGAATGCCAAAAAGCACGAGATACAAGTGCTTGCTTCAATGGGCAATACATTTGGTCGTCAAGACATAACTCTTACTGTGTGGGTGTATTTTGTTGCTACAAAGTGTTAATTATTTGTTAGTTTCATAAATTTATAATATATTTGTGAAGCTAAAGATATTGTTTTGTCTATATGTCTGCAGATCAAGGGACTGCAGAAACAAATAAATATTATATCGCAGCACAAGAATCTTAATAAAGATCACAAGTGGCTGGACATCCAGGTTTCTTCTTGGCCAGTTCGAAAGATACATTTCAAGCAGAAAATGCAGACAGACGGATTCGTGCCCAATATTGTATTTAATAGATTTTATTGTATTTATTGGACGTGTGATGTTTTTTTTGCTGCTGCAGTTGTTTATGGGGACTTTTTTTATTAAAGTATGTTGAACACTGGATTGGGGAAGGTTTTTCTAAAACCATAACTCAGGTATATTACAGAGGGTTACCGTAGGTTGTTACATGTACACTTAATGATGTGTATTATAAAATGATAATGCATCATATTTTGTAGGAAGATATGACACAATTCATGACAAAGTTGGCTGCTATTTTATTGTCGTCTAAGTTAAACAAGAGAAAGGGTTGTCTGTTAGTCAAAGTTGATGATGAAGCGATTGGAAACCTGTCTGATGTTAAAATACTGCAGAGCCCTAATAGTCCATGCAAGAGGAAAAAGTATCATCAAACTTCTGCAACATGCTCTCTTGATAAGGCTATGGACCCATTTTTATTGTGTGGCCTTTCCACGTTTGACATGCCAACGACTGTCGATACGGGACACTAGAGGTTCCCCACGGAGAAGAGACAAGAAGACCTAGTCCAATTAGGATTCTTTTCATGTAATCCTATTAGGACTAGTTTATAATCCTACTAGGATCGCTACTTTGTAAACCCACTAGGACTCATGCCCATTGGACTATATAAAGAAGGGCAGGGCTCCCTAGATCGGCAACAGCATAGATCTTCATACACCCTCATACACAGCAGACCCCACGGGATACAAGCGCAGGGCGCAACATATTATCCACCCCTGACTAGACGTAGGGCGCTGTGATTTTCTGGCGTACTGAACCAGTATAAATTGTTGTCTATCTACGTTTACCATCGAGTTCCTGCATACGCTGACACCCCTCTGAACAAATAACTATCCCGGGCACCCCCGAGATGGGCTATCGGTCGTAAAACACCGACAACGACCAAGGAAGATTTGATAGACATGTTATGTGACTATCTCATGACAATTAATGATGCTGAGCCATTGGAGTAAGCTTCTTATATTTTTTTAGTAGTAATAATATTATTTAAATGATCATATTATGAGTCATAACTTATTTTCTTATATGACTAGTTGGGTACGAAGCTTCCAACCTTACAATATCTCCATAACCGTTCGTCAACTCCAAACATCACTAAGGATGAATCAACCGATGCCCATAGAATGTTTCAACATGGGTGTGCGGCTACTTGTGTACAGGGAGAATAAAAGGTTGACAAGTGCTAATATGATGGTTTCAAGTCATTACATGGACCTTAGATTCAGTGTGGGTAAAGTGTTTTTTATTTATACTCTTGTGCATTTTTTAATTAAGTATCCATAGCAAGAAGCCTTTCTCACGTTTCGAAACGTATTTGTCTTTTGAGACAACATATGAATCTGCGCTAAAGCCACAGTCAGAGAAGCTTAATGTCCAAGAGTTGGCTAAATCATTAGAAACTTGGCTATATATGAAATATGATGCCTTACGTTGCAGATTTGTAAGGATGCCTTTCTATGATTATTGTGAGTCTCTTTTTGAAATACTAATTCCAATCGCTGTGGAGCTTCTTATGCCATGGAAAAGAGGAGGCCTTAACCTTTTTTGTTTGATCGTGAGGAAAAAACTCTCACTATGCTTTGATCCTACTCCTATTTCTGATTGGTACTGTAATGATTGGTACTGTAAAGATATGCCATACAAGCACTACGTGCATAGAATTATCAATGTTTCAAACGGTTATAGACGTGTAACGGAACAAGCCCCTAAACGTGTTGTTGATGTCTTTACATAGAAACATATACTCCTAAGTGGCATTCCAGTCATAGAAGATAGGTAACTTCATTTGAACCACATTTTATTATGCTATATATAGATATGAACCGTTAAGTTGAACATTTATTATGCTATAGTGATTTAGATGCTTTCATCCTTCTGCAATTTATGTCCGCATAGAACAATGGAAAACTCATGCCAATCTCCACGGTGAGCATAATACTTTTATGTCGTGGTCATATATTTTTATGTTGCCAACTTATTATTTCTGTTTCTCTTGTGCACAGGATGGCCAAAGATTATGGAAGAAATTTGTGATCGAACTGTTGACGTATGATGTGAATTCACGGTGATGCATGATTTCTCTATCCGTACGAGATTATCTTAATCGTATCACGGGCATAAGACAATAAAAGAAATAGTTATGGAGGACTTATCTATCGTGCCTTTATTTTAACATTTTGTTACTAGATTTGACCATTATTTATTTCAATGTGGCTCCAAACATTATGTTGCATCTGGCTATGTTAATTTATTTTGTCTTTATTCGACCCATTACTTTTTTATACTTTTATTGTATTGAAAATTTCAGCTTGACATACTATTTTTTTTAATTTTTATTATGTTGAATTACATTAAAAATTCTAAGATCCCATAGCAACGGGTATTTAGTCCAAGAAAAACAGTCGAAATCTCTAGTCCGGCCGCCAGCGCCGAGCGAGCCTGAGCCCTGACCGAGGCCCGAGTCTCATCTCAACCCGACGCGGCGCTGCGGCCCCCTGTTTTTTAGCCTTTCCTCTCCGTCGGCGACGCATACATCCGGCGAGCGGAAAAGGTCGGTAGATTTTTGTCGCTCCTATCCGGACGAGGAGATGCCGCGGATCCCTCGGATCAAGTTCCCCAAGCGGAATTTGAAAGCCCCATCCGCGCCAGGTGCTCTCCCTTTTTGGTTACCCCGGTTTGCTTCTCCAGATTGTCAGAGGATTTCTCTCGGTGTTTCTACTTTTTCTCGATTCCTTATTCATTCCTGCGTTGTTACAGCGCCGTCGCAGCCCGCAGATCAGCACGCGAACCTCGTGTCCCGGTTGGGTAAGTTCCAGATCCCTCTGAATTTCCTCGGCGAAACAGCGTTTGGGTGAATTCGGCTCGTCTTCTTAATTTGATTTGGGTAGTGATTTGTGAGTGGGCACACGCCTAGTTACGTCTTTCATTCTGCACGAATTCGTTGATTGATCCCTACAATGAATTGCATCGATTTTGTGGCATATTCGCTACTAGTAGTAGGAACTGTGCGTAGTGTAGATTTGGAATTCAGATGCGAGGGTTGGACCAGCGATCAATAAGGGCCTTAACCTAGCATAGATGGAACCCAGACTTGCTTGTGGCAATTTGTATCAGATTCATTCAACTGCATTGTGTTGTACCTGTAGTTTGCTTTTTGTGGAATTTGCTTACCAAAAGAAAGAGTTGAGCTATATTATTCGGGTCTACGGTCACTGCTGGTTAAAACAAGTATGTACACTCTTTTTTTTTTTGTTTATTGATCCCTATTAAAATTTTGGGTATAGTTGGGATAGGAGGATTGTATCGAGACAAATTCTTAATGTCCTTGACAAATAATAGGCGGTTCCTTATGTCAGATTCATAGAGGTACGTTGTGTTTCAATCAAATTTGGTGGTCATTTGTCATAAGGATTGTGCTGCTTTCAGATGTAGGGCTGCTGGTGGTTAGTTGAGCTTTTTCAATATTTAGTTTATACAGGACACTCTATCTTGGAATGCTCTTACTACTAGGGTTGAAAACGGACGGGAAAAAAAAATCCCTTCTTGATCTGTTCTGTTTTCTACTTTTGTCCCTACTGTTTTCATATTTGTAGATCCTGTTGCCGTATTTATGGAAATGGGAGAGTGGTCCGTCCATTTCCGTGGAATCCTGTTTTTATCCGCAACTGACCCTTATTTATTCTGTTTTTCATCTTGTTTCAATCTATATGAGATATGTCTAAAAAGTTATATGTTTATAAGCCTACTAATGACCAATTATGCATGTTAACATGTTACCACATGTCATGCTAGTGAATATTGGACCGATAACTTCTTACGAGTATATTATTTTGTGACTACTGACTTCGTTCATATATACTCGAGAATATTTGATCATATGGTTGTAGCTTAATTTCTCTCCATCTGTATTTGTCCATTTCCATATTTCTATATATCCCCATCCACTTTTAATTCCGTTTTTTCCCAAACCCGATCCCGTTTCCACTAAAAATATAGAAACAGAAATGGAAGAGGAGTTTTTCCGCCCATTTCCATCCGTTTTCAACCCTACTTACTATTGTTAACTTTTCAGTTACCAACCTTTTGCCCTCGAAATTTCAAATTCTTAAAAACCAATTTCAAACTAAATCTGAAAAAAAGCAATCTTCCTTGTCTAGCATCCCCTTGGTGCTGAGATTGCGCTAGGCATCCAGCCACATTCGTTGTCACTTGGTGTTTGAGTGTTTCCAATTATACCATAGGATTTGCTTTGCTTGAGATCTCTTGCATAGCCACTTGTTGGTTACCCATGTTTGCTTACTGTGTGCACTTTCATCTGATCTCAACCTAGCACCTTAGGTCCTGATTGGTTTTGCACCCAAGATGACCAACTAGTAACCTGGCCGAAGTTTAGTTTGCTAGCCAAAATTATGGCCACCAAGATTTTGGTCCTGATTTTGGTGACTTTGGCCATCAAAATGAACTAAAAGCCAGCGAAAATTTCTCACCAAACCAAACGGGGCCCAAATTTTATAAAGAGTAAAATGTACCCTGGGTACTTAAACTATTGGGGCATTATCATCTGGGTACTCGAACTAAAAAAGCTATCACCTGGGTACTTAAACTATTGGGGCATACCATCTGAGTACTCGAACTAAAAAAACTCACATCTGGGTACTTAAACTATTGGGCATTACCATCTGGGTACGCGAATGGGCCGTTGCCACCGCCAGGAGCGCAGGAAAATGAATTTTGATTCTTTTTCTTTTTCTGAAAATTGATGAATAGTGCTGAAATTTGTTATTTTTGTAAAAAGTAATTACAACTCTAAAAATTCTAAATTTTTTTGTGTAGCCTCTTCATGATGTACTCTACCTAGAAGAAATATGAAACTTGGAAAATGACAGGTGTATGTGGACCATATGATTTGGGCGCGCACAGGTAGGCCGCCTCTTTTTAGACATTTATTTATTTTAATTATTAAAATTCATGGAATATTTAAACATACAATAACTGTTCATTTTCCAAGTTTCATATTTGTCCTAGATAGAGTACATCATGGAGAGGCTACACAAAAATTTTTAGAATTTTTGGAGGTCTAATTATTTTTTTTACAAAAATAACAAATTTTAGCGATATTCATCCATTTTCAGAAAAAGAAAAAGAATCAAAATTCATTTTCCCGCTGGTGGCGGTGACAGCCCACTCGCGTACCCAGATGGTAATGCCCAATAGTTTAAGTACTCAGATGGGAGCTCTTGTAGTTTTGTATCCAGATGGTAATACCCTAATAGTTTAAGTACCCAGGTGGTGGCTTTTTCATCCTAGATGGTAATGTCCCAATAGTTTAAGTACCTAGGGTGCATTTTACTCTTTTACAAAAGCAGAATGTTGGCATGTCAGATCTTTTGGCACACAAGTCTAAAAAAAAGGATCTTTTTGGCACACGAGTAACATATACTGAATGCTGCATGATGCATTTATGCCTCCCCACCCCTGTTTCCCCTTGCACAAATAGCTCATCAATAATTTCTTACTATAATTTTATAGAGTGCTATATCTGGATGTTTTGCGAATTTGAATAACATCTGAGCTCTATGACTTGTCCACATTTGGAATTGTTGGAAGTACTTACATTGCTAGGGGGATGATGCACATGGTGTACTGAATGCTTAGTTAATCATCTCATAATTCTGAAGGAAAATAGTTCCCATAACAATATGTTTCTTTTTTAGGGGCTAAAGCAGAGACACCATCTTCTGGAGTGATTAAAAATTACCGCTTTAAATCAGATGTGCCTTCCCCACCTTCTCATACTGCCGTAGGAGGTCCAGCTTCACTCCTTCCTAAGCGTAAACCCCTGACTGAAGAAGAGATTGAGGCTATTATGGTATGCCTTTTGTTCACAGAAACTGAATATAAATGTAAATGCTATATTTGTTCTTAGCATTTGGTTTATTGAATTAATTCATTTTGTTTGATTTCAATCCATATAAGTTATACATCAAATTTGCATATTATTTATAATGTTGTCATTTGCCATGCATGGAACTTGAAAGTTAAGCTACAATCTTAATAATAATTGCAAAATGCATGCTTAATCCAGTTGCAAAAACTTAGTTTGTTGCTTAAACTCTTGTCATTTTAATGTTTAGAGTTGCAGCTCACTGAGTTTGTGTACATACTGTACATATAGCCCTAGGAAAATTCTGTGCCTCTAGAGCCCAGTCACTGTGACATCTGACAACCTGTCATGATACCTTTTTCTCCAATAATCAAAACTGTTTGTTTTGTGATTCTTTTGGTGTTTATTTGCAACTGTTAGGCAGTTGTCACTAGGCTAGTTATTCACAAAATACTGGAATTGGCTGTGGAGTTATTGATGTTGTTTCAACTTCAGTCCTTTTGACATGTGTAGGTTGCTAACCACTTTGTATAAATAATGGCCAGAGAATAACTGCATTTGTCACCATGTCAAGACCATGGAAATTTGACATTTTCTCAGTGTCCGCAAAACTATTGATATTTATATGAGCTTAATTAGTTCATTGCTGCTTTAAGCTTACCTGATATGGAATATGTAATCCACCAGATATAATTGCATAAATATTAAACCTTGCTTTCATTGCCACTTCCCCTTAAATCAATGTCTATCTTGCTTTCCTATAATGGACATGATTATTATTTTACCTTGATAGGCTCCCACGTCTGTGCATATAGAAATGGGACAAATTTCTTATCTGCTATTGCAATTTTGCTAAATCCTCTGTGGCTAGCTTGACAAAGTGGGTGTTTGTTTTCCCGGTCACTCCATGCAAAAATCAGTAGTAAATGGCTAGGAAGTATTTTGACCTTGAGAAAAGATGTTTCCCTTCCACTTATCTCCTTTGTATTGCATGAACACTCTATTATCCTGATTTGGGGTTTTAATAGATCCAATCAGTATTGATAAGTGGTCAAACTAAATTAATACTTCCTCCGTTCCAAATTATGAGACACTTTGGCATTTCTAGATTCATAGCTTCTGCTATGCATCTAGATATAGAATATATCTAGATTCATGACAAAAGCTATGAATCTAAAAATGTCAAAACGTCTTATAGTTTACGGTGGGAGTATTTTTCTCTTGAAGTAACACATTTTCTTTTTGTTTAACAATACAAATTCAGATATAGTCCACCATGATTGCATATTGAATTTTAGAAGTTATACTGCATATAGAATAACATTATATTTTTATGCATGCCACATAATTACTCTGGTTTATTTATTTCACCTCAAGGAACATGAATGTGTGTCTGTCAATTATAAAACTTGTCTGACTGGTTATATAACTTTATGGAATCTGTTATGCTCGTTAACATTGAAAATGCTCATCTACTTGCAGCTGGGGGGCTCCATCTGATATCACCTCATATGAATTGGAAATTCGAGGAACATCAATAAGATCGTATGCCGAAACTTATTTCCTTTGACCTTGTTTTCTTTTTATTCTGTCTGGATGAAGGCTGTTAAGACATTCATTTCCAGTATTCTGCACATGTAAGTGACCAAATCGTGAACACATTCAGTTCCTTGCAAAAGAAGTGTTGATCGTGGAATGGTTTTCCATAGATTACTTTGTTTTCGATGTTTTAAACTCTTGCCCCACCATAAGATCTGATGATCATGCGTTTTGAAGCATGCCTTTCTTGTGCCACAAGTCCCGTGTGTTTTTGGATAAGTTGTACCGTTGGTGACCCCGTGCTGCACCTTCCGATCCTGATTCCGTAGTAGTCCTCAATTTTGTTCGGGTGCTTCAGCGGTTCAAGCTTGCAGAAATCAACATATATACTCTAGTGGTTCATTTCTGGCACGGGCGCACAGGAAGCGAGCAGTTTCACCCAAAATTACATGTAGCCTGAGCTGAGCATACGGAGAGGGCGTGATTGGTTGCCCCGTTTGGCCCGTCTAAAGGGCATCCGGAATGGTGGGGTGCACTTACTCCGTGTTTGGTTCCCTTCCCCGCATTCGTTACCCGCACCCCCTCATTCCTCTTGCCGCCTCCATCCCGGCCGACTCTGTCTTCTCGGCTCGACCTTCGCTCTCCGTCTGGGACGGCGTGCTGCTTGGCGGGAACCCATGGTCGTCTGTGCGGGAGATGGCTCCATCCCTCGCATAAAAGGAGCGCGCGGGGTGCGTTAGGGTTGCCGCCACCATTTCTCCTCTGCTTCCTCCGGTTTGAGCTCTCCTTCTGTTGGTGCTAGAATTAGTGGTTGGTAACACCGGCTAGTAAACTTGTATTTGTGGTCGAGATCATGGATGGTGTGTAAGGGGGAACACAAAGGATTATACTGGTTCAGGCAATGTGCTGCCCTACGTCCAGTGGAGAGATCGGGTCATGTTGTCTTGCACCGGAGTTCTTGTAGCGAGAGAGGGAATATCTCCCAAGTCTCTTGTGCGGGTGTGCGTTGTGTTTGTGTTCTATGGTAGTGGGGTGTTGGAGCTACATGAGCCTGTCTATGGGCGATCCCTGCCCTCCCTTTTATAGCCACAAGGGAGAGGCAAGGTTACATGTTTTCTACTGTAGAGATCATGCTCGAAGTAGCGGTTGCCGTGAAGATCGGCGCTTGTCGCCAGCCATGGCTTCAACTTGGTACTATGGCAGCATGGTCGACGTCCTTCGGGCGGTTTTCCACTATCCGATTGATGATTTCCAAGGTGGCGCACAATGCTCAGCATGGTTGGGGCATGGTGTGGCGTCGTGGCGCTGTACCTGGTCACTGTTCACCTTGCACGATGTGGCTTGGGCGAGTGCCACCCCTCAGGGCGCCAACCCCTGGGGCTCGGGGACCTTGTTCCTTTGAGACGTGACAGCGTGGCGACGGAGTGCTCTTCTTCGGACACACTCCCTCCTGTGTGAGACGCCTCTAGGGGAGAGGTGGGCTTGGACAGGAGATTTGCTCAGTCTCCAATGCTGATGACATGGTTGGTGTCGCCCTTGCTCCTGTAGTGGTCAGACGCACGGGGTATGAGCTGTCCCAGTCACCGCCATGTAGCCTCCCTACGGGCCTATGGGATATAGGCTGGGCGTTTCACTGTACGCTGCCCTTGGGACGGTATGGTGGTAGTGGGGCCGTCAGATCATGTGTCAGGCATTGCTCAGTAGTTGGTACGGCGGACGTGCGCGTGTGAGGCGCGGTCGTGTTGAGTGGTCCACTTGATGGGACCGTGCTTGTAAAGTGGTCAGGGGTCCCTTGGGACGCAAGATTATCTGCTGACGTCAGCGAGGGCTCGGGCGCAGCGGAAGTATCCGAGAGGCTTTACTCCGATGGGAGGGGGGTCGGGCGAATCGGAGAATTGCGCCCGAGGTTGCTGCGTATAGTGGGAGGCTCGGGCGAATCGAAAGATGGCGCCCGAGGGTACTGTTTTCCCGAGCCTCATCGTCGAGGGCTCGGGCGAATCGGAGAATCCCTCCCGCGGGGTCTGCGTGCCCGAGGGGGGTAGTGTACTTGTGCGGTATTAGCATATGCCTTATGGGCGGCACCAGCGTGGGCCTTTGTTGGGCCTGCTTGGGCCAGGCTTTATCTAGGAAGTGTGTTTTTTGCGTTGAAATTGGGTACCCTATACTTTGGTACCCGACAGTAGCCCCCGAACCTGTGGTGGAGTGAGGGGCACTCCTCCAGAGGCTCAAGTTAGTTTCTGCCGTCGGGTTGGATAAGTTTTTGTGTTTTATCCGGTGGGTGCACGCGAGCGCACCCGTCGGGTGTAGCCCCAGAGGCCTTGGAGGGATGGTGCATCCCTTCAAGTTTTGGAAATCGCGTGCGTGCGACCTCGAGTGCTTTCTTCTTGTTTGCTGGTGATTCGTGCCGTGGTAAATGCGCATGGGGTTAGAACCCCCCGAGCCCCGAGCCATGGCTGAGAGCTATGGGTGCTCTGCTTGTGGTGGCGTGGCATAGCCCCTGAGCCTCTGCCATGGGCATGAGGTCGATCAGAAGCACTCGCCATCCTGCCGTGGTGCAAGGGGAGCCCCCGAGCCTCTGCTTAGTGCAAGAGGGCGGTCGGAGCCTTCCTTGTCTTTTCGTTTTTTCGCCCCTCAAGCTCTTTCTTCGAAAAGAGGAGGGTTTGGCCATGCCAGACTTCCCACGGTGGGCGCAAGTCGGCATTTCTGGTGAGCTACAAACGGGTTGGTCCAAGTGGAGGTCCGTGCCCCGTTCGTTGGGGGTCGGCTAGTGGCCGGAGCACACTCCAATCATTTCCCGAGGGTTGACTTGCGTATCTTGGGTCCCTTCGACGGGTCCCGAGGGCTCGGTGCCTCCCTCCGAGGGGATTCCGCGTGGTCAACACACTCCTGGGACTTGGACACAGGTCGGGATGTCCCTCTTGGCGCTCGGGCGCGCCGAGATATTGACCGTTTTGGTGGTCCATCCGCTAACTATCCCTAACTCAGTTATCCCTGGGGCGACTGTTGAGCCTCTGTGGGGCCAGCCTTCGAACACCTAGGAACGTAGCGGGCGCCCGAGCCCGGTGTTCCTTCGTCGGGAAGGATGTGTTCGGCGGAATCGAGGTGCTGGGCATAATGATTCAGCGCGCCTTTTGAGGCGTGAAACCTAACGGACGCGACGGTTCGAAGCTGACGGGGCGATTGCGTGTGCACGTCTAGTGGTGATACAGGGGATCGTGGCGGCCCCCATGCATTTAATGCGGTGGATTTACCCTGCCAGTTGCGATTCGTGACTTGGGTATAATACGGAAAAACGCACCTTTTCTTTTCTACCTTGGCCATTTGCCATCGCCTTCCATCTCCGTCGCCCCGTAGTCGCCGGTTGCCAGAGAGAGAGAGAGAGAGCTAGGTTTCCGTCACCGCTGCGGCCCGCCGCCGTCAAGCCTCCTTTCCCACCACCGCGCCTCCTTTCCTCCGCCGCTCATGGCTTCCTCGGGGCCTTCCGCGTGGAGGAATCTCCCCGTCGAGCCGTGGCCTCGCTCCACGGTGATGACGGCAAAACTGGAGAAGCTGGTGGAGCAGGGGTTGCTCCACCCTATTTCCGGCATGGGCCCGCCGGAATGGATCGCGCCATCTGCCGACCACTACGAGCCGGACCCGCCGGTTGGTTACGTTGTGAGCTTCATGGCTTTCCATGAGCGGGGGCTCGGGATGCCGCCCAACAAGCTCGCCCGCGCGCTCATGCATTATTACGGGGTGGAGCTGCACAACCTCTACCCCAACGGCATCGCGCAGGCGGCGATCTTCGTCGCGCTGTGCGAGGGGTTCATGGGGTTGTCGGCGCAATGGCTCCTGTGGCTCCACCTCTTCAAGGTGGACATCTTCGTCAAGACGACGCCGCAGCAGATTCCTCAGGCCGGCGGTTGCGCCATCTTCCTGCGCGACCCTGGTCGAGGAAGGGAGTACATTCCAGCGAAGGCCACCACCTCCAACAAGGGTTGGCACGAGGGGTAGTTCTACTTGAGGAACGACGACGGCGCGTTCCCCCTACACTGACAAGGTGATCAAGGAGGTCCCCCGCCATTGGAGCTATGGTCCCGATAAGCGATCGAGGAAGCACGTGCCATCGCTTCTTGACCTTGTCAGGATTTTGAACAACCATGGCGTCACGGCAGCCGGGGTGGCGGCTCAGTTCCATCAATGGGCCATGCTGCCCTTGATGCGCCGGGCGCACCGAATGGACCGCATGGTGCCGGACTCGCCACGGGAGGGCACCTCAATGCTCCTGCAGGACATCAGCCCCTTGGAGGTCCTCCGGCGGGTTCAGCGCACTGCTGAGCGACGTCCCTTCATGGGCCGACATGATGCGGGTGCCGATGCGGCCTCACCGGTTCACTTTGTAAGTCTCGCTGACTCCTCTCTTTCTTCCTCGCGGTCTTCTTCTTACTCCTGCTAACCCGTTTGCGTCTTTTGCCTCTGTCAGCAAGGGCTCAAGCGAGTGATCAAATCGATCGAGCCGCCTGTCCCTGAGGACACGGCGCGCAGGGCGGTGAATTGTGCCCACAACGAGGAGGTGAAGAAGAAGAAGGACGACGAGAAAGAGAAGAAGAAGAAGAAGAAGAGGCTCTCCCGCGAGGCGCCGGGAGCAGGAGAGGGAGGGACTCCCAATCGAGGAGTCCCTCGAGGAGGAAGATGAAGATGATGACGACGACGACCCCTACGATGGCGTCGACTGGGTCATGGCGGCCGTAGAGCCGGTGGTGGGCACCGACGAGCCAGGGCAAGGCCCCCATGTCTCCGCGTGTCGGAGGAAGTGCCGGACATCGGAGCCCGAGCCCCTGGGCGCAGCCCATGGTGACCGCGTCTGGGGCCGAGGCTTCGAGCGGCGAGGCGTTCAGCGCTGGGCCCTTCACGGTCGGTGCGCCCGAGGAGCCCTTGGAGGGGCCAGGAACGGGCTTAGGCTCGGCGCCCGAGGTGCCGTGGGACGCTTCCCCTGCGGGCGCCGGTGGTGACGTCCTAGGAACCCGCGGTGGGCCAGACTCCCGTCCGAAGCACACAAGGGGATGTCCCGGCGCCGGGGGACGGCAGGAGTGCGAAGCGGACCCCGCCCACCTCCGAGCTGGGGGAGGCTCGCACCTCGGACTTTGAGTTGGGGTCCTCTCAGACGAGGACGTCTCCACCGAGGGGTGCCAGCGAGAGCTCGGCAGCCGTGGCCTGCACCGAGCTTCAGCCGTCCACGGAGCCCCGCACCGAGCTTCAGCCGTCCACCGAGCTTCGGCCGAGGCCCGCACCGAGCCAGCCGGGGCGAGCCCCGACGTAGAGATGCTGCCCTCCCCGCCGCCGCTTGCGCAGCCCGGAGCGTCGATCGGAACGAGCACCCCTGTGAGCTCCGCGGTGGTCGTGAAGAAGACGTCGCTCCCCTAGACCAAGTTAGTCACTCTCCGAATTCATTCAGTTGTTTTTTGTCTTTCATTTCGGGTGTCGATTTCTTTCCCCTTTCTCATTTAGGAAGCGCAAGGGGCCGAGCCTCCAGGTTTCGCACCAGAAGACTCTGAAGGTGCAAGCCCGGAGCACTGCCGGAAGGGGAGACCGGTTGGCGGCCGAGGAGGTTCCCTTGGTGGAGGCCCATCAAGCCGTGGGCCCGGTGGCGGCGGCCGAGCCAGTTCCACCCTCTGGGGTCATGGTGATGGTGGCCATCGTTGCTGCGCCTATAGCCTCGGCCGCTACCGAGGAGGTGGCCCCGCCGTCGTCTCCCGAGACTCCCCTTGTCGCTTCTGGGGATGCTTCAGGCGCGCCGGTGGCTGCTCTTGTGCCGGAGCCTTCCGATGCCGGTGTCGCGGCCATGGACGTCGACGTCCCTCCTCCGGCGGAGACCACGCTGCCTCCCCCCGCGGACTCCATGGCATTGGTCCTTCGGGGGGGCGCCCCCTCAGGAGCTGACCAGCTCCCGCGTCGAGTGGCGAAGCCGGGCCTACCCCGAGGCCCCGCCGGTCTTCACTTTGTGGGGCGACGTCGAGGGCGCGCGGTGGGACAACATCCAGGACGTCGGATCTAGCTGGGCGCAGGGCCTGCGCCTTATCAGCGGACTCCATCGATTCGGAGTTTTCAGCGCAACTCCAGTTTTGTGCACCCCGTTCATTTGGTATGTTGTTTCGAAGTTCGAGTTTACATTTCTGCTTGCTTGCTTTGTCTCTCATTTCTTCCAGGATCTCATGATGACTTCCCACGAGAAGTCCTGCTTCCTCCGCCTCGGCCTCGTCCTCTGGAAGCATCTTGAGCTCAAGGGGTAGGCCCTTGCCCGCTCCCAAGAGGAGCTTGCCCATGCAACCGCCCAGCTAGCCGACCTGAGCATCGACCGAGCATCTTTAAAAGACGAGGTCATGAGGGCTCGGGATCAGGTCGCCCCTTGGAGGAGAAGGTCCGAGAGCTGGAGGCCGCCCTGACAGAGGCCACCCAGGAGCGGGACGCCGCAAGGACGCTTGCCTCTGAGAAGGCCGCCATCGCCGAGGTCCTGGCCGCGGACCTGGACCGGAGATTGAAGGTATGCCTTACCCTTTCTCTCTTTATCCGGCTCGGTTGCTTCATGTTCTTTACTATCCCCTGTCTGGCTTGTCGTTGCAGCTCTGAGAGTGGAGGCCACCAGTGCCCAAGGGACCATTACCGCCCTCTCCACCGCCCATGATGCCGAGGTTGCCGAACACGCCGAGTTGCCGACGGTGGCTCGTGCGCTATGAGATGCCTTCGGCACTCATGGGGAGTCCTCGGGGAGCTCTCTTCGGAGCCGCCTGGATGCCCTCCATGGGCAAGTGGGCGACCGGGTCAAGCAAGCCCTCAAGAACGGCGTCCTAGAAGACGCTGGCGGTGGCAAAGTCACACTACGACAACTTTGATGCCGACGCCATCAGCGAGGGCTTCCTTGAGGCTTCCGACGATGAGCTTCTGGCGCTAATCAATTCAATGGAGACCCTCGTAGTGGCGCTGGCGGCCCTTCTTGAGGAAGACATTGAAATCCCCCTGAACCTAGGTTGAGAGAGAGTTGGGCCATCGAGCCCGTTTGTAAAAAACACTGTGTCAAGTCGTGGGAAACAAACATGTGGCCCTTCGAGGCCTTAACGTTTATGTAGATGTTCACACATTTGTTTTTGTTTTTTCCTAAGATAGCTTTTTGCGTGACACTGAGCCTGGGCCATCGAGTCTCGGGGATTTTTTGGCATCATAGCTTAGCAGCGTAGGTGCCGTCGTAACCCGAGGGCTTCGTTTAGCTAAGTACTTAGGAAAAATCGTTGCTTGAATTTTACCCTCCCCCCTCCCCCCCCCGCTTTTGCTAATGTCAAACTTATTAGTCTTAACCGAGCACGAGTTATCCCTTGGGTGTAGAGTGGTGAGTGGAGATGTCGTATCCCGGAGGCGTAGGCGGTCTCGCAGCTCGGCCGGCTCTGCCTTCGCAACTTCTCTTGCTCTTTTAAGTCCTATAAGTTTGTGTTTAGTCCAAGTGAGGAATAGGCTCAGAAATTCGTTTGAAAAATTTTGGAAAAGTTCGTTGGATCCCGGGATCGTCCAGGGATTCCCCCCATCCTAGCCCCCGAAGAGGCTTGGCCCTGCCGAAGGCAAGGCCAAGGCTCACTTATTCTTACAAGTTCATCCTTTCTCGAGGGTGGGTTCGGACTTGAATCTTAAAATCATGCATAAAAAAGGTGAGTTTTTATTGATCTCAAGATTTTACAGGATGTACAACGCTTGAAAGCTTAAGGGTAGAAGCGACATGGCTGTTCTATGTTCCAAGCGTTGTTGTAGACTTCACCCTTCTTGTTGGCCAGCGTCCCTAGGTCGCAGCACCTCGGCAATGATGAACGGTCCTTCCCACAGCGGCGTCAGCTTGTGGTGCCCCTTGTTGCTTTGCCTCAGCCGCAGCACCAAGTCATCCACATTGAAGGCTCGGCCTCGGATACGCCGGGCATGGTATCTCCAGTAGGGACTGCTGGTATTTGGTAGAGTGCAGCAGGGTGATGTCCCGAGCCTCGTCGACCTGGTCCAGCGCGTCTTCTCGAGAGGTCTGGTTGCCGTCGTAGGCCCTGACCCTTGGGGCGCTGTATTCCAAGTCCGTGGGGAGTATGGCCTCAGCGCCATAAACCAGGAAGAAAGGCGTGAACCCCGTGGCCCGGCTCGGGGTGGTCCTCAGACTCCTTATCATTGCTGGGAGCTCGGTTAGTCACCTTTTGCCAAACTTGTTCAACCTGCTAAATATTCTTGGCTTGAGGCCTTGTAAAATCATGCCATTGGCACGTTCCACTTGGCCGTTCATCCTTGGGTGAGCCACCGCCGCCCAGTCCACCCTAATGTGGTGTTTGTCGCAAAACACTAGAAATTTCTTCCTAGTGAACTGCGTGCCGTTGTTGGTGATGATGGAGTTCGGGACGCTGAACCGATGAACGATGTCGGTGAAGAACAGTAATGACTGGTCCGAGCTGATCTGAGTGATCAGCCGAGCCTCAATCCACTTGGAGAACTTGTCGATGGCGACAAGTAGGTGGGTGAAGCCCCCGGGCGCCTTTTGAAGGGGCCCGACAAGATCCAGTCCCCATACGGCAAAAGGCCAAGTAATAAGGATCGTCTGGAGAGCTTGGGCAGGGAGATGAGTTTGCTGAGCATAGTACTGCCACCCCTCGCAGGAGCGCACTATCTCGGTGGCGTCGGCTACGGCAGTTGGCCAGTAGAAACCCTGCCGGAAGGCGTTTCCGACAAGGGTCCTAGGCGCCGCGTGGTGACCGCAAGCTCCGGCGTGTATCTCCTTAAGCAAACGCTTTTCGTGGCTAAAAGGGATACAATGCTGCAGGACGCCCTGAGGGGCTATGCCGGTAGAGCTCCTCGCTAATCAACGCAAAGGATTTGGCCCTGTGAGCCAACCGTCGTGCCTTGGTTTTGTCCGAGGGTAAGACCCCTCGGACGAGCCAGCTGAGCAGTGGTTCGCGCCAATCTGGCTCATCGTCGTTCATCTCGGCTTCGATCTCCATTGCCTCGGCCTCAGTCCCGGTTTTGGCCTCGGGTTCCGAGAGCTCGTCTCCATCATTTCCCGAGGGGTCCTCAGCCCCCGAGGGGTTTTTCGGGGTCCGAGGACGTCCTGGGCTCCAAGGGAGGCTCGGGGATCTCGCTACCCTTGTCTCCCGAGGGTTTGACGTCGACCGAGGGCTTATGTAAGTCATTGGCGAACACGCCCGTTGGGACCGAGGCCCATCCGGACGCTATCTTCGCCAACTCGTCGGCCTCCTCGTTATACTTGCGCGTGACTTGGTTGAGCTCGAGGCTGTCAAATTTGTCCTCCGGCAGCCGCACTAGCTTGCAGTAGGCAGCCATCTTGGCGTCATGGCAGGTCGATTCCTTCATCACCTGGTCCACAATGAGCTGGGAGTCCCCTCGAACCTCGAGGCGTCTGATTCCCAACTCGATTGCAATGTGCAGACCGTTGATGAGGGCCTCGCACTCGGCCGTATTGTTGGAGGCGGCGAAGTGGAGTCGTAGGAGGTACTTTAGGCGGACTCCGAGGGATGAGACAAAGACTATGCCTGCGCCGGCACCCGTCTTCATCAGCGACCCGTCAAAGTACATGATCCAGTATTCCTCCTGAGCTGGCGCTGGTGGAAGCTGCGTCTTGGTCTATTCTGCAACAAAGTCCACCAATACCTGAGACTTGATGGCCTTGCACGGCGCGTAGGTGATACAATCGCCCATGAGCTCGATTGCCCACTTGGCGATTCTCCCCGTAGCCTCCCGACTTTGGATCACCTCCCCGATGGGGGAAGGATGACACCACAGTTACGGGATGAGACTCGAAGTAGTGTCGGAGCTTGCGCCGGGCCAAGACGATTGCATACACCAGGTTTTGGATCTGGGGGTAGCGAGTTTTGATCTCGGACAAGACCTCACTGATAAAGTAAACCGGTCGCTGAACCGGAAGTGCGTGCCTTTCCTCTTGCCGTTCGACTACGATGGCCGCGCTAACCACCTGGATGGTTGCAGCTACGTACAGCAAGGGGTCTTCTCCTTCGGTGGGTGGCACGAGGACCGGTGCCCCTGCAAGCAAAGCTTTGAGCCTGTCGAGGGCTTCCTGGGCCTCGGGGTTCCAGGTAAAATGCTCAGATTTCTTGAGCAATCGATACAAGGGCAAGCCTTTTTCGCCGAGTCGCGAGATAAATTAGCTTAGGGCTGCAAGACACCCCATTAGCTTTTGTACGCCTTTGAGGTTTCGGATCGGCCCTATCCGAGTGATGGCCGATATTTTTTCCGGGTTGGCCTTGATACCACGCTCGAAAACGATGAACCCAAGGAGCATGCCTCGGGGGACCCCGAAGACGCACTTCTCGGGGTTGAGCTTTATATTCCTCTTCTTGAGGTATTCGAACGCCTCTTCTAGGTCAGCTACCAAGTCATCCACCTTCCTAGACTTGATCACTATATCGTCTACGTAAGCCTCAACGGTTCGCCCGATGAGGTCCCCAAAAACTTTGAGCATGTAATGCTGGTATGTTGCGCCCGTATTTTTTAGGCCAAATGGCATGGTTACGTAGCAATATGTGCCGAAAGGTGTAATGAAAGAAGTCGTGAGTTCGTCGGACTCTTTCATACGTATTTGATGGTAGCCGGAGTACGCATCAAGGAAAAAGTCGCTCACACCCAGCAGTGGAATCAAGATTTGATCAATGCGTGGCAAAGGAAAAGGATGCTTAGGATAAGCTTTATTTAAACTAGTGTAATCTACACACATTCTCTATTTGCATTCTTTTTCTTAACTAATACGGGATTAGCTAACCACTCGGGATGAAACACCTCCTCCCCGATGGCCCGGCGCTTCTCCTCGTCGAATCGGCGCAGGCGCTGCTTCACCGGTTTGGACCCGGCTCGGCTGTCCAAGGAGTGCTCGGCGACATCCCTCGGGACACCTGGCATGTCCGAGGGACTCCAAGCAAACACGTCGGCGTGCTTGCAGAGAAAGTCGACGAGCACTGCTTCCTATTTTGCGTCGAGGGTGGCGCTGATCTTGAACGCCTTGCCTTTGGGGGAGCCGAGGTCGAGGGGGACCTCCTTCACCCCCTCGACTGGCTCAAAGGCGCCGGTGGTCCTCTTGGGGTCGGTAACCTCCTTTGCCAATTCCTCGAGGTCGGCGATGAGGGTTTCGGACTCCACCAGCGCATTGGCGTACTCACAACACTCTACATTGCACTGGTAGGCATGCTGGTAAGAGACACCGACAGTGATGACCCCATTGGGCCCCGGCATCTTGAGGGTCTCCTTCCGGAAGTTGTCCGGAGTCCCAAAGTAGACGGGCAGGTCGATCTGCCCGAGGGGTTGCACGCTCTTGCCGGGCACTATTCCGTGAAACGGTGCCGTCGTCGTTCGATGTAGCGACCGGCTGACCCCCATCAGGTCGAGGGTCTCGGTGTACATGATTTTGAGGCCGTTGCCTCCAGTCCATGAGGACTTTGGTGAGCTGCGTGTTGCCGACCACGGGGTCAACAACAAATGGGTAACGCCCCGGTGAGGGGACGTGGTCCGGGTGATCGTCTCGGCTGTAAGGTGATGGTGTCGTGGGACCAGTCGAGGAAGCGTGGTGTCGCTGGTCTGGCCAATACCTCCCGACGCTCACGTTTTCGCTGACGTGGCGTGGGACCATTGCCGGGCCCTGTCGAAGATCATGAGGCAGTTGTTGACAGGCGGGAACTCGTCGTTATTGACAGGCAGGGAACTCGTCGCCCTTCTCGTCCTTGTCCTCCTTGTCCTCTGCGGGCTTCTTTCCGGCGTCGTCCTTGAACGCCAGCCACCCGTAATGCTTCTTCAGCATTACACACTCCTCGAGTGTGTGATTTACCGGACCCTTATGGTAAGGGCACGGCTTGGTGAGCATCTCGTCGAAGCGGCCTTGGGGCGCTTGGACCCCCTTGGGCTCGGCGGCGGCCACAAGGGAGTCGTCATGCTGGGGAGCTTCCCCTTCCCCTTCTTCTTCTTCTTGCTGTTGGGGGCTCAGGGAAGAGGTGCCCTCAGGGGGTTCCTCCTTCCGCTTGCCCTTGGGGTCGGAGAAGAGGGCTCCCGCTGCCTCATCACCTGAGGCAAAGCTGGTAGCAATCTTCATGAGCTCGGATGTGCTTGTGGGGGTCTTGTGACCTAGCTCGTGAACAAGCTGTTTGCAGGTCGTCCCTGCAGCGAAGGCTCCGATGACGTCGGAGTCGGTGACCTGGGGGAGTTCATTGTACTGCTTGGAGAAGCGTTGGATGTAGTCCCGAAGGGACTCGCCCGGTTTCTGCTTGCAGCTCCTGAGATCCCAGGAGTTTCCAGGGCGCACGTATGTGCCCTGGAAGTTCCCCACGAAGATCCTAACCAGGTCGCCCCAGTCGAAGATCTGCCGAGGAGGCAGGTGTTCTAGCCAGGCTCTTGTGGAGTCAGCTAGGAACAGAGGCAGGTTGCAGATGATGATGAGATCATCCTGCGCGCCGCCAAGTTGGCACGCAAGGCGGTAATCCGCTAGCCAAAGCTCGGGGTTCGTTTCCCCCGAGTATTTGGCTATGTTGACTGGCTGTTGGAACCGGGGCGGGAACTTGGCCCTTTGGATTGCCTCACTGAAGACGCGAGGACCCAGTGGCTCAGGGTGAGGGTGCACGGTCCTCATCAGAGTCGTAGCATCCACCCTGATGGACGTGGTAGCCTCGGGCGGCCCCATCGGTTTTCCGGCGGCCACGGGCCTAGAGGGTGGCTCGGACGTCGACGTCCTTGCCGAGTCGTTGGTGGACTGAGGGAGCCCTTGGGACCTCGGGGTGGACCGAGGCTTCTCGTTCATGGCGCGCTGGAGCGCCATGCTGGTGTTCCTCGGCGCCACGATGTCGTGACGCCGGGCTTTCCGCCTGCAGCACCGCGGCGTCCTCCAGGAGATCCTTGAGCTGATCCCTGATCTGTCGCGGCTCGGCGGTGGAGGGCTCCGGCATGTTGCGGAGGAGCACCGCGGCCTTGGTGAGCTTCTGGCTGGCCCAGGGCGCGCCCCCAGGCACTTCAGCTCCATCGTCGGCGACGATGCGCATGTGGACGTCGCGGGCTCGGCGTCAGGCTGCTCCACCATCGCCCCGCTCCTCCTCATACTCCAGCGCGGCGCGAAGTTGGGCACGGTGTAGGCGGTCCTTGTCCATCCGTGCTTCTAGTTCCCGGAGCTGCTCCAGCTCCGGAGACCGATGAATCGGGCAGGATGTTCCGACCCCCGGGTCCCGAGGCGGCGCGGGTCGCGGGGTTGGTGGGGGCGGAGTGTGCAACCGCTGCTGCTGCTCTGCCGGGCCATCGCCGTCGTCATCGTCCTCTGATGGGACATCCTCCAGCAAGCCCTCATCCGGGTGTACTAGGTGATAGCACTCCCGGGAGGGGTCGATGTACTCCTCGTCGGAGTCGGGGATGCTGAGCACGTTGTCCCATGCATCTATGAGGTGGAGGAGAGCCTGGGGGTCACGGACGCCGGTGAGGTCCATGTTCTCCCAGAATTCGTCGTCATCGTCGTTGTCGCTGCCATGGTCCCACCGCGACGGCGAAAGACGGCCGTAGCGGTCCCATCCCTCCGGGTACTCCGGCAGGACGAAACTAGCGCTAGAGTCTGTCTCCCTGCTGCTGCATGCCCTGGGAGTGCTCCCAGGGGAAGATGGCGGGGAGGCGACGAGGTCATCCATGCACTCAACATGATGAATGGTCATCATCACCAAGTCGTGCTGTTGAGCACGAATGGCATGGACGTGGGCGTCCACAGCATTGCGGAGCCCAAAAGGGAACAGTGATGGTGCCATCGTTCTCTCCCATTGGGGCCGGAGGGAAACGGCGGACGCCGCCGTAGATTCGCCTACGCTCCTCCGGGGGCCGTTGGGCGGTCGGGCCGTGGCTGCCGCTTGCACAACCGAGATAGCGGCTGACACCAAGGGAGTGCCCCCCTGATGAGGGCACGGAGCGGGCAGCGTCCCCCGCAGTGGGCACGCGGGTTGGCCCGAGGACGCCACTCCCGCCTAGTTCAGCAAGAGCGACGCGTGGCACCCCTTCCGACCCCATGCTGAGGTGGAGGGGTCGTAAGGGCTGCTTCCCCAGCCTCCTGCTGAGCTGGGGGCGGGACGGTGGTGACGCGGGGCTCGGCTAGGCGGAGGATCATCTCATAGCCATGGCTAGTGGCCACGAACTCAAGACTCCCGAACAAGAGCACCGCGCCACGAGGAAGCGCAAGGAATCCGTTAGCCATCCGTGACTTGGATCGACACACAAAAGGCCCCTACCTGACGCGCCAACTGTCGGTGCTAGGATTAGCGGGTGGTAACACCGGCTAGTAAACTTGTATTTGCAGTCAAGATCACGGATGGTGTGCAAGGGGGAACACAAAGGATTATACTGGTTCAGGCAATGTGCTGCCCTACGTCCAATGGAGAGATCGGGTCGTGTTGCCTTGCACCGGGATGCTTGTAGTAGGGGCTACAAGCTCAGGCGAGAGAGGGAATATCTCCCAAGTCTCTTGTGCGGGTGTGCGTTGTGTTTGTGTTCTATGGTAGTGGGGTGTTGGAGCTATGTGAGCCTGTCTATGGGCGATCCCTGCCCTCCCTTTTATAGCCACAAGGGAGAGGCAAGGTTACATGTTTTCTACTATAGAGATCGTGCTCGGAGTGGCGGTTGCCATGAAGATCGGCACTTGTCGCCATCCATGGCTTCAACTTGGTACTATGGCAGCATGGTCGACGTCCTTCGGGCGGTTTTCCACTGTCCGATTGATGATTTCCAAGGCGGCGCACAGAGCTCGGCATGGTTGGCGTGTGGCGTGGCGTCGTGGCGTTGTACCTGGTCACTGTTCACCCTGCACGATGCGGCTCGGGCGAGTGCCACCCCTTGGGCGCCAACCCCTGGGGCTCGGGGACCTTGTTCCTTTGAGACGTGACGGCATGGCGATGGAGTGCTCTTCTTCGGACACACTCCCTCCCGTGTGAGACGCCTCCATGGGAGAGGCGGGCCCGGACAGGAGATTTGCTCAGTCTCCAATGTTGATGACATGGTTGGTGTCGCCCTTGCTCCTGTAGCGGTCAGACGCACGGGGTATGGGCTGTCCCAGTCACCGCCATGTAGCCTCCCTACAGGCCTATGGGATATAGGCTGGGCGTTTCACTGTACGCTGCCCTTGGGGCGGTATGGTGGTAGTGGGCCGTCAGATCGTGTGTCAGGCATTGCTCTGTAGTTGGTACGGCGGACGTGCAGCGTGTGAGGCGCGGTCGTGTTGGAGTGGTCCACTTGATAGGGACCGTGCCTGTAAAGTGGTCAGGGGGTCCCTTAGGACGCAAGATTATCTACTGACGTCAGCGGGGGCTCGGGCGCAGCGGAAGTATCCGAGAGGCTTTACTCCGATGAGAGGGGGATCGGGCGAATCGGAGAATTACGCCGGAGGGTGCTGCGTATAGTGGGAGGCACGGGCGAATCGGAAGATGGCGCTCGAGGGTACTGTTTTCCCGAGCCTCGTCGTCGAGGGCTCGAACGAATCGGAGAATCCCTCCCGAGGGGTCTGCGTGCCCGAGGGGGTAGTGTACTTGTGCGGTGTTAGTATAGGCCTTATGGGCGGCACCAGCATGGGCCTTTGTTGGGCCTGCTTGGGCCAGAGTGTTTTTTGCGTTGAAATTGCGTACCCCATACTTTGGTACCCGACACCTTCCCTCTGCTTCCCCGGATCTGCGGGTTCCTCCTGCTCCGGCTAACCGCTCCGGCCCGCCGGTGCTTTGTGTGGTATACCTCGATGCCCCTCTCCTGTTGATTTTGTTTGTGGATCCATATTTTGTTTTCCCCCAAATCTATTTCCTAGGGTTTGTGCTGTTCGGGGCATGGATCTGTGCGTTTTGATGCTGGTACACATGTTTGGTAGCCAAATCTGTTGTTTTCGTATGCTGTTGCCCCGATCTATTGGCTAGTTATGCTACCTGCATAGTATATGTTGATGATTCAATGTTTAAGCTGAGCGCAGTGCCTAGGTCGATGATTAGAATGCAGACGGCGCTGGAGGAGCACCTGTTGGCGTGGCAGCCACTAGTTTTCTTTTTGCTGCACTAAAGATTTGCTATGTTTGACACTATTATGGTCCTTAGGCTCCTAGTCCAAGTATGAGATGAATATGGCATTCAAATTTGAGGCACATTGTTTATATGCTTCCTTCTTTAATGGGTCTATATTATCAGTGTTGCCTTTCATCAGTGTTGGTTCAAAGTTGGATGGCTAGGATGGATGGATGTTCTGTGGAGCTGTTCATCGGCTAGGTATTTGAGATACCCGATTTGGCTTGCTAGCAGAAACCGGGCATCTACAATGCCGCTCTCATGGCCAATTTCATCATGTTTGATTTCCTTTCTTATCTCCTGCCTGTGATGATAATATTGCCAAACCTGTTTCATATTTCATATTACCTGCTACCTCTTGTGAGGAACTGGAACATGTTTGTACCCTTGCAATTTTGTTATATGTTCATGCCACTCATCGAACCGTGGGAAACATCCATGCCCAAGCAACACGGCAGCTGTGATCAAAACAGTGCGTGATGGTTGGGCTAGATGCTTCCCACGGTTTCATAGGTGTCATGAGGTTCTCTAGTGGAGATCATGTTCCTTATGCTCCAAGTGGATGGTAGAATTGAAGAGCAATTCAATCTGAGGCAAACTGTTCCCTTCATCTACTGTTTTCATGTCATCTTATCCCTTGTTTTCTGGTTATTTTACAAGGACCTCATGACTTGGTATGTTGTGTACCGCGGTAAGGTTCCATGGCGTTTATGATTGTTGGGCAAATTGCAATGCCCAGGTGTGTGGCTTTCCAAACAATTGCTACAAGAGTTTTGTAAGGAAAGAAGATGCAAAAGCTTCCTACCTGTAGTTCATGGGTTTATCTGATGAGCCAGTTTTGATGAAGGCTCCTGTTGCTGTGGTTAAGAAATCGCCTTGCTTGCTTGCTGTTTGTTTAATTCAGTCTTTTCTAATTGTCGTGCTCGGCTGGTTCATAGTGTTTTGTTGCAAGAAAAATGCCTGTGATGATGCGCTACTTACACTGTTGATCATGACCTTGTGAGGAACTGCAACCAACCGCGCCCTTTCTTCTAATCTTCTGTTAATTGCCTATGCTCCAAGGTCAAATCATGAGCTCGGCACTTTAATCTGAGGCAAAAATTGGATGCTCTGTTTTATTATGGTATGGACAGTTTTTTTTGCACACAACCAAACACAAGCAAGTGGATTAACTCATTCTATTTAAACCATCTGTGTGGGCAACCAAACACAACAAGGTTCATCCAGCATGAACCTATCGCCTGCAACCAAACACAGCTACCTGCATGGTTTTGGCTAGGTTGGGGACATCTTGGACCAGGGGTCCATCCTAGCTGGTGGCCTCTTCGGCAACCAATCACGCCCAGAGTGAATTCAGCAGGAGACATGTCTCCGGCATGCCCGATGGGGTGAGGCGCTTGATTCCCTAATCCCTAGTACCGTGCAAGCAAAGTGACTCCAGTGTCCAGTCCCCAGAAAATGGTCGTTGAAAATTCTGAAACCATTTCGTTCGCACTTTCTCGGTTTCTCTCCTGTTTCACTGACCAGTTGATTCGAATCTTTCATGGACTGATTGTAAATGACTAGTAAAGGACAAGCACGTATAGCAACACGGAGTACTCACTCCGTCCTAAAATAAGTGTCATTTTAGGATTTTAACTATCTTCTTTAGATCATTCGTTTTATTCAAAAATTTTATGAAAAAATAAATTATTTTATTATGAAATAATTCATTATTAGAAGTATTTTAATTTTGATTTGTTTATTTTAATATTTTCTAAAAAAATTTAAATAAGATGAATGGTCAAACGTGATTCTAAAAAGTCAAAAACGATACTTATTTTGAGACGGAGGAGTACTCTTTTTCTTATATAGAACAAGTCCTGCACAGTCTGCGTGTTGGCATAGTCCAGAACAAAGTCCAACTGAGCAGAGATCTTTGAGAAATCTGGTAGCCTTACCACCACATCTCGTTTCTCTCCACATATTGTCATTTCATCAAGCACTTCACTAGCTTGAGCATCTCAACCACCAGAATCCAGAAGGCAAGTGGCCAGCGCGGTGGCGGCAGAGCGCAGACTGACGTGGCGAGTGAGGCAGCGGCGGAGGTCCCAGGGGTGAGGGCCCCCATTTCGTTTAAACGAACCTCGAGTCCAGGCAATCAAACGACGTGGGTTGTACCTAAATGCTGTTGCAGGCCGTTGGACTGGCTGCCACGCAAACAAACAGACCCCAAGGTCAGTTTCAGCTCCAATAATAATAGAAACTATACATAGTTTTCATAGTAGCCACATCATTCAGATATCACCCGTAGAAACTAACCCATCCCATATAAGCGTCTTCGTATAGTAAATATTGCTTTTTTTTCTCTCTCTCTCCACTCATCTTTTCTAGCATCTATCCTATTCATCAGGAACAAACACACGCATAAGTGAGTGTGACTTGGGCGTAGGGCAGCGTGGCAACGACGGCCGGCAACGCGTCGAGCACAACCCAGCGTACTCCAACCCAGCGCTCGTGGCCTGGGCGGGCAGCGGCACAGCCAGCGCTGCCTGGACGAACCGCGGCGCGACGACACAGCCAACGCGGCCTGGGCAGACGGTGGCGCGGCGAGCCTGTCCTGCGTGATATGGACGGACGGCGGGGCTTGCGTGGCGCTGCGAGAGCAACTCGGCAAACAACGACGCAGAGAGCGTAGCGAGCGCAGACGACGGCGCGGCAAGCATGGAGGTGACCCGACTAAGGCACCGTTCGGTTAGCAGAAAACCAGGTCCTGAAATGATTCTAACCAGGAATGGTAGTCAGATTTAAACTACTGTGAAAAAGCTAGAACTAATCCTGAGGAGAAAACGGCTAACCGAACGAGCCCTAAGTAGAAACTACTCATTTCCTCCTAACGCCGATTTTGGTGGTTTCTTGTTGCAGCGTCGATGCGAGGACATCGTTTCTTACCCAATGGTTTTAACAAAGTTTGTTCTCTATCTTCACTAATTAAACCTTCAAGTCAGTTTTTCTAACGGATAGGATAGCTAATAGGGATAGAAACTACAATTAATAACCCATTGATACTGCCCTAATTAGCCCTTTATGATGTGCCATATTTGATTTCTAGTCCTACTTATTCAATAATTGATTTTCACTTACATTGGATGTTTGGATGCACTACGTTGCGATTGTCCTACTGTCACAGGAAACTTAAGCTAAGATCAAGATGAGTGCCCATCCCAGCCCCGTTAGCTACCTATGGCAAATTCTGGGTAGGACCATGTACGTTCAGTGCCATGATCTCAATATCTCTTTTAGAACAAGTCTAAGATGTGACATGGTGGATGAAATCCATGTAGGGAAGGAGCCTCCATACTACTTAAAATTTCTTTATGTCTTGTCAACGAAGTTGTAGCTCAATTGGTTGCTTAGATAAGCTGAAATCTCTCCATCCATGCTGAAGTTCTCGATTTGATATGTGTGATTAATGGTGTTCTTTTTCCACTCATAGAAGTAGGATGCATGTGGACGCGTTTATAGGATGAGTGTTCACCTTTGTACTGTGTTTTATATAAAATATTGTATGATACTTTATAAAAATACGAACGTGAAAGAGAATTTGTCTATTATACTCATAAAAAGAAATTAAGCGCAAAACATTACAACTCCTCAATAAAGGGAGAAACAACAAGAGCTTTGAAAAGCCAATAGTGACGTGCACTCAGTTCCTAAGGAGAACCTAGAATTTGGTCCTGCAGATCTAAGTATCTGACGATTGTAAAGGACTATGACATCTAAGAAAGGAGTGAATTAAATAACTTAAAACTAATGGCCTCTAAAAACCTACTTTATCAAAACCTATCCTTACCTAAGAGAGTTTTGCACCCTATTATCAACTAACCTAGCAACCTAGACTAAGAAAGTAAAACTCACAACCAAGGAATCAACTAATACGAATGGTTAAATGAGATAGAGAATGCAAACTCCTAATAACGGATGATTTTTTTTTTCTCGAGGCAACCAAATACTCCTTACTTGCTTCCTCTTTAGTTCTTGTTGGAGCCCATTGAAAGGATCGAGGATGCCCAAGAGGGGGGAGGGGTGAACTGGGCAACTAATCATTTTTCGCAAATCAAAACAACCTATCGCTATTGCCCAATATCACCTACTTGTGTTTGTGTCAAGTTCTAATCCTAAAACAAGTTATGCAACCTAGAGCCAGGTCCTATCACAAGTATACTACTCTAAAAAAGCAAAGCACACAAGAGAGTATAGGAATATAAATGAGTAAGACAATGCAAGCCGAGTTTTTCCCGAGGTATCGGAGAGTCGGTACTCTCCACTAGTCCTCGTTGGAGCACCCGCGCAAGGGTGTAGCTCCCCCTTGATCTTCGCAAGGACCAAGTGCTCTCTACGGGCTGATCCTTTGCGCGGTGGATCACCCACAACTGCTCACAAGCTTGGCTTGAGCCGCCCACAAGCTCTCCAAGCGGTCACCAAGCCTCCGATCGCCACCGAACCATCTAGGTGATGCCGATCACCAAGAGTAACAAGCCTAGACTCTCACTTGACCAAGAACAAGGCCAAAGAAGGTGATGAATGCACACAAGTCACTCTTGATCACACTCTAGGGAAGAAGCTCACAAGCAATGGAGTTCACTCAATGCTCCTTAGGGCTCTTGCTTTCTCTCAAAGACACAAGGGTTCCTTCAGCTGTTAGAAGTGGCAAGAGGGATAGAATGGAGGCAATGGTAGAGTATAAATACCCACCCTCTCTAAAACTAGCCGTTTCTCAAATTTTCGCGTACCATCGGACTGATCAGATGGCAACCGTTGGACCAAAGTCCACGGTCCGACTCTCACAAACGCGCTGTGCAAGGTACTGTGTCAGATGGGCGTCGTACCAACACCAAAGGTCCGATGACTCAGCGTCCGACGCTCGCACAGTGACCTGCAACGGCTACAACACGGGACAATAGTCCGACGCCCACCGTCGGACTAAGTTCGACGCTCAAAACTGTTCTCAGAACCTCCCTGGAAGTGTCGGACCCTACGAACGATTGGTCCGAGCTGCCACAAGAATAGTCCGACGCTCACAGAAAGACGCTCGCTGATGGTCCGACACCCATTCCAGCAGCGTCCGACGGTCTCTGATTCGCTGGGGTGTAACCAGAGACTGCCACATGTCGTCGGACTGTGCACATTGGTCCGACACCCATACTACACAACAGTCTGACGCCTCTAAAATGATCAAAACTTCATCGAATCAAAAACTTTTCAAAACGAAGTTTGATCCTCTCTCTATCAAGAGTCTCCCTGGGCTGTCTAGAGCTATGTTGGACAAGTGTGCATCACATCTACACTCTCTAACCTTGCCCTAAGTCAAGCTACCCATCCAAACCCCTCTTAATAGTACGGTCAAAGTGAAAAACAAAACATATGACTATTCCAAGTGTCTCTCAACACCAAACGACACTTGGCACTAGCCTATCACCGTCTTGTCTTCCATCCTTTAAAAACCGAATCGATTTCCATCGCTAGGGGCTTGAACCTACATGTTATTATGACCTAATCTCTAGGTTATCCTACAAAACACACATTAGTCATAATAACCTCTTTGTTGTCATTAATCACCAAAACCACTAGGGCCTAGATGCTTCAATCTCCCCCTTTTTTGTGATTGATGACAACAACCTCAAATAGATTTAGAAAGAGAGAGATTTTTAAAGGCTTGATTCATATAAGAATGTGATAGTAAGAGCAAAAGGGATTAGGCATGCTTATACAAATCAAGACCACAAGGTACACATAAGATATTAATTAAGCACAAGTACCAAAGATTATGCTCAAGATCGGAGTGAAGTGCGGAAGCAAAGACAATGAGCATAACAAAGACAAACCAAGTGACATGATATATATAACATAAGGCTCAAACACATGTCACGAGTCAAGCAAGTCTCAAGCACACATAGATACAATTACATGAAAAGTAAACAAGATGCATGAGTATGTCAAAAACAAAAGTCATATAAGAGCCAAAACCCTCTCACAACGCTCCCCCTAAATCTATGCTCTCTCTCCTCCTTTGGCATCAAGCATCAAAGACCTAAGACTCAGGAGGAGGAGGAGAAGCTGCAGCGTCGCGGTCGGAGGAGTGAGGTCGAAGCTCAAACTGAGAAGGGTCTGTTTCTGACTCTGAACTCTGACCTGCCTGACCCTCTGTCGGTGCACGGGAAGGAGAAGCGGTCTGGGTCGGCTCAACTGACTCTGTACCAGGGTCAGCCTGAGTGACTGGAGCTGTCTAAGCAGACTCTAGAAGGGTCTGCTCCTCGGTACTGGGCTGATGACCCTGTGTCTCAACTGTCACCACTACTGCCTTAGTGCCTGTAGAAGTCAGAAGTGGCTCTGAAGAAGCAACTGAGGACGGTAGGGTCTCGGTCGTGTCGGTACCAGGTGGAGCTGTGGTGGAAGGCACCAGCTGTCTGTATTCAGGAGGAGTAGGCAAGCCGGTGATCTCACTGAAGGTAGCACCAAGACTCCTGGTCACTGAGGGGCCACCCACGTCTGGTGTGAAACCTGTGCGGATCGGCGTGAACCCCTGATCAAACCCTGGTGAGGCAAACCACTGCTGCGTCTGCCATGAAGGAGTGGTGAACGGAGCAGTGCCCTAACTCTGAAGTCCGCTGGACTGTAACGCTGGAGTCACCTGGGCTGAAGTGGCTGCCTGTAACACCCGAAAATTTGTAATTTTCTAAATAGGATTAAATTGGATTTATGCAATTGCTTGGCATTTAATTTAGAAAATATTTTTCTTTTTGGGAAGTAAAAGTAACCATAACATAGAAACTTGAGTGTTGCATCCATGCTGCCAATATTATTGTGTTATTGCATCTTATTTGGATTGCAAGCTCTATTTGAAAATCCTTTGGAAATTTGAGTTTGGAAAATGAATTAAAAAAATAGAAGAAGAACTCTCACTCATCTCTCAGGCCCGAGGGCCTGCTGATCGCCACTCCCTCCTCTCCTTGGCCCAGGCCGCAGCCAGGGCGCTGCCCCTCTCTTCCTTCCCCGCGTGGGCCGAGCCCAGCAGCAGCGCCGGCCCAGCTCCCCACTCAGGTGCACCCGGCCCCCCCTTCTGTGACTGCCGCCCGGGGCCCGCATGGCAGAGCTTTCTCCTTCCCCAGCTCGTATGCGAGCGGGACTCCCGTCGGAGTCGTGGCCGACCCGGCCACCAGGCACCTTGCCGCCTCCACCGGCCCATAAAAGGAAGCCGCGACCCTCTTCCCCCTCCACGAATCTTGACAGCAACCCTCCGTCTCCAATCGAGCCCTAGCCGCAGCCACAGAGCCGCCGCCGCCCCGAGCTCCGCCATTGCCGTCGAGGTCCACTACCGAGACCTTCTCCGTCCAATTCAACCTTCGCCGAAGCTTTGCAGAGAGGTAAATAAGCCTCGCCCATCATATTTTGTTCGTTTTGCTCCCTCCCGAGTCGCCTGCGAGCTCACCGTCGAAGCTCCGCCGCCATAGCTCGTGCTGCACCTTATCCGAACCTCCACCGCCTGAATTGAAGCCCTAGACGAGTTCGCCTCGAGGTTTTTGTTCTCCAGAACCTTTTCCCTCGCCAAACCGAGCACCAGAGCACCCGAACCGCCGTCTCCGGCCATCTTCCGGTGAGGAGCCGGCCGGTCGCCGCCCGACTCCGGTGAAGAGAGCCCTCACCCCCCCCATCTTTTAATCTGGGCCGTCCACTTTGGATCCTACGGCTCAGGAGCGGAAATACCCCTTCGCTCGGCACTTTTTCAAAAGAGACCCTGTCGTTTTCAAAGTCTAAACCTGCAGTCCATGGCGCATTAGACAGAATACGCTTTTGTTTTTGGAAAACGTATTTTCATTTATAGATTCAAAATACGCTTTCTAAATATTTACAGATTTGCCACTGTTAATAAAATACTCATAACTTCTTCGTTTTAGATCCGATTTGACCCGTTCAAGTCTCGTTAGATTCATAATTTCGTAATCTATATGATAATACTACTGTTAATCATGTTTTCAACTTTTAAAATTCGAGATTAGATTTAATCTATTATTTTATTAAAGTAAAACTTGTTTATTTCATAACTTTCCCGTTTGAACTCCGATTTTCGTGATCTATATATCGTTGGAATCGTAGTGACGCGTAGATTATTTTTATACACTTTTCATTCTGTTTTTCTACTGTTGGTGTACTGTTTCTAATTTACATCTTGTTTGCTTCGTGTATGATTGCCTCGATGTTTGTATGGTGATGTTGTGATCGAGTTCAGACGGTGAGCAATACGTTGGTGATCAAGAGTACTCCGTTGAGGATCCAAATTCTCAGGATCACTTTGATCAAGGCAAGTATAGCATGGACCATCCTTGTTGCCTATTCACCTTAATCACTAAATTCATGATGCATGTGTCTACCTTGGCAACCATAGTGTTTATTCCTAGCTTTTGATGACTTGATCCTTGTTACCTATGAGATTGCATTTGAGTAGTGATGCTAGTGCTTTGATGGGTCATGATCTTATGAACTTGAATAATTGATTATGAAATAAAGATTAAAAGATGTTTTTTAGCAACATGGACTAAGGACCTATCTATAAGTATGACACCGGGACTTACAGCGCAACCATGGGGGCTATATGGCTCTGGCTTTAGTCAAGTAGGAAGTTACTTTCTATCATGTTGTTAATCTTGAAAGGTTCCTTGCCGAGCTGGTTGTTTTACGGCTCCTGTCCTTGTGTGTACTGCTGCGTGTGTGTGCCACTTGGAAGGAGGGCTCTATCGCCCCTTGCCATTGCGCCCGGATTGATTAGTAACTAGTTAGAGAGCCTTTTGAAAGACTCCATAGTGAACCCCGCCGATCTACCTTGGTAGTGGATCGAGAGGCTGATCACCTCAAGAAAAAGGATAAATCACGACTCATGGTGAAAGTGTGCAACCTCTGCAGAGTGTAAAACTGATATATCAGCCGTGCTCACGGTCACGAGCGGCCTTGGACGTCTTACAGGAATAATAATAATTGAATATTGATTTATTAATTTGAAGTTTCTGTTGATGTTTATTCTATATTAATTATCATGTTTATATGATGATGTGACCTTGTCCCTTGGATTATTTCACTTGTTGCTATTCAATTGCTAAAACATGATCAACTAAATGCAACCGCTGTCAAACCTGTGTCTTGCCTTATTTGAGCCTCATGAACCCGTGCTATTCTTGTTGAGTACGACATGTACTTACGCTTGCTTTATTTTTCATATTTGGATAAAAATCCCGGATGGGTAACAGATGACTATGAGGATTCTTCTGAGGATTATTAGGATTTTGTTCACTAGTCAACTATTCCCTGTGGATTGGAGTTTCCGCGAGAGAGTTATCTATATTATTTCGCTGTTATTTATGTAAAGACTCTGTGATATTATTCATTGTGTATTAAATCTTGTGATGGTACTATGTAATTTGTCGCTTATGTGTGTGATTGATCTCTGGGCACACATAAGTTGGTTCATTCAATTTTATCCTTAAAATTGGGTGCGACAGATTGGTATCGGAGCATAGGTTGACTGTAGGACGCAAGGCTACATAGAATGGACATATTAGGATATGCTTTTCTCACCTCATTCATGCTTTCTACTTAACCTTGATAATTGTTAAATTATATGGTTCCCGTACCCTTATTCCATTATGAAAATTGACACTTCTCTTCTAGTTCTAAGCTCTATCGTGTTTTTATGCTTTCTCATCTTGTTCTATTATAAAAATTTTCGATTTTCATTCTACCTCCATCTTGGTCAATGATTAAGAAGATGGCACAGGGTCGCCAAACCTCCCACAAGCGTGTTGGAGAAACCAAGCCGCAAGCATGACTATCAATGTGAGGATGAACTAGGAATTAGGAAAGGATGCCCAAGCTCGATAAGAAGAATCAAGATAGGAGTACACTTAGATAATAGAACGATTTAGATGTGAGTCAAGTTGAGTCGAGTCTTGTGTGCGTGTGAATTTTATGTGCTCGTTGCTTTGTGCTTATGAATTATGTGTGATTTGGTTCTTTGTAATGAGTGCTTAGGATTATACACATGTCTCTAATTCTCTTAATTAAAAGATTTAAGGGGTAAAAATTTTTTAAAATAAATAATTAGGTTGAATAAATTTGGTTTTCTCAAAATCTGTTTTCAGACCTCTCTGTCTTGTTAATTATTCTTAATTAATTTCAAAAATCCAAAAATTATGAAACATTTATGGGGAACATTAGACTTCCATCCCTTTCCATGGCCTCAAGAATCACATTAATAGCTATTATGGTTTTGGAGATACAGTTGTTGCAAATTGCGAATTCTGCGCAGTATGGCAGACCGGACAGTTTCTGTTATTGTCTGTTTTTGGTTAATCTAACATCAGAATCTGGAAAAGTGGTCCACATGAAGATTGTAGAAAATTTCTCAGGCTTTCCAACGGTACAGAGAACGCCTCTGTTTGATTTCTGAACCTCTAGATATGATCAGTTTACTATGCTGCTGTTATCGGATCTCGTCCAGAAATTCAGATTCATGCCTTACAAGTGTTTGCATAATAGAAAAAAATTCTAAAACTCAAAAATATGTTAAAAAATAGATGGCCGGTAACAGGAGGAATCCTAATCCACCACCACCACCACAACCTAGCATTCAAGATCTCATCACTTCGCAGACGCAGTTGATGGAGACAATGATGCAGTTCATTCAAAACCAACCAGCTGGAGGACCACAACCTGCTCAACCTCAAGCTAGAGATACGCGAGGAGAATTTCTTAAAGGTCGTCCACCTGTGTTCAACCACACCGCCGACCCATTGGATGCTGATGATTGGCTTCGCGTCGTGGAGAGACAACTCACCATTGTGCAATGCAATGATGAGGAGAAGGTGTTGTATGCATCTGGACAGTTGCAAGGAGCTGCTCAAGACTAGTGGGATGCATTCCAGTATGGTCGCCCCAATAATGCGCCTGCTATCACCTGGCAAGAGTTTTGTGAGAACTTCAGGGCATACCATATTCCTGAAGGTCTGATAGAGCTGAAGCAGGCAGAATTTAGAGCTTTGAAGCAAGAACAGATGTCTGTGCCAGAGTACCGTGATCAGTTTGTCCAATTGTCACGATATGCTCCCGACGATGTTGCTAATGACAAGGACAAGCAGCGTCTCTTCCTCAAGGGACTTCACGATAGATTGCAACTTCAACTCATGACAACCACCTACCCCAATTTCCAAGAGCTGGTGAATCGCGCTATAGTGATCGACAACAAGCGCAAGGAGATGGCAGATAACAAGAGGAAGAAACAAGGACAGACCTTTGCAAGAAATAACCGTTCACGCCCGAACCCTCCGCAGCAGAATTTTCAGCAGAGACACCAAGGGCCATCGAATCAATGGAACCGCAATCAGAATCAGCCTCGTTCTCAGTCTCCACCACAACAGCAGAAAACTCCTACCCAAACTCCTCAACAAGCTACCCCTAGCAAGACCCCCATGAGGACCAATACATTTGGCACCCCAATCAAGTGTTTTGCCTGTGGAGAATCGGGACATCTCTCTTATCACTGTCCCAAGAAGCAGAACCAGCAGACTCCCCAGAGTAGCAACCAGAAGGGAAGACATCAACAATCGTCTAATCAAGGAAGTGTGAACCATGTGTCTGCGGAGACAGCTCAGGAAGCGCCAGAGGTTATGATGGGTACGTTCAACGTCAACTCCATCCCGCTACCTTTCTTTTTGATTCCGGTGCTTCGCATTTATTCATATCACAAAGTTTTGTTAGGATACACGGTATACCACTATTAGCCCTACAAAACACATTATTGGTAAATTCACCCGGTGGGGCTATGCAAGCTCAATATTATTGTCCTTCGGTTAGCATTGCTCTAATGGGAGTAGACTTTAAAGTGAACCCTACGGTAATAAGAACAACCGGAATAGATGTTATATTGGGTCTGGATTGGATGAAGCAGCACAAGGCAGTTATTCAGTGTGAGGAAAAGGTCGTTGTGTTAACTACGTCCAAAGGAGATAAAATCAGTGTTGATGTAGTAATGCAACCACCACCAGCAGCGACAATTAATCAGATTCGAGGGGAATACCCAATTAAAATATTAGAAACCACAGAGCGATTCAGAAGGAGTAAAATTATAAAGTTGTGCAAGGTACAGTGGAACTGGTTTTCAGAAAACGAGGCAACATGGGAAAGAGAGGAAGAATTAAGGAAGTTATATCCCCAACTTCTTGAGTAAGTACTAACTAATCTCGAGGACGAGATTAATTTTAAGGGGGGTAGAAATGTAACACCCGAAAATTTGCAATTTTCTAAATAGGATTAAATTGGATTTATGCAATTGCTTGGCATTTAATTTAGAAAATATTTTTCTTTTTGGGAAGTAAAAGTAACCATAACATAGAAACTTGAGTGTTGCATCCATGCTGCCAATATTTATTGTGTTATTGCATCTTATTTGGATTGCAAGCTCTATTTGAAAATCCTTTGGAAATTTGAGTTTGGAAAATGAATTAAAAAAATAGAAGAAGAACTCTCACTCATCTCTCAGGCCCGAGGGCATGCTGATCGCCACTCCCTCCTCTCCTTGGCCCAGGCCGCAGCCAGGGCGCTGCCCCTCTCTTCCTTCCCCGCGTGGGCCGAGACCAGCAGCAGCGCCGGCCCAGCTCCCCGCTCAGGTGCACCCTGCCCCCCTTCTGTGACTGCCGCCCGGGGCCCGCATGGCAGAGCTTTCTCCTTCCCCGGCTCGTATGCGAGCGGGACTCCCGTCGAAGTCGTGGCCGACCCGGCCACCAGGCACCTTGCCGCCTCCACCGGCCCATAAAAGGAAGCCGCGACCCTCTTCCCCCTCCACGAATCTTGACAGCAACCCTCCGCCTCCAATCGAGCCCTAGCCGCAGCCACAGAGCCGCCGCCGCCCCGAGCTCCGCCATTGCTGTCGAGGTCCACTACCGAGACCTTCTCCGTCCAATTCAACCTTCGCCGAAGCTTTGCAGAGAGGTAAATAAGCCTCGCCCACCATATTTTGTTCGTTTTGCTCCCTCCCGAGTCGCCTGCGAGCTCACCGTCGAAGCTCCGCCGCCATAGCTCGTGCTGCACCTTATCCGAACCTCCACCGCCCGAATTGAAGCCCTAGACGAGTTCGCCTCGAGGTTTTCGTTCTCCAGAACCTTTTCCCTCGCCAAACCGAGCACCAGAGCACCCGAACCGCCGTCTCCGGCCATCTTCCGGTGAGGAGCCGGCCGGTCGCCGCCCGACTCCGGTGAACAGAGCCCTCACCCCCCCCCCCATCTTTTAATCTGGGCCGTCCACTTTGGATCCTACGGCTCAGGAGCGGAAATACCCCTTCGCTCGGCACTTTTTCAAAAGAGACCCTGTCGTTTTCAAAGTCTAAACCCGCAGTCCATGGCGCATTAGACAGACTACGCTTTTGTTTTCGGAAAACGTATTTTCATTTATAGATTCAAAATACGCTTTCTAAATATTTACAGATTTGCCACTGTTAATAAAATACTCATAACTTCTTCGTTTTAGATCCGATTTGACCCGTTCAAGTCTCGTTAGATTCGTAATTTCGTAATCTATATGATAATACTACTGTTACTCATGTTTTCAACATTTAAAATTCGAGATTAGATTTAATCTATTATTTTATTAAAGTAAAACTTGTTTATTTCATAACTTCCCCGTTTGAACTCCGATTTTCGTGATCTATATATCGTTGGAATCGTAGCGACGCGTAGATTATTTTTATACACTTTTCAATCTGTTTTTCTACTGTTGGTGTACTGTTTCTAATTTACATCTTGTTTGCTTCGTGTATGATTGCCTCGATGTTTGTATGGTGATGTTGTGATCGAGTTCAGACGGTGAGCAATACGTTGGTGATCAAGAGTACTCCCTTGAGGATCCAAATTCTTAGGATCACTTTGATCAAGGCAAGTATAGCATGGACCATCCTTATTGCCTATTCATCTTAATCACTAAATTCATGATGCATGTGTCTACCTTGGCAACCATAGTGTTTATTCCTAGCTTTTGATGACTTGATCCTTGTTACCTATGAGATTGCATTTGAGTAGTGATGCTAGTGCTTTGATGGGTCATGATCTTATGAACTTGAATAATTGATTATGAAATAAAGATTAAAAGATGCTTTTTAGCAACATGGACTAAGGACCTATCTGTAAGTATGACACCGGGACTTACAGCGCAACCATGGGGGCTATATGGCTCTGGCTTTAGTCAAGTAGGAAGTTACTTTCTATCATGTTGTTAATCTTGAAAGGTTCCTTGCCGAGCTAGTTGTTTTGCGGCTCCTGTCCTTGTGTGTACTGCTGCGTGTGTGTGCCACTTGGAAGGAGGACTCTACCACCCCTTGCCATTGCGCCCGGATTGATTAGTAACTAGTTAGAGAGCCTTTTGAAAGACTGCATAGTGAACCCCGCCGATCTACCTTGGTAGTGGATCGAGAGGCTGATCACCTCAAGAAAAAGGGTAAATCACGACTCATGGTGAAAGTGTGCAACCTCTGCAGAGTGTAAAACTGATATATCAGCCGTGCTCACGGTCACGAGCGGCCTTGGACATCTTACAGGAATAATAATAATTGAATATTGATTTATTAATTTGAAGTTTCTGTTGATGTTTATTCCATATTAATTATCATGTTTATATGATCATGTGACCTTGTCCCTTGGATTATTTCACTTGATGCTACTCAATTGCTAAAACATGATCAACTAAAAGCAACCGCTGTCAAACCTGTGTCTTGCCTTATTTGAGCCTCATGAACCCGTGCTATTCTTGTTGAGTACGACATGTACTTACGCTTGCTTTATTTTTCATATTTGGATAAAAATCCCGGATGGGTAACAGATGACTATGAGGATTCTTCTGAGGATTATTAGGATTTTGTTCACTAGTCAACTATTCCCTGTGGATTGGAGTTTCCGCGAGAGAGTTATCTATATTATTTCGTTGTTATTTATGTAAAGACTCTGTGATATTATTCATTGTGTATTAAACCTTGTGATGGTACTATGTAATTTGTCGCTTATGTGTGTGATTGATCCCTGGGCACACATAAGTTGGTTCATTCAATTTTATCCTTAAAATTGGGTGCGACACTGCCGGACCAAACTGCTGTACCGGAGGAGCTGTGGTTAGGTAAGGAGGGGCTCCGGTGTGCCGGATGATGTGCTCCATGAACCCAAAAGTCTGCAACTGAATTTGCTGGCTCTGGAGCTGCATCGCTAGCATCTGCTGCTGGAACTAGTCCTGCCTGAGCTGTATCTGAGCAAGTGCAGCAGCCTGCTCTCGTGCTAGACGGGCCTGCTCCTGGGCAAGATGTGCCTGCTGCTGCTGGGACTGCTGAAGACTCTGAAGGATAGCAAGTAGAGCTGGGTCAGTCTGCGGAGCCTGTGGTGCGGAGCTGGAACCACCGGCCTCAGAGTTATGAGCGCGAGGTCGCCTGGGGATAGGCCGGTAGTCCAGGTCTGAGCTGGACGAGGAGGTGTCGACGGGGTCGTCGTCAACCAGTAACTGCTCAAGTTCGCTATGGGCAACATGCCTCGTAGCCTCATCCTGCTGCTGCACCTCTGCCATCGCTGCTCCCAAAGTCTGACGGCGCTGTACTCTGTGAAGTGCTCTGCTGCCCCGTTGCCGTCTATCAAAGAAGTCATTCTGTAAACTGGAAACTCTGTGTCTGTCTGGCGCAGCTCTCTCAAGATCCCTGTCCAAATCCTGTGCAACCTCCGCTCAAGGATGTGAGAGATCCAATGAGCGTAGGGGAGCTGACGCCGAGACTGGATGCCCTCTGCTATGGTGTCCTCCGTCTCACAAATGATCAGATCAACAATATCGAACTCTGACTGCTAGACTAGGGCACCAAGGAGCCGAAGCTGTAAGTGAGTCAAACCCTCCTTGTACCCCTCCCGCGGTAGAAGAGTGCGCCTCATCACGTTGTTCAAGAGACGAACGATGGGACGAAGCTCCGAGGGTGTCCTGCGGGAGCCGTCTCCGAACGGTGGCCGGAAGCAAGCTGCAACGTGAGCTGTACCAGTGCCAGTCCTCCGTGAGCCCTCCTCGGTGGGTCTGTCGTAGTGTAGCAGATACTATGCAACCTGGTGGTAGACTGTGGAACTCCTAGCAGCTCTCGCAGAGCCTTCGCGTAGAGCCGGTATGGCTCTCCGCCGAAGGTGTACTGCAGGTACTCGTGGTCGGGGTCGATCCAAAGTGAGGCGTAGAACTCTCGAACCCATGACTCGACGTACCATCCAGAACGTCCAAGTAACTCTGCGAGTCCAGGCAGGTAAGTCAAATAGGACCTGATCTCCTCTCCTGCTGCCTGGACTATGTCCTCTAGGGGACATACCCTGTGCTGTCTCAAACCCACGTCTGACACCATGAGGGCGGTGAAGAAGTCCTCGTGCAAGGTGGTGTACCAGCCCTCAGACGCTCGCGGGTCCCGCTGATCGGGAAACCAACTCTGAAGAGACGTCAACCGGAGCTCGCGGACTCGGGCTGCGGAAATGTTCCACAGGTCCAAGTGCACCTCGGGCTCAGGCTCCGGCTGAGGCTCGGTGGGAGCAGGGGCCCTGGGTACTCGGTCTCCGTGCCACTGACCAGCGGACCGGGGTGGCACCGAAGGTCGAATGCGGCCCGAGCGTCGTGTTGGCGTTTCTTAGCGTTATTACTAAAGATAGACTAAAATCCCATCCCTAGCAACGATACTAGAAACGTGTGTTGACATCCCTAACCACCATTACTTCAGAAAGGTAACTCTCGGCCCTTAACGGCACCGGCCAAGATAATGCAGTCTGGTAATAACAATTAGAAGTGCCTGATTGGCCTTCCCAACCATCATTACTTACGATATGCAAAAATGAAGCACGACGCCGTGGGGTGCAACAAGAATTATAGTCCTTAGGTAATGGTACTTAGGTATGCCAATCATGATAGCTCAGTATAGATAAATCCGCAAGCGCACGGAACTATCATTGTAGCATTTCAACCCGTGAGTATTCAGGGGTGTCGTATTTATAATTTCCCGTAGGAGGGCAGGACGAATGCATCTAGCTTTGGCATAAACATGATCACTTATTGAATGCATAGGTAGACATAGCATAGGCAGGGGTAAATCATAGTTCAAAGATAGTGGACACATATCTGAGCCGACCTCAAGGATAAAAGAGAAATAAAGAATAAAAGAATATATCTAATTGAGCAGGCATTGGTCATATATAACTATGCAAAGAACTGTTAGTAAACATCTAACTAGCATGTCTAGTATCAGGACTAGGTCTGGGATGACAGGGAGATCCCCGCAGCTGGTCTGCCAGCCGATAGAGACTTTACGAACTCCTACCCAATATTCGAACGTGGGGGAGTACTAGGGATGGACAGGGCTGTCACCACCTGCCCACCTACCCCTCTGCCCGTGGGATACCGACATATTCGCCGATCTCCGCATACCCGAGCACCATGCTCGCGTACTTGGAAACAACTCCTAACCCCCTAGGACCCCACCCCTTCGGAGTGATAGGCTAGGCTAAGAGTAACCGAGAAGGCACGACGAACCGTCACTTCATCCCTAGTTCTTCCTCTATTCATACTAAGTCGATGAACGATGAAGAACAATGATGAACATATCAAGAACATAACACATAAACTATATGCTAGTTCATATATCATGATCATAAAATGACCAAGACTATACTCTAGTTCATATGCATTGCTATATAAATAAGATAAGAACTTGAACTTGGAAGAGAACTGCATTGTATTCATACCGAGGTGTTCCTTCTTATCCCAAGGATACAAACTCTCCTTGCTAGCTCTTGCCTTGCTCTAATACTAAAACTAATCTAAAGAATACAAGTGAGAGGTGAGGTAAATGGCTCCAAATGATGGTGTGTCTTGAGAATGGTGGAGCACCATCTATTTATAGCTAGAATAGGACGGTTCGGGTGTTTCCAGGTTTGGAAGGAGGTGAAACCACCCTTAGGGAACCGCCTAGAGCACCGCCTCCGAAGACTAGGCCTGGGAGGATCCACTGGGGTACCGGCCACCCCCGGGATCGGCCGCCCCCCTAGTGGGGCCATCTGACCACCGCCTTCAGGTGGTCGGTTCCACCCTGGGCCTGGACCTCTCCCGTGGTTACGAATGGGCCCAAAATGTAAATGAAGGTGGGCTTCTCTTCTTCTTTGCGCCTTTTCTGAATATGAATTCTAGAATGCGCTTTCTTTATGGTTTTTGTGCATTTCCACATGTCACACCTGCAAGTCAAGTACACACCAAAAATTGTGGAAATGTTAGTTTAAAGCCCTGCCTGCTATTTATTTTAGTAACATATTGGCAGTAAGAAATAGGCTCTAAGGACTGCCAACACGTCGAAGAGGTGGTGCCTGGGCCTGCTCCCCCTGAGTGGCTGCCTCCTGCTGCTCAGGCTGAACTTGCTTTGCCTCTGGCTATGCTGACTCTGTCTCCGGCTGTCGCTGTGGCTGTGGCTGCTCCTCGGGCTCGTCCCTGCCTGACAAACTGACAGAGATGCCTCCAATATGAAGGCCCCTGCCACGCTCTGCCTCCTCAGTAGCCTGTGCGACCCTGATGGCCTGCCTCTGCTCTGCTATAAGCTGCCTCTTCCTCTTCCTGCTGCCCTCAACAAGAGGGGCCTTCCCCTTGTCCTGAGGTGGACGAGGAGGAGGCCTCTCATCCCCACCTGTGCCTCCCTGACTGCGGCTCGCTTGCTTGCAACGAACCATACTGCCACACTGATCACAGACCCTCTGAAACTGCCAGCTGACACTCAGAGGCTTGGCCTTGTTCTGTATCCGCGAGCTTGGCCCCGGATTCACTAACCCACAGACCACTGCCTCAAACCACGAACAGCTGCAGAAGAAAGATAGGGAGGGTATACATAAGCATATATAAGCTAGAGATAAGGTAACCCTATGAGAAGCAAGCATATGAGATAAGAGAGGAATAGCAAGCAACCTGAGAGAAGAGGACCTGCGAAGAGGTAAGAACTCTGTCGAACGTAGGGCACGAACCACGTGGTCAAGGGATGTCGCTGCATGAAAAGGGCACGAGTCATAAACAAGGGCTATGACAGGCAAATGAAATGACTAAGGAGAAGCTAAGGTGTGGAGGCAAAAAAGGAGTACCACAAGGTGAAGATCACCTCCACAAACCCTAGAAGGCCGAGGGCAGAGCCAAACTTCACTAGAACTATGCGGAAAGCAATGAAATGCTGGTTAGGGCATTTCATCGAGCAGGCTACATGCACAGTTACGGAAAGAAGCTAGGGCAGAGAAAATGGATGCTCACCAAGCTGAGAAAGGCAAGGGAAGATAAGCGCTGACTCGGAGGAGAGCTTCACGGCGAAGAAAAACTCCGGCGGCGGCGGCAGAGCACGGCAGCGCGACGATGAGGCGGTGGAAGCGCGGTCCAGCGGCTGTGCGCGGGCCAGGAGAGCGCACGTGCGCGCGAGGAGGAGCTCCGGCGAGAGGAGCTGGTTACCAGCGGTGAGGGGGCACTGGTGAGCAGGCGGCGGAGATGGACACGGCGGCGGTGCTGGGCACGGC
Source organism: Eremochloa ophiuroides (assembly GCA_038502445.1). Lineage (NCBI taxonomy): Eukaryota > Viridiplantae > Streptophyta > Magnoliopsida > Poales > Poaceae > Eremochloa > Eremochloa ophiuroides. Next base: position 36,759,889 of record JAHLJS010000003.1, read on the forward strand.
GGCGGCGCTGCTCTGCAGTACACGGCTGCGCGCAGGAGCGAGCGAGGGCGAGCACGCGCGGGGAGGTGCTGGCGGCCGGCGGCGAGGGCACAGGCGAGCCGAGCATGGCAGGGCAGAGGACGATGTGGCACGGCGGTTAGGGTTAGGGTGAGTACGGGCGGCGGAGCGGCGGCAAACGGCTCGAGCAGTTGAAGGAGAACGAAATGAGTGGGTCCTATGGGACAGAGGAAGAATTTGAACTGACCCACGCGATTCAACTGACCATCGGACCTTAACTATAGAGACCGTCGGACCAATGCAACGCACGGTCTGACACTTCCAGTAAGATTCTGCGCCCGTCGGACTTAGTCCAATGCTCCTCGTCGGACTAAAATACTCGGTTCGACGCCGTGAACGCAGCGCGCCACGGCGTGAACACGTTCCACGAACGGTCCGACGCCCAAAATTATTCAGTCCGACACTCCGTCCGACGCCTCCAGGCACAGGGCCAGGGACCGTCGGGCTGTGGCGATGGTCCGACGCCGGAAAAACCAGCGTCCGACGCTACAGTCCGACGCCCAAAAACCCTTAATTCTTCAAGATTCTTCGCGCCGATTTTTCCAAACTAAGTTCCAACCCCAATAAGAATCAAATAAACACCAGTAGAAACTAGTATGGGATGTCCTCTCAAACCCTCTGTTTTTCAAATATTTTGCCTTAGGCATATGTGAATTTTACGAAGATAAGCAATAAAATCCAAGAACGAAACGACTAAACAACAACCATGCAATATGCAATGCAAATCGCATAAATTAAACTAGTTTCTTGTCAAGTTTGTCCTCGGGTAAGCTTCTTCACACGCTTTTGGGCGGTTATGTTAACCGAGTTAGACAAGCCCTACGTGCAATTCAAAATTAGACATGTTTTATGTTACAATGCAATACACATGACAACACAAGATCATCTTTTAGTGAAGTTGCTTAGATCAAGGCAATTAAGTTCATTCCTTAGAGTACAAAAGCGTGCCTTATCTAATGCTTTAGTGAAAATGTCCGCCAAGTTATCATCCGTTCTCACTCCCTCAAAGGAAATGTCACCCTTGGCAACATGATCCCTAAGGAAGTGATGATGGATGTCAATGTGCTTTGTGCGGGAGTGTTGAACCGGGTTGTTTGCAAGTTTTACCGCACTCTCATTGTCACACAACAAAGGCACCCTTTTTAAGTTAATTCCATAATCAAGAAGGGTTTGTTTCATGTAAAGAATTTGTGCACAACAAGCACTCGCGGCAATGTATTCTGCTTCGGTTGTTGACAAGGCAACACTATTTTGTTTCTTGGAGGACCAAGAAACTAGTGATCTTCCAAGCAAATGGCACCCTCCGGATGTACTTTTTCGGTCAATCTTGCAATCGGCATAATCCGAATCGGAATAGCCGACAAGAGTAAAGTTAGCTCCTTTGGGATACCAAAGGCCAATGCTTGGGGTGTGCTTTAGGCATCTAAGGATTCTTTTCACCGCAACTAAGTGAGGATCCTTAGGGTTAGCTTGAAAGCGTGCACACGTACACACACTAAACATGATGTCGGGCCTAGATGCGGTCAAGTACAACAAACTACCGATCATAGAACGATAGAGAGTTCGGTCAACCGATTTACCCCCCTCATCAAGGTCGAGATGTCCATTGATAGGCATGGGGGTCTTGATGGGCTTGCATTCTTCCATCTTGATGCGCTTGAGGAGGTCTTTCGTGTACTTCTCTTGCGACACGAACGTCCCCTCCCTCAATTGCTTGACTTGGAAGCCGAGGAAGAATGTGAGCTCACTAATCATGGACATCTCGAACTCCTTGGACATCATATCACCAAATTCCTTGCAAAAGTATTCATTAGTCGAACCAAAGATAATATCATCAACATAAACTTGACAAATGAAGATATGCCCTTTATGCTTCATGGTGAATAGTGTGGTATCCACCAAGTCGATTTTGAAGCCCTTATTGAGGAGGAAGTCGCGGAGGCGCTCATACCAAGCCCGTGGGGCTTGGTTCAAGCCATATAGCGCCTTGGACAATCTATAAACATAGTTTGGATATCTAGGGTCTTCAAAACCCGGTGGTTGCGAAACATAGATAAGTTCATTTATGAAGCCATTTAAAAATGCACTTTTCACATCCATTTGAAAGAGTTTTAGATTGTGATTAGATGCATATGCAAGTAGGATACGGATGGCTTCAAGTCTTGCAACCGGGGCAAAAGTCTCTCCAAAATCCAAGCCTTCAACTTGGGAGAACCCTTTTGCCACGAGCCCTGCCTTGTTTCTCACAATGTTGCCCTTGTCATCTTGCTTGTTACGGAACACCCACTTGGTGCCTATGACTCTTACTTCTTTTGGCTTCTCTTCAAGTGTCCAAACTTGATTGCGGGTGAAATTATTGAGTTCTTCATGCATGGCATTCACCCAATCCGGATCTTGAAGAGCTTCTTCTATGCTAGTAGGCTCAATGCAAGAGACAAAAGAGTGATGTTCAATGAATTGAGCATGCCTTTGTGAGCGAGTCATTACCCCCCTTGAAGGACTCCCTATTATGAGATCTTGAGGATGAGCTTGTAGGAGTGGAGTAGATCTTCTATCAACCACTTGAGGAGGAGGTTGTGGAGCATCAACATGTTGTGCTTGTGCCTCAATATCTTCTTGTGTGATATGTGTGTCTTCATGTGTATCCACCCCATCTTTATCTTCATCATCTTGAGGCACATTTGATGAAGATGGTTGATTGATCACTTGCACATCATCACCATCATCTTCATCATCTTTAGGCTTGATGTCTCCGGTTGGCATGTTCTTCATGGCCTTCCTCAAAGGTTCATCACCTACATCATCAAGATTTTCATGCTCTCCTTGAGAGCCATTAGATTTATTGAATTCCACATCATATGTTTCTTCAACAAGGCCGGTGGTATTGTTGAATACTCTATATGCTTTGGACTTCAATGAGTAACCAACAAGAAAACCAATATCACAATGTCTTTGGAACTTCTCTAGGTGTTGCCGCTTCTTGTAGATGTAGCATTTGCAACCAAACACCTGGAAGTAGGAGACGTCCAGTTTCTTGCCAATGAGTAGCTCATAGGGGGTCTTCTTTAGTAACCGGTGAGGGAATAGGCGGTTGGATGCATAGCATGCGGTGTTGATTGCCTCCGCCCAAAACCTCTTCAGTGTGTTGTACTCATCAAGCATAGTCCTTGCAAGGGTGATCAATGTCCGGATCTTTCTTTCAACTACACCATTTTGTTGAGGGGTATAAGCGGATGAGACTTCATGTTTGATCCCAACTTCATCACAATATACTTCAATGTTAGTGTTATCAAACTCTTTCCCATTGTCACTTCTAATCTTCTTGATCTTCACTTCAAATTCATTTTGTGCTCTCTTGGCAAACTTCTTGAAAGATTGGGAAACTTCGGTCTTGTCATGAAGAAAAAACACCCAAGTATATCTTGAAAAGTCATCAACAATCACTAAGCAATAGAGCTTCCCACCAATACTTTCATAAGTTGTTGGCCCAAATAGGTCCATGTGAAATAGATCTAATGGTCTTGAGGTTGATACAAATGTCTTGGATGGATGTGTATTTGCCACTTGCTTGCCGGCTTGACAAGCACTACACAATTTGTCCTTCTCAAATACAACATCTTTCAATCCTCTCACCATCTCCTTCTTCAATAGCTTCTTGAGTGTGCTCATCCCAACATGTGCAAGCCTTCTATGTCAAAGCCACCCAAGAGATTGTTTGGTGAATAGACAAGTCTTCAAATTTGCATCTTCCGAGTTGAAGTCCACTAGATAGAGGTGATTGTACCGAAAATCCTTGAATATCACTTCATTGTCATATTTCATGGAAACAACCACTTCTTCACTTGTAAATAGGCATTGGAAGCCAAGATCACACAATTGACCAACGAATAGCAAGTTGAAGCTCAAAGAAGCAACTAGAAGCACATTTAATATGGAATGATCATTAGATATAGCCACTTTGCCAAGCCTTTGCACTTTACTCTTGGAATTATCACCAAATGTTATATTTCCTTGGTCTTCTACATTCTCTTCAAGAGAGGTGAACATACGAGCATCACCAGTCATATGTTGAGTGCGTCCACTATCAATTACCCAATGAGAGCCACCGGTCTTGTAGTTCACCTACACACAACAAATCAAGCTTGATGTTTAGGAACCCATACTTGAGAAGGGCTCCAGACTTTCTCAACCAAAGCTTTTGCCACCCACAATTGTCTAGGCCTATTCTTATTAGGGGGACCTAGGAACATCACTTTCACTTTGCCCTTAGAATCTTTTCTAAGCATGTAGTGAGCATCAAAAGCAAAAGGCCTAACATGCTTAGGCAAAGGTTGTGGTGGCGGTGTCTTGCACTCATGAGCAAAATGACCTTCTTGTCCACATTCAAAGCATCTCTTAGGCTTGGGCTTGGGCTTGGGCTTATTCTTTGCTTTGTTGAGGTGATTTTGAGCTCTAATATTTTGCACCTTCTCACCCATATAGCCAATCCTACTTCTATCAAACTTCATCACGGTGTTCATGAGGAGATCACTTTGGAGATATTGGCCTCTTGTGAATTTGTGCAAGCCCACGGTGAGATGACTTTTTTCTTACTTCAACTTCTTGTTTTCTTCCAATAAGCTTGCAAGGTGGCACTTCTCATTCTTGAGGATCTTGTTTTCTTCTCTAAGCACCTCAACTTCATCATCTTGTTGCACCGTTTCAACGATAATGGTGTTGGTGGCTGATTACTTCTCAAGCTCTTTCTTCAAGTTCTCATTCTCAATCTTGAGCTTCAAATAGTCATCATGGCAATCGGCCACCACCACTTTCTTGCCTTTGCTACTAGCACCTTACTCAATGATCTTATCAATCAAGTCATCACATGATGTAGCTATGTCACACTTAACAATAAGGTTAGAAGCATCATGTGTTTCATTGGAAAGCAAGTCATAAGCCATAGCAAAATTGTCATGATTCATTTTCACTTGAGTGTAGTTCTCTTTTAGCTTGTTGTAGCTAGTGGTGAGCTCAATGTGTATCCTCTCAAGTTTATCATGTTTTTCTTTGAGCTCTTTTATGTTGGCTTTGAGCTCCTTGAACTTGGATGACACATTTTGATTTTTAACTCGAAGCTCATCACTAGGTTTAGTGAATTGTTCATTTTGAGCTAAGAGGTTGCCATTCTCAAGTTTTAGGTTTTTATTTTTCTTTGTTAGCTTTCTTATAACTTTGGTATAGTCATTAAGCAAGCTAGCAAGTTCATCATAGGTGGATGAATCATATTCATTGTCACTATCACTACTCTCATCATCACTTTGTACCTTCTTGTCCTTAGCCATAAGGCAAAAGGTGTGTTGGAGATGAGGGCGGTGATGGCGGTGGAGGAAGTGAAGTCTCAATCACAAGAGCGGCCACCTTCTCTTTTTCATCATCACTTTCTTCACCGGAGGAGCCACTAGAAGATTCAATGTCGGTGAGCCAATCACCAACAATGTAAGCCTTACTATTCTTCTTGCTTTTGTGAAATTGCTTCTTCTTGAACTCTTTCTTCTTGAATGGCTTGGCCTTCTTCTTCTCATCTTCACTTTCATCACTTGAATCTTGCCTTTTGCCCTTATTCTTGTTCTTGAACTTGTCTTTCTTAGGCTTTGGGCATTGATGAGCAAGATGCCCAAGCTCTCCACAGTTGTAGCAATCTATCTTGGAGATGGGCTTTCTCTTGCTACTAGTGAAGAACTTCTTCTTATTGGAATCAAACTTGATTCCCTTGTTGTTGAGCTTCTTGAGCATCTTGGTGGTCTTTCTCACCATGAGAGCGATCTCCACATCATCATCATCATCATCACTTGTGGAGTCAAAAGAAGAGTACTTTGCTAGAGCTTTGCCTTTCTTGTCGGTCTTGAGGGCCAAGTCTTTCTTCTCTTCCTTCTTTGATGATGAACCATCTTGAGGGGTGATCTTCATATACATTTCATGAGCATTGATCTTCCCCAATATTTGAGTGGGTGTTGCACTTGAGAGATCCGTTTGATGTAGCACGGCCACAATATGACCATACTTGTCGATTGGAAGAGCACTGAGGATCCTCCTTGCAACCTCGGCCGGTAAGATTTGTGTGAGCCCAAGGCCATTGACTTCCTGTACAATGATATTCAATCGAGAATACACTGTCATTAGGACTTTCATTGGGAAGCATTTTGAAGGAATTGAGCTTGTCAATGATAAGTAATATCGTTCCTCTCGCTCATTCTTAGTTCCCTCATGGAGCGCACAAAGATCCGACCATAGTGCATGGGCGTTCTTGTGGTTCCTTACACGGTTGAACATTTCTTTGTTAAGGCCTCTAAAGATGATGTTTCGAGGCCTTACCATTCCATTTCTCGTGTTCTTCCTCAATGGGTGTGAGGGTAGCGCCGGCTTTAAGAGTAGGGTACCCTTGTGTGGTGGCTTTGTGAACACCAAGGTCCACCGCCTCAAGGTATGCCTCCATACGAATTTTCCAATAAGGAAAATCGTTACCGTCAAAGACGGGAGGGGACCATCGTGACCCCCGGACATCCTTTCTCTTGGCAGGTTAAGCCAAAATAATGAGTAACCTAACTCTGATACCAATTGAAAGGATCGAGGATGCCCAAGAGGGGAGGTAAATTGGGCAACTAATAATTTTTCGCAAATCAAAACAACTTATCGCTATTGCCCAATATCACCCACTTGTGTTTGTGTCAAGTTCTAATCTTAAAACAAGTTATGCAATCTAGAGCCAGGTCCTATCACAAGTATACTACTCTAGAAAAGTAAAGCACACAAGAGAGTACAGGAATGTAAATGAGTAAGACAATGCAAGCCGAGTTTTTCCTGAGGTATCGGAGAGTCGGTACTCTCTACTAGTCCTCGTTGGAGCACCCGCGCAAGGGTGTAGCTCCCCCTTGATCTTCGCAAGGACCAAGTGCTCTTTACGGGCTAATCCTTTGCCTCTCCGGCGAGGTGGATCGCCCACAACCGCTCACAAGCTTGGCTTGGGCCGCCCACAAGCTCTCCAAGCGGTCACCAAGCCTCCGATCACCACCGAACCGTCTAGGTGATGCCGATCACCAAGAGTAACAAGCCTAGACTCTCACTTGATCAAGAACAAGGCCAAAGAAGGTGATGGATGCACACAAGTCACTCTTGATCACACTCTAGGGAAGAAGCTCACAAGCAATGGTAGTTCACTCAATGCTCCCTAGGGCTCTTTGTAGGGTCGAGATGGCGGACTAGAGGGGGGTGAATAGTCCTTTATAACAACTAATCGCAGCGGAATAAAACCTAATCGGTTCTAGCGACAATTCACCCCTCTAACTAAGACTCTAAACACCTTGCCAAAGATCCTAGCGAGAAGCAAAGGTGCAAGTCTAGCTTGAGCTTCCCTAAACCGTTCTAGCTCAAGATCACACAAACCTAAGCTGCTAGTACTTTAAGCACCAGGGAAACTCCTATTAACCAGCAAGCAAAAACGCACTAAGCACCTAAGCTCACTACTTGCTCAATGACAAGGATACACAATCCAAATCAAAGAGCGCAACTCACTTTAGCTACACAAACTAAGTGAGAACTACTTCTAAGCTACACAAGCTAAGAAGGTGAGTGGCAAGCTACACAAGCTAACCGGTCTCATAAGAGCAACTACAACTACACAAATAAAGTAATGCACAATATAAATAACTTGTGTAGAAGGGAGCAAACCACCGCGAAGGATGGGAAGATGTTGACGCAGGTGATTTATTTCCCAGAGGTTCACTTGTCACCACAAGCTACGTCTTCCGTTGAGGACAAGCTCCAAGGTTGCCGCCGGTCCTCTTGCTAGTGGTGACCCGCAAGTCACACTCTCCCACGTGGAGTGCTTACCACAAGCTCTAGCACTTGACTCGGCCGGACCACTTGTCGCTCTTCACGTCTCGCTCTACTAGCGATGCTCTTTGCAATCTCCCGCGGGGTGAGCTCCAACCCCTCACAAAGCTTCTCCGGAGCTAAGCACAATCTTCTTGCTTGCTTCACGGAGCCACAAGCCACCAAGCCGTCTAGGAGGTGGCAACCTCCAAGAGTAACAAGCACCACCGGCTTGCAACACGATCACCTAGTGCCACTCGATGCAATCTCACAATGCAACGCACTAGAATCACTCACTATCAATCAATCGGATGTGCACTAAGCAAGTGAGTGAGTGGGAGGGCTTCCAAGCACACCTACACAAGCCACACAGGCCCAAGGGTGATCAGCTGGTCGGCCAAGGCCGCCAAGTGCTTGGATTTATAGCCCTCAAGCGAATAGAGCCGTTGCCCTCTCAAACCGGCCGTCGGACTGAGCGTCGGACGCTCAGCCTGCGCCACCGTCGGACCAATGTCCACGGTCCGATGCTCCCGATAGCCGCCACGTGTCACTAGCCGTTTGAAGTCGAACGTTGGATCACAACTGCTAACTTCCCGCGCTTTAGCTCACCGTCGGACGGAATACCGTCGGACCAACGAACTCCACGGTCCGACGCTTCCAGAGAGCTCCCTGAGGGCTGAAAACCGTCGGACGGTCGTCCGACGCTCGCCGTCGGACTAAACCCAAGAGTCCGACGCTCTCAGAGCTCGCCACGTGTCAGCTCTCGCACGATCTGCACCGTCGGACGCTCGGACAAAAGTCTGACGCCCACAAACTTCAGCGTCCGACGCTCGCACCACAGCACAGAAGACAAGGGCAGGCCGTCGGACCGAACCCATGGTCCGACGCCCCCTGGCCTTAGCGTCCGACGCTCTTGCAACTTCGCCGAAAACCTCCGAATCCTGCCTCGCAAGCTCGGCAGGAGGAAGAAGAGAGAACCACACCCTCTCTACCTCACAACACCACCTCCAAACACTTTCACCTTTGCAAAAGTGCTAACACCAACAAGTGTACACCTCATGTGCATGTGTGTTAGCTTTTCACAAACATTTTTCAAAGGATTTTTCACTCTTTTCACCACGCCACTCGATCCTAGCAACGTATGCAAGTTAGATCACTCAAGTGGCACTAGATGACCGATATGCAAACAAGTTTGCCCCTCTTGATAGTACGGCCATCTATTCTAAATCCGGTCAAGCACTTCTCTACTCAACCTTAGACCGGTGAAATAGAAATGCCCTAGGTTATACCTTTGCCTTGCGCTTTCCATTTTGATCACCGTCTTCATCACCGTCTCCGACACCATCGATGCCGGTGCAACACATGCACCAACACCTCATGAATGATATGATCCACTTCATATCATCACGTGGCTTTTGGTTCATCGATCCTTGACTTGCTTGCTCTTCACCGTTGCGTTGGTCCATCGGCGCCAAGCCATCACCCGACTTGCCCTTCACACTTACAACCGGTCCATCGACGCGAAGCCTTGTCTTGATCTTCTTCACCTAGCCATATGACTCCATGTCATGTCTTATGCGTTTAGCTCCTTCATACCATATGTGTGAGCTAAGCATCATCTCCAAGCTATTTTCACCTCCATGGCATAGATGCTCACACACATGTACCTGTGGACTAATCACCTGTGTAATCAACACTTAAACACATATTAGTCCACTTAAGTTGTCACTCAATTACCAAAACCAAACAAGGACCTTTCACTCTTTGCTCTTTCTCAAAGACACAAGGGTTTTTTCAGCTGTTAGAAGTGGCAAGAGGGATAGAATGGAAGCAATGATGGAGTATAAATACCCACTCTCTCCAAAACAACCCGTTTCTCAAATTTCTGCGTACCGTCGGACTGATCAGACGGCAACCGTCGGACCAAAGTCCACGGTCTGACTCTCACAAACGCGCTGTGCAAGGTACTGTGTCAGATGGACGTCGGACCAACACCAAAGGTCCGACGACTCAGCGTCCGACGTTCGCACAGTGACCTGCAACGGCTACAACACGGGACAATAGTCCGACGCCCACCGTCGTACTAAGTCCGACGTTCAAAACTGTTCTCAGAACCTCTCTAGAAGTGTCGGACCCTACGAACGATTGGTCCGACGCTGCCACAAGAACAGTCCGACGCTCACAGAAAGGCCCTCAGGCATCGTCGGACGCTCGCTGATGGTCCGACGCCCATTCCAAGCAGCGTCCAACGGTCTCTGATTCGCTGGGGTGAACCAGAGACTGCCACGTGTCATCGGACTGTGCACATTGGTCCGACGCCCATACTGCACAACAGTCCGACGCCTCTAAAATGATCAAAATTTCGTCGAATCGAAAACTTTGCAAAACGAAGTTTGATCCTCTCTCTATCAAGAGTCTCCCTGGGCTGTCTAGAGCTATGTTGGACAAGTGTGCATCACATCTACACTCTCTAACCTTGCCCTAAGTCAAGCTACCCATCCAAACCCCTCTTAATAGTACGGTTAAAGTGAAAAATAAAACCTAAGACTACTTCAAGTGTCTCTCAACACCAAACGATACTTGGCACTAGCCTATCACCGTCTTGTCTTCCATCCTTTGAAGAGCGAATCGATTTCATCGCTAGGAGTTTGAACCTACATATTATTATGACCTAATCTTTAGGTTATCCTGCAAAACACACGTTAGTCATAATAACATCTTTATTGTCATTAATCACCGAAACCACTAGAACCTAGATGCTTCACCCATCATAAGGGTCAAGCTCCTAGTTAGATAACTCTGTAGATAAGCCCTTAACATTCCTCGCGCACAAGTGAGTCTCCAAGATGGTCTTTTTGGATATTCGGATGTTTTCCGCTATCTTCACTATCGACTTTCCAGTCCAAACGTAGTCTTCGTGCTTTCCTGTAGAAGCCACCACAAAAATGATTGATGTGATCTCGTAAGATTAGATGCCTCTGGTGAACAATATTAGTGTACAAATGCTGTCCTAAAATTAGTTAGAGCCTGTTTTTTATTACCGACGCTCAACACGTACGTATAGTTGAAATGCGGAAATTTTCTCTTTGTTCTTTTCCCTGTGAAATTAAATCGATTTATGTAAAATTTATATAAAATTTCTACGAGATTCATGCATTTCAAAGAGGCCATTGCATTCTTTAACAAACACAATAATAGTTTGCCGGTATGCATTGTTAGTTAGGGCCGGCAGTAGGTATGGATGAAAATGGTATCGATATTTATTTGATCGTTCGTTCGACCGAATCCGTTTACAAATATTTAGATCTGTTCGTATCTGAGTCCGGATATTCAATATCCGATACTGTATTTGTATCTGAATACTCAATTCGTATATTTATGATATTGACATCTAATTATATCCTATCCGGTATGGCTAATACTATCCGTATTCGAATCTGAATCTAACCAAATATATAAAAATAAATATAATATGAGTAGTATCCAAATATATAAAAATAAATATAATATGAGTAGTATCCGTTCCTATGCTATGCGTTGTCATCCCTAGCAGTATGCTTGCTCTCGCGGGACTCTGATTCGGATTCCATGTCCGTTCGGTGTCTGCAGCTAGTCCGTAGACCGTGCAAAACAGCAGCAACGGGACAAGAAAATGGACAGCCATTTCCGGAGCAGAGCAGGCAGGCAACTGGGTCAGACAGGCCAGCCCGCCGGTCCGTCCCGACGGCCATGGCCCAACCCTTCTCTTCCCCACACGTCCCGTCCTCGTCCAGGGTGACTCGCCGTCCTCCTCCGTCAACGTCCTCTCCTATTCCGGGGTGCAGACCGCGCCGCAGGGCCGTCGCGCCGGCGGCCTCCCTCCACCTCGGCCCCGGGGACATCGCCGAGCTCGCGCGCAACAAGGTTAGCTGCTGTCCTGCCGGTCGGTACCCGGCCAATAGGGGTGCTTCTTTCTCTTTCTTTTCGATTTCTGAATGTTGGTATGGTTTTATCTGAAGGTTTTGATTGCGGCGACGGTGGCGAGCGCGATCGGGCAGCTGTCCAAGCCCTTCACCTCGGGCAAGAATGGGGGCGCCGGCGCCGGCCTTGACCTCAGGACCGTCTTCCGCTCCGGAGGGATGCCCTCTACCCACTCCGCGGTGAAAACATCGGATTGCCCACCACAGTCCTTTACCAAAACCTTCACTTTTTCAGTTTCTGCGTTACTCGCCAACTTCCGGATACCTCTTCCACTTGTTTGTCTTGTGTGGTGAACTGTTATCATTAGTTTGCACAATGAATGATTGAGGATGGCTGTGTATCTAAATGAATTGATCATTGATGAGTTCTGAAATATTTAGTACCCCAAATGGCTATAAAATTGTAGATGGGTTTTCAAACAAGAAGTGCTGCATGGTCCTATCTGAAACTATTGTTTTTTTATTGTAGTGTAAAGTAATTCTGCTTTGGCCTTACCTTTTGATGTAAAGCTTTCAACTCCCTTTGGCATTGACTCTGCTAACAGTTCCGAGTTCTAACAAAACTTTCCTATCTTGTAGAGTGTTGTTGCAGTTGCTACTTCGCTTGGGTTAGAAAGGTTAGTTCTTGAACATTTGTGCTGCAAAACCTGCTTGTTTTCACCCTAAGCTCGATGCTTTTGTTTTTCTTGACTATTGATTTAGTGTGCAGGGGGTTTGCAGACTCCATATTCGGAATGTCAGTGGTATTTGCAGCCATTGTAATGTATGATGCTCAGGTACACTGTTTGTTTATTTGTTCCAGAGCTCATTTCAATCCAATACCCCAATCTTTTCAATCCACTGGATCAGGCTAATTAGAATTTTAATTGTGCGAGAAACAAATATGTGATTGCAAGTTAGTTCCTGCTCTCCTTAGTTGCCATTGCTCATCTCTTCTGCCTTCTTTGCGGCCACCACTTCTGCTTGTTTCTTACCTCAATCTTGGTCGCAATAGGGCCTTCTTGTAATTAATGTAGTTTCTTCCCCTTTGGATTGATATATAGATTAAGTTGATCCTCCTGCTTATGCAAGGCAGTTTGAGATGCAGTACAATTTCTTATATTTACAACTTTTGTATGCCTGATGTTTGCAAAATTTTCACTCTGGAGTTTATCAGTACCAGTGAGCTTATGGATTGAAGTGCCATTATGTGCATCACTTTGTTCACAGTTTCCCCTCAAGATTGCCCATCTTATGAGGATTCGTTTTTCTACCTCACAAATAATTTTGCATTTTCAGTTTTCTAGATGATAGTTTTGTGGCTTTGATAGTCTAGGCACAAAGTTTCTTATATGTCATAAAAGAACCACCTTATGTGATAAATCTGCAAGTGACCTGTCTTTCCTATTTCTTGACCTTTAAGTAAGGCGTTGGGGATCCATACCTTGTAAATCAATATCTTAGTATTGACGGACTAAAGCTTGACTACACACACTATGAACTAGTTTCATATCAAGTTTTATTATATTGTTAATAGATCATAGATGATTTTACATGGTTGTCCATGTTACTTGCAAAATAGAATGATGTAGCAAAAATACAAAGCTGTAGCGAAAATGGTTATAAAAACTAATATGACCTTCAGATTATCTTGCGTTCACAACTTTCTTGTGTGTTTGAGAAAAAAAGTTTATCTAGCAGAGCATAAATATCCTAATGCTCCATCATCCATCTAGTTCTTTGTGTTTTGCATTTCATATTATGATTTAGTGTGTACTGTCTAGTCTAATAATTACCAATAAGGAACCTCATCCTAGACTTTGAAGACTGATACAACAACAACAACAACAACAACAACATAAGCCTTTTGTCCCAAGCGAGTTGGGGTAGGCTAGAGATGAAACCCACAAGAGACCAAGATTAGAGAAACACAAAACGGACACAAGACGAAAGGTAGAGTTAGGGATAAACAGAAAAGGAAGCAAAGGTCACGGTTCAGGCACATTGATTGCTAACCTCCAGGCGCTCCTATCCATAGCTACTTCCTTGGAGATATTCCACTCTTTAAGGTCTCTCTTAACCGACTCGTCCCAAGTCAGTTTAGGCCGACCTCTACCTCTCTTAACATCTTCGACCCGCTTTAGAACCCCGCTGCGCACCGCCGCATCAGGAGGCCTTCGTTGGACATGTCCAAACCATCTCAACCGATGTTGAATCAGTTTTTCCTCAATTGGTGCCACCCCGACCCTCTCCCGAATGTCCTCGTTCCGGATTCTATCCCTTCTTGTGTGCCCACAAAACCAACGTAGCATACGCATCTCTGCTACACTCAGTTGTTGGACATGTCGTCTTTTTGTAGGCCAGCATTCAGCACCGTATAGCATCGCCGGGCGAATCGCTGTCCTATAAAACTTACCTTTTAGTTTTTGTGGCACCCTCTTGTCACAGAGGACGCCAGAAGCTTGACGCCATTTCAGCCAACCGGCTGAAATTCTATGCCTAACATCTTCATCAATGTCGCCATCCTTTTGAAGCATCGATCCTAGATACCGGAAGGTATCCCTCTTGGCCACCACTTGTCCATCGAGGCTAACGTCACCATCCTCATGTCTAGCCGCGCTGAAACTACACATCATGTACTCGGTCTTGGTCCTACTAAGTCTGAATCCTTTCGATTCTAATGTGTGCCTCCACAGCTCTAACTTACTATCAACCCCTGCCCTACTCTCGTCAACTAGCACCACATCATCAGCGAAAAGCATACACTAAGGGATATCACCTTATATGTCCCTTGTGACCCCATCCATCACCAAAGCAAATAGATAAGGGCTCAATGCTGACCCCTGATGTAGCCCTACTTTAATTGGAAAGTCACTAGTGTCACCATCACATGTTCGTACACGCGTCATCGCGTCCTTATACATATCCTTGATGAGGGTAATGTACTTAGCTGGGGCCTTGTGCTTTTCCAATGCCCACCACATGACGTTTCTTGGTACTTTGTCATACGCCTTCTCGAGGTCAATAAAGACCAAGTGCAAGTCCTTCTTCTGCTCCCTGTATCTCTCCATCAACTGGCGTATTAAGAAAATCGCCTCCATGGTCGACCTTCCAGGCATGAACCCAAAATGGTTTTGGGTCACACTTGTCACTCTTCTTAAGCGATGTTCGATAATCCTTTCCCAGAGCTTCATCGTATGGCTCATCAGCTTGATCCCACGATAGTTAGTACAACTTTGAACATCCCCCTTGTTCTTGAAGATCGGTACTAATATGCTTCTCCTCCATTCTTCGGGCATCTTGTTGGACCAAAAGATAAGGTTAAAAAGCTTAGTTAACCATACTGTCGCTCTGGCACCTAGGCACCTCCACACCTCAATAGGGATACCATCAGGGCCCATTGCTTTACCTCCCTTCATCCTCTTCAAAGCCTCCTTGATCTCTGCTTCCTGAAATCTCCTCACAAAGCGTCTGTTGGTATCATCAAATGGGTCATCCAACTCAAGGGTGGGACCCTCATTCTCCCCATTAAACAACTTGTCGAAGTACTCTCGCCATCTGTTCTTGATCTCCTCATCCTTCACCAGTAGTCGATCTGTCCCGTCCTTGATGCATTTGATTTGGTTGATGTCCCTTGTCTTCCTCTCTCGGATCCTAGCCATCCTATAAATGTCCTTCTCCCCTTCCCTCGTGCTTAGCCGTTGATAAAGGTCATCAAAAGCCTGGCCCTTTGCTACACTCACAGCTCGCTTTGCAACCCTCTTCGCTGTTTTATAGCCCTCGACGTTGGCTGCACTGTGGTCCAGGTGGATGCGCTTGAAACACTCTTTCTTCTCCTTAATAGCCCTTTGCACCTCGTCATTCCACCACCAGGTGTCTTTTTCTTCTTGTTTACCCCCCTTGCTCACGCCAAGCACTTCTGAAGCCACCTTCCGAACACATGTTGCCATCTCTAGCCACATGTTGTCTGCATCTTCTCCTTCTTCCCAGGGCCCCTCGTCTAGCATCCTCTCCTTAAACGTTTGCGCCGCTTCCCCTCTAAGCTTCCACCACTTCGTTCTCACAATCTTGGCGCGTTTGACCCGGGGGACCCGTATCCGAAATCGAAAGTCCGCCACCACCAGCTTGTGTTGAGGGACAACACACTCCCCAGGTATCACCTTACAATCTAAGCAAGCACGCCTATCCTCCCTCCTTGCAAGGATAAAGTCGATTTGGCTCGAGTGTTGTCCACTATGGAAGGTCACTAGATGGGATTCCCTCTTCCTAAAGAAGGTATTCGCTATCACCAAGTCGTAGGCCAACGCGAAGTTCAACACATCCTCCCCCTCTTCGTTCCTACTACCATACCCAAAGCCCCCATGCACTCGCTCGAACCCTACATTAGTCATGCCCACATGGCCGTTGAGGTCTCCTCTAATGACGAGTTTCTCGCTGATAGGCACGGTACTAACCATGCTATCCAGGTCTTCCCAAAACTGTTTCTTGGTGCTCTCCCCAAGACCTACCTGAGGGGCATAGGCACTGATCACATTCAAAGCCGAATCTCCAACTATCAGCCGGATTAGGATAATCCGATCGCCTTGCCTCCTAACCTCCACGACTCCATCCTTTAGGCTTCTATCGATCAAGATGCCTACACCATTCCTACCCGATGATGAGCCCGAGTACCAAAGCTTGAAGCCAGTACCCTCCACCTCTTTCGCCTTCTGGCCCATCCATCTAGTCTCTTGAACGCACAGGATATTTACACGCCTCCTAATTGCTGCATCAACTAGCTCTCGAAGCTTACCCGTTAGGGACCCTACGTTCCAACTACCTAGACGAATCCTAGTTGGCTCGGCTAACTTCCTTACCCTTCGCACCCGTCGAGGGAAGTGCGAAGACCCTTGCTCATTTTTCACCACACCCGGGCGCCGATGTGGCGCGCCACTAAGGATGCGACGACCCGATCTTTGCTTACTTGACCCCACGCCCAGATCACGACACGGCGCGTCACGGGGGTGACGACCCAGCCCTTGCATATTTAACACCATACCCGGGTTCCGGCATGGCGCGTCGCTAAGAGGGTTACGCCCCAACGAAAATCTTTTGGGTTTCATTTCCATAAGAGGGTTACTTTGAAGACTGATATAAGGTAGAATTAATATGGCAAAGCAAGCACCAGCAGCTCCTATGTTATTGTATCTCAAATTGTAAGGCAATTCTGAATCATTTAATCTAAATGATGGAGGATATATAGACATCAAATCACACATGAGAAAATAAGAAAAAATGGCATATGTAGCGCTTTAATTGGTGACCATGAACAGTATGCTCTGATCCTTTTACTAGTTCAACAACCAAAAGACCAATTAGTTGGGAAGTTTGAAACAGAAGTAATATATTCGAAACATAAAATAAAGTTCTTATTCACCAGCCCATCTCTTCACATTTTATCACCAAAAGAACCTAACGAGCAACCCTAAGCCAAAATGGAAACATCGAAAGATCGTCTTGACCAACCAACCACAGTTTAGATGGCATTCCATGCCTGCATGGCCCAAACAGTTGCACCATTTATACATTTAGAAGCACTAGCTAAACTCCATACGAAGTAGACTGGATTAAGAAGTTTAGTCAACCAAAAACCTGATCCTGTCATTGCACAACATGGTAGCTAATCTTGAGGTCGATCCAACTACTTGGGGAACCTGAGAAAATTGGCTGCTTCGCTGCTGAGGTACTGCAGTGGAAGCCTGTGCAAGGACAACGAGCAACCGAGTTCCATGAGCTGCTGATAGTATGCTGTCATTGGGGAGGAAGATGCCGCGGCAACCTTCTTGTGAAACAGCTGATCGAGGTTCTGGTGCGAGATTAGGAGGTTGTCTAGGATCGACCAATCTGTTGTGCCAGCAAAGCGGTTGTCACCATCTCCAGTACCACCACCATTGAGCATCCCGTCGCTGCTGTTGGATGTCATCCTTGTCAGGTTCTGCGAGCACTCAACGTCGAGTGAGCTCATGGCAACTCCAGGCTGGCTGTGGAGAAGGGTTGGGACGGGCTGGTCAGCACTCATCAGCTGTGGGAGCTGCAGGGAAGGGTTGAAGGAAGGGAAGTTATATTGCATGAGGGGAGAGTTGTTCCTGTAGTCTGTTGGCAGGGAGCAAGGAACTGGAACTGGAACTGGGAAATGCTGGATCTCATCGTCATCCCCTGCTGCATTCTCAGCCAGGTTGAGGCCTCCCTGATGATAGTTCTTCTTGAAAACTCTACACACCACCCATCCATCTTCCTGCAGATCATATCAGTATCTGAGTCACTTCACAATTCACTAGCTAGAAACAAAGAACAGTACAACACACAGATATATATATTTACATGATTTGAGTGACATTATTCCATTTGTTGAACTTGGAAGCGAATGAAAGCCATATAGCGAAGGTAAGAACTTTGTTCTTCATTGAAAAAAATTGACATATGAGAAGGTGCTGTCTCTCATCAGTCATCAATGTTTTTGGTTCTTGTCTAACATGACAGAAGTAGATCAATTGGGAGCAAATAAATCAAATAGATGTTAGATCAGCACATATAACACAAGGCCTGAATGCTCCTTACATGAATCTCAATGTTCTCTTCGTCAAGACGATACTCGTGCATGATCCAGTTGGTCTTCTTGCCGTGTGGCGCCCTACCAAAGTAGAACACCAGGGTCTTCCTCAAGCCGATCCTCCTGGTGTTGCTAAGGAAGATGCCCTTGTCTCGCCCAGTTGCCTTCCAGAATCCCACTGTTGTGGCGCGGTTCGTCCTTGTCCCCGTTGGGTACTTCTTGTCTTTATGGCTGAAGAAGTACCACTCATTCTGAGGCCCGGTGCCTATTCTGCACCTTTCTAACATGTTCCATATAAGATTTGGGTGAGTTAGCTATCTATTTCTTTGAAAAATTAGGTCTGACAGGATCAAATCTAGCTTGCTGCAGGTGATTATTCTTCCTTACAAAATCTAAGATCTAAGATGCACGCCATGCATGCAGCAAATGGGAATCAAAATTAAGTTGCTTCAAATTGCGACATCCTTAATATTTTCCTGCTTGCATAAAGCTAACAGACCAAAAGGAAGAGACCAAACCTTTGAAATACCCTTTGCCTGATTGTAGCTCAGCTCCTCAAAAGCAGCTGATGTGACAGGCAAGAAAAATAAGAGGAAGGTGATGGTACCAGAGAAAAGGATGTATGGCTACCTTATATGGAGTGGGGTGTGAGGTAAGGATATCAAGTCCAAGATGCTCACCAAGGACAAACCCTGTATAGCCTGTGGCAGATGGGTTTGAGCTGTATACTAGTTTTGGATTGATAGATGGGAGCATTGACTATATACTGATGGGCTCACTCTTTCACAGTAAGGTGTGTCCATGTTTGTATATTGGCTATATGCACGTATGTGTGTCTTGGCTGATTCTGGAAGGACATAATGAAAGAAAGGGTGCCCTTTCCTTGAACAGGGACCCCCAAAACTAGCATCAGAACAAGCAATCAGGTGTCTCTATCTGCAAGACTCATCATTATGTGAGTTTGCAAATTTGCTCTTGTGAGACATGGTAAGCTTATCATTTCATCTGCATGGCGCTAGTGTTACTCAGCCCTTTGGCCTAGTTGACTAGTTCCTTGGTAATATGTTATATAGGATATAGCAAGGGTGCACTTGAAAAGTGACTTAGTTAACATGTAATATAGGCTTGCACGAGGAAGTCAAGGCCAACAAGGAAATTAAACCTCCTATTCCATCTTTCCAAATCCCAACGCCTCTATTCCTTTTCTATTCCCTTCAAATATATACATTCGCTCTGTTCGCTTGAATTTACCAGCCAGCCATTCAGCAGTGTTTTTCTCTCATAACAATCAGCCAGTCAGCCGTACAATCTAGCTAGTCGAACAGAGCCATTATTTCATGATCCTTCAGAATAAACAATCATTTACTGTTTGGCATATAGTCACTAGTTCTGCCAATACAGTAGTTTACTAGTCCCAATTAGGGACCTAAGGCTCCAATGACCTAGCATAGGTAAATCAGAAGTTACTAACTCTGCGTGGCATCTGATCTTGAAACTTAACTAGAGATTCAAAAGAACATCAGCATGTAACCCATCGTTTCAACCAATGGCAGTAAATAACAAATATATGTGATGCTTAAAATAAAAAAACGAAGAATGCATTACTAGTCATATGATTATTTGCTAAGTAATATAAACAAAAGATGCCTTTGAATTTACTAGCAATCTCTACACAGATATATGTAATAATCATGAAAATATACAGTAACCATATATGCAACCAAAAAAAACTTTCATGCGCATGTCATATATAAAGAAATAAAAACATCTTGAACAAGAAAATAGAATAGTTTTTTTAAAGAGATTGACTTCAGTGCAGGATTTTTTGCCTAGCTTCTGAACTTTGGTATATGCTCTGTTTTCTTTCTCAATTTCTTGTAGGATCTGTGCAATCCCAGTACTTAGAAAAAGGGCTAGCTAGTTTTTACATGCCTTCAGTTTACGGATAACTCTCAATTTTGACCCTTGCCATTCTGACAATAAATCTTAAAATATTTAGGTAAATAAGAAAATGGAAAAATGGGTTTGCCATCAAAAATAGCTTTTAGTATTTGTACGTACACTTGTGAAAAAATATCCAAAGTTTGAACGGGAAAATCAAAGTTTGATTCTTATTTATAAGTGGGAGTATATAACTCTGTTGGAATAGTGTAGTAGACGTTGCACATGTGCAGCAAGCAGCATAATTACCTGAGCATTAGGGAATACACTAATGCCCTGAGCATTAGCATATAATGTATTCTTACCAAAATATGTGTCAGTTTGCACTGGACTCTGGAGCACAATGTCGTGCCTCTACCAGAAGTATGAATTTCAGGGATACGTGTCTGGGGTTTGGCCTTTTCCTTGTTCACTTGTTGCATTCTCTGTCTGTATGTTGACATCTAAGACCAGTGCTTTTTAGTATTAGTAGCTTGCCTTATACTTGGTAAATATATATTTCTTTAATCTGGCGTGACTTTTGAGTGGGCCCTGGGTACTAAAGTTTTGTTTGCATCCTGACCAGTGCTTTAAATAACAGTCAATTGATCTCTTTCTCGACGAGGGGCAAGCCAAATATTGCTAGTAGCTGTTCAGTCGTGTATGGAGGAAAACTAACAAGATAAATCAGAATATGTGATACTGTATTTTGGTATCCGAACTTGGCATGTCTTTCTTCAAGGATCAATGCTCACAATATTCATTTGTTTTTCCGATAGGGAGTAAGAAGAGAAGTGGGCAACCACGCAAAGGTTTTGAACAAGATTTGGGTTATCAAAGAGAAGGGAGCTGTGGAGTGTTCTGAAGTGGACATAGCTTCCGAGTTTGTTTCGGTTACTGAGGAGGCGGTTTCAAATGCAAGCCCCTCCTTGAAGGGCAGTACAGGATCACCAAAGGTGAACGGGCTCTGTAATTCAGAACCTGAGGTAACTGAGTTGACAGGGCTGAAGCAGGTTTACATGGAGGAGGATTACCGGTTAAGTGAATCTGTAGGCCACACAGAGCTTCAGGTCACAGTCGGTGCCTTGTTAGGTTTTGCTGTAAGCTTAGCAGTATACGCGACACTGTAACAGACATTTTTACGGCCTTATAAGTTAGTTATTACACGTTTACACTTTTTTACACTTAAAAAAAAAACACAAGCGATTGGTTATTCACACCATTAAATCAGAAATGCCTACTGTATGCTGGTTTCACATTTTGTAACAGAACATGCCAGTTCTTTTTTGTTTTTCGATAGGAGTGAATGACATGTGTCATGAGATGATGACTGACCTTTGTGCCCCTTCTCCTTTTTTGAGTTGTGACACTGATGTTAGTACATCGAACATTGCAGCGTTCATGGAACAGCTAGTCGCCTAGTCCTGCTTATTTCACGCGTTTCCAATCCAAGAAACTGTAAAAAAAGATCTGGCTGCTGGCTGGTGGTACACACAGGTTGGCATATAGGAGTAGTTTTATCTTCTCAGCGCGCGCACGAACTTTGATGCGCGTGCCTGGAACAATTAACTAGCCGCTGCAAGCTCGGGATTGCGATGTGATGGCATGCAGGAAGAACCGTAACGCTTCCGGCGTTGCCCTTCTTTCCGTGGAATAATAGTTCATTGTTTCCAGTAAACAAAGGGTCTCTGGATGAAGCCTCTCCCGAGGAAGATGGAAAGAAGGAATTCATAACACATAACTACAGCTGAAAATGAGTTAGCATGGCTAATATCGGTCCACGGAATATCTCTTCATATTTATGAAACTCTTCATTTCAGTTGTATTAAGGAAATTTGTTTTCCTCGAAGAAAATTCATCAAGAGCACTACCACAATCCTGAATTGCCTTGAGTGTCAAAAACCACCAAGCAAAGAGGTTAAACCGCCAAGAAAATTGTCCTTGGCTATAAACCGTCAAGCAAACACACTCAAATAATAGAAGATAAGGGAAATTAGTTTTTTTTTGCGGTTTTGGCACAAAAGGATGATTTCCTTAGAGGTTGACCACCAAGGAAACTACGACTAAACTAAATTTGTCAAAGGGCCAAGAAAATGTTACAACCGACAAGAAAAATAGTTTACTTGAGGGTCAATAACCGTCAAGAAAAATAGTGTAGACCTGTCAAGGAAATGTATCAAAAAAAGCAAAATAATCTCATGATTGTTATAGCTGGGAATCGAACTCAAAACCTGAGCTTTCGTGTAAAACTCACTTACCACTATACCAGGAAGTCTTTTGTGTTCAAGTAAATGTTTGTTTCTTTTTGTTCTTAGTTTAGTGGTTTTTATAATGGATATTAGAGAGCCTAGACAATTTCAAATGAAAAAAGTTTCAACTAAAAAGTTCTATATATCGTCGAGTACTACAACTTTGGTTTAGATTGTATCTCAATCCAAGGTCATTTGAAAGATTCAAAAAATTTGAAATTCAAAACTCTGATAATTATCTTGGCGGTTTTCACTTACACTCAAGGAAATGTCAACTACCTTGACGGTTTAAAATAACGCTCAAGAAAATGAATCATTTCCTTGTAGGTTACTAGAAACCGCCAAGGAAACACCTATGTCCTTGGCGATTTACTTCCACCTCTAAGAATATATGTTTCCTTGAGTGTTTGATAGCACAGCCAAGGAAAACTGTCATTTCCTTGACGGTTTGATTTTGGCCTCCAAGAAAATTCTCGACCGGCAAGGCAATTCCAGTTTCTTGTAGTGGAGGAAATCTCTTGTGCTCTCCCATATATAGGTGGAAGTGGTCAATTGGTACGTGTATTCTTCTCTACTCCCTCACTTCTCTGAAATAAAGTCACCTTAAGTTTACCATATTAGATGCAGCCTGAAACTATTTTACTAAATTACCTCTTTAATGTGATAGATGTTAATACTCTTTCTATAAACTTAATTAAATCCCATATATTCCAGGACAGAACAGTATATATCGAAGTGTTGATTTTGGGTTTCTACGATGTTTACATGAATATAAATTGAATTTGAATTTTCTTTGAAACCTTAAATTGAGTGCAAATTGGGCCTCATTTAACAAATTTCAACTAATTAAGCATCCAACCAAGCTTTGTTTGTTCCTACTACATATAAAATTTAGGTACTATACATTTGGAAAATAAAAGTAAAGCAAAACATCATTTATTCATAATTTAACAGAGGTTAAACATGACAACGCAGTTGGTTTGGTGGATCTCTCCCTCCTCTCCCTCATGGCTCATGGTATATAGAAGCCATGATCTGTCGCCATATTGTTCCATTTATAGAGCTTGCTTTCTACAGTGCACACCATACTTATGTCTCCCGGCCCAAATTAAAGGAACACAAAGCACCTTGAGATCAAAACTCAATAATTGCTGGTCTTGGTTTCTTGTTGCTCAATACATCATCCTAGACTATTCAAGACGACTGACATTAAAGTAGAGCTAATACGGCAAAATAAGCACTAGAAGCTCCTCTGTTGTTGTATCTCAATTTGTTAGTCCATTCTAAAATGTTTAATGGTAGATCCAAATAGAGTATATAACTATATATATAGACATCAAATCACATGAGCTGAGAAGAAAACCAGAAAAAATGGGCATGTGTATTGCTTTAATTGGTGACCATGAACATCCCATATATTATTATTAGTAAAACAACCAAAAGACCAATCCGTGGGAATTAAAGTTTGAAACAGAAGTAATACGTTCGATAAAACAAATAGGAGTTCTTGATTGACCCGACCACCTCTTCACATATTTCCTCCAAAAGAACCTAACGAGCTAGCAACCGAAGCCAAAATGGAAACATCAAAAAGATCCTCATGACCAACCAAGCAACCAACCACTGTAGGTCGATGGCATTCTATGCCTGCAAACAGTTGCACCATATATACATTTAGAAGCATTAAACTCCATACGATGTAGACCGAGCTAATAAGCAGTCTAGTAGTCAACCAATAAAAATCTGATCTGGTCACTGCTCAAGGTATAGCTAAACTTGAGGTCGAGATCCAAGTCTACTTGGGGAACCTGAGGAGATCGGCCGTCTCGCCGCCGAGGTACTGCAGTGGAAGCCTCTGCAAGGACGACGACGACGACGACGACGAGCCACCGAGTTCCATGAGCTGCTGATGGTATGCCGCCGCCATTGCTGCTGGGGAGGCAGATGCCGCGGTGACATGCTTGCCGTGGAAGAGCTGGTCGAGGTTCTGGTGCGAGGCGAGGAGCTTGTCCAGGATGGACCAATCTGTCGTCGTGCCAGCGAAGCGGTCGACGAGGCCACCTCCAGCACCACCAGCGTGGATGTGGAGCATCCCGTCGCTGCCGTTGGATGTGAGCTTCATCAGGTTCTGCGAGCACTCAACGTCGAGTGAGCTCATGGCCATGGCGACGCCGGGATGGCTTGGCGGGACGAAGGTTGGCACGGGCTGGTCGGCGCTCATCAGCTGTGGGAGCTGCATGGAAGGGTCGAATGAAGGGAAGTCATATTGCATGAGGTGAGGGTTGTTCTTGTGCTCTGTTGTTGGCATGGAGGCATCATCAGGGACAGGAACCGGTAAAGGCTGGAGCTCATCTTCGTCCAGCGCCGCCATCTCAGCCATGTTGAGACCTCTCTGCAGCTGATAGTTCTTCTTCTTGAAAACCCTACACACCACCCATCCATCTTCCTGCAGATCACATCAGTATCTATCTGAGATTCTGAGTCACTTTACAACTTGCTAGCTACTAGCTATTAGAAACAAATAAAACAACACAGTACAGCACAATACACAAGGCACCTTATTACTACCTGAATCTCAACGTTCTCTTCGTCAAGGCGGTACTCGTGCATGATCCAGTCAGTCTTCTTGCCGTGTGGCGCCCTGCCGATGTAGAACACCAGGGTCTTCCTCAAGCCGATCCTCCTGGCGTTGCCAAGGAAGATGGCCTTGTCTCGCCCAGTCGCCTTCCAGAACCCCGCCGTCGTGGCGCGGTTCGTCCTCGTCCCCGTTGGGTACTTCTTGTCCTTGTGGCTGAAGAAGTACCACTCGTTCTGAGGCCCTGTGCCTATTCTGCACCTTTCTGCCATGTTCCACATATGTAAAAGGTTTGTGTGAGTTAGCTCTTTGCAAACAAATTTATGTTTAGCAACATCAGATCTAGCTTGCTGCAGGTAAGTAATAATAAGTATATGTTTGCAGTTTGCAGAGAAAACGGCATCTATATATTTACCTTTGAGATCCCAGGGCTCCAGCTTATTGAGATCAATCTCCCTGATGACATCAAGATCTATGGGCTCATAAGCAACTTTCTTCCTCAGGTAGTAGTAGAGGAGCTCCTCATCGGTCGGATGGAAGCGGAAGCCTGGTGGCACCGACAGTGGTCCACCTCCTGGATGCATATTGGTTCCTTGCAAAACCTTGCTAAGATCTAAGAAGCACAACCAGTGCATGGAGTGAATGGGAAACAAAATTAGATGCTTCAAATTTCAGTATCCTTATATACTTTACTACTCCTGCATAAGGCTAGCAGACCAAAAGGAAGAGACCAAACCTAGGAAATATCGTTTGCCTTGATTGTAGCTCAGCTCCTCAAAAGTAACTGATGAGTATAGAGACAGGCAAGAAAAACAAGAGGAAGGTGATGGTACAAGGGAAAAGGATGTATGGCTGCCTTATATGGAGTGGGGGTGTGAGGTAGGGATTCAAGTAGTCCAAGATGCTCACCCAAGACAAACCCCAGGTTTATAAAACGGATATAGCCTGTGGCAGATACGGGATTGAGCTGTATACGAGTTTTGGATTGATTGATGGGAGCATTGACTATGCTGATAGGTAGGGTCACTTACAGTAAGAACCTAAGGTGTGTCCATGCGTGTACTCCCTCCATCTCTTAAAAAATATTATTTTCGCTTCTCGAAAAATTACTTCGACTAAATATATATTAAAATTTATTAATTTTTATGGTACATAATTAGTATCATTCGAAAGATCTTTTAATATAGTTTTTTAATAAATGAGTAAAATACACGGGCGGCCCTTAAACTTGTCCCAGCTGTGCCATTTAGATCCACGAACTTGCAAACGCGAAATCTGGGCCCTTGAACTTGTCATGCTGTGCCACTTAGGTCCACGAACTTGCAAACGCGAAATCTGGACCCCTAAACTTGTCTAGTTGTGCCACTGAGGTCCTATGAACTTGCAAAGGAAAGGCAGGGGGACTTAGGCCCCGTTTACTTCCCCTTCAAAATTCCAAAACTTCTGTCACATCAATTTTACGGCACATGCATAGAGCACTAAATGTAGATAAAACTTTTGCATGTTTGCACAGTTTGTCTGTAAATCGTGAGACGAATCTTTTAATTCTACTTTGGTCATGATTAGACACTTATTGCAAAAGATTCTACACTGCTACAATGTTAAAATTCCAAAAATTTTGGGAACTAAACAGGCCCTTAAGGCCGTTAATTTCGCGTTTGCAAGTTCGTGGTCCTAATTGGCACAGTGAGACAAGTTTAAGGGCCCAGATTTCACATTTGTAAGTTCGTGGAGCTAAGTGGCACAATAGGACAAGTTTAAGAGCCCAGATTTCGTGTTTGCAAGTTCGTAGACTTAGGTGGCACAGCGGGACAAGTTTAAGGGCCGTCCGTGTATTTTACTCTTAATAAATTTATTTGAGGATAAATGTTGTACATATTTTTTGCAAATCAAGTCAAATCTGTGGCACGCACATTAACGGTGACAATATTTTAGGGACGGAGGGAGTATATGTCTTGGCTGGTACTGGAAAGACCAAATGAAAAAAGGGTGTGCTGTCCTTGAACAAGCAATCAGGCGTCTCTATCTACAACACTGTCATTATTGTGTGATTTTGTAAATTTGCTCTTTTGAAACATGGCAAGTTTATCATTTCATCTGCATGGAGCTGTGGTGTTGCCTAGCCCTTTTTGGCCTAGTTCCTGGGTAATGTGTATGGGTAAATTTGTTGTGTGTCTATATGACATCTATCAATATATATTGGTATTTACTCATGAACACTACTCTCTGAATATTATCATTGCTAGATGACACTTTTCAGTTGTTGAACATTATGGCTACTAAAATAATATATTCTCAGAATTGATGGACGAGAACAGTTAAAAGTGACCACTTGTTCCTCTGACTCCCTAGTGCAAATGGTTTCTATAGATTTACCCAATGATTTATATTCGTTAATTAACTAAGGCACCGCAAATATAGGATATAGCTGATTTACCCAATGTGTAATACAGGATATAGCAATGATGCATCTGAAAATGTCCTCTGGTTTACTGAGCCTACAGCAAATTCACCCAATGTGTAATATGGGATATAACAATGGTCCATCTGAAAATTTGCAGTGACTTAGTTAAGCTGGAAACTAGGGTTGCACTAGAGTCAAGGGGAACAAGGGAATTAAACATGTTCCTTCTTTCCAAATCCCGACGTCTCTATTCCTCTTCTATTCCCTGCAAATCCATAAATTATTCCATGATACTCCAGAATAAACAATCTTTTTATTTACTGTTTGACATATACTAACTAGTACTGCCGATATATTACTTTACTAGTCCCAATTAGGGATCTAAGGCTTCAATAACCTAGCCATAGGTAAATTTGAAATTACTGACTTTGCGTAGAATCTAATCTTGAAACTTAACTACAGGAAGGAGTAGATGCCTACCAGAGATTCAATAGGCAAATTAAACGCGTGCACGCGAGCGAGAGTAAATAACAATTATATGTGATGCTTAAAATCAAAAGGAGAAGAACACATTACCAGTCATATTTCCTACGTAAAATGTAAACAAAAGATGCCGTTTGAAATTTAGTAGCTATCAATCGTACACAGATATATATACAACAATCATGAAAAATATACAATAGAGGAAATTATATAAGTACTCTATATAGTTCCGAATTTTAATTCATTGTGGCTTTTCTTGTTAGGTGGCTATACATTATACTCTCTCTGTATAGAAAAAGATTTTATTTTGGACAATGTTTTAATTAAACATTGGGAATATAAATTATGAATAATTTTTAAATTGTTGGGATTTAGAAATATGAAAACTATATAAATAAATTTGTCTTCAAATATGCTTTCATAAAAGTGCATATATCACTTTTAATAAATATTTTATAGAAATATAAGGTCAAAATTATGCTTTGAAGACTGTGTCATTGTCTTAAACGACATATAAATCCTATATGAAGAGAGCACATCGTAAAAGCTATATACCGAACAACTTATATTTTGGAACGAAGAGAATAGTCAATTTTAAACAGCAATAAGTTTATATTTGCCAAGGAGCAAATAATGGATTGAAAACCACAAGGGGTTATATATTATTTGAAATGCTACACTGTGCTCAAGGTCATGCATCGGGAAGCAAGCAACGTAAAGACACGGTTATAGCAAAGCCATAGCAGCGATCGAAGACATGAAAACTTTCACGCATGCATGCATACACGAAGATCGAGATCCACCTTATTGTGTTCATGAACCAAAGAGCTGCCGCATCTCTGCATTGATCGCCAAATTGCAACGACTTGCGCTATTGAATCAAGCAAAGCATCATACGGAGTACTTCATAAACAATGAAATTTGATTGCTAGACGCATAGTAATCCACTGCTTTAGATCAATTGAACAATTAACCCTGCTTGTTATATAAACTTAATATTCTCTTTTATTGAACTTATTATCTATTCCACTTCGATTTGTTCTAAACCAAACTTCCTTAACTTCAGTCAAGTTTCTTTTTTCAAAATAAGATATTAATTAGCATCCACAAGTTCAACTAAATGTACCATCAAGACAAATAAAACTGATTGGATATTGTAATTGCGGTGTATTTTTTGTTAATTAACTTGGTAAAAATTAGAGAACTTTGACTTAATTATAGAACAAAAAAGATGAGCTATAACCGGCGGAGGGAGGAGTTCGATGTATATATGATTTCTTATGCGGGCCAGCGATCGTCGTCTGACCAAACATGATTACGTACGTGCTAATGTTTCAATAGATTAATTGGGTCTCCTATTTCAGGCTGAAGGGATCCTTACGCTATCTAGTGAGCTTGCCCCGATGCACCAAATGGCTATAGCTACATGAATCTAGTCAACCAAGGACGTCGGCTACCTAGCTGCACGGCTCGCACGGAGAATGAATTAAAAAAATCACAAATAATGTTCTTCTTATGCTAGAGGGCAGACCATAGCATGGATGCGATCTTTTTTTAAAAAAAAGTTTGGACGAGGAGGATTTTTAACACCACTACAAAAACCATAGATTATTTTGTTAGTTATATTGTCTTTCATTATCCATTTTAGAAAGCAAAATATCAAACACTTGGCAAAGAGAAAATTTATCGAGCGTCGCACTCGGTAAAGATCGACCATCAGCAAAGAGGGGCTTGCTGAGTGCCTGACTCTCGGCAAAGAAGAACACTCGACAAAGTCCCCTCTTTGCCAAGTGCCTGGCTATCGGCAAAACATGGCCCTCGACAAAACAATGGCCGTTATTATTTGCCAAGTGTCAGCTGTTAGGCTCTCAGCAAATATTTAAATTTTTATTTTTCTTTTTTAAAAAACATTTGTTGAGTGCTGCAACCCTAGCACTCGACAAAGACTCCATTTGCTGAGTGCCAGGCTCCGGCACTTGGCAAAGTTCCTTTTTTAATTTTTGTCCTCCAAATTTTTTGTGCAGGGCTGCTCCAGTATTAAGCACTCCATGTTGCAATTTGGTACTTTTTTTGTGGGATTCCTTTATATTTTGTTAATTTATTTCATTTAATTGGATTTTTCTACAAAATGCAAATTTGAACTACACGTGCATCGAATACTGGAGTTTAGTGATTCAAAAAATGATATCCATGTTCCTAAGTGTAGTGTTAGGCCGTATCTAGAAAGAGACCCCAAATTTCAAACGTCTTATTCACGAAGCATGACCACGAACTTTGCCGAGTGTCCGATAAAAGACACTCGGCAAAGAAGGCTTTGCCGACGGTTGTTTCACCGAGTAGCCTTTGGCGAGCGTGGCACTCGGCAAAGCCTTTTTTGAGTGGCAAACAAGGTTGTTTCCAGTAATGATCATCATAAGTTTTAAAGCCTGGAGTGAACTATTTATAGTGATGGCAATGGTTATCACCACCAGTTGTGAATCCGCAGTGAAAATATGCTATCATAGCCTATTTGAAGGTTTAATCCGACTACTGAGAACGACATGGTCACCTTCGGGGCGCAATTCGACCCATCAGTGACAATCCTAAAATCGTTGTCAGTTTACAAAATAAATGATCTAGGTGATGAGCTTTTGGTCACCATAGGCTAGCTTTACACACAGGTAGTGTTGAGGGTTACTTCAACACTGGTTGCCACCACCAGTCAGTGGTCAAATAGAGTGTTGATGAGCAATCAATCAATCGTTAGGAAAATGAACCCTATGGCCATTAATTTACTTTGGATTTTTTATGTTTGATGATTAGCACGACCATATGGATTAACGATGTTTGTTAGTATAAAAGGTATAGTTCAAATGGATGCAAGGCGAACTTGGACTTAGGTAAAATGATGATCCCAATGATCAACACCTCAAGAATGACATTAGAAACAATGTTAAATACCTCCAACGCATGTAAGAAAGACACAAGGTGGAGTGGCCCAAACACGAAGACCGCGAAGAACAAAGTCATTGCTACCGTTTTATCAGCACCACATTAGTCCGGTGCCTATTAGAGGGCAGCACCAGATCAAGTGGTCAACACAGTGCAGTGATAGGGTTTCAACACGCACTAACAAGAATCTTACATAGGGTTATGTTAAGTCCTTGGGTTAAGAGCGTGATAGTCTACTAACCCCTAGCTGACTCTTCGAATTAGCCTAGGGTTGAGGGGATACACCCATCAGGTGCATTTGCATGCTCCCACAAGCATGAAAGGGATAGCTCAGTAGCCCATAGATGGCCCTTCCCCAAGGAAGTCGTCAACATCTAAGAGGAAAGCCTGATAAAGCAGTCGCCACCATCGCTTAAAGCTTGGGGGTTCGACCAGGACATAAGGATTCCAAGCTTGAGGTGAGCCCCAGCCGAGCCATAACCCTTGCTGCCATCCTAACCTTAGCTCAGATTCAACAACCATCATTGGGCAAGGGTAGAAGTAAACTCTAGAATTTATTAGGTGCTCATGGTGTGACTTCTACTAAAGCAACACTACTCCGTAAGGTGTTGTTGGCCACTCCCTTGGCAGGGTCGTGCCCGTGGCGTGACATGTCAGCAAAAACGACTTCCCTAAGCCAACAGGGATGGGAGGCCTACTCGTTAGCCCCTCTTTCTAGGAAGAGGATACTTGCGTATCACGTAAGTTGGGAGAAGGCTCGCCCTAGTTAGGCTCTGCTGTGGCAGGTAGCACATGACTGTCAAACGTTAGACCGTAGTAGGGATGTCAGTGAATGGTTGCAACAAAGAAGTACTCAACAACGCCAGGTGGAAGGAGGCTATAGTGCAAGGCAAGAAACCGTACAGAACCGCCTTGAATTTTGTAATTAATCACATGCCCTCATTATATATAAGGGGATACATGAGCTCCCGTAGAGGAAAGATGATCAGCCTGAGACTCATTGATCGGATGATCTTATCTAGAACCATTGAATAGTCGAACAAACACAAAAAAGAACACTTCAAGGTGAAAGAATTGCTTCTCACTACAGTCACTGACCTACCAGAGCATGGCTGCTTGTATGGCGATGCCACAAAAGCTTGAAAAGAATGGTTAAGTGCTTGGAAAATACTAATGTCAGTTGTTTGTGTAACAACTACGAGATAGATATGGGTCATCTATTCCTACCCTTGAATAGCTCATACTACAGAAACAATAAATCATTTGATAGGACTAGGGACACTCACAGATTTCTAGATTATCAAGATGGGAGGTAGATATTTAAAGAGGTTAGCAAACTTAACATTGTCCTAGCTTGGTAATGGAAAATGAAAAAGTACCAGTGCTGACCATTTCTTTGTGTTACTGAAAATTGCCTTATTAAAGACACTCGAGTGTATGACACTCACTTGATCCCA
Source organism: Eremochloa ophiuroides (assembly GCA_038502445.1). NCBI lineage: Eukaryota > Viridiplantae > Streptophyta > Magnoliopsida > Poales > Poaceae > Eremochloa > Eremochloa ophiuroides. Next base: position 36,792,340 of record JAHLJS010000003.1, read on the forward strand.
TGCACCTAACAAAAATTTGTGCACTAGCATGCTTGGAACCATGTTGGACATGAAAACTAAACCAAATAATTCACTCAAAACACGTGTTTTAGGCAGAGCTACATCCAATAACACTTGAGGATGGAAGAAAAAACTTCTGGTTGCACCATGAGCCTTGAAAGAGGATGAGCAAAAGCTATGTTCTTTTTTCTACGATTTCAAAGTACCTACTGTGTACTACAGAAACCTAAGGAGGCCGGTGGACATGAAAGATCTCAAATTCAACATAAGTAGTCTGAAGGCCCACGACGACAACAATGTCATGATGGACTAGCTGCTGCTAGTTGACTTTAAGAGTATTCTCCCTGAGTATGTCTGTGACCCAATTATGAAATTATGCTCATTCTTCAACGCAATCTTACAAATGGTCATTGATGTGAACACACTGGACAAGCTGTAGCAAGACATTTTTCATGCAATGCAAGCTTGAGAAACATTTCCCGTGAATTTATTTGATATATTAGTCTATCATCTTGTTCATCTAGTCAACATCTATGGTCCAATGTACTTGCTTTTGATGATTCATTTTAAGAGGTTGATGAGTGTTTCTACCGGGGCTAACACCAGGACTAAAGGGTCATCTACGAGTTAGTTCAAAAGGAAAACATCCTGTCTATAGTCATATTTGCTGTGTAGGTGGGTTGGTAAGTCATGCGCGAGGCAATACATGAGGTCTAGTGTTCAAATCTCACGCGGCGTAGTATCAATTCATTATTTCTTTTTAGTCTGAGGATACCTTTAGTCCCAGTTGCATAATCGGGACTAAAGGTGTAGATCCTTTAGTCTAGGATTCCTAGTCTCAGTTGAATTACCGGAACTAAAGGTGTAGACCCGATCGAGAAAACTGGGACTAAAGGGGTTGGGAACCGAGACTAAAGGCTATTTCTGTACTAGTGCTCGACACTCACTTCTTCCATCACTCAGGTCTCATCGCCGTCATTGTGCGAAGAAAACCCATGTGCATACTCTATGTTAGCCATAGCCCTTGTTGCCTAGGTTCTGCCTTATCCTTAGCCACACTAGTGGATTTTTGAGTTATTGGCCACCCATAGTGTAACTTTCTAAGTACTCGAGCTTTCTGGTATAGCCCTATCTATTTTGCTCCTCCCTTTGATATCTTGCTTAGCCCCATATAGCCTTGTGGTCTCTTACTAGCCATATATAATTGTCGATCTTTTGTTGGATATAGTCAAGCTTGGAGCCCTTTGCTCAACTTGTCTATGACTAGGACTTAGGTAAACACTATCTTCTTGCACACAATATGGCCTTACTATTGCTGGCCTTTTCATGACTTCCCTTTATCTTGGATGCTTAGATCTGCTGGCCTTACTACGAGTCATCGATACTAATGTACTCACAGGTCTGGAGCATCCCACACGATCACGGAAGACAGTTGTTACACAATACCACCACCATGCTCATCCATGTCATTTGACATATTATCCCACTAATCAACTACATTGTCACCTAAAAACAGTAACTAGAATTTAAAGATAATTAGTTACTTAAATAATGGTCTCAAGTGAACAAATTTTCAAGCAAAAATTTTATGATTCGCAAAGCACTATAATTTTGATATAAATTTGTTTTCGTCTAACTTCAAGTCAGATGAAGAAGTTATGATTTTTTGTCCTCTACTTCTTGAGGCTGTATCTTAAGATGACCATCTCTCGAAATAGTCTAATTTTGGAGAACAGCTATTTATGAAACTCATATATATGGAAACAGCGTTAATTTCTAGAGATGGATACTTAAAATCAACCTATTTCTAGAGGTGGGGGTAGGGTATAAATACAAAGGGTGCCCTTCTGTATAACCTATTCACCTATAAAATTAAAGGTGTTTTGTTTCTGGAGAACATTGTAGTAGTGTTAGCGGATGACACATGTGATCAGGCGTAAAGAGACAAAGATCATACTTCGTTGGATCATGCCAACAATTCCTTTTCCCTAATTCTCTCCACCTACTCCACTCGTGCGATCAGTCTGTATCGATATTTTTCCATAGTTTGCTCAGTCTCACACGCGTGCATGTACAGCCATATAATCTTTTTATATGAGTGCATGAACGCAATATAATAGATGATTGTTTTGCTTATTGGCAGCTAGCTCTTAGTTCGACCGTGGAATTTCAGCAACCTGCAAAGACAAATAAACTATTGTGGTCATTAGCCAAGGATCGCAAGTCAGGGTTTCGTGGGCCATCCTTAATTATCGAATAATTTGAGTTTATCCTTTTCTGAAAGAGATTAAATCACAGTGCCAAAAGAAGCTATTTTTCAAATGGAATTAAATAAAGTACCTGGTCCAGTCTAGATGGCTTCCCAGCTGAATTTTACCAGTTTTCTTTTTTGAAAAACTATCAAAACAAATCTGTTACAGCTTTTTAATGAATTTCATGCTGAAAATATACTGTTTCATAGGTTTAATTTTGGAGCATTTACCTAGCTTCCAAAAAAGGCTAGAAGCAGTCAAAATACAGCAGCCCATCTGCCTTCTAAATGTCAGCTTCAAAATTTTTATAAAAGTTCTTACAAACATAATTGCGTTAATATAGCTCACAAGATCATAAAACCTTCACAGACAACCTTCATTCAAGAAGATAAATCCTGAAAGAAGTTGTGTTGCATGAAGCTATTCATGAGATGCACAAGAAAAAAGAAAAGTGGAGTTATTCTCAAACTTCGACTTCTAAAAGGCCTATGTTAAGGTTAAATGGCCTTTCTTTCATCAAGTGATGCAGATGAAAGGCTTATCACCCAAGTGGTGCGCCTAGGTCAATCAAGTCATCACAAAGGGTTCAGTTGGTATTTAAGTTAATGATGATACTGGACATTTTTTTTTCAAACTATCGATTTGTATGCTATCCTTCTTCTTTGAGGTACCATGTGAGGTACTAAAGAAATTGGACTTTTACCGGTCTAATTTTTTCTGGCAAAGTGATGAACATTAAAAGGAAGTATAGGCTGACTAGATGGAGTATTATATGCTCTCCGAAGGACCAGGGAGGCTTGGGAATTCTCAATCTAGATTTGCAAAATATGTGTCTCCTAAGTAAGTGGCTCTTTAAACTAATAAATGAAGATGGGATTTGGCGAACCCTCCTATGAAGAAAGTATTTAAGACATAAAACTTTAACTCAAGTGGAATATATGCTTAGCGACTCACATTTTTGGGCAGGTTTGATGAAAATCAAACTGAGAATTTTTGGGTTTCGGCAAATTTAAATTGGGTAATGGAAATCAAATATGGTACTGTGAGGATTCCTGGTTAGGCAATGTCGCTTTTAAGAACCAATATCCCAGTCTATATAACATTGTTAGAAAGAAAAGTGCTACAGTTTGTAAGGTCATGAGTTCTGACCCTTTAAATGTCTCGTTCATAAGATCCATATTTACTTGCTTGGCAACACTTGGTTGCTAGAGTAATGAATATCCAGCTGAGTGATGATAGAGATTCTTTCATGTGGACGTTATACCAAAATAGGTCTTTTACTGTGCACTCCATGTATAAAGGTTTGTCTGTTAATAGTGTTATACCACATACTCATATTTTGTGGAAACTAAAAATGCCACTGAAAATTAAGATTTTATTCGATACATGGTTAAAGGGGTGAATCACTAAAGATAATTTGGCTAGAAGACAAAAATGTTGTTTTTTTAATCTGGATGAGACAATTCAGCACCTCTTATTTGGCTGTCAAAATGTTAAATTCATCTGGAGATTGTTACATGTCTCTTTTGGGTTACCCAAGCTGCTAAATGTTGAACATGTGTTCTCTAACTGGTTGAATGAATACCAAATTATGGTCAGAGTCTGCACTCTTGTGGGTAATATGGCTAAGCCGCAATGATATTATTTTTAACAGGGCACAAGTTTTAACTTTCTTGCATGTGCTTTTCAGAGGGACATACTAGATCCGCTTTTGCAAAAGGAAGAGGAAAGACCTCGAATTATATCAGGGTGTCGTGCACTTGAGACGACAACCATGGAATTTTTTGGTTTAAATGGATGGCTTTTCACCCATAGATTACATGTTGCTTGAGTAATGATTTTTTTTTGCTTCAAATGAACTTTTTTCTAGCTATATTGTTTGAGTGTGTTTCTTGGTTGTTTCGGAACCTTGGCGTACTTTTGGACAGCTGTATGTCTATCGATACATAGACTAGAATATTAATGCATGTTCCCTTATTAAAAAATTATTGTTTCAGAACATACCTTAGAGTGCATTTGTATTTGGTAAAGGGACAAGAGTACAAGCAAAAAGCCTACAGGAATTGGCCAAACGAGCCATTACAAATAGACGACCGTACCATGAGCTTAAACGAACTCAGCTCTGAAACTGAATAAGAGTGACAGTTTACTGAACCCTTAGCGTCAAATCAGCCGCTGTCAAGGTGCGCCTGTTATCTAGCTAATGAAGACTTGAAGTATCGTTGCGTCAGATCATCCAGATTCCACAAGGTGACGAGCACGCAGCAATCAAACGGCTTACAACCACCACCTTTGTTGACGGTCCTCATCGACGAAATCCACCAGTCACCAGTTAAATCCTGAAGCCCCTACTACCGGACGCAGCAACCTGTGCCGTACCTCACGGCTAAAATAGCAGCTCAAACAAGATGATTATTAATAGTCGTGCCAATCATTGGCTATCAGGTGACCTGTACAACTTGGAATACTCTCACACCTAAGTGGTCACCTACTACAAATCGCTTGGCTGCAGATTCATGCGCCACAGCGCTGCAGCATCTAGGAATATAAGCAAAGTTTTTGTCCTGTGGAAATTTGAAGCCACAAGATCTTTCATCTCAAATGTAGTCCACTTGCAGCACTAAGATTGAAAGCTGATGTTATCAATGCTGCTTGTACCACCTTCGATTCTAACTCAACAATTAATTCTAATCCACAAGTCTGCAGCAACTTTCAGGGCTTGCTGACATGCTAATAATTCTGAATGGACGACGTCTAACACCTTGCCTAGGTGACCATAGCCTGCTTTCACCGCATCGCCTGAACTATCCGGAATGACAAAGCCCCAACCTGACAACCTCCCATTAGTAAAGCAACCTGAACGGCTCACAGTTGATTTTGAGCACTCCTTCAGCTGACCTTCTCTATGTTGGTTTTAGGAATATAGGATAGGTTGACAGGCACCTGTCTCTTGTGTCAACTAGCTCCTCTATGTTTCTGTGCCATGGGTTGGCGGTCGCGGTACCTATACCATACCGCGTGTTCAAGGACCGCCGTCCCAAACACGCCCTTACTCTTTCTCAGAAACCAATATCTCAAAGATGTGAATTTCATTATCGTGGTATGAAATCAGCAATTAATTCTTTTGATTGAAGATAACTAGACAACCAATTTTTGTAACAAGATGGCAGTATGTAAGGAAGTCGGAAAGGAAATCAACCACAGAACTCTGATTTGCAGATTCATGACATGGAAATACACAATTGCATATATTACAGTTGAATGTAGCACTGCATTGATACAAATTTATTTGGAACGATATGTGAAATCGTGATGATCAAAGCTCACAATATTGCCACGTTCCCGTTCATGTATGTATAGATCCATGCACGTACATTATTAAACAAAGTGGCAGCTAAGCAGCCATACGTTAGACCCTAGTATTGTCGCACTATACGTCCTGCATGCATCTGCAGGCTCTTTCAGCGCCAACTCACGCTTCAAGACAACCTGCATGATTCCTTCCCTGTCAACGAACCAGACAGACTCTATGCATGACACATCCATGGCTCCGATCAATCTCTACAGCTAGGAAACAGGCAACTAGAACCATGCTTGTTGCAGAAGCATCGTTGTCGTGCCTTGGTAGATTCATGCTTGCTCCTAGGCATCTGGGCTGCCAACAATGGATTATGCCTGCCCATGCACCTCGTAGTCCGGCGGCTAGGGTTTTACTATGGAGCCTTGTCATGGATGCTGTCTTGAGAACAAAGCTACGTACCATGCTCTTGGTTGTTTGGTAGATGTAGCTAATTTGTTGGTAGGATCGATGCAGCATGCATCTGTTCCTTCTGTTGCTGCATAAGCAAGGGATGGTAATTATATGTTGAGTACATAGTAAGTTTTGAGTATTGTTTACGCCAGCTTAATTTATCGATTGATGATGTTGTGCAAAGAGTATTGTAGCTAGTCTATGTTTGATGTGTAGGTGAGTACACTTATATTAGAGAAGACAATGATAGATAAATTTTATTTTTTTTCTGCTTGTTTAATTAACTCTACTTTTTATCACGTAATAAAAGTACCATACTGGCATGCAGGCATATATATATATTAATTAATGGTTCAAATCTCCATATTATTACTATGTAATTATTATCTAAATGATTGCATATACATATGACTGTTGTCATGAATCAGGGTCCACTTATTAGTTATACCGATTGATGGTTCTTCGCTGCAGTTGTGGCTGCAAGTCTCCTCAGCGAGATACTGTAGCAGCAGCCGATGCTTTAGTGCAGCCGAACAGGCTTGCATTATGATTACCCTTTGATTTTCTATGCTCATTTATACTGTGAAAGGTCACAACTCACAAGTATAGGTAATTATATGTATAGTCACGCGTTAGGAGTGCCAGGTTTGAGAGGAAAACTTAAGAAGAGAATGAATAACCAAGCGGTACACTAAAGAATTCCATTATTATAGATGCACGTTGCTTATATATATGTCGTTCCTTTGAGATTCCATTTGCCAAGATTAAGTACCTCCTAGAAATTTTTCGTCCATAAAATCATGTATAGGTTAGAGTAGTTTTTTGTATCATAACTTTGGCTGACGATCAAACATAGGAATAGTTTTCGTTTCTAGATGTCATGTTAAGACGTAGCGCTTTCATCTCAGTTGTCAGCCCGCAAAGACAGAGAGAGTGAACTGCTCTTTAATTTGTTCGTAAGTTTAAATCTGTATATGGCCACGAATTGTGTAGACTGAAATAGCTATGCTTGCTGCTGCAAAGATTGATAAGTCGACGTTTCTTCCTACACCGGTGAGACCGGTACAGCAAACGGTCAGCCCATGGGCCTTTAATCATGTGTCACAACTTCACAGGCCAGCCCAAATAAAATTTAAGCATTAGTTTTCCTCTGTTTAGTACATTTGTGGTTTTTTTTTTTATGCAACCGAAGGGGTCGAAGACCCCTACGTACAGAGCTTTATTGAATAGTAAATAGTTCCCAATTAACAAAGGTTAAAAAACAAAAAACGAAGGAAGGGGCCAGAAAAAACAGACTGATACGTCAAACGAAAAAAAAAAGAAAATAAGGTAAAGAACTATTGATGCCCTGCTTGAAAGTTGATTATCCATATCTGAAATTTGTTTGATAGTGATGGCTTGACTGTTAATTCCACCAATTTCAATTCTCTGAGGAAATTATTCCAACTATTGTGGATACTTGGTTGTATATATTTTGAGAAATTAAGTCATTCCGCACCTTCCAGATAGTCCTAAGTCAGCAAAATTATTCCAACCATGAAGAACTCTGTGTTCAAAATTCTTTTGAATCTTTCCATGATATCTGGGAAAGCCGCATTCGCTATCACAGTTATCCCAAGCTTGCTCCAGCATTGTTTGGCAAAGTTACACTGTAAGAAAAGATGATTTAGAGTTTCTTTTGTGTCGTCATTACATAAAACACAATTGTAACTTTCCAAATCCATGTTCCTTCTCCTTAGAATGTTTCTAGTGCTCAGTCTATCTCTCAATAGTAACCAATAGAAAACCTTGTTCTTTGATTGACATGGGTTGTTCCAAAGCCATTTGAAGGCCCTGTTTGTTTGTATATTGGGGAGTAGTTCTTTGTATATCTTTGATGACGAGAAACTTGCTTGTCCTCCCAGACAGCTCCATTAGTCGTTATCTTCAGATAGGTTCAAATTTTCCACCTCTTGTATTATTTCATTCATTTGGGTCAGTGCAATCTCAGAAAGTGGGAGATGAAACATCTCAGTTAGATTTCCACTGAGGACTATCTTCTCCATGGTAATTGCTTTATTCTTTACAAAGGAGAACAATTCAGGGTATATTGTCATTCCAAAATAAACAGGTCTTCCCATTTTGGATATTTACTAATTTGGCTAATTCCTTAGACTTTGTTAACAACTTCAGTATATCTCTCCACTAGAATGTTCCTTTTTTGGTTTTGCTGGGCAATCTTCCGTTCTTGTAATGTTTCTCCCATATGAGTTTTGCCCATGGTAGATTAGCTCTATTGAACAACTTGTGTAGATTCTTCATCAGCAGTGCTTCATTGTGAAAACTCCTAGTCCTCCATCTTGCTTTGGTATGCATATCATTTTCCATGCTGCTTTGGGGGCCTTCCTTGCATTTATTTCTCCCCCTTGCCATAAACAGCTCTTCCTGTATTTGTCTATCTGCTTAATTACTATTTTTGGCAGTTCTAGAGTGCACATGTAGAAGGTTGGGAGTGAGGAGAAGACTGCATTTGTTAGCTCCAGTCTGCCAGCCTGAATTAAAAGAGAAGAAAGACTAGTCATTCTTTGTTGATTCTATTGATGATTAGCATGAAATCTTGCACAATTGGTTTTGTTAGACTCAAAGGCAGGCCTAGGTAAGTGAAAGGGAGTGAGCCAGTTGCACAACCAAAAGTTCCTGCCAATAGCTGTAGTCTTGCCTACGAGACATTTATTGGTACCATCATAGTTTTGTTAAAGTTCACCTTTAATCCAGTGCAGAGGTAGAAGGTGTTAAGAAGAGCTTTCAAAAAGAATAGTTTATTGGTGTCGGCCTCCGTGATGATCAATGTATCATCAGCATAATAGGGAAGTCTGTGGTATGCTCTAGAGGTATTGGCAGATTTAGCAGACCCAAGAGTCAGGCTTTGTTGATCATGGACTGAAGCAAATCAGCTGCCAGCACAAATAGTAGGGGTGATAAGGGATATCCTGGTGTTACACCCCTCTTGCAGCTGAAAGTTTTCCCTGAAACCCCATTAAGTAGGACTGCTGATGTGGCTGTGCTCAAGATTGCATTCATCCAAGTTATCCATTTATTTCTGAAGCCTTTGGCTCTCATGATTGTTAGTATAGCTTGATGTTCTATTTTGTCAAAAGCTTTCTCAAAGTCAGTCTTAATAATGACAATCTCCTTTTTTGAATGGTGACAGAGATGTAAGTATTCAAAAGTCCAAGCCAGACAGTCCTAGATAGTTCTTGACTTGATGAACCCATACTGATTAATGTGGATCAGCTTTTGTACGCTGTAACCTATTGTCCAGTATCTTTATTATCAGTTTAAAAGAGGAGTTGAGTAAGGAGACTGGCCTGTAATCTAAAATGCAGGTTAGGTTGTCAACTTTCGGTATCAAAGTGATATGAGATGAATTGATGCTCTCTAGACAGGTATTGCCGTGGTGGAAGCTTCTACAAAGTTTGTAGAAGTCTTGTTTGATTATCTGGCAACAACTTTTGTAAAATTAATTATTCAAACCATCTGGACATGGTGACTTATTCCTTGGCAGCTGCTTAATGCATCGTCAATTTCCTGATTTGTGAAAGGGGCTTCTAGGTTGTTAAGACCTTGCACACTGTTGAGGAAGAATAGGGGGTCTACAATGAATTCCTTTAGCTCTGAAACACCTAGTCTGACTTTGAAGTCCTCCCAGATTAGTTTTGCTTTTTCCTTGTGGCCGGTATCCAAGGTGCCACCATCATCTACTAACTCAGTAATCAGATTTCTTCTATGTCTAATTGTAGCATTTGCATGAAAAAAGGAAGTTCCTGCATCTCCTAGTTTTGCCCATTTGATTACCCCTCTTTGCTTCCAATAAGTTTTCTGCTGTTGTAATAGTTTTAGTAAGCTATCATGTAGTATAGACTTGAAGTTCCATTTCTGCAGGCTTAGGTTTCTATAGTCTCCTACCACCTCTAGGAGTTGGATGACAAGTTTAATGTTACTTATGCTTGTTTTCAAGTTGGCCAAACTACCTTGCCAGTTTCTCAATGCTGCCCTTAGTTTGTTTAATTTTGCTGTTACAATTTTTGCTTCATCAGTCTGTCCTTCCATAGAGTGATGCCAAAAGTTTTGAACGAACTATGGAAACTCCTCATGTTGTAGACAGTAGTAACTTTCAAGCCTGAAAAAAGACTTTCTTGGGATGGTGGTTGAGACTGTAATTACACATGGGCAACGATCAGAGGGTGTCATTGACAGTTCCTTGGCATGGGTTTCAGGGAAGGGTCCAGATATCATTAGTAAAAAATCAATAATTTTTTTTTACTAGTGGTGGTAACTGCTGATTTGACCAAGTGTATTTTCTGCCTTGAAGAGCAATTTCGGTCAGACCCAGAGTATTGATGGCATCATTGAACATCATCATTTCTGCTATGTTTCCCCTGGCCTATTTCTGCTTTTAGGTGTCCTCATTAAGTTTATCCTTTTCTGTCACTAGTGCATGGACCACATACTATAGTTATCTCCCATGTTTCTCTCCATTGTACTTTGAGGTGAAGTCAATATAAATGGCAAACTCATTAACTGATTTCAGTTGCCCTGCAAATAAGGAACTCTTCCAAGCGACTAATATGCCTCCTGAGGCACTAATCGATGGGAGGAAATCAAAATTATCAAACCCAATAGGGCAAAATTTCCTGAGGAAGGTTACATCAAAAACCTCCATTTTTGTTTCCTGAAAACGAATAACATCACATGCAGATTCCAAGATTTTATCCATAATAGCATTCCACTTCCATTCAGCATTAACACCTCTTACATTCCACAAGAGTACCTTCTAGTTATGACATTGTTCAGATTCATGACTAATTAAACAAGTTTACAATACAAAAGAGGAACCAGTGTCACAACTGCTCAAACAAGACAAGCTAGATTAAAAAGGATCAGTTCCCAGCTTGATCATTCATCTGGTGGCCATCAGGTCCTCCAGAGATTCCATCTTCCCGTGCCTTGCTCCTGTGACCATCCTCTACAATTTGTGTCCCAACAGGCATCATCTTCCTCTTTTTCTTCAGTAGAGCTTCCTCGCTTAGCTCCTTCGGGTCAATCTTGCAAAATTCAGTACCAAGTTTCTTAATTAGCTTTGGTGATAGAGCTGGAGGGGAGGGGGAGCATGAGACTCATCTTCTGTCATTGCAAGCAGAGGCCTTGAAGCCATTATTTTTATTTTTGAAATCTTTCACTACGTCTTACTGTAACATCCTAAAAATTACCCTTGAAATAGGATTTTAAAATTGATATATCATATGTATTTATTTTCCCAAACCTAGAATAAACAAGTGATATTTTCATAAATGATAATTAGGAAAATAAGCATTTTAATTCTTTGTTGCATTCATGCTGGTGCATATCACTTTTGTTTGTACAGAGGATAGCTTGCTTGTGTTGTTTTTAAAATCTAATTTTGGAAAGGGTTTAAATTTGTGAAAATCAGAAAAAGAAAACCTTTTGTTTTCTCCCCTCTCTCCCTCCCTCTCTTTTGGCCCGGCTCGGCCTGCCCAGCCGGTCCTCTCCAGTTCCCTCTCCCCTGTGCGCGCGCTCGCTTAGCAGGCCACGGCCCAGCTCGGCCCTGCGCGCAGCCGGCCCGCAGCCGGCCCACAGCGCCCACGCGCTTCCCCGCTCCCTCTCTTGCTGAAAGCTGGGCACCACTTCCCCTACCTCCAGCCGGACCGATGCGCCGCCGCCGCCTCCTCTCCCGAAATGGCTGCCGCCAACATTACACCCGGTGATTGTGCTTACTTACACCAGGCGTGAAGGAGCTTGGTGATTGTGCTTACTCACACCCGGTGATTGTGAGGGGTTCTTGTGCCTTCCCCGAGCGGAGTGCTCAAAGGTAACTCTAGTGGATTGCTCGTGTCTTTGAGTTACTTCCTCCGTGGTAGGTTCTTGTGGCGCCTAGTGTAGGCTCGGTGTGTGGTACCGATTAGCCACCGAACCACCGGTTGAAGTCGACACAACGAGGACGTAGCGTGCCGGCAATCACGTGAACCTCGGGGATAAATCTTGGTGTCTCTATTGATTTCCTCACCTTCGAGTGAGTGACTTATTGATTGTCCCCGTGATTGGTTTCCTCACAAGGCAAAGGTATAATTGTCGATCATCCCATTCTTGTCCTTGTGCAAAGTAGCTTGTTCCCTTTTCTTTAGTAGTTGTGTAGTCGTTTAGCTTTTGCTAGTTCCTTGTGTGGATTAGAACTAAGGTTCAACTAGAATTGTGTAGGTGGCTTGCCTAGGTTAATGGTTGCCTTAGCATTGCATTTATAGCCTCTTGTGGTTCTAATCACTTGTTTAGTGGTTTGTAGAATTTTTATTTAGGCTATTCACCCCCCTCTAGCCATACTAGGACCTTCCAAGTGGTATCGGAGCCGTGGTCACCGTTTAGTCAAGACTTAACATCCTTCGGTGCATTGAAATGGCTCATATCATGTTCAATCATGTTGGGGGCAAACCACCTCACTTTGATGGCACAAGCTCATTTGACTATTGGAAGAGAAAGATGAGGATGTATCTTGGCTCAATTCATGAGAAGGTGTGGGAAGTCACCGAGAAGGAATACATTGTGCTTGATCCCGCAAGCCCCACACCTAGAGATCAAGAGAACAACCAATGTAACACAATGGCTCTCAACACCATTTACAATGGCATTGACTCAAAGATGTTTGAGCAAATCAAAGATTTGGATAGAGCAAGTGAAGTATGGACAAGATTAGAGCAAACCTATGAGGGCACTTCAACGGTAAAGAGTGCCAAGTTGTATATGCTCAAGGACAAGCTCTCAAACTTCAAGATGGATGATGGAGAGAGCATTCCGGAGATGTTCTATAGGCTCCAAGTGATCATCAATGATTTGAAAGCCTTAGGGTGGAGAAAACAAGTGATGAGGACTTTTTTCACAAATTTCTCATGTGCTTGCCCAAGAGGTTCAAGACCTTGAGGACTATCATCTTCCGGGGTGGCTTGAAGGGTGTCACCCCAAATGAGATTCTTGGTGATGTAATGACCGAGGATCAATACAATGAGAAGAGTGATAGTGAAGAAGTGAAGAAGGAGGATGACAAGAGCAAGAAGACCGTGGCATTTAAGTTCACTACCTCTTCATCCAAGAACAAGGGCAAGGGCAAGAAAGTACAATCTAGTGATGATGATGCATCTAGCCTTGATAGTGATGATGAGGCACTAGCTCTCTTTGTGCGCAAGTTTGGAAGATTCATGAAGAAGAAGGGCTATGGTGCTAGAAAGAGAAGAGATAACTTCAAAGGCAAGAATGTAGTAAGGAAGTGCTACAATTGTAAGAGCATGGACCATCTTGTGGCAGATTGTCCCAATGCTAGTGATGATGAAGATGATTACAAGAAGAAAGGCAAGATGGACAAGAAGGACAAGGTGGACAAGAAGGAGAAGAAGAAGTTCAACTTCTTCAAGAAGAAAGGTGGATCCTATATGGTGACATGGGATAGTGATGCTTCCTCCGATGATGATGACTCTAGTGATGATGATGAGAGGAAGACATCCAAGAAGAAGGCCATGGCTTCTATTGCTATCAACAAGAAGTCTTCATCATTTGATTCATCATGCTTCATGGCTAAGTCCACTAAGGTAAAATACGATGACTCAAGTGATGATGAAAAAGATGATAATGATAGTGATAGTGATGATGATGAGCCTAGTGTAGCACAACTCATGGACATGTTAGAGCAAGCCGAATATCTTATTAGCTCTAAGTCTAAGAAGTGCAAAGAATTGTCCAAGAAATTAAAAACTCTTGAACAATCCTTTGATGAGTTAAGTGCTTCTCATGAGTGTCTAAAGGAAGACTATGAGGATCTCAAACTAGCTCACACCAAGTTTGAGGAAGCTCACTCCTCACTCTTAGAGCTATGCAAGGTAAAGGATGTTGCTATAACATGTGATGTGGGTGTAACATGTGATCTAATAAAAGAATCAACTAATGAAACACTTGTTGCAACCACACATAATGACACTAGTTCTTCATCATCATCCACTTCTACTTCTACCTTCACTACTAGTGTTGATCCAACACTAAAAGTTGAAAATGAGAAATTGAAGAAGGAAGTGGATAAGCTAACCCGCGCATTACGACAATGCCTATGGTGGGGATGCCCGCTTGCTACAATGCTTGGGTAGCCAAAGATATAGTAACTCTAAGGAGGGACTTGACTATACTCCTGTTGGCGCAAAAAGTGGTTCCCTAAGCCCAACACACCAGCGAAGCCGGAAACGACCCTTGAAGGCAGTAGAGCTCTCGCAGATCCAGCTAGCTTCGAACCCGGTCTGAGAGGGTCCGTAACACCCAAGCGTGCCAGTCAATTTGACCTGCAATTGACAAGGAAACAGATATAATCAGTAACTCAAGGCGGAACTAACTGGTGAGTCCAGATAGTTCCAACTGTACGGCTCAAAGAGCCAGTATAATCGGAGATCGACTAGAAAACCGATTCTGTCATGTTATGAACCGATAATATAATAATAAAGTAAAACGGCTATCAGGACACTCATATGAAGATAATAACATACCAGTCGATCTAATTCAGTTAATATGTATAAAAGAAAATAGATCATGTGTACAGATCTGATTTGTACATCAAACAAGCAGAGATCGGCTAAAGCTGGTCTAGAAGGCCGGCGGCTTTAGTAAATCCTCTTCGCTAAGTTCACCAAGTTTGCGTTCACCTGGTCTAACGGCCAGCGGACTTCAACAAACCAAGCAAACAAAGCTACATCGTTTGATATCCAAATAAGTCTATATACACGATCTACTCGTGAAAGCATAACTGAATCGGCTCTTTAGCCGATGCAGGGTCCATGAAGCACGAACCAATGCTAGCGTAGCCATAAACAGACTTCAAATTGAAGCAAGTCTAATCTAGTGAAAACTTGTTTAGGTTAAACCTGTTCCACCGGATGGCGCTCAGTTTAACTTAAACAAGGACACAAAAATAAGACTTACGATAACCTCAGAACCACTTATGTCTCAACTAGAACCGAACGCACAACATGTAACGAACAAGATTGATAGGGAATTAGCCGATGTAAGCATGGAACCGATCATCATGGTAAAATAGGCATAAGAAAGCATAAACGACGATCAGATTCAAGTAAATCTAAGGCCAAATCTATCAATCTTGATCGGGCAGAGAGATGTTATATTGATAAATAAACAATAAACAACAAATAACATCTCGATAACTTAATGAATCTAACTAAATTGCCATATTTAGCTAGAGCCGATAACTAATCCATGCATGCAAACTATCTCAATCTATAGCCTGTCTACCGGATGACATTAACTAATAGACTAATCAAGCAAGCAAACACGAATCGATAACTAATCCGCGCGTGAAAACCGTCCTAATCTGCATCTCGTCCACCAGATGACGGTTAACACAGATTAATCGGGTAAACCAACGTGAATCATCCTTGACTCACTGTGCTTCCCACGTCCACTGGATGATGCCAAAGAATCAGAGCTTAGCAAGGACCCTGGTCCGCCATGCTTCCACGTCCACCGGATGACGCTAAAAAGACATAGTTTAACAGGGGGTTGACGATACTTACAAGCAAGCCTGCGTCCACCGGATGACACCCAGCCTGGATGAAGTAACTCGCCGGAGTCGACTGACTCTAGGGTTTGTTGGCCAGAGTCGAAAGTTGTGTTGTATTGATGTTGTTGTATGTTTTACAATGGCTGAGGGCTTATACCCTGAGTGTAGATAGTGTCCTAGTCGAATTACAACTCATCAATAGATAAGGAAACTAACAAACTATCCTATATCTAAGGTAACTTGGAGTCCCACCTTCCCTTTCATAACGAACTCCGATCGTGATCATATCTTGGCGGCGCGGACTCTGGATGACGTCATCAATACCGACGCTGCACGTCTCCTGTCACCTCCACCCGATAACCGATTCACCGTGCAATCGGCTATTTTCCTTCCTTCCGCTGGACGGAATCTGCTTCCGAGATTGGCTATCTTCTTCTGGTATCGGCTATCTTCCTCTGGCATCGGTTATCGGCTCCCAGCCCAAAATTTGGTGTTAACACATGCCCCCCAATTTTGGAATAAACTGGTTTATTCCGAAATTAGCGCTTGAGCCTTCAAATAGCCAATCCGCAGCTTCCCTCTCGGCGCTTCAAGCTTTCGCACCAAAACGAAACCCTAAACCGTTGCAACTTCCACCACGGGCTTCAATCCGCCGCCGTTAGCTTCGATTCATCGCCGCCAGCTTCGATTCGTCGCCGTCAAATCACCCCCGAGCTAATGGCGACTCCTTCCGAGGTCCCTGAGGTATCAATTTCATCGATCCGCCCCCCTGATTCGTGAATTTCTCTTCAAGCTCACTGAGTACGAGTTTCAAATATAGGTGCTGAGGAATGATATTTTGATTCCACTGAAGGACATCCCCGATACCTACTACCTGGGCCCGATGGGTGATCCGGTCCCCACAGATTTTATCGTTCAAGAAACCAACCAGTTCCCATTCCGAAGCTCCATGATGGGCGCCTCTTCTTGGACCAAATCCTTCAAAAACTGGCCAAGCGTACCTGCTGGATGGAGGAACTGGCTCCGCCGCGTCGCGGCGAAGAAGCGCGCGGACTGGGAGATGCGCCATCTGAGCCAATGTCTTGACCTATCATTATCAGAGATGTCAAGGAACGAGCCGCTCCTGATTGCCGCCAGCCACTTTTGGTCCAACTCCCTGAATGCTTTCGTGTTCGGAGACAGTCCAAAAACCATTACCCTGGGCGATATCCATATGCTCACCGGGCTTCAGATTACTAGATCATATGACTTCTGGGATCTCTGCTCCAGTGGCAAGAAGGACCCGTACTTCCCGAAGCTGGATACATACAAAGGGTGGAGTGGCTATGTTGAACACCACCAGAAAAACTCCTCTTCTGTCAGCGAGAAAGAACACGTCGCATTCTTGACCATGTGGCTTGAGAGATTCATGTTCTATGACGCCACTGCCGGACCAGCATACCCTTACCGGGTCTTAGCAGAGAAACTGGCTCAAGGGCATTCCATCCCCCTGGGCAAACTCCTGTTGGGTGCAGCATACAGACTCATGAACCGGGTGTTCAGTTCCTTGATTATAGGTGAAGAAGTACAATGCATAACAGGCCCTTGGTGGCTAGTACAGTTATGGCTCAACCTGTATCTGCATAAGCTGGTAAGAACACAACTCCAGGGCCTTAACTTTCCATCCACCGAGTATTCAGAAGAGGAGGACCCAAAAACCAGAGGCTGTCAAAGTTTTGGTGAAGCTGCCTCTGCCATAACCATCCCAACCTCAAAGGGCAACATGCTGGAAACATTATACAGGGGACTTGGGACCAAATGTTACTACCTGGTTCCCCTACGAGGATGAAGATGAATTCCCAGCGCCCTCCAGCTTCAAGTTCAACAACGGGTGCTCTGATGATGAGGCTATCAGCATCTTGAATGCAATCATAAAACCTTGTGTCTTACCAGTAGACTTCAAGCACCTCCGGAGCGCGAGTGGCAAGCCAACTAGCTATCCCTCTTATGAATTTTATCACCCAAATACAGCGGCAAGATAGCTAGGCTTTGGCCAATTGCCCCCTTGGCTTCCTTTCTTGAATACCTTGAAACCCAGGGAAAACATCACAGAGCACCTTTAGGCTGGCAGAATTTTTCAACTTGGAGCAAATCTGCCCACATTCTCGCCGAAGCCATGGAATCAAATCTGCATCGCCCATCAGAGTTTTGATGACTGGTGGCAGCGATGGCACGCTCACTTGTTCTGCCAAACTGTCCACGACAAATGCAGAGCTCTGGAACCAAACTTCCAATCTCCCCGAGCAGTAAGTGTTCTCAGCCGATTCCTGTAAAAACGGCTTTATTCAAACATGTTACTTAAAAGATTTTCTTGCAGGACCCATCATCCAATCCACCGGAGCGAGTGGAATATTATCCTCCTTGTCCGACAGCGAGGCTAGGCTCCCAGGCACCGACGCCGCGACAACTAATGCTAGGCCCTGCTGTACTGACCTCCCCTTCTGCTTCAAAACGGCCAGCTGCATCTTAGCTTCAACAGCAAGCTCCCAAGAAACGCCGTTCGATAAGAAAAGTTCAGGTACCCAGTAGCACCTTCCTTTACTGTAGTACGCTCCGACTCTTAAATCGGCTTTCTATCAGGTGAATCCCCAACCAACTCAAGATACCTTGGGAGAGAAACAGGCCGAAGAACCACCAGAATCTACCGGCCATGAGGAATCAGCTGCTCAAGAAGAAGGGATCCAGGAAGAAGGAGCCAAAACTCAGGTACTACTCATTTGGGCTTTTCTTTCTTAAATGTCCTGATTGACCAAATCTTCTTTTAAAAAATATAGCCGAACAGCCCTTCTGACGAAGTCTGGGCGAACCTTGAAGAAGAGGAGTTGCCCCCTGAGAGGAATCCAGGTAACTCCTATTCGGCTGTTAGCAATTATCCTTGCTTCCATACTGCTCTTACTTCTGGTTTGCAGAAACCCAACTGCCCGAGGCAGTGACAGCCGAGGATCCGCATGCCGCAAGAGACACAACTGCCTTAGTCGAACAAGCAACATCGGCATCAACCCTACAACCTTCAGGCCTCATTCAGGTATCCCATCTCTGCCAGAAAATAATTAATCTATATTGCACCTTTTCTGATGAGAGAATGTATGTATTGTAGGTACCGAAGCCTTCATCTCCCGGCTATTCATTCGACATAGAAGAATTCTGTGACAGAGACGAACTGGCCTCCTCCTCCGAGAAACTTTTAGAGCCAGATTTCAACAATTGGCTGAGTGCACTGCTACCCCATCTAGAGGGTGATCTAGTTGCTCTGGCCTCGAATCCCGGACTGATCGATCAAATAATCGAACTCGTCCAGCAGCAACCCAACGTGACATTCTTGAAATTCCTGCAGAGACTCGGTGATCTTAAAGTTACAGCATCAGGGATTATCACTGCTCATGGGAATCTGGTAGAGCTTGAACAGCTGAGGAGCAACAAATCGGTCAACAGACAAGAGGCCACCGGATTAGCCGATCGAGCCAGGCTGCTCAAATCTTCCATCAGCACAGCCGAGACAGAACTGGAGACATTGAAAACAAGGCGAGACCAGCTGAGAAAAGAACTGGAAGCAGTTGAGTCGGCTATCAGTGAGCGCGAAATCACCATCTCCACCAGCACGATCGAGCTTTCTCAGAAAAAGAAGGAAATCAGCAGTTTGGTCGTTGCAGGCAGGAAGACATGCCAACGCCTAGACCTGTTGCAGTTCACTGAAAGCCGAGATCAACAATTGCTGCAAGCCGGCCACGCGCTCCGTGCCGAATTAGTAGAACCGATTCGATCCTTATTAACTTTGTAACATGATGGGTGCACTGCTTGGCATGTTCTTTTCTATTTGCAATTCTGTCTTCATGCTGTTTCACCTTGAATTTGACAATTTAGCCTGATCTGCCTTTCCTTTTACACCTTAATACTGGCTTTGTCCTATTTCGAATTGACTTTGTTCAGCCTGATATGTTTCTGCATGCAAATCGGCTTTCGGGCCAGCTTCTTAGCATCGGCTTTATTCTGCTTTCCCTTAGAATTAATCCTCTCAGCCAGATTTACTACGAATCGGCTTGTGGGTACTCACAATAGGATCGGCTAAACAGCCTGACCCAAAAAAGCCGATCGGCGTGCGACCATTGATGGCGGCGTTTCATCTCCCTGATTTGGCAACTGTTCCGGATTTAAGAAATGCGGATTAACTGCAGCCTAAAATCCGCCGTGCCGTCTCACTTCCCAAAGGAACCGCCTCGGTGCCCGTGTTATCTTATAAATAGTTGGCAGACTTGAGGCAATATCACACGCCATTGTATCCGTCTCGCCGACCAACTCTTCCGGCCGCCTCCTTGTATCTACTTCGCTTCCGCTTTCTCAATCCTCGTTCACGACCATGGCCGGCGATGGAGACCGTGGGAAGCGCCCGGTGTCTGAGCCCGCCGACGGCGATGAGATGGAACGGAGCATCTGCCGCATCTGGGCCAGCGTCGCCCGAATCAAGCAGACATTAGGGTAAGTTCAACCGTCAGCCTACCATCTCCTCGCTGTCTCTGTCTGATTTGATCCGTTTCTGCAGTCACCAGCCATCTCTCATTAGCGGCATTGCTGGCTCCTTAGCCGGCCTAAACACCCCTGCCCCCGGCGCTGATCTTCCTCGGGCAGCCCCGGCGGATGGTGACGCCGTTCCTGCAACTGGGACGGCCGCCCCAGAAACCACCGCCGCTGGTGACGCCGCCGGGCCCTCTGCTCCTGTAAGGGCTCCAATCAGGCGTATGATGCAAGTCAGCGGACGGGGAGTTCATAGCAGGTATCTTGTTCTCCCTTTTCGCCGATCTTAAAATTTGGCTAAATCTGGGTGCCTGATCTGATGGTTCCTTTCAGCCAACGTCCCCCGCTCCATCTGCCTTCCGGCGCAACGATCGGCGCCAGTTCCTCGATGCGTCGCACGGCGCCACAACCGAACCTCCCTCACGCTCCGGCTCGCAGCACCACCTCCGGAGCGAAATCGAACTCGGAGTCTTCTTCGAGTTCCCGCGACTCCTACACCGTCGCCGACGGCCGCCACTTCCACCATGAAATGGTGCGGTACCGCAATCTCTACTCTGAGGCTACCAAAGAGGCCGGTCGGCTGGATAAGGAGAGCGAGGACCAGGCCGTCGTGCTCGTTGCCGCCAGCATCGATTTGGCGGAGGCGCGGGCCAACCTCGCGGAGTCGCAGGCCGCCGTGGCAGGTAATCTCTCGCTTTGTCCAATGGTGTGCGCGGCGCGTTTTCCAATACTGACCTTCCTTGTTTTATGCAGCCCTGACGGCGCAGCTTCATGAACTACGCGTGGCTGCGATGAGCGTCACGAACGTCCTCCGCGCGCGGGGGCAAACACAGGTGGAGCAGCTTGCGGACATGCACCACCGCGTCCACTAGGTGGCGATGAGCGGCGTTCGTCACGGTGCCGCGGGAGCTCTGGCCGCCGCCCAGATCAACTCCGGCATCGTGCTGGAGAACGTCGAACTGGGGATCCGGGCAGGCCAAGACATGGAGGAGTTCGGCACGCTGATGGCCGCTTTCGTCCCTCATGCCGACGGTCTCTCCGTGTCCATCGACGCCGAGGACGTGATCCGGGACGGCGTCAATAATCCAAACTAGATTGTATTAGGCATTTTAATGTATATGATACTTCTGAACTCGTTATGCCCGAAACAATCCAATTTGCAAGACTGTATATTTTTTTTGCTCTAAAGGCGATGCTTATCGCATCGGCTATTACACCCCATCGAGGGTATTTCATTTTTGTGCTAAGGGCGACTCGTTACTACGATGTCGGCCATTTTTGTCCTGAAGGCGACCCGCTTGCACGGCATCGGCTGTTAGAGCCAGATTCACAAGAATCGGCTATCACCCCCCAACTGGGATGCTAGGGTAGTATTTCTTCAGATGCTTCCCGTTGATGGCTCTGGCGAGTCTCTGTCCTTCTAAATCTTCAAGGATGTAAGCATTACCCGGGGCGCACTCCACCACACGATACGGGCCTTCCCAGTTTGGCGACCATTTACCGAATCGGCAATCTTTTGTACCAATAGGCAGAATGACTTTCCATACTAGCTCTGATTCGGTGAAGCTCTTACTTCTTACTTTAGTGTTGTAATACTTGGCCACCCGTACCTTGTTCTTTTCAATGTGTTCCAAAGCCCTAAGCCGATGACAGTGCAAATCTTCTAAACTGTCCATCATAATGTCTTTGTATTCACCGGCTGTAAGCTTGTTTTGCAACGTGACGCGCCGTGTCTCAGACTGAATCTCCCATGGCAAGACTGGCAGCGTGCCCATAGACTAGCTCATAAGGTGAAGCCTTGATCGATCCATGCTGTGCCATGCGATATGCCCATAACGCCTCACTCAGATGCAAATTCCATTTTCTGGGGTTCTGCTCAATCTTTTTCTTAATGACCTTGATCAAAATTTTATTGGAGGCTTCTGCTTGTCCGTTGGCTTGGGCATAATACGGCGATGAATTATAAATCTTGATGCCCATTGTCGTCGGCAAAGGTCATAAACTCCTCTGAAGTGAACATTGTCCCCTGATCGGTTGTGATCGTCTGAGGTATGCCAAACCTGTAAATAATGTGCTCCTTTACAAATTCGATCACGTCAGCTGAAGTGGCGTTCCTCAAAGGAATGGCTTCTACCCACTTGGTGAAGTAATCAGTCGCCACCAGGATCCATTTGTGACCCTTGCTCGATGGTGGGATAGATTTGGCCGATTAGATCGATAACCCATCCTCTAAACGGCCATGGCTTGATTATAGGATTCATAGCAGAGGCTGGAGACTTTTGTATATTTCTGAACTTCTGACATTCTTGACACCCTTTATAATATTTGAAACAATCTTCCAGCATCGTAGGCCAATAGTAACCAGTCCTCCTGATGATCCACTTCATCTTGTGAGCTGATTGATGTGCACCGCAGACTCCATCGTGTACTTCGCTCATCAGCTTCACTGATTCCTCTGTCCCCAGGCATTTGAGCAACACTCCTTCAACAGTCTTATAATACAACTGACCATCCAGCAAAACGTACTTGGTGGCTTTGTACCTTAGCTTTCTGTTGACCCGTTGTGAAGGATTTGCCAGGTAACCTGCTATCTCGCCCCTCCAGTCATCAGCTGATTGCTCGCTGTTACAAATCTCCTGCATCGGTCGATAACCCGATGCGTTCTGCGCCAGCCGATTAGCTTCCTGGTTCTGGGCCCTGGGGATGTGATAGAGAGATATCGTCATGAACTTCTTGATGAGAGCCTGGCACTGATCATAGTAACCTCTGAGTATCTCGTCTTTACACTCATACAAGCCGAGCAATTGGTTGATGACTAGTTGTGAATCACCAAATACTTCAACTGCATCGGCTTTTGCTTCATGCAGAAGCTGAAAACCTTTCCATGCGGCTTCATATTCAGCCTGATTGTTTGTGACAATCGGTCCGATCTGGAAAGCATACTCAAAGCGCACACTCCGCGGCGAGATGAGCACTACTCCGGCGCCACCACCTTGCTTACACGAAGAGCCGTCGAAGAACATAGTCCATGGCGCTATATCTGCTACATTAGCCAATCCTCCGTGATGTTGCGTGATGAAATCGGCTATCGCCTGGCCTTTGACTGCCTTAGCCGATTCGAACCTCAAGTCAAACTCTGAGAGCGCCAGGATCCACTTGTCGATCCGACCATTTAAAATAGGCATCGAAAGCATGTGCTTGATGACATCCTCCTTGGACACCACCACACACTCCGAGGCAAGCAGGTAGTGCCTCAACTTGGTGCATGAATAGAATAGGCACAAGCACAACTTCTCGGTCGGTGTATATCTTGTCTCAGGGTCAAGGAGCCACCTGCTCAGGTAGAAAACTGCTCTCTCTTTCCCTTCAAGTTCTTGAAAAAGGGCCGATCCAATAGTATGGCTTTCGGCCGTCATGTACAGCTTAAAAGGCCTCCCTGTCCGTGGCGGTACTAAGACAGGGGGAGTCTTCATGTATTCTCTGATTTCGTCAAAAGCCTTCTGTTGCACGTCACCCCATTTGAACTCTTGATCATTCTTGAGCTTCAACAATGGCGAGAACGGCAGCACTTTCTCTGATAAGTTGGCGATGAACCTTCTGATAAAGTTAATATTACCAAGCAAAGATTGCAATTCCTTCTTGTTGGTTGAAGGTACAAGTTCATCGATCGCCTTCTTGCTCTTGCTGCCGATCTCTATCCCTTTGCGGTGGACCATGAATCCCAGAAATTCGCCAGTCGACACGCCGAACGCACACTTGTTAGGATTCATCTTCAAACCATGTCTCCTTGTGCACTCCAGAGTGGCCCTCAGATCGGCCAGGTGATCTTTATTGTTCTTGGATTTCACCACCACGTCATCTATATAGATTTCAACGATTTTGCCGATCAATTTGTGAAATATATAATTCATAGCTCTTTGATAGGTTGCACCGGCATTCTTCAAACCAAACGTCATGACCACCTATTCAAATAAACCAAGCGCACCAGGGCACCTGAAGGCGGTCTTCGGGATGTCTTCGTCAGCCATAAAAATTTGATTATAACCAGCATTGCCATCCATAAAGCTAATAACCTGGTGCCCAGCAGCCGAGTCTACCAACATATCGGCTATTGGCATAGGGTAGCCTTCCATCGGTGTAGTTCTATTTAAATCCCTGAAGTCAATACAGACTCACAATTTACCATTTTTCTTGTACAAGGGGACGATGTTCGATATCCACTCGGCATATCGGCAAGCTCGAATGAACTTGGCTTCTAACAGTCTCGTGATTTCGGCCTTAATGTTGGGCAGAGCGTCCTCTCTCAACCGACGTGGAGGCTGCTTGTGTGGCCAAAACCCTGGCTTGATAGGTAGCCTGTGCTCAACAATAGATTTGTCCAATCCAGGCATCTCATAATATTCCCAGGCGAAGCAATCTTTGTACTCCTTCAGCAGTTGAATCAGCTCCTGCCTGAACTCTGGGTCTAAATTGGCGGCAATAAACGTCGGCCTTGGTCTGTCGCCGGGTCCAACATCTACTTCTTCGAGCTTGTCGGCCGACGTGAATCCTTGCCCCAACTTACCCTCTGTGCCGTTGATCGGATTCTCCATTTAATAAAAAGACTCAGAGCCAATTGCCCTGATCGGCTGTTGACTCTCATCACTGACCTTGATGGAGCCTCCTTCCCAAACCTTGCCAGAGAAACAATCATGATCCCCAGCTTCCCAGTATGTGGCATCCGCCATGGCTACGCTGACCGAGTCGTCGGCCGGGACCACTTCGACCTCATCGCCATGCCATTGAATGAGACACTGATGCATGGTGGATGGCACGCTGCAGTTGGCATGGATCCAGTCGCGTCCGAGCAGCAAGCTGTAGGCACCCTTACTGTCGATCACGAAAATGGTAGTAAGCAGTGTCTTCTTCCCCACTGTCAGCTCGACGTTGATGGCCCCCCGAGTGTTGGAAGAATTGCCCCTGAAATCCTTGAGCATCAGATTGGTTTCTATTAGATCATCGGGACCCTTGCCTAGCTTGCGGAATGTAGTGTAGGGAATGAGATTGATAGTGGCACCACCGTCCACCAGCATCTTCGTCATGGGCATGCCGTCGACATAACCTTTGAGATAGAGGGCCTTCAGATGTCGATTCTTGGCCGGCTTATCAAAAGTAGCTTGCTGTGCGAGCACTAACTTGGCCACTCCTTCTTCTGATCCCTGACTCGTCTAAGTCAGAATCGGTATCGTACTTCTTGGCTCTGAACTCTGCAGGTAGCACAAACACCATCTGTGCATCGGCTACAGCCTTTCCATTATTTTGTGAAGGCTTCTCACGCCACACCTGTTTGGCGCGCCCCTCAGCCTGGAGCTCCCTGTTCCTGAGCCGCTGCACCTGGCGCCTTTGGCTTTTAGTTAGATCCCCCGGGACACCACTGGTTCTCTTGCCAAACCGGCTGTCGGCGTTCAACTACCGCCCCATCAAGCCAATCACGCAGGTCCCTTTTTTCACGCCGATCCCGCGGGCTATGGGGGCTCCCCAGCCTCTGGTGCACGGACCGGCGGTTGACCTGGGACTGCCTGTACTCTCGGTACTGATCGCTGCATTCTGGACAGTTGCGCAGCGTTGGCAATCTCAAGCCTTCGTTCCAGCAGTGTCAGAAGAATGGGCAATGCCAGTGATCCTCCTCACCTTCCCGGTGGCGAGCCATTTCTTCGTGATAGCGCGCCTCTTCTTCTTCGCGGAGCCACCTGCGGTACTCCTCTTCTTCGCGCTGTAGCTGCCTCTGATGATCTTTCTCTTTCTGTTGCCGCCACTTATTCAGAAGGTGCTGGTGCTGGGCCTTCTGCTCTTGGCGCCGCTGGACTCTCCTTGCTCCAGCTGCCTCTGGTTCTGCTCCCTCTTTCCTTTGATCAGCGCTAGCTCCTCAGCTATGATCTGTGCATCGGTATCAACTGAGGAGTTCTTCTTGGCCCGTTCGGAGGTTAACACCTTTACTTTGGTCAGAGGGTTTGCGATCTGGACCATGTTCTTCCCCTTTGGGAACGGGAATTTGTCGATCTTCATCTTCCCCTTGGGAGGGGCCTCAAATTTCAATAGGCCATGCCTAATAGCATTCTGGATTGCTGCTTTGAAATTGCGGCAGTTGTTTGTGGAGTGTGAGGTGAGGCCGTGGTATTGGCAGAACGGTTTCCCCTGCAAATCTTCAGGAGACGGTTTGACGTAATCAGCCGGGAAGGTGATGTGGCCCGCACTGACTAACAGGTCAAAGAGCTTGTCCAGCTTGCGTGTGTCAAAGTCGTATTGATCTTCCGCTCTCCAACCTTTCGGTACGGCCATGGGTTTTGTACCCCATTTGAGCTCAACAGCAGCCACTTCTTCATTCTCCCCATCCTCTGAGTCAGAGTTACAGGCGTAAGCCGACTGCTTGTATTTTGATTCCTTCTTGAAGCTCTGGGCCTGCTGCTCTAATGCGGCCACCCTCTGCATCACCTCACTAATGCTGTTGAAGCTGGTGCCCACCAGCTTTTCTTGGACGTGTGGGAGCAACCCACTGACCACTATCTTGGCGAGCTGCTTGTCATTCAGGTTCAAAGAGTAACACATGTTCCTGGTCTCCCTGAACCGCTTGATGAAAGCCGATCCAAGTTCATTCGGCTTCTGGCGCATGTTGGTGAGATCTGTGATGTCTTTCTCCCCGGTGCCAGAGAAGAAGTAATTATGGAACTTGGTCTCTAGATCTTCCCAACCTTGAATCGAGCCAGGCTCCATGGATGCGAACCAGCTAAACGCCGGCCCTGTCAGTGATAGCGGAAAGAGCCGGACCCTGTGAACTACCTCATATGAAGCTTTGCCGAGCTGGGTCAGGTAACGGCTGATGTGTTCCATGGTGGTGATGTCATCCTGTCCACTGAACTTGGAGAAGTCGGGCAAGCGATACCTGGCCGGCAATGTCACTCAGTCGTACCACTCGGGGTAAGGATGTCTATACTTGATTCCAGTCCCGGTCTTCAGCTGCAAACCGAACGTATCACGGAGCATGGCACTCATCTGCTCCAGCAGCTGATTGTTGGGCGTCTGGGCGTACCCCGGATGCGGCGCTGCCTGAAGGTCTTGATATGTGATCCCCTCATTGTATCCAGGGGTTGGGTTGGCCGTGTCTGCCGCCGGCGTATTTCTAGCCGCCGGTTCACCGCTGATGAGTTCATCGAGTTCACCGTCTGCCCAGTGGCCTGCATGAAAGCGGCGAGCTCCTCCGGAGTATGATCTTTGTATAATCTGGGAGTAGCTGCTATTTTTTGAGCCGAACCGGCCTGCAGTGGCACCCTGCACTGGTGTTTTCGGCTGGCTCGGCTGTTGCGGTGAGGAATTGGAGGTCCCTGCCGCTGCTTTTGGATCTGCATCTTCTGCGGGTATGTTGAAGTAAACTGGACCCAAAGACTCCCAATCCTGCCGCTTGAGAACGGTCTTCATGATGTTATTGAATGTCTGCAGGAAGGATTTGTGGTGGTGGCCGACTGCTGAATAGGCGGCCTCCCAGGTCGCTTCTTCCAGCATCTGTCTGAGGTCAGCCTTGCACTCCTCTTCAGATTTATCGGAATGGCCGTCCATGATCCACCTTGGGAATGCATTCTTCTTCACTATGGAGCCATCACGCTGCTTGCTGAATGAAAGCAGGTAGACATCAGCGAATTCTTCAACGATCTTGTTCAGCACTGCTGCCGTCCTCCTCGCTGAGATCTTCGACCCTGACCCTGAGGACACCATCATCCCTAGGAGGATCCGTCTGCCACAGTCTTCCCTTTTGCCATGGTCTTCAGTGAATTGTCCCACCGGGCGTGCCAAAAAGTGTGTTGGCGCAAAAAGTGGTTCACTAAGCCCAACACACCAGCGAAGCCGGAAACCACCCTTGAAGGCAGTAGAGCTTTCGCAGATCCAGCTAGCTTCGAACCCGGTCTGAGAGTGTCAGTAACACCCAAGCGTGCCAGTCAATTTGACCTGCAATTGACAAGGAAACAGATATAATCAGTAACTCAAGGCGGAACTAACTGGTGAGTCCAGATAGTTCCAACTGTACGGCTCAAAGAGCCAGTATAATCGGAGATCGACTAGAAAACCGATTCCATCATGTTATGAACCGATAATATAATAATGAAGTAAAACGGCTATCAGGGTACTCATATGAAGATAATAACATACTAGCCGATCTAATTCAGTTAATGTGTATAAAAGAAAATAGATCATGTGTACAGATCTGATTTGTACATCAAACAAGCAGAGATCGGCTAAAGCTGGTCTAGAAGGCCGGCGGCTTTAGTAAATCCTCTTCGCTAAGTTCACCAAGTTTGCGTTCACCTGGTCTAACGGCCAGCGGGCTTGAACAAACCCAGCAAACAAAGCTAGATCGTTTGATATCCAAATAAGTCTATATACACGATCTACTCGTGAAAGCATAACTGAATCGGCTCTTTAGCCGATGCAGGGTCCATGAAGCACGAACTAATGCTAGCGTAGCCATAAACAGACTTCAAATTGAAGCAAGTCTAATCTAGTGAAAACTTGTTTAGGTTAAACCTGTTCCACCGGATGACGCTCAGTTTAACTTAAACAAGGACACAAAAATAAGACTTACGATAACCTCAGAACCACTTATGTCTCAACTAGAACCGAACGCACAACATGTAACGAACAAGATTGATAGGGAATTAGCCGATGTAAGCATGGAACCGATCATCATGGTAAAATAGGCATAAGAAAGCATAAACAAGGATCAGATTCAAGTAAATCTAAGGCCAAATCTATCAATCTTGATCGGGCAGAGAGATATTATATTGATAAATAAATAATAAACAACAAATGACATCTTGATAACTTAATGAATCTAACTAAATTGCCATATTTAGCTAGAGCCGATAACTAATCCATGCATGCAAACTATCTCAATCTATGGCCTGTCTACCGGATGACATTAACTAATAGACTAATCAAGCAAGCAAACATGAATCGATAACTAATCCGCGCGTGAAAACCGTCCTAATCTGCATCTCGTCCACCGGATGACGGTTAACATAGATTAATCGGGTAAACCAACGTGAATCATCCTTGACTCACTGTGCTTCCCACGTCCACCGGATGACGCCAAAGAAATAGAGCTTAGTAAGGACCCTGGTCCGCCATGCTTCCACGTCCACCAGATGACGCTAAAAAGACATAGTTTAACAGGGGGTTGACGATACTTACATGCAAGCCTGCGTCCACCGGATGACACCCAGCCTGGATGAAGTAACTCGCCGGACTCGACTGACTCTAGGGTTTGTTGGCCGGAGCCGAAAGTGGTGTTGTATTGATGTTGTTGTATGTTTTACAATGGCTGAGGGCTTATATTTATACCCTGAGCGTAGATAGTGTCCTAGTCGAATTACAACTCATCAATAGATAAGGAAACTAACAAACTATCCTATATCTAAGGTAACTTGGAGTCCCACCTTCCCTTTCATAATGGACTCCGATCGTGATCATATCTTGGCGGCGCGGACTCTGGATGACGTCATCAATACCGACGCTACACGCCTCCTGTCACCTCCACCCGATAACCGATTCACCGTGCAATCGGCTATTTTCCTTCCTTCCGCTAGGACGGAATCTGCTTCCGAGATCGGCTATCTTCCTCTGGTATCAGCTATCTTCCTCTGGCATCGGTTATCGGCTCCTAGCCCAAAATTTGGTGTTAACAACTCCCAAGAAAGGTAAGGTGGCCTTTGTAACTCCAAAGCCTAGCTTTGTGAGGAGCAATGGTCGATTTTGCTACAAGTGCAAGCAAGTTGGGCATATTGAGGCAAATTGCATCACTAACAACAAGAACAAGCAAATAAAATTTGCAAGTGCTAAATCTATTAGACTTGATTCTTGTTACATGCTTACCAAGGGTGAGAAAGGTGTCAAAGCCAAATATATTGGTACACCTAAAGAGAGCCCAAGGTTGAAGGCTATTTGAGTACCAAAGGCTTTGGTTGCTAACCTCCAAGGACCCAAACAAGTATGGGTACCTAAAAGACATTGACTTATTTTGTAGGTAAATTACAAAGCCGGAGAGAGGACATTGACCGGTGATTCAAAAATGTTCAAGCAAATCAATTCTAGTGGCAATGAGTATGATAGTATCACATTTGGAGATAATAGCAAAGGCAAGGTCAAGGGTCTTGGAAAGATTGCAATATCAAATGATCTAAGCATCTCCAATGTGCTATTAGTTGAGAGTTTGAACTTTAATCTATTGTCTGTGGCTCAACTTTGTGATCTTGGTTTCAAATGCATCTTTGGTGTTGATGATGTGGAAATTATTAGTGTGGATGGATCAAACTTGATATTCAAGGGATTTAGATATGAGAATATCTATCTAGTGGACTTTGGTGCTAGAGAATCACAATTGTCAACATGCTTACTCTCTAAGTCAAGCATGGGTTGGTTATGGCATAGAAGGCTTGGTCATGTTGGAATGAAGCAATTGAACAAACTTGTGAAGCATGACTTGGTTAGAGGCCTTAAAGACGTTGAATTTGAGAAGGACAAGTTATGTAGTGCATGTCAAGCCGGAAAGCAAGTAGGCAACACTCATCCCAAGAAGAGCATGATGAGCACATGCAAACTATTTGAGTTATGGCACATGGACTTATTTGGACCAACTACATATACAAGTATTGGCAGAAACAAGTATGGTTTGGTGATAGTGGATGACTTCTCAAGATACACATGGGTTTTCTTTATAAATGACAAAAGTGATGTTTATGGTATCTTCAAAACTATTGTCAAGAGAAGTTGCAATGAATTTGAAACAACCATCAAGAGGGTGAGAAGTGATAATGGTAGTGAGTTCAAGAACACAAGAGTTGATGATCTTTGTGATGACTTAGGAATCAAATATCAATTCTCGGCTAAGTACACACCTCAATCAAATGGCCTAGTTGAAAGAAAGAATAGAACTCTCATTAATATGGCAAGATCTATGCTTAGTGAGTATAATGTGAGTCAATCTTTTTGGGCCGAAGCAATCAACACGGCATGCTACTACTCTAATAGACTCTATTGCGATCCTATGTTGAAGAAGACTCCATATGAGATCTTGAATGGAAGAAAACCAAATATTGCATATTTTTGGGTGTTTGGGTGTAAGTGCTACATATTGAAGAAAGGAGCTAGATTGAGCAAATTTGAGAAGAAATGTGATGAGGGATTCTTGCTTGGCTACTCCACCACTAGTAAAGCTTATAGAGTATGGAACTTGGGAAGTGGTCAACTTGAGGAAGTTCATGATGTTGAATTTGATGAAACCAATGGGTCTCAAGATCAAAATGAGAATCTAGATGATGTGAGTGGACCCCAATTGGCAAAGGCTATGCAAGAAATGGACATTGGTGACATAAGGCCGACTCAAGTGGTTGATATAGAAGATGACAAAGATCAAGTGCAAGTTCCTTCAAATGATCAAGCTAGTGACTCTCAAGTGCAAAATCAAGATCAAGCTAGTTCCTCTCAAGCAAATCAATCAAATGCACAATCAAGCTCAAGCAATCAACCTCAAGTGCTTCAACCCACAAACATTGCAAGAGATCATCCTTTGGACCAAATTGTTGGTGATATTCAAAAGGGTGTGCAAACAAGATCAAGACTAGCATCATTTTGTGCTCACTATTCATTTGTGTCATTTGAAGAGCCGGAGAACATTGAGAAGGCATTGAAAGATAGTGATTGGGTAAATGCTATGCATGAAGAGCTCAACAATTTTGAAAGAAATGAAATTTGGGAATTGGTAGAAAGACCAAAGAACTACAATGTTATTGGCACCAAATGGGTATTTAGAAACAAGCAAGATTAAGATGGTGTTGTGATACGGAACAAGGCAAGATTAGTGGCACAAGAGTACACTCAAGTAGAAGGATTGGACTTTGGTGAAACCTATGCTCTGGTTGCTAGATTGGAAGCAATAAGAATTCTTCTAGCATATGCTTGTGCTCACAACATCAAGCTCTACCAAATGGATGTCAAAAGTGTATTTCTCAATGAATTCATCAATGAGTTAGTATATGTTGAACAACTACCCAGTTTTGAAGATGAGAAGAAACCAAATCATGTGTACAAGTTAAGGAAAGCACTCTATGGTTTGAAACAACCACTAAGGGCATGGTATGAGAGGCTAAGGGATTTTCTCCTCTCTAAAGGTTTCAAGATGGAGAAGGTTGACACCACCCTATTCACCAAGAAAGTTGATGGTGAATTGATGATCATGTAAATCTATGTTGATGACATTATCTTTGCATCAACTAGTCAAGCTTTGTGTGCGGAGTTTGAAAAGATGATGGCTAAAGAATTTGAGATGTCTATGATGGGTGAACTCACATACTTCCTTGGACTTCAAATTAAGCAAATGAAGAATGGCACATTCATAAGTCAAGGCAAGTACACAAGAGACATGATCAAGAAGTTTGGAATGCATGATGCAAAACCAATTAGCACTCCCACGGGGACTACTGGAAGCTTGGATGAAGATAAAAGTGGCAATATGGTTGATCAAAAGGTATATCGGTCTCTAATTGAAAGTTTGCTCTATGTCACCGCATCAAGACCGGATGTCATGTTTAGTGTGTGCATGTGTGCTAGATATCAAGCATCTCCTAGAGAGAGTCGTATGAAGGCCGTAAAGAGGATATTGAGATATTTGAAGCACACTCAAGATGTTGGATTGTGGTATCCCAAGGGTGCAAAATTTGAGTTGATTGGATATGCCGATACGGACTATGCCGGTTGCAAGATCAATAGAAAGAGTACATCGGGCACATGTCAACTATTGGGAAGATCTCTTGTTTCATGGTCATCTAAGAAGCAAAATAGCATATCACTCTCCACCGCCGAAGCCGAATATATTAGTGCGGGGAGTTGTTGTGCTCAAATCCTATGGATGACGGCAACTTTGAGGGACTATGGAATCAACTTCAAGAAAGTGCCATTGTTTTGTGACAATGAGAGCGCTATCAAGTTAACTCAAAATCCGGTTCAACATCAAAGAACCAAGCATATTGATGTAAGGCACCACTTTATCCGGGATCATCAACAAAAAGGTGACATTGACATTCAAAGTATTGGAACCGATGATCAATTGGCCGACATATTCACCAAGCCACTAGATGAGAAAAGGTTTTGCAAGCTTAGGAATGAATTGAATATTCTAGATTTCTCCAATATGAGTTGAGCTCACCCCACATATGTGACATGCCTCTACTTCGAACAAAGCAAGGTAAACTTGATTGGCATAACATTCATACTTGCTAGGACTTGTTTAGAGCATATAGACATATTCACCTCTTAGGAGCATTCATGGAAATTAAAATGTTCTTGATGGATATATGCTACCACTATTGTCTTGTTTGATTGTATGATCTAGTGGTAACATATGACATGCATGTGTGCTTAATCCCCTAGTGTTCAAACTAGTTCATTAGCTCAAGGTGTATAACTTAACATGGGCAAGATAACCCCTAGTGGCATGAAGAAGCTTGTCCTTGTATTAAACTTAGTTATATATCCTAGGCAAGTGCACTAGATTGAGCCAAAGTGAAAAATCAACTCTCTTTCCAAATCAAATGAACTTAACTAATTTCTCTTCACTAAAATGAACATTTTTGTGCAATTGTTGACAAAGGGGGAGAGAAAGTTACAAAAGAAAGAGAAAGAGCGATGAACCATCATTAGGCTGATGATGGGAGAGCAATAGGCCAAAGGAAAGGGGTAATTAAAATTTTGAAGCACACAAGTAGGGGGAGCAATCACATATGCAAGTTGTTGCATTTGGATGTGCACTAATCATATGATTGCTCATTGCTTTTGTATTTACTTTCTTATACATGTTTGTGTGGTGTACTGCTAGTAGTAGGATTTAAATGATGATTTGAACAACTAGCATGTGTAGGGTAACTTGTTGGTTGTATTTCTTCAAATGGTAACTAGAGCTTGCTTATAATGTGATCTCATGGTATGCTCTAGTATTTGTGACCTTCTAGTTACTAAGGTGCTAAGGATGGTGTACATGGCAACTCCGATGGTATCACGCTTCAAAGGTCCATTCTATACACCTTAGCATCATTTTGGTAGAATTACTCTCTATTCAATACATATGTGCTAGCTTTCAATCCAAACTCGAAGCACATATGTAGGGGGAGCCAATACTACCAAAATAGAAATTATGATGGTTGTCCAAATCCTTTCATGATCTACTCATGGACAAGCATGAGAAGTTCAAAATCTTAATGCATATTTCTTTTGTAAAAGGGTTGTCATCAATTACCAAAAAGGGGGAGATTGAAAGACCCTAGTTTGGTTTTGGTAATTGATGAAACCGAGTTACTAATCTAAGTGCTAAGTATGTGTAGCAAATAGAAGATTAGTAATAAGGAGGAAGATGACATGAGCTCAAGTGAAGATCAAGATGAAATGATCAAGGAAAAAGAAAAGGACTTAAAGAAGGAAAGCTAGAGGCTAAGGTATATTCAAATAGGGCTTTTCTTTTAGTGATCAAGACTCCAAGTGGGAGTGATCACATTTAGGATAGATAGCTGACTATCAAGGGGAGAACTAAGCTATTGGATTACTTTCAAGTGCTCTAGGTTGCATCTCATATGCATTGATTTAACCAACCTAGAGAATCCCTTTGAAAACCCTTGAAAAATGTTTGCAAAATGCTAACACACTGTGCACAAGTGTAGAAGACCTTGGTGTTAGCACATAGAAGCAAGGGGTGAGAAATAGACTTGAAAAGGGCTGTTTCCAGAGTGTCGGACTGATAGTGGGCGTAGCGTCGGACCATTGATTCGGTCCGACGCCTGAGCTGTCAGTGAGCGTCGGACGCTCGTTTACCGAGCGTCGGACCATTGTGGTCTTCAGTCCGACGGTGCCAAGCAGCGAGGTGTGACACGTGGCACGCTGAGGAGTGTCGGACGCTTGAGAAAAGTCCGACGGCGAGCGTCGAACGAAGTCCGACGATGATTTAGCGTTTTCAAACCTCTCTGGAAGTGTCGGACGCTGAGTTTCTTTAGTCCGACGGTGCTCGCGCGATCGTCCGACGATACGCGCGCAGTAAGCTGAGAGCGGGCATCGGACTCTGCGGTTTAGTCCGACGCCCCCAGTCCGACGGTAGTCAAACGCGCGAAATCAGTTACCGTTGAGATCGGACGAACGGCGTTTAAACCTGTTGACACGTGGCGTTCATCCGAGCGTCGGACGCTGCCGTTTGGTCCGACGTTGTCGGTCCGACGGTATAAAAACAAGGTTAACGGCTGTTTCAGAGAGTGTAACGGCTAGGAGTTGGCTTGAGAGTATTTATACTCCCTCCCTGGTCACTTGGTGACCAGCTAGCACACTTGGATCATTATCATACACTTTGTTGCATTGTAGCCTCCCACTCTCTCACTAGTTCATCATCTTGATCATCCTTGTGAGATTGAGTGAACCTCAAGTGCATTATTGCTTGTATTTTGCATTCTAGAGCACTTGAGAGCAAGCCTCGGATTAATTCTTATTCTCTTGGGGCATTGCCGTGTCCCTAGATGGCTTGGAGGAGAAGAAGGTGTGAAGGAGCTTGGTGATTGTGCTTACTCACACCCGGTGATTGTGAGGGGTTCTTGTGCCTTCCCCGAGCGGAGTGCTCAAAGGTAACTCTAGTGGATTGCTCGTGTCTTTGAGTTACTTCCTCCGTGGTAGGTTCTTGTGGCGCCTAGTGTAGGCTCGGTGTGTGATACCGATTAGCCACCGAACCACCGATTGAAGTCGACACAACGAGGACGTAGCGTGCTGGCAATCACGTGAACCTCGGGGATAAATCTTGGTGTCTCTATTGATTTCCTCACCTTCGAGTGAGTGACTTATTGATTGTCCCCGTGATTGGCTTCCTCACAAGGCAAAGGTATAATTGTCGATCATCCCATTCTTGTCCTTGTGCAAAGTAACTTGTTCCCTTTTCTTGAGTAGTTGTGTAGTCGTTTAGTTTTTGCTAGTTCCTTGTGTGGATTAGAACTAAGGTTCAACTAGAATTGTGTAGGTGGCTTGCCTAGGTTAGTGGTTGCCTTAACATTGCATTTATAGCCTGTTGTGATTCTAATCACTTGTTTAGTGGTTTGTAGAATTTTTATTTAGGCTATTCACCCCTCGTCTAGCCATACTAGGACCTTCCAGCGGGCAGCCGCGCCGAGGGCGCCCGACGGCTGCGCACACGCCAGCTCGCGCGCTCGGTCCATGGTGGACCGAGGCACCCGGTCCACTGCAGTGGCCGTGGACCCGCCAGCCGCAAGCCGCCGCGTGGCTGTTGGCCATTTTACAGTTTGGCCCCTCCGTCTTCCAGAAATTAAGCCGCAGTCCTCTGTAGTTCAAAAGAAATTAGAATTGAGTCCTATTTTTAACGGTTTAAACCCTGGTTTTCTCTGGCTCTTATATTGAAGGACCACAGCCTATTTTTAAGCCTAAAACCCCCTCTATTTTTATTTCTTCACAATATAGGCCTTATATTTAGTTATAGACCCTTAGTAAAATGTTTTAAATTGCAGAAAAGCCCCTAGAACTGGTTTTCTTTATAACTTCTCCATTTTAGGTCCAATTGAAGTGATCTTTACGCTCATGTGTTCCTAAAAACATGTAGATTTTATTTATCTATTTATTTTCCTTATTCTATGTTATTGTTTATGGTGTATTTTTCTAATAGTGATAATGTTTCTTGCATGTAATGACTGTGTGAATGCTTGTTGATTGGAATCTTACGTTTAGAGGACGACGTGTTCGAGAAGCAGGACATTGGGCAGGATCAGAATCAGGCTGACTTTGAAGGCAAGTATAACCTATAGTTTTCCTTGTTACCTAGCAACTATTAAATAATATACATATCCATATGCATGTGTCTAATCTTGTATGCCCTAGCTATATATATACTCAGTTAGGTTTTACCGATCAATCACCTTGATACCAATGGGAGGTTTTATGCATATTAGTGTACTAGTTGTTATGCTCAACAATGCTTAAATGGAATTTTGAGTAAAGTACTATGCAACGATGGATAAAATATGCTTTTTAATAACAAGGCTCCAAGAGCACTAGATTATGGGTTTTTATACTCTAGTCGCTCTCCGTCAGGACTTTCATTGAAAGTTGACCTTCCAGAATCCTATACATCTACGAGAATCTATGCGCTCTGATCTTAGCCAAGTACCTAGTATTTCTCTAGCTCGTTAGTGGTTACCGAAAGGCGCAAGAGGGGGGCCTAGGTTCAAGAGTGGGTTCCGAGCCTGTCAAGATGTGTGCTGGGCTGCAGTCACATGGTGTGCCAATCTTGAAGGGGGCCTCTATTATCCTAGCTGCTGAAACCTCGCGGCTACTAACTGGTTAGAGTAATTAGCGAAAAGCTTCGTAGTGTTTCCCTGCTCGCTCACTTTGGCAGTGATATGGGGTCGACGGGCCTCGAGCATACAGGTATACACGACTCGAGGTTAAAGCTGTACAAGCTCTGCACAGTTCTTCCAATCTGATATATCAGCCATGCTCACGGATGCGAGAAACCTAGAATCCTTTTTGTATCAGTTGATACCTGTGGGAGTGTTGAGGGAATTTGTTTAAATTGATGTTCAAAGATAAACTTGATTTACTTGGGTTCTGGGTTATCCATTAATCTAGAGAAGTAGGTTATAAGTAAAACTTGACAAACTAAGAGCGAACTGTTGTAAACTGTGTCAACCTTTTGAGCCTTGCATCCCCCATAATTATACTTACTGAGCATGGTGAGCTGATGCTTGTGGATGTCACCAACATGATAATCCTGAATGGGTACCAGATGATGGAGACTTCGATGACTTCCCGGAGGATATCCAGGACTGGTGGAGAAGGCGTGCCCCCATTTGGTGTCCCCGTGGGCGGGAGCTTTTATATTTCCACGTATCCGCTATAATAAACAATGCCGTTGGCAATTATGTGACTTTGTCAGTACTGTTTTAATAAGTTTAAGCATTGTTCGTGCCATAATGATGTACAATTTGTAGATATATGTGGTTTTGGACTTCCTGGGTCCACATATATTCTTCATTCGGATTTCTTCGTAAATCCGGGTGTTACACTTACCTTTGTGTCAGAGATTGGGTGTCCTTCTTTCCCCTTTTCTTTGTAGCTGGTTTTGTGATTCCTTCCTCTTTCTTTTCTGCTTCCTCCTTTTCCCCTTCTTCCGTAGTGATTTCTGTCAAACACAAACTTTCCCATTAGAGCGGCACATTTTTGGTAAAGAGAACTAAATAATTCCTTTATTGTTATCAAAGTACTGAATTGCTTTTGAAGTCAAGAACTCTTTTGCCCAATTGAATTTTATGTCAGACATAAGCATTATAGTGAAAAATTCACCCAAGCTTTAGGGATATGAGCAGAGATATTACCATTGTCGTAGCTATAGAAGTGCGAAGCCCAGAGCCTTGAGGCTTTAGTGCTTTTAGCCTTTTCTCAATTTTGCTGGATTGGACCCATCCTGGATTGATGGGTCAGAGCCATGCCAACTTGTAGATTTTGGGTTGGCCCCTCCTTGAGATATTCTTGGGCTGCTTCCACTGCCTGCTGCTCTGGTATAGCCTCAAAAGGTCCTTCCTGCTACACTCCCAGCTGCTCCTCTTCGACTAGCCCCAATAAAGCAAGTTCTGTTGGGTCCAAGGGGGAGTTCTGCCTCCAAGTTTTTCCCTAGGAAGCCCTCTTCTTCTGGCCCAACAAGTAGGTCTAGCTACATGTTGTCCAGGTGCACTTCTTCTAGCAGGTTCTCTTCTTCATATACAAAGTTCTCTTATGGGCCGACCATTTGATCCAGGCCTACCTCCTCACCTAGTACATCCCCAATTTGAGATATCGGGAAGGCATTGTTCAAGTTATTTTCCTCTTCAAGCTCTGCTAGCTACAAGTTCAAATTTACCTCCTGGCCATCTAGCTGCAGAGGTTGTTGCTGAATCAGTTCCTCTATAAAGTCATTTATCTCATTGAAGTTATTGTTTTCAGGGTGGTTTGCTGGATTGATGCTTACTTCCATAGAATCTAGGATAATTGGGTCATTGTTGGTGGTCCTTATGGATAAATTTTATACCACCAACTTAGACTAAAAAGAGGATTAACAATCATATTCTAGCACATATGCCTTTACTACTAACAAGTTCCACTTGTACCCCTAGTATTCATGTTTTACAGGTTTTATGGCATAACAAGTGGAAATACGCATCAACATGAAGAAAGCGCAAAGTCAAATGATGAATCCAACAAATGCACAAACAAAGAATACTAAAGAAGCCCACCTTCAAAGCATACCTGGATCCATTCGCAACCATGGGCGAGGCCCAGGCCCAGGGAGCAACCGACCACTCGAAGGCGGTGGCCAGATGGTGCTCCCCAGGGACCGACCGTCCCCGGGGGCGGCCGCCCCCCAGGTGGAGCTTCCCGGGCCTAGCTTCAGAGGTGGTATTGATGGCGGTTTGTCCATGGCGGTTTCACCTCCTTCCAAGTTTAGATGCGCTAAACCATTATAGTTTCACTATAAATAGATGGTGCTCCATCCCCTTCAACACACACATCATTTGGAGTCATCTACCTCACACCTCTCACTTGTATCTTTAGAGTAGTTGTAGTAGTTTGAGCAAGGCAAGAGCTATCAAGGAGAGCTTGTCTCCTTGGAAGAAAAGGATCATCTTGGTTTGAATACAATTCGGTCTTCTTACATGAGCAAGTTCTTATCATACTTATATGATTATGCATATGAACTAGAGTCTAGTTATGATCTTGTTACGAGCATAGTATATGAGCTAGAATATAGTTTATGTATCATGTTCTTGACTTGTTCATCATCGTTCTTCATTGTTCATCGAATTAGTATGAATAGAGGAAGAACTAGGAATGAGGTGATGGTTCGTCGTGCTGTCATGGCTGCTCTTAACCTAGCCTGTCAATCCGAAGGGTTGGGGTCCGCGGGGGGTTAGGAGTTGTTTCCAAGTATGCAAGCATGGAGCTTGGGTATGCGGAGATCGACGAATATGTCGGTATCCCATGGGCAGAGGGGTAGGTGGACAGGTGGTGACAGCCCTGTCCATCCCTAGCATTCCCCTACATTCGGATATTGAGTAGGAGTTCGTAAAGTCTCTATCGGCTGGCAGACCAGCTGCGGGGATCTCCCAATCACCCCAGACTTAGTCCTGATACTAGAATTACTAATTAGATGATCTGCTAACAGTTCTTTGCATAATTGTATATGACCAATGCCTGCTCAGTTAGATATATTCTTTTATTCTTTATTTTCCTTTCATCCTTGAGGTTGATCCATATGTGTGTCCACTATCTTGAAATCATGTCTTATTCCTGTTTACTCTATGCCTACCATTGCACTCGATAAGTGATCATGTTTACACCACGCTTGATGCATATTGCCCTCCTATAGGAAATTATAAATACGACACCCTACTCACGGGTTGAAATGCTACAATGATAGTTCTGTGCGCTTGCAGAGTTATCTTATTTCTTACTGAGCTATCGATTGGCGTACCTAAGTACCATTACTTAAGGATTGTAATTCTTGTGCACCCCACGACGCCGTGTCACAGTTTTGCATATCGTAAGTAATGACGGTTAGGAAGGCCAATCCGGCACATATAACTGCTATTACTAGACTGCACTACCTAGGCCGGCGCCTTTAAGGGCCAAGGGTTACCTTTCTAAATTAATGGTGGTTGGGGATGCCAACAAGCATTTCTAGCGCTGTTGCCTGGGATGGACTTTTAGTCTATCTTTTGTAACGATGTTAAGAAATGCCAACAGTCATTGAGGTCAATATCTAGCTGAGCCTCCTACTGTGGTGGCATGTTTAAGTCATTAACTTGTTGGGCCTGCTGGCCACAGGTTCAGCTGCCATGCTGGCCAAGGATCCCAAGGGTTCACCAACTGCATTTTTTGCTGGTCATTGTCACCCTGATCCTGTTGCTGTTTCTCTTCAGGCTCCCCATGTACTTGTTCATTCTGCCCTTGCTAGACGACTAGCTGACGAAGACCAAAGAAGTTAAAAGGGATTTGCTCTAGTATTTCAAGCTCACTAGGAATTGGGTCTTCCTCAGGTGGCTCTACTCCCAAAGGGTGATTTTGCAGGACCTTCACATTGAACTGTACAGGAGTCCGAGCCAGGCACTAGGGAGTCCGTATAAACTATGAACTAAGGGACCTCATGAACATTGGTCACTTGTGCTCTGACCAACACTCTCCCCAGTTAATGTTCACTTTCCTCCCACAAGATAGCTTTGCCAAAATCATGGATGGCAGTTTGAATATGCCTTTCAGCAATGTAGTCATCCAGAAACCCCAACAACATTAGCCAGACTTCATCGTTAAAGTGAACCCTACTCCAATTTCTACCCTCATTATGCATGACAAAGGTAAATATCTCCGTAAGCAACTGGGCTACTTCTAACCATGTTGCCCCAATCATAAGCATGAGCGAATCGGACATAAGCTTGCCTCAAATGTGAAGGATGGACTACACGAGGGATGATTTGCTACTTCGCCAGGCACTCTCTAACAACATCTCTAACGACAGCAAAGTTGAGCACGTTATCAGGTAGCGGGTCGAAGCTGACGATTGCAATGTCCTCATTCGCCGCCTGTGGCCTTATCGGCGTGACCGCCCTTCTCATGAACTCTCTGTTTGGCATGTCCTCACAATGGAAGCCCGGAGGGACGAACGACCTCAGGTTGGCCCTTTGGTATGCCATTGCAGCTTCGGTA
This sequence comes from Eremochloa ophiuroides, assembly GCA_038502445.1. NCBI lineage: Eukaryota > Viridiplantae > Streptophyta > Magnoliopsida > Poales > Poaceae > Eremochloa > Eremochloa ophiuroides. Next base: position 36,834,278 of record JAHLJS010000003.1, read on the forward strand.
GCAGTCAGTCGAAGCCACTCAGCGGGGAATACTGGAGCAGCGGAGTGGGGTTTTCTCTGTGGGGCTGGAGTGGGACAGTGGAAGACGAAGGGGCGAAAGAAAGGAGGGGGTCGGGCGTCTTATTAATTGTAATAGTAATGGGCTTTGGAAAAGCCGGACCACTTGGCGTCGGTTCGCCTTCCTTGACAGCCCACACAGGCAGAGAGAGTGTGCGAGCCATCCCCGTAAAGGAGTTAAATGTTGGCGAGCTCGATGCAGACGGTCCAGTGGCAGCAAAATTGAACCACCCAAATGGCCTATTACTGGTCGGGCCCTTATTATTGCTGTCGTTAGAAAGCTTGCTATTCAAAAATTTGAACAGGCGGCAATTGACCTCCCTATATCCCTCTCGTAGGAAGGCTCGGCATCTGATAGGGCGCCAGCAGCTTGACGAGTGGTGGCCCGAAGACAGGCATCTCTGACACAAGAGCTTGCTCCCAACGTAATCCTTAAGGGCGCCTGCAATGGTCGTCGACGTCGCTGGCTACGCAGGTTCCGAATCAGGCTCGGATTGACGTGGAGGGAAGAGAACCGGCAAAAAGCGAGTCGCAATCCTTTTGTTCGTCGCTAGCGCGGAGGAGGCGAAAGCCAATCCCGGATAGGCGCATGCAGCTTTTTTACTGCGACGGCCAACCGGAAATCGCCGGTCAAATAAAATGCTTGTTGACGCCGAACGGGACAACACACAGCAAGGTGCTAGATCGCACAGTCGCGCGCGAAATGAAACAGCACGGAGCAGCACGCCCGCGAAACCCGGCCTAGCCGGTTTCAGAACCCGGCCGAGCCGCCTACCCGGCCTGGCCGACTTTGATAGTTGGTTGAGCCGGTTTCCTTGGGTTCGCCGAGGAAGCTACAGTTTTGGTCTTCTGGTCGTCGGGACGACCGTCTTCAGCAGCAGAGGATGTTTGGTGGTCGATCCAGCTCCCGTCCTTCGCCGGAAACTCCCGAACACCCCTCGAAAAGATCCGTCGGAGAGATGCACGTAGAGGTTGCCCTAGGGATCGCGGAGATCACCTAGAACGCCGACTAAACTCGCGGAGAGTCGAGCCGAACAGCAAGATAAAGGGGGTGAACCACCGAAAAGTCTACTTGGTAGATGTATTTTGACGATTGTATGGTCAAGATCTCAATCGGCCATGATCCTCCATATATATAGAGGGGGGGTGGTCTTATCCCAGTAGGAAACCGCTCCAAGACTTACTCTCCAAGTTTCCCACGTTAAAATATTGTCAAAAACCGATTAGATCTATTAATCGGATCAGACTCGACCAAATCCGGCCAAGCCGGGTCCAAACCCTGGCCAAGCCGGGTTTCACAGGGCCTCTTGTGATGACACGTGGCATGCTGCCGGGGACCGGCACAGGGGCCAAACCCGGCCTAGCCGAGTCCCAAACCCGGCCTAGCCTATTCTGTCGGAAGTTCCGGCGCCTGTCGGAACTTCCGGAGGGTCGGAACTTCCGACTTAGGTCGGAACTCCCGACACGTCGGAAGTTGTGTCGGAAGTTTGGTCGGAACTTCCGACGTGACGGCATATTCGTGAGGGCGTAACTCCTTCATCCAGACATCGAACGATGCAAACCATATATGTTTTTTCAATCATCTTGACGAGACGGACGCAATGGTGATGTCCATTTCACATTTTGACAACTTCATAAAATGGATATATTTTGGTTGTCAACATATGCCCCCCTGTTTTCAGGTGAATCAATGTTCATGAACCTGAAAACATAAATAAAACCAAACAGCAACGATACTTAACCCAACGGCTGTTTAGTGAGTAAGGGCGATGTATACATCGGCCATTTTTTGTTCTAAGGGCGATACATGTACCGGCCATTGCTTGGAGAGCTTTAGAATTTACACTATGCCCCCCCGAGCGACATTGAGCTCGGCGCCTGGCGGTGTTGGCTCATAGTCAACCATCTCTTCATCTTCCTCTACATCTCCAGAATCTACAATAGCAGAGGAAACGGTAGTAGGGACTACCCCCATCGAAACAGCATCGGCAGCGGCATCAACAGGCGAAGTCGCAAGACCCGGCCGAGCTGCCCCCAACCCGGCCTAGCCGGTTTCTGGGAGACCCGGCCTGGCCGGTTTCTGCATCTTGTGCGGGTCTCGTTTCTGAAAGCTCCCGATCTCCAGGAACCTTCTCCATGGATTTTGCAAAGCACGCTGGATCACTTCCTTTCTGCGTTTGTGAAAAAATTGGATGTGAAGCGTTGAAGATCTCCTCCCTCATTTTCTCCAATTTTTCCTGCTTTTGCTGGGTTTGGCGCGCTCGTTGCAACTTCCGCCGCTGCGTCTTGGTCAATCCCGGCGGGCACCACTTCGGTTGCAAGTATTTGGGATCTATTGGTTTCTTCTCCACAACCTTGGCAACGACCTCTGGGGTGGCAGAAGATGGATCCTCAATTCTCATTGGCTCATCGCTGTTGACAATGGGCACCTCCTGTGAGCCAATAAGAATTGTCGGTGTAATAGAAGTAGCGGGAACAATGACAGACACCACGGCCCTCTTAGACATATAAACTTGTCACGTTGGAGCCTTCCTTTTCCCAACATCAATCGAGAGCCTCGCCGACATCGGCGGATACGAGGAACCTTGACCACCATTGCTAGAGCTCGATTGGTCATAGCTCAATCGGCTGAACACCGATGACACGGGTGCTCCATTCACCAGTTGATGTTGCATAAGAAAGGAGTATGGCACAAAAACCCCATTGGGTACCCAATACGGCTGAGGTGGAAGATGAGAACCCCAACGAGAGATGCGAGGACGAACAACCTCTCTTGCCGGAGTCGCTGCCGAAGCCACCGCCATCTTCTTCGGTTGCTCCTCTCGCTTCGGCGGTGTAGACTTTCTTTTTTTTAACAGCCAATTCTGAAAATCGGCCTTTTGTTGCCGGTATTTTTCCATGAGCTGGTCAAATGTGCAAAGCTTCTTGGGAACAAATTTCCCCTTGTTTGAATTCGCATTCGTCTTTCAAGTACCAATTTTTGGTCGCTTTGGGACGAATGTCTCGGTCGCCTGAACGCCAACAGCACCAACAACTTTGGAGGCACCAGAGGTGGACGAGGCGCCACTTTTGACCAACCCGGCTGGGCCGATTCCAGCACCCGGCATGGCCGTGTCTTCACCAGAGCCGGCTTGGCCGCCTCCTGTAGCCGGCTTGGCCGGGTTGCCGGCTGGGCCGGCTTCTAGACCCGGCCTAGCCGGCCTTTGCCTCGCAGCCGTGGCCTCCCAGCGCCGCTGCCGGGACAGGTACTGCAACGACCCTGTAGAAATGGTCAGTTTGGTCTTGCCGTCTTCATCTTTCTCAAGCACCACTCGACGCCCCGAAACTTTTTTCGGTTCCTCGGGTGGTTCGCCGATGATCACGTTCTTGCCTATCGTGGAATCGGCTTGCTCTGGACGAATCAAAATAGCAGGTTCTCCCTTCTCGATGACATTCACCGGAAAATGAACCTTGTCAACCACATCGATTTTAGGCACAGAAAAGATCAATACGGCTTGCTTTCTAAAAACAATCTTGCCATGTTGATCAATATAAACATAAGACAACTGCAAACTAGGAGGTATAGTGATAACTTCTCCAGAATTGGTGCCGCCAGTTTCAGGCGGCCAAGGGACCAATACAGGTTGCTCTCTATCAATAATCTTGCCGTATTGATCGTAATAAGCATCAGACACACTCAGACTAGGAGGTATAGCAATAACTCTTTCAGAACCGGTCTCATCAGTTTCGGGCGCCGAAGAGACCAATTTAGATTCGTTAAATGCATCGAGTCTCGTCATAAACTTAATCCAGGTATGAAAATTAGGAGAATCTTCATGTATTCCATATGATTGTACCTTTGATACGATGGTAGAATCGACGATGCCCACCATGTTGCTCGTAGATGGGATCCGAATTTATGCCTTCGTCCCCAGCGGAGTCGCCAAAAAGTGTGTTGACGCCGAAACGGGACAACACACAGCAAGGTGCTAGATCGCACAGTCGCACGCGAAACGAAATAGCACGGAGCAGCACGCCCGCGAAACCCGGCCTAGCCGGTTTCAGAACCCGGCCAGCCGCCTACCCGGCCTGGCCGACTTTGATAGTCGGTTGAGCCAGTTTCCTCGGGTTCGCCGAGGAAGCTAGGGTTCCGGTCTTCTGGTCGTCGGGACGACCGTCTTCAGCAGCAGAGGACGTTTGGTGGTCGATGCAGCGACCGTCCTTCGCCGGAAACTCCTGAACACCCCTCGGAAAGATCCGTCGGAGAGATGCACGTAGAGGTTGCCCTAGGGATCGCGGAGATCGCCTAGAATGCCGACTAAACTTGCAGAGAGTCGAGCCAAACAGCAAGATAAAGGGGGTGAACCACCGAAAAGTCTACTTGGTAGATGTATTTTGACGATTGGATGGTTAATATCTCAATCGGCCATGATCCTCCATATATATAGAGGGGGGTGGTCTTATCCCAGTAGGAAACCGCTCCAAGACTTACTCTCCAATTTTCCCACGTTAAAATATTGCTAAAAACCGATTAGATCTATTAATCGGATCAGACTCGACCAAATCCGGCCAAGCCGGGTCCAAACCCGGCCAAGCCGGGTTTCACAGGGCCTCTTGTGATGACACGTGGCATGCTGCCGGGACCGGCACAGGGGCCAAACCCGGCCTAGCCGGGTCCCAAACCCGGCCTAGCCTATTCTGTCGGAAGTTCCGGCGCCTGTCGTAACTTCCGGAGGGTCGGAACTCCCGACGCGTCGGAAGTTGTGTCGGAAGTTTGGTCGGAACTTCCGACGTGACGGCATATTCGTGAGGGCGTAACTCCTTCATCCAGACATCGAACGATGCAAACCATATATGTTTTTTCAATCAGCTTGACGAGACGGACGCAATAGTGATGTCCATTTCACATTTTGACAACTTCATAAAATGGATATATTTTGGTTGTCAACAATGCTTTAATTAATTAATTCCTTCGCGTGGGTCCACAGTAGGCAATGTCCAACTCAGCTGTCGAAATCGACGACACCACTGCGGACGCCCTAAGAGATTTCCTTGTCTGGGCGGAGCGATTATTAACAGCGGGAAACCCAAGGGGAGGCTTTAGGCGAAGGAAAACCGAATGTCTCACCAGAGTAGCCGCTGGAAAGGTCTTGGGTCCGGCGAGCGGCGGCATGACAGAGGTAGCAGCACCAAAGGTGAGTTTAGGCACAGGGTTTATCTGTGGACTAAGAACTAGGATTGTATTGGCTCCGGTTAGGGGCGGCCAGGAATTGCGGTTGAGAATTGCTATGTTACACCCAAATGACTCTAAGCCATTTATTTTATTTGATTGTACGGTCACGATCAGATCTTACCTCTTTGGAAGTAATATCTTAAATACATTTTTTATTTTTTATTTAAAATATGATAAAAAATGAATATTTAGGATATAGAATTTTTTTAGATTTGTTTGCATGCATCTTTTTTTTTTGTGACTCCCCAAACATTTGTTTGCATGCAAGTTGTATAACTGATCAAGATGCATCAAAATTTTGTAGATCTTGATGTTTTATACACATTTATAGTTGACTGTTTTTTTATTTGAATTCATTTATAGTTTGAAAATTTTGTATTATTTAATTTGGAGTTCATAGTTTTTCAGGAACATGTGTATGTATTTCTTTGTTTGTGGATGCTGCGTACGTAGTTTTGGTTGCATATAAGCCTGTTCCACACACCAATTATTATACAGTTCCCACGATTTGAGGAGCTCCAAATCGCATGCATGCGTACAACGGTAGTTGCTGCCGTCATTTGAGGAGTAAAAAGGGAAACAAAAATCAATTTCCAGATTTAGTAATTCATTAAGCAATTTATAAAATCTAAATATACAACGGTTCAGATTCATTTGAGATATTACTTTCTAGTGAGGTAAGATTTAGATAAGGGTGTACTTAGCATTGCCCATTGCTGTTACCGCCAAAGGTGGAAAGTTTTGGCCAACGGATGGGCACAACATTGGTGCCCGAAAGTGCCGCCCTTAACACCTTGAGCATGATCAGTAGGCAGAGGTTTCCGTCTACGAGTAGAGTTCCACGAATGTTCTTCCTCAGCAAGGAAAAGGAGGAATTCCCGTCGCCAGTTAGGGCCTCCGTTGCCCCACAGATGGAAGGACAACGAATAATTGCTGCAGGTGAAGGATTTGAGGTCTGAAATGTAGAAACCAACCTCCTTGCAAGAAACATGAAACCTGTAGGTTCTTCCTGAAAGCAGCGAGGTACCAATGCCAAGAGTGACGCGAAAAACAATACAGTTAGTTAATAATTAATGTAAGCGGCACTCCTTTAATAATATTTCCTTCTCCATCCAGGTTATGGCCGTCAAGTTGGTCCATGAGCTGAAGTCAAGTCAAAGTAGCCGAAACAAATTAACAATTATATCCAAACGGAGCACAGAGCACATATTATATCATCAACTAGTATAGGAGTAGTATTATTCAAAGGTCACGTATCTATCCATCCATTTTCTAGAAGCTAAGGGCAACCAGTGAGCCATTTTGTCACAGGAATATCTCATGGTGTCATGGTCTCATTAACGGCAGGCATGCATGATTGATTGCGACGTGGTGTATAGAACTGCCTTCAGCTCCAGTCAATCGATCACATGGAGATGGAGATATGCAGACATATCTTGAAGCTCTGAATCGACCATCATGCAGTAGGCAAGTTTGACTGACCTCACTGATGTGATGTCTGGCCATTTTGTATAGTCACCGGCGGGCAGGTGAGGTTTAGGGGCTGCCGGCGGGTGATGTTTAGGGGGTGTTTATGCATTGAAAGTGCTGTAATATCATTTTATTTTTTTTGCAATAAGCGTCCAATTAAGATCTAAGTAGGCTAAAAATATTCGTAAGACAATATTTTGCTAAACTGTCAAATTAGTTTCAGTTTTTATCTAAATTAAATGCTCTAAGTATATGTTAAAAAAATTGATATAAAAGTTTGATTGGAAGTTAGAATATCGATTGCGCGCTGTCGCCGCCATCGCCCGCGGCGGCCGGCCGGGCCTCGACCCCCGCTGAACACAACTGCCTTCAAAGGCCAAGGTAGCATCAAAGTAAAGGTGGCGCGCCGCTAAAGCAATGCAAAGAACCAAATACTTGTCATATATGAATGAATATTAGTCAGTTTAATTAATAACAAAACTTTTGTGCACCCTGGTGACACTCTGTTCACTTGGGTTTGTCAACGCGGAAAATTGGTCACGGCGGGGACTAGGGTCTGCTTATCTACATTCTGTTGTCATCTTGTCCACAAGTTCCTTATGTTCTCGAGACAGATCCTAATAAGTCATGCTGAAAATTGTTTCATCACTCATCTTGACCATTATAGTCCCAACGGGAGTGCCAGAAAATGTGTGACGTGGAAAATTGGCCATGGCGCGGGACACAAGCCTGAAAAGCTCTGCTAAAGAGAGCGTACTCTCCCATTCCTAAAAAATATCGTTTTCGTTTTTCGAAAAATAAATTTGACTAAATATATATTAAAATTTATTAGTTGTTATGGTACATAATAAGTATCATTAGAACAATCTTTTAATATAGTTTTATAATAAATTTATTTGAGGACACAAATATTGTATATATTTTCTATAAATAGACTCAAACTTATGGCAGATACACCAACGGTGACACCATTTTAAGGACAGCGGGAGTAGTTCCTAGTTTAGGTCCGAACCTGTCTGTCAGAGATCCACGCAATTCCGAGTGTCCATCAGCTATGGAACATCAAATGATCGGCCATGAAGCATATATGCATAGTATTATGAATAAATGTTATCAATTGATGATAAATGCAGATTGTTAACGGTTAACTTTAATCCACTAATACACACGAGCTCTATAGTGGCGGTTAATAAGCTATCTTTACTGGCGTTTCACAGGGCCGCCAGTGGGAGAGGCCAGTGAAAATAAATCTTTCCACTGACGGTTGCCTGTGAACCTCCAGTGTAAATATATTTCCACTGGCGGTTCCTTAAAAAAACCGCCAGTATAAATATATTTTTTCCTAAAGAACCGCCAGTGGAAATATATTTACACTGGCGGTTCACAGGCAACCGTCAGTAGAGATTGCTGCCCTTTTTAGGGAATTTCAGCCCCTACCCGGCCATATATATGTATTTATTTATTTATTTATTGCAGATATTAAGCTGTATTAGATCATCATCAAATATAACAAAACAAAATTTAATTATTATACAGTATATTTATATACATCAAGGGACTGTGCTCATAATATATACATATATATATATATATGTTCATCAAAGTTATATGTGATAACATCTCAAATTTATACATCTAATTAATAACCCTCTTGGGTAAGCCCTAGCATGCTGATTTCCGTTAGCTCTCTGAACTCTTCACTTCCTAGAGTGTCTTGGTTGTCGTGATAATTCTCGTTGCTTGGAATAATATGTTTCATGATGAATGAGCACATGTCTTCAACTATGTTGTATAAAGTCTCCATGCTCATGTTCTGCGCCTTGAATTTTTTATAATTTCGCAACTGTAGTTATAACTATATTAATTAATATGTATAAACATCATATACACATTTGTAACTTCAAGGTTATAATGACTATTACTTACCTTATCAACGTTCTTGATGTATCGTCCGAACTCCCTCATAAACTCACAGACATAGAATCCGCAGTGGACTGATCCGGGTGGTTGCTTGTGGCACTATATATGTAAACAGATAAGAGAATATTCAATTAGTTGCAACATTGTCTTATGTGTTGTACATGGATGATAAATATGTAGTCATAAATAACTAACATACCGGCCACTTGTAATTTATTGTTAATGGTCCCTTTTTGTTTTTGTCGTGCTTTCCGCCTTTTAATTTATACCACCTATATGCCCTATGATTTCGAAAGAATCACCAAGTTATATATTCTCAATGCAAACTCTCGTCGAGAAAAGAATACAAATATTTCTCGGCTTACGTACCTCTCGAAGAAGGTCAAGAATGTCGCATACGTAGTGGGATCATAATCTGTGGAGTCAAAGACAAGCACCCTTCCCTGCCTTGGATAAATATAAAAACAAATCCAATGGTCCCTGCACGAATCAAGTTCTCGTGATGCATGGGTCGGGGCCACATATATATATGGATTAGACAATAATAACATTAATTGCAAAAAGAAACTCGAACTTACCTAAAGTTGTATGGGGCCATTATGACTTGCCTATCTTGAAATTAAAGCATTGAATTTCCTAAGTATAGGCAGTATTTGTCTTCCATCTCTTTTTTAGCTTAGTAATAATCTGCTGAGCTTTTTCCTCAGTCTTGTCCTTCAATTTGTCATTGTCCTTTTCGATCCTAAATGTGTGCCGCTCCTCGCATATTTCGGTGGGGTCGAGATAGCCAATCCTCTCTTCTGCATGTGAATAAGGATCGATACCAAATCTCTCCTCCTACTGGTCATGTTGTAGTCTGCAAGGCACATGTGCAAATGAATCTCATAGACTGAAACATAATACATCAAAATAATAATTAAGTGAGTATATGAGTGACACTTACAATGCTCACACTGTTACGAGCTGAACGTCGAGTCTCTTGAGGTTCATCATCAAGTGCATGTCCTCGAACGTGACCACAGCTTTACTTCGCCCGTTCATAAAAGCTCTTGGTGGTATACATACGCTCAGAGCGTCGATACCAACAGAAGCTGCTCTCATATACCAGTCATGCATTCTTTTAATTAGAAATGGGATTTGGGTTACCTTTTCCCAAGTGAGAAGCAGCCTGCCCGGCACATATGTATCAGGGACATTTTCATAATCCTCTTTCGTTGGCTTTCTAATCTGTATGGTCTTCATAGAAGATTTCTCCCGATTTCTCAGCCTCAGAACACTCAACGACACGACTTGTGCGGCTGTGTGCTATTCCTAACAACCACAGCATGGTCCCAGCAGTTTTTTGCTTTGGCCGGTGTGGCGAGACCATTTTGAAAACAACATTCCTCTTCTTTACTGGTGGAGGGGTTTTTTCTTTGGTTTGTGGGGCTGACGGGGTCGATGTTTGCTCATGTTGTTTCTCTTGTGGGCCCGTTGGGGTCGATGTTTCCTCAGGTTGTTTCTCTTTGCTGGCTGGGGAAGGTGGATAGCTGATAGGAGATGCTGGTGGCGGAGGTTCTGGAATTGGATGCACTGGCGAATTTGGTGAGCTAGGAAGAGGCCGGTTAGGTGATGATGACGGCGGTGGGTCATTATGAATGCTATGCTCGGTAGATGGTGGTGGCCCACTCAACCTGATGTCTCGCCTAGGCCAAAGGATGAAATTCTTGATGGCTTGTCCCAGTGTTTCAATTCCCTTGGGTGCAGGGATGTCCAACATGTCATCCTCATGTCCTTGCACTACGGTCACCACTTCGACCCTGCAGTACTCATCTGGAATGTTTGCACCATGAAACGTCGGTCTAGGGATTGCGAAGGCAGTGCCTACTTCCCTAGTACGAACATTGGTAATGCCATAGCTTATGACTAGAGAGTAAGGCGTTGGCATGTCAATGGCATCAATTGGATAGCAAACCTTTGCCGTAGACGTGGACACTGCTTGGAGCATTTGGAGACTGTGCTATCAACTGCTGAGCTCCCAAGGGCTGTGTCACCGGCATCAGCTGCATCTGCGGAGACTGTTGGGTGTTCGTCCTTTGTTGAACAGTAGACATGACACCCACCAATTGCTGTGCAAGCTCGGTATTAGGATTTGCTACTAATTTAGTCACCATGTCTTTGAAGGCTTGCTTTGCCTGCTCCTCAAAAAAATCTTTCAAGTCCTCCTTGTATCGATCACGCTTCTTGTACATTCCGGCCCACTCCTCGCTGAATCCTTCTTTCCATCCTAGCCTTGACGAGATGCCTCGTACACGACCAGGGTGCTCGGTGTTACCAAGACCAAGAGTAAGGATGTCCCGCTCCCTTTGTGGCTGGCACTTCCTTCCTTCACATGAGCTGCCGCCTCATAAATATTCTTCGTGGCTTCTTCAACCATTGGATCAGAAAAAGACGCACTTGACTCAGATATTTCTCTTGGTTTGCGAGCACGAAGCCAGTTTGCGCTCCTTTCGCCAAGTTCCTCAGGCAACACTGGCAACCCTGCTGCCTTCTTCGTAGCCTCTTCTTCCCTCCATTTGGGAACCTGCCGCTTGTAACCACCTGTGCCAAGGTGGTGGTGGTACTTGTTCTTCTTAGCAAGTGCTGAGTTCGCTTGGCTCCGGGCCAAGAATTCTGGGTTACTCTTCTGCTCTTTGAAAACAGCCCACTGACCTTCTATAATGTTGTACTTGCTGGTGGGGTCCAACCCTGTCTTCACATATTTGCTATTCAATTTAGACCTCCAGTTGCGAAATGTGATGGTCAACTGCCTCATTGCATAACCCTTTACGAGTTCCTCTGAACCCCGAGGCAGAACAAACTTCTTTGACAACTTTTTCCACAAGTTTGCCTTGACCGAATCTGGCACATCTTTCCACTGAGATATTGTGATATCAAGATTATCCCTAACTAAGAAACCAATCGCGTTCCGAAACTTAGCTTGCACCTCTTGTGTAACACCCGAAAAATTGCATTCTTTTAAATAGTAGAAATTTATTTAATTGTGCAATTAATTGATCATTCCAATATAGGGAAATAATAATTTTTCTCAAATATAAAATCAAACCTAGGTCATACACATGTATGATGCATTCATGCTGGAGCATTTCTTCTTTGTACTGTTGTAGCTTATTTGAATTTTTCAAATATTTCAAAACCCAATTTGAAAATCCTTTTGGAAAATGAAAAAAGGAATTAGAACAGAGCCCTTCCCCTCTCCTTTCTGGCCCGAGCAGCAGCTTGGCCTGTTTTTCCACTCCCTGGCCTCAGCTGGCCCAGGTCGGATGGCCCGAGGATAGCCCGGCCGACCTGCTCCCTCCCTTCTCCTTACCCCCTCTGACTGTCGAGTGGGACCCACGGGTCAGCCCTTCCTTCTCCACCTCTCTCGCCGCGCGAACAGAGACGCCGCTACCGTGTTCATCCGCCGCGGCCGAGCACGCGCGCGCGAAGCAGTCCCTCTGCCGTGACTGCCAGCCCGACCCCAGCGCTCGGTGCTACCGACCTGTGGACCCCCAGGACAGCCCCTCCCTTGTTTCCCTCTGCTGCTCGCCGAGAGTCCGACGCGGGCAAGAAAGAAAACGGCCGAAGCCGAGTTCGTCGCCGCGCCGAGAGTCCGAAGCAGAGAAGAAACGACCGAAGCCGATTTCTCCGCTATTCGAGTTTGTTTCAATCTCCGAGATTGTCGTCACACCTCGGGAGTATTTAAGCAGCACCACAACCCCCCGTAGCCGTCACCTAACCCTAGCCGCCTCTTCTCGCCGCCATTGCCGAGCTCCCGCGAGAACCGAGCAGCCGCCGCCGCGAGCAATTGGCTCGATTCGCCACCAATTTCCTCTCGGTAAGCCTTTGAGGAGCTTCGCTGTGATCTTGTGAAGTTCCCGAGCGCCTTCCCCCTTCGATTTGTGCACTGACACGCCTCCGCCGCCGTTGCAGAGATCCACCGTCCGCCGGATCACGCCGCGAGCTATCTCCGAGTCGATTTCCGACCTTCCCATCACCCTAGGTGAGCTTGCGATGCTCTTCCCGATCTATGGGTACCCTTCCCGACCTATTTCATGCACCGAAGGCCGAGTTCTCCTTCTCCGACGGCCCTCCGGTCATGGCGCCGCCGTCGGCCTCTGTTTTCCGGCCGTGAGCACCGCCACCCCTCCCCTCTTTTAATCTGATCCGCCGATTTTGAATCGGACGGCCGAAGAGCAGCCCATACCGATTCGGCCGGCGTTTTTGCGAATAACCCCTGTAGTTTTTAATGCTTAGCCCGCAGCCCTTAGCGTATTCAGTAGATTACGTTTGAAGGCGTATTTATTTTCGGTATATATGAAAATGTGTTTTCAGATTTGAATTTAAAATTGTTTCATTTATAAATTCCACGTTTTAGCTCCGATTTGAACGATTCGAATTGCGTTAGATTCATAATTTCATAATCTATCTGATGGTACCACTGTTTCATATATTTTCCACTCTTAAAATTTGAGATTATATTTAATCTATTATTATTCTAGTATAGACGGTGAGCCTTACGTGGGTGATCAAGATCAGTACTGCGACAACCCGGATCACCAGGAGTTTGCTGATCAAGGCAAGTATTAGCATGGATCATGCTTGTTGTCCTATTCACCAAATAAATAATTGCATTTACATGTGTCTTCCTTGTTAACTATAGTTACTTCCTAGTTTTGTTATCCTGTTCCTTGCAACCTATGGGATTATGCATATGGTAATTGATGCTAGTGCGTTATGGATATCATGATCATGTAAACTGATTAACTTGAATATGCAATAAGGAATGAAAAGATGCCTTTTTAGCAACATGGAACTAGGGGATTGGAGCATAGTTTTGTGATGCACCATATCCTTCCCCCTTGGTAATGATCTGTCAGCAAAAGCTGGGACTTACAGTGCAACTATGAGGGCTATATGGCTCTGGTTTTAGCTCAGTATGAGGACCTTTTCTAGCTTGTTAGAGGTTACCGAAAGGCGCAAGAGGGGCTTAGACGACTCGGGTATAGTGCGGCCTCTGTCCATATGTGTATAACCTGCGTGACCTTGTGCCATATGGAAGGGGGGCTCTACATCTGCTTGCCGAGGAAACCTCGCGGCCCTAACATGTTAGACGAACCTTTGAAAGGCTTCATAGTGAAACCCTGCTCTCTCACCTTGGTAGTGTTATGGGAGTAATTAACCCGAGCAAATGGGAATCACGGCTCATAGTGAAAGTGCACAACCTCTGCAGAGTATAAAACTGGTATACTAGCCGCGCTCACGGTCACGAGTGGCCCGGAAAACTCACGGAATAGTTATCTTTCAGGGTGATGTTTACTTGTTGCGTATCTATTTATTGCTACTCATTAATTGTGTTTACTCTGATCATGAGAATAGGCTTAATAACTTGTTGCTATCTAACTGCATAAATGATGATTAATTAAAAGCAACCTGCTGTTAAACCGTGTCAACCTTTTGAGCCTCATGAACCCATGCTAGTCTTGTTGAGTACGACATGTACTTACGCTTGTTTATTTTTCATTACTTGGTTAAAAATCCCGGATAGGTAACAGATGGTGATAGTGATGAGGACTACCCAGAGGACTACTAGACTTGTGCTTCACCAGTCGATGTCCCTGTGCTATGGAGCTACCGCGAGAGTTATCTTTATTTTTCCGCTGTGTAATGACTTTGATATTATTCGCTATGTATTAAACATTGGTTATGATACAATTTATGCAATTTATTGGCTTATATGTGTGACTGATCTCTGGGCGCACATAAGATTATGCATCCCATTTTATCCTTAAAATTGGGTGTGACATCTTGTGGAGTTAGGGGCTCTCCTTTTGCACTTACGTCTAGCACCCTATATGTGTTACTATCCCACTTGTTTGATCCACTGTCACCTCGTTTCCGATCACTCAGTTTCCTCTTCCTTGATTCTTCAGTGCTCGTATCGGTAGGTTCTAGCCCTTGGTCTTCGTGTTGCAATTCTTCTTCTCCTAGTTGTCGCATTTGAGACACGACCTCCTGTTCATAAAATTGGGCGCACACATGAAATCATGGATGAGTACATATATAGATAGAAGGGTTTCGTTGAACTCCGTGTATGTTACCTCGTCTTCTCGTGGATCGTAAGTAGGGTCGCGCTCTATTTCACAACGAGCCTTTCTATCTACGCTGGGACACGGATCACTTGGACTTTGATATTGTTGCTCACTCGGCTCGTTATGTTGAGAGGACTCTGATGGTGAAGTCGTCATCGCGGTAATGTAACATAAAATATGAATTAAACTAATTACAATAAAAACGTAAAGTAAACTAATTACAACCTAATTAAACTAAAACCCTAATTAAACAAAAAACTCATTAAAATAAAAACCTAAACTACACTAATTACAACCTAATTAAGCTAAAACCCTAATTAAACAAAAAACTAATTACAATAAAAACCTAAAGTAAACTAATTACAACCTAATTAAACTAAAACCCTAATTAAACAAAAAACGCATTAAAATGAAAACCTAAATTACACTAATTACAACCTAATTAAACTAAAACCCTAATTAAACAAAAAACTCATTAAAATAAAAACCTAAACTACACTAATTACAACCTAATTAAGTTAAAACCCTAATTAAACAAAAAAACTAATTACAATAAAAACCTAAAGTAAACTAATTACAACCTAATTAAACTAAAACCCTAATTAAACAAAAAACTCATTAAAATGAAAACCTAAATTACACTAATTACAACCTAATTAAACTAAAACCCTAATTAAACAAAAAACTCATTAAAATAAAAACCTAAACTACACTAATTAGAACCTAATTAAAACCTAATTAAACTAAAACCCTAATTAAACAAAAAACCAATTACAAAAAACCAAAAAAATGAAAACCAGCCCACACTAGCTAGCAGCCCAGCCCACTAGCAGGCCGGCCCACTAGCTAGCGCAGCTAGCGCCGCCGGACACCGAGCCACCACCGCCGGCCGCCTGCTACCAACGAGCCACCACCGCCGGCCGCCTGCCACCACCGAGCCACCACCGCCAGCCGCCTGCCACCACTGCCGACGCCACCAGAGACAGGGAGGAGCCACCGCGCGCGCGCCCTCGCCGCCATGCCACTTGCCGCTGCGCCACCCGCGCCGCCGTGCATGCCACTCGCCGCCGCGCACGCCACCAAGCCACCGGAGCAGGGAAGGTCAGGGTGCAAATACAATTAGGAAGGTCAGGGAAGGCTTACCGGTGAATGGACTTGGCGGTGCGGCACGGAAAGACGGCGACGCGGCGTGGGTCGTCGGTGCTGTGGCCGTGGGGCGAGGGCACGGCTGCGGCGAGGTGGTGGGACGAGGGCACGGTTGCGGCGAAGTCACAGCAGCGGCTAGGGCACGGATGCGGCTAGGGCACGGCTACGGTGAGGCCACGGGAAAATCCAGCAGCCTGACGGCGTCGGGGAAGAAAGACGGGCTCCTCCAGACTTAGTGAATATTCGGATGGGGAGCCCGCGATTTATATTCGGTCCATTTATATAGGCGGTTATCCTAAGGAACCGCTAGTGTAAATAGTTTATACTGGCGATAAAGATTTTACACTAGCGGTTCATATTGAGAACCGCCAGTATAAAGATTTTACACTAGTGGTTCATATTTAGAACCGCCAGTATAAAGTTTTTACACTAGCGGTTCTTATTTAGAACTGCCAGTATAAATATTTTTACAGTCTGTACGTTTTATCAAGCTAGGGATTTAGTTTACCTAGGGTTTAACTAGGGTTTAGGGTTTTGTTAGGGTTTAGGTTTAGCTAGGGGTTTAGGGTAGCTAGGGTTTTTGAGTTTTTTAGGGTTTAGGGGTTAAGTTTTGTTAGGGTTTAGGGGTTAAGTTTTTTTAGGGTTTAGCTAGGGTTTTAGGGTTTAGGGTTTACCTAGGGGTTTAGGGTTATTGGAGAAATGTAAACATGTTAAAATAGAGAAATGTAAACATTTTAAAATAGATAAATGTAGACATGTTAAATGTAGCATAGGATACATGTTGAAATAGAAATGGATTACATGACAAATGACAAATAAAATCTAGCTAGCTACTGTTCTTCCTTGTCCATCGGGGCGCACCATGGCAACGAACTATGTGGGATGCTTCGCTCAACGTGTCTTATCTTCACTGGATGGTCTACAAAGAGAGACATGTCGTTGAATTGGTTAAAATCCTCCAGATCAGTTACACCATCAACTCCTAGAGCTTGTTGCTTCTCAGGGAAAACTATATGTTTCGGCTTGTCGTAAGTTTTCTTCTCATTTTTAGAAAGGATTTGTTCAGCATAGAAGACCTGTGCGGCACGGTTAGCAAGGATCCACGGGTCATCTTTGTAACTTACCTTACTTAGATCAAGAACTCTGAGCCCATAATTGTCCACTATGACATGTTTGTCTTCAACCCATTGGTATCGAAACACAGGTATCTGAAATGTACCATAGTCTAGTTCCCATATGTCCTCAATGAAGCCAAAGTATGTACTAATCTCACCAGTTGCATCATCTATGGCCTCGCATAGAACACCACTGTTTTGTGCCATGCTCTTTTTGTCCTTGGACTTGGTACAAAATGTGAAGCCACTGATGTCGTAGGTTTGCCATGTCATGACCTGGCGTGATGGTCCACACGACAACTTCTTGATAGTTTGTTCCTCAAACGTTTCCCCATCTGGAATGTCCTGCTCCCTTAGCTATGCGATGAACCGACGCTTGTGTTCCTTCTTGACCCAATCATCCGTGTGCCCACCATTATGTTGGCGAAGACCATTTATGTGACACTCGATCAAAGGATCCATTATCAAGAGCTGATGCAGGATGCTATAGTGTGCTTCGAGAACTACCTTGTAATCTGACGGGATAAAAGATTTCCGTCCAGTCCTCCCACTTTGAAAGGTCCTAAATGGCTAGAGGGGGGTGAATAGCCTATAAAAAATTCTACAACCAACAACTCAAGCAAGAAGTTAGATAAATAATAAGCGAAGCGAATTCTTGCGCTAGCCTACTAAAAGATGTAAGCCACCTAACCGTTCTAAGCTATAGTCTCTATTTCACACACAAGAGGCTAAGTTGCTACTTCTACTCTACTCCTAGGTGAGAAACTAAGCTAACAAGCTACACAAGAGTAAGTGAGGGAATGTAAAGAGAAGAGAGAGTGAATCTTATACCACCGGTGAGTGATGAGATGAGTACCAATAAGAACAATCACAATAATCAAGAAATCCTTAGCAAGAGAGTTGACACCATGATTTTTACCGAGGTTTACTTGCTTGCCGGCAAGCTACGTCCTCGTTGTAGCGATACACCCATTTGGAGGTTCACGCGCTAATCGGCATCACATGCCAAACCCTTCTCATGGGTGCCGCACAACCAACACAAGATGGGGATCCACAAGCTACGAGCAATCCACTAGAGTAGCCTTTCGCGATCTCCCACGGGGATAGGCTCAAGAACCCCTCACAACTTCACCGATCGGAGGCGGAGACAATCACCAACTCCCCTCAATGATCCTCGCAGCTCCAAGCCATCTAGGAGTCGGCAAACTCAAAGAGTAACAAGAGAAACCGCTGCAAAATCCACTCACCAAGTGCCTCTAGATGATGTCAAGCAATGCAATGCACTTGATGCTCTCCAATGTCACCAAATGATGAACACAATCAAGTAGGATGAGTGAGAATAGAGTGGGAAGGCTCACAAGTATGTTATGATATTTAGAAGTGCCAAGAGATGCTCCCCAAACCGGCCAAGTGACTATTTATAAGCCACACACAAAGAACTAGCCGTTTGGACAAAACTGCGTACCGTCGGACTGTCCGACGGCCAAACCGTCGGACTAACAACACCGGTCCGACACCTCGGATGGACGCCACGTGTCCTCTGCCGTTTGAAGTCGATCGTTGAAACACAATGGCTATTTTCTCGCGCCAAAACTCATCGTCGGACAGAGCATCGTCTGACCAAAACCCTCGGTCCGACGCCCTCAGCAGACCACCGTCGGACTGAATTTTCACTGTGCGTCGGACTAAATGAAGCCACGGTCCGACGTTTCCAGAGAGCTCCCCGAGCGCTGAAAACCGTCGAACTAAACAGAACGGTCTGACGCCCTCTGAGTTCTCCACGTGTCAGCTCTCGCTCGTTCAGCATTGTCGGATGCTCGGACAATAGTCCGATGCTCAGAAATTGAGCGTCTGACGCTCGCTGAAGAGTTAGCCGTCGGACCGAAGGCAATCGTCCGATGCTCGGGCGAAGTTAGGGTCCGACGCCCTGTTTTCTCAGGATTTTCACTCAAACCTTTCACCCTTTGTTTCCATGTGCTAACACCAAGTGTTCTACACTTTGTGCACGTGTGTTAGCTTTTCAAAAGAGTTTTCCAAGGGTTTGTTAGTGTCACTAGCATCTATATGCAATGCAATGATCATGAACACCTAGTGGCACTTGATAACCGCATTTCATCAACGATTTTTCCCCTCTTGATAGTACGGCTATCTATCCTAAATGTGATCACTCCCTCTATGGAGTCTTGATCACCAAAACCAAAAGAGCTCCTATTGGTTATACCTTTGTCTTGAGCTCCCGGTTTCTTATCAACGTCCTTCTCATCTCTTGATGGACCTTGTGGACACCTTTGATGATGAACTTATACCATTTGCATGGATGCCGTCATTTAGGGATTTATCCTTTGTTGATGGGCTTACACCATTTTCATGGACGCCGTCATTGCCCTTCACTTGTGGCCTCCACCGACCCGGTCCTTTGCTCCATCTTGTTTGCTAATTGTTCTCATGAAACACTTAGAGCACACTATTAGCAAACTAGGTTTCATCAATTACCCAAAACCAAACAAGGGCTTTCACATTTCCATGCAGCCTACCCTCGTGTCGTGACAAGGGCAAATCTATTGCAATCTGGTCTTTTAGGACACTATTGCAGAATGGGCCGCCAGAAACAATAGCCTCTTCGGTACAGTACCCTTCTATCATGGACGCCTCAGGACGAGCACGAGTTGATACATAGCCATACAGTACTGACATGAAACGCTTATAAGTCCACATCTGATGCAAATACATGGGCCTCAATGCCTCTATTTGCGGCACCAAGTGCGTCACAAGGTGAACCATTATATCAAAGAATGATAGTGAGAAACACATCTCAAGCTGTGACAGAGTCTCCACCGTGAATTCTTGAAGTGACGGCAGCTCATCGCGGTCAATAACCTTCTGTGGGACCTTGTTGAAAAAGTAGCACAACCTAGTGATTGCCATATTTAAGAACACCGGATTTATAGCCCTGATGGCAACAGGAAGGAAAGTAGTCAACATGACATGACAATCATGTGAGTTGTAATTGGTCAGTGTAAGGTCTTTCATTGACACAATACTCCTTATGCTAGAGCAGAATCCAGATGGAACTTTCAAATTTTTTCACCACACACACATCGCACGTTGCTCCTCTGTGTTGAGGTTGTAGCTTGCTGCCGGGAGGTGGTACTTCCCATTTTCTAGAAGAGCAGGGTGCAGTTCCTTTTTTATGCCCAAATTTACCATGTCCATGCGTGAGTTGAGTCCATCCTTAGTCTTGCTCTTTATGTCAAACAATGTGCCAATAACGCTTTCAAAGACGTTCTTCTGAACGTGCATACCGTCGATCGCATGTCGTATGTCTAACTCTTTCCAGTATGGCAAATACTTGAAGAAAATAAACATCTTCTTGAATGTAGCCCCTGGAGTTGGTTTCACATCCTTTCTTGGTTTTTCGTCTTTTGTTTTCTTCCCAAAAACAGATTTGATGTTGCTGACTATTCTAAAAACTGTTTGACCTTTACTGTTACCCGATGGAGCAGTAGAATGCAGTTCATCACTATTATCAAAGTACTTATCCATCTTTCGCAAGCGGTACCTGTGCCCTTTCGATAAGAACCGTCTGTGCCTCATGTACACTATCTTCTTTGATGCATCAAGGAACAAGTAAGCGGTTCCATCTATGCGGATTACCCATCCAAGCTTTCCCTTGAACTGCCCTGATAATGTAAATAGAGCAGGGTAATCATTGATGGTCACAAAAATAATTGCATATAGTGTGAAAGTTTCTTGGCGGTGCCCGTCCAATATTTCAACTCCTGTTTCCCACAATATTTTCATGTCCTGCATTAACGGCTCCATAAATACATCTATGTCAACGCCGGGCTACTTAGGTCTAGAAATAAGAATGGTTAGCATAAGGTATTTACGCTTATGCATCAACCAAGGTGGATGGTTGTAGATGGTGAGGATCACCGGCCATGTGTTGTGCTTGCTGCTCCTCTCGGCAAATGGATTCATTCCGTCCGTACTCAAAGCGAACCTAACATTTCTTAGCTCCTTAGCAAATTCTGGATGGTTGGCATTGAAATCGCCATTGCTTGCCATCGGCTGGATGTCGTAACTTTCCATCATTTTTGTGCTCATCTGAAGCATGCCAGCTCATAAGTTAGGCATCCTCAGCGTTTGCGAACAAACACCTTAATCAATCAATCACGGGAAGGTACCACATCACCAGAGCAGGAATTTTCTTCTGCGCGTAGTAGTCTACTTCTTGTTTATCTTTCCTGGTGGGTTAGGTCTTTTGTTGGGTCTTCTTTCGCTTCTTCCCCTGTAGACACGGTGGTGGCACAATCTTCCTCTTGATAGTCTTTATTCGTCTTGTATCTACTTGCACCACAATTAGGACAACTATCCAAGTCTTTGTATTCATCACCTCGATATAGCATACAATGGTTTCTACATGTGTGGATCTTTTCGACACCCATTGTAAGCGGACTGATTAGCTTCTTTGCGTAGTATGTGTTAGTAGGAACTCTATTCTCCTTTAGGAAGCATGTCTGCGAGAATACTCAAGAACGCATCGAAGCCAGCATCGCACAAACCATACCGGGCTTTTACCATCAATAACTTTAGCACTGACCGCAACGTCGTGAAATCTTTCGTGCAACCCTTAGACTCATCGAAAAAAGGCTCTTGTGCAGCCTTCCTCATTTCCTCCATACCTTTCATGAAGAAGAGAGATGGATCTAGATGACTACGCAATATTGCATCTAAGAAGTCTGCATCTTCCTCAGCACTAACATTGGGCGGACCATCAGTATTAGGCACAATAGGATCACTCTGAGGATAAGGTGTTTGTCTCTCGTGTATGAAATGACATCCATCAGCAAGCATATCTTGCACCATCGACACCGATGTTCATAGGAGTACCAGTTGTGTAAGCTGCAGAGCTACCCTCTCCATGCTTTGTCCAAATCAGGTGACTCTCCATAAATCCTCGGCACACGAGATGAGAAAATATTGCTTTCGTGTCATCAAATACGATAACATTCTTGCAGTCTATGCATAGACAATATATGTGCTTCGTATTTGACCTCCAAGCATGAATCTTAGTGGCATCGATAAACCTCTGCACCTCAGGTACGTATGATGGATCAACTCGTGATAAATTGTACATCCAGAATGACCTCTCCATCATTAACTGTAAAAATATAATGAGTTTATTATGACCAATGCAAAATAAAAATGATTGTTTACAGATATTATTTAATTAATGAACCTTTTTTCAGCAACCTTGTTCGAAGAAATACAGATGAAAACCGTTCACTTGAGAATTTTTGAATTTGTAGACCTTTGGAACCTTAATTCACTAAAATTTAGAAGAATAATGTGTGTTAAGACTCATTCTCAGTGTCAAAGATTGAATATTTTGCAAATAATAAAGATAATTTATAATAAACAAAATAGAAAACTAATTAACAACCTATTAACATAATTAAAAAATAGAAGAATAATGTGTTCTAACAAAGGATTAAATATAGACACCCAATTAAAAAAATAGAAAAAACTAAAAAAACTAGCTCTCCCTAGTCTACACAAGAGCACACACCATTCATGGAAACAACTAATATAACCTAAATTGAGAAGTAATTATGAAAAGGGAGAGAAAAGATATACTATCTAACCATCATAAACAACCTAATTTGAATAAATAAAGGCAATAACCTAGCAATCATTCTCTCTAACTCATGGCAAACCCTAAATCCAAAAAGTGGCTTAAATTGAGTAAAGTAGATTAAATAGAGGCAAAAGATACATAAACTAACCTTTCTTAGCAACCTCCTCCAAAGAAGTAAAGAAGAAAACCTCCCCCCCTTGTATTTTGGCAGATCCGGACCTCCATAAATGCTTCCAATGGCGGCTGGCTGCGAGTAACTGTTCGGTCGAGGGGAGACGAACGGGTATTTATAGCAGATTTCACACTGGCGGTTGGCCTAATGAACCGCCAGTGCAAATCAATTAACATTGGCGGTTTTCTTAAGCCAACCGCCAATGAAAATCGTAACTTAACACTGACGGTTGGCTTAGCTCAACCGCCAGTGTAAATGGTGTTTACACTGGCGGTTTCCTTAAGCCAACCGCTAGTGTTAAGTTACGATTTTCACTGGCGGTTGGCTTAAGAAAACTGCCAGTGTTAAGTGATCTGCACAGGCGGTTCTTAACTCTGGCCCTCCATTTTATTTGCACTAGCAGCCGGTGAATGAAACCACCAGTAAAAAAATACCCGGCGCCACTGTAGAGCTCCCGTGTATTAGTGATCATAAACCGTCAACATATCCGGCATATATACCTAATTCCAAAGTCAAACATAGGAAAGGGAGTTTAATGAAACAAAGTTTCACAAGTTTTGTTGCTCTCGCTTGTTTTGAAGGGCGTTTAATTTTTCAGCGAATAAAATTATCTCAAATGATGAATTGGAGTAAACCATTGCGTAGAGCTCGTCGCGCTGATCGAACCGAATATATTATTGACTATATTTGGACCTCAAAATAAAAAAGATATAAAATTCACATAGAAAACTTCAAAAGACGACTATAGACCTCTCCAAAAGACCTCCTACCACCAGGTCGCCCGGCTGCTAATGCCCGTTCGGTCTCCTCTTCAACGTGTGGACTCTCCGCACCATCTTCTAGATCGTATCTACGCCGTTGTTCAAGGTCGGTTTGATTCGAGGCTCCAGAATTGACATCGCCCCCTATATATACTACCTTGTACCACCTCTAGAAATGCCAGCCTGAAACTCTAATTTGTATCCTCCGTGTTAGGATCAGAGAGCCAACTATCAAGAAGAAATTAGTAATCGAAGTTAGGATCTTGTAAATAGAAAATAGTAAGATAGAGTGACGGAAGAGTTTGGAGGAAGTACCGGCTTGTCGGAACTACCTCTACAGCTTGTACTTTGGTGGATTTTGGCTTCTCTAAGTCTACATTTGAGATACATTTGGTAATTGATTTCTATCTAATTTGAGTATTGTGTTCTCTTGTTCACTTGTTCTTCGTTATTTGAGTGCTTTAATCCTTGTTAGATTTCTGGACTAGAGTAGTAATCGATAGTATATATAAGCTTGGTGTTTGGGTTATTGGTTACCTAAGTTTGCTCCATGCTCCTTGGTTGCGTGGTAGTAGTGGGAGGTGACTGCTGCCCATGTACCCTTTGTAGTCTACTCCAATTTGGGAAGGTTCTTAAATGAATAGAACTACAGTCACATCGATAGTGTTATCTATTAGCGGTGCCTTATTTGCCATCTAGAATAGGGATGAAAATGGTACGGATATTTTCCGACCGTATTCGAGACTGAATTCGTTTAGAGGAGTTTTTATCGGTCTGTATTTGAGTTCGGTTATTCAACATCTGATACCGTATCTATATCTGAATGCTCAAATGACATATTTATGATGTCAATATCCAATCGTATCTTATCCGACATATATATCCTATATTATCCGTATTCGAATCCGAATCCAAGTAGAAATATGAAAAAAAAAATGTATTATCAGTGATATCCGTTCGTATCTGATCCGTTTTCATCCCTAATCTAGAGGCATCATGAGTGAACTCTAAAATCATAAGCCTTGCTTTCCATTGGGACATAACCATAGGAATCTACTCTACTCATACTTTAAACCTTGATTGCTATCCCTGGACAAACTAGTAATTAGTCAACACACACGTTTCCTCGTGAATTCGATTCTTGGAATGCTCCGGGCGAAAACTACTTCAATATCTGTGCACTTGCGAGTTATGGTGTGTGCCACCATAGGTGTCAACACAGATCATTCTCAGCTTAAACATGAAAGCATGGAACATTACTAAGCCGATGAGCAATAACATGCATACAATCTCTTGTTTTTCCATAAATAAATCTAAAGATTCGACTAGATCTAATCTAGTGCCATATATGAATCGTATCAAAATGAGACAGCGTGGGAACATGACAATAAATTAAAACTTACGAGCCAATAGACCTTTCTATAGTAAAACAACATGTTAAAAACACAAGGTAAGAACTAGAATTAAGATACAATCAACTGACAAAGTAATACTAGCGTCATCACAGATGTGAAGGTGACATATAATATGACGATGGATCTATATGATATACTCCTAAGTTGATTGCGTCTTAATCTTGCTGTATAAATTGTGATTCTACTAAATCTAGCAATAGATCATACTCCCTCCATCCCAAATTATAAGTCATTCCAAGAATCTTATAGAGTCAAAGGATCTCAACTTTGACTAAAATTATTGAGAGAAATACAAATATTTATGACACCAAATAAGTATACTTTGAAAATATATTTGGCGAAGGATCTAATGATACTTAGTTAATATTATAAATATTATTATCTTGTCATATAAACTTGGTCAAAGTTTAGATGGTTTGACTCTTCAAGACTCTTGAAATGACTTACAATTTAGGATGAAGGGAGTAAGATGCAACATTAACAAATACTACACATAGAATCGATAACTATGAATAATATCAAATCTAGTAAGAGATCAAAAGATGCAGCTTTACAAGATTAGACACTAATTAATAGCTTGACTAATACCATATCAAACAAGAGGTCGAACGATGCAACCTTCACTACTAGAAATGTGCCATATTTTGAGATTTGATATGTGTCATAATAGAAGCAAAATAAGTCATAGCGTCTTTAATTACAACTTATGACGTTAAGATGTTCATGTCATAACATTATGAAACTTTCACGTCACAAGCTTGCAAGATAAGATACAGGTTGATAATGGGACTTAGAAGAGCAAACGGGAGATCGAAATCAATGTAGCCCCGTTTAGGGAAGAACTCGCTGGAAACTACGATACTTATGCTCCTATTGCAATGGCATGGAAGCTGAAAAATATATTCTATTGATCGATCAAGAGATGTCTCATTACAATAGCCCTAGTCTGTATCAAGGCCCCTTTGGTTGGGCTCCAAGCCAGCTCCTGCGCTGTTGTGGCATTGTAGCAGGAGCTGGAGGAGCAAAAAAAAGTAGTTCCACTCCTTCCGAACGGCCCTGTGAGAGCAAAAATGAAGAGGGACAAAACCAGCTCATGTGAACAGTGCCTGCACAGTACATGAACCATAGCGTGTCAGAGAGAGATGAAGCCGCTGAGAGCTGCAACAAACGGAGTCTCATACCCTGAGCCGATATTGAGTTCTAGACAGCTACGGCTAGCTATTTCTTGCGTTCAATGGAATAATTCTAGTTTACACAAATTGGACTCCATGATTGCCTTTTTGATCAAGACCTGATTGACTTTCTAATGAAGTCTGTCTTGATCACGTCTGAGCCGACACTGCTTTCTCTAAATCCACCTTGTCCAATTTTGAGCCGATGTTGTCCTTATTGTGTTTTCTCATGATTTGTTCCAAAATATGCATTCCTGCAACAATTTCCAAATTTTAGTGTGGACAAAGGTTATACCAACTGAGATATATAGTTGAACGGGTGTAAACTAAGCTCAAATTTGTTTATAGGCTCAATATTGTATAAAGTATATTTTTATGGGTTGAACAATGATGGGGTTTTCTTTTACACCCACCTTTCACCAAACTTAACCATAGGTTCGATGACATCACCAATAAACCTAACCGTTGGCCAGGTCACTAGTAAGGCTAGTCACTTATTACTAGATTGCTCTACTTTCCTTCTTGCTATTCCTGTCATAGCACCTACCATAAAATACTCTAATATCTCGTAAAGATGGCAATGGGGAGGCTTTGGTCCAAAAACCCGCGGGTTTCAGACCTGACGAGGCGGGGGCGGGTTCAGTTTTACCCCCTCGGGTTTAGGGACCCAAAACGGTTCGGATCGGGGTCGGGTTTGAAGTCTTCCGAGAGGGTGCCCGTCGGGGGCCCGCAAAATAGAATTACTGTGTAAAAAGAGAAAAGCCTAATTTGCAAGTCCAACTATGCTAACCCTACCCTATCTTTTCAGCCACAGCCAGTTAGTCACCCCCACCTACTATACCCATCCTGCGTAGCCGCTGCTCCATGCACTCCACTTGACCACTCCTCCCACCAGCGGACCAGCTGCCACCGCCAGCCAGTCTCCTGCTCGGCTACTCCTCCGTCCAGTTTTCTGCTCGTCACTCCTTACTCCACCTCCATCATGGCCATCGGGAATGGTAGCAGGCGGCGAGGTCAGAGAGCGAGGCGAGCTCCTCCTAGACGGCTGGACCTCGCGCTCCCAGTCCTCGTGGCCCTCGGCGTAGCGCTTGAACAGGCGGGGGTTCCATCTACGCGGTAGCCTTCTCCTGCAGTCCCACTGCAGGCGCTCGATCTCCTACCGTCGAGCTCCATCCCGCCTTCGACCTCTTGCTGCAGGCCCCGCACCGCGCCCTTCTCCACCGCCAAATCAGCTCCTTAGGCGACAGCTCTGGTGACTGCGCCAGTGGGAGCCGCTTCAGGGACCACAGCGATGGGATCCTCCGCCTCCCCTGTGGCCCTGTTGTTGTGACTCGTTCACGAGTTTCGGGGACCTGGTGGGTTCGGGGGTGGGGGCGGGGGCGCAACTACACCCATCACAAGGTTCGGGGCGGGTTCAGGGGGTGGTTGTCGGGTCTCAGGTGCGGGTCTGCGGACACTCCACCCGCCCCGAACCCGTCATGTTGCATCCTTAATATCTCGAGGACCATTATAGGTAGAGGCCCAACCTCAATACTCTAATATCTCGAGGACCATTATGGAGAGAGGCCCAAGCTCGTGTCTATAGGCTAACTCATATAAGCTTGGATCCTATCTTCTAAATTTTAGAGCTCTAAAAAATCTAGAACATTTTAACTCAGTTTTGAAGTCTAAAACTCTAATATTTTAATTAGCTCCAAAGTTATGGGCTTTTAGAGCTCTAAATTTAAAGAGAGGGATCCAAACATGGCCTTAATATAGAGTTCAGCATCGCAGAGATGCAAGTGGAAAGAAGACCTAAATCTAACTTCTGTGGTCTATTCAACGTTTGTACAACCCATCTACGCTACTTAATGCTCGCATATATTATGAATAAATAAATTGTTAATGCCACCAGTAATTTTTGTGTCACCGTCACCGTGCCGCAAATAAAAGGTAGCGAAATGACGACATCAGGGCAAGGGGTAGGTTTCCACGGTCAATTCAACAGAACGATGTGCACCACTCACGCCCCTACTAGGTTGGATTCCAGTAGTAGTAAATCGTTCGTCCCGGCCACTTGCGTGCATAATGGCGGAAAAGAAATGGGCGTTTCCGCCTTCAACGATGCTGCAGCAGGAAAATAATGAACTGCCCGGATGTGACACTAGTAGTAGACTGCTTGTGCAGTAGTAGGAGCAGCTATTCCGCACGAGCGCTTGACCGCCCGGCCGGCGCTGGCCGGTCCGCCCCCTCCGGCTGACCGCGCGCTGTTCCGTGGCGACCCGAACCTTTGACCGGCCTCCCAACGCACGAAGCTCACCAGCCGCCCTCTCCCTCTACCCTGGACCCTGGTTGTGTTACTGACCGTCGGGGCCCACGCACGCCGGGTCCCGCCAGTCAGTTGAGGAAGTGTGCGTACGCCCGCTTCCTCCCAGTGGCCAGGATTGCGTCTACGGCGGCTGAACCTATAAAAGCCGAGCAGCGACCTCATCCAACTCAACACCACATCACAACTCAAGTACACACACAGCGCAAGAAAAGTCGATCGAACCTGGACACGTCGACGCCGCCTGGTCTTTCGAGTCCAAGAGGAGAGGCGGCGGCGGCGGTAGCGGACCTCTGGTCAATGTTAGCTTCATTAGCTTCGAGTTCGAGCGAGGTCACAGAGCGCATGGCCATGGAGGTTCAGGGTGCCAGGCGACCGCCGCAGGACGCCGGCGTGAAGGTCAAGTTCATCGAGACGCAGTTCATCAGCTCCGACGCCGCCAGCTTCAAGGCCGTCGTGCAGCGCCTCACCGGCAAGTCCCCCGCCGCCTCGCCGTCGCAACCGCCTCAGGCGCCGGCGCCGCAAAGGCCGCGCCCGTGCCGTCGGCCGGCCTTCCCTGGCGCCGGGGCGCCGCACCAGGCCGCCGCCGGGTGGGCGGATCAACAGGCTGCTGCTGCCGGCTACCTGCCAGCTCCGAAGCAAGAGCCGCTCGCGGCGGCGCTTCGGCTGGAGGACATGAACGAGCTCTGCGACTTCGCGGACCTGTTCTGCACCGCCGCCACCGCGAGCGCGCGGCGCGACGGTGGCCCCACCGCCTTCCCTTACTGATGAAACCACGGAGTGTGGTGTCTGCGTTGCGTGCGCCTAGCTTGACGTTGTTTTCGGAATGAAGCGCGGCTGATGCTTGCCGGTATGGCGGTATGCCATTGCCAATTGCCAATTTGCCACGTCGCAGTCGCAATGAGTTGGACAATCCATAACTGTTACAGTGAAAAAGGAAATGAACGGTAGAACTGTTTCTCAGTATTGATGATATATATATATACCCACAAGTGTTGTCCAAAGGGCCAGTTTGCCTAAAGGGCCTGTTGAAAGGGCCAGATGCCCCCAAAGTGTCTGATTATGTGTAATTGCCATTAGCAGTTGCTAATGACGAATTTGGCTAATTGATCACATGTCTAAATATTCCTAACACTCCCCCTTGATCAATTGGTCTTATAGATGTCTTGTAGATGTTTTCATTTGTTCATCAACTATTGTCTTGAATATTTGAAAAAACCCAGTGGGAAAAATCCAACGTATATGGATATGCCAGGCAAAACTCCTTAAAAACCCAGTGGGAAAAATAAGGAGAAACACCATGATATATATTTATATCCTCTGATGTTTATAGACCCTTTAGGTGACCCTAAAGACATAGTCTAAGAATAATTTAATCTATGATCAATATGTCATATATTATCCTTGAAAAACCTCAGCGAGGAAAAATAGATAATATGACAACTACCTTTATTGTATTGATATTGCCTCATCAAAAACTTTATATGAGAAACGTTAAAAGGGAAAAACTCACATAAAGAAAAGAGTACAATGCATCTTATTGTCCAATATCATCCACCAAAAACCCCTTGGGAAAAATAGATGATATGACATAACCTTATGTTGATATTGCCTCATTAAAAACTTTATATGAGAAACCCAAAGGGAAAAACTCATACAAAGACAAGAGTGCAATATGATGTTTGCAGCAAGTTATTAATCAGAGGGACTCCCCCTGACTTTTAGCAAACCTAAGTAAATCTATACCAATGCACTCAACACATAAGAAATGTGGAGTATGGTAGATCCTGTGAATATCTCTACGGGATTATCACAAAATTTAGTTTGCAAATGTTCTAATGCCCATATTACTTATGCAGTAGAACTATCTTAGTGCAAAATATTGCATTAAATATCATTTGTCTCCATCTACACAACACAAGTTGCATTACCTTTATAGATAATGACCACCACATAACTTCAGTATGTGATATATCATTCTGTCAAGCTATACATATTCATGTGTAGCCTTGTACAATACAATGTCAGAATAATTAATGGGACTGACCATGAAATATCTATTTAAAGATTGTCACAAAATGGTCTTTCATATTCATAAGCTTATTTCAATGATCTAAAATTTGGGAATCTTATAAATAATCAGTATTATTATATCCAACCAGATCATGGGTTCTTCCAAACGAACGTACCAAGATCACTTGTGCTATCGCGATATCAAAGGATAATCTTAACTTCAATCCACCAACATTTGGTAGGAGTAGCGCTGCTATCAGATAGCGAATCATTGCAAAAATAATATCCGGCCGGGAACTTTTGCAAGATATATTAGCGCATAAATAGCACAGAGATAATGGACCTCATGTCCCAATATCTCATTTCA
This sequence comes from Eremochloa ophiuroides, assembly GCA_038502445.1. NCBI lineage: Eukaryota > Viridiplantae > Streptophyta > Magnoliopsida > Poales > Poaceae > Eremochloa > Eremochloa ophiuroides. The sequence continues at coordinate 36,865,153 of JAHLJS010000003.1, forward strand.
ATCGCTATGGCATAAACCAATCTTCCTCTATTATGAGGTAGAACAACCATATGATACCTTCATATTGAATCATTCAACATGATGTGGATATAGATAGCTTATGTATTAAATCTTCAGGGAAGAAACTTGGATTATAAACACAAAATGAAATTTTGGTTTAGTCGATATCTACAATTTCAAACTCCGTCTTTAGATTACAACATGCTATTAATATGTGTTCATGATGTCAAGACTAGTGACTATCATATAATACTATGAAATTCAATCAAGGACTTCAACATGAAGACCACGTGTAATCAATCTTATATCCCTTTAGTTTAGGAAATACACAAAGTCAATTGTACCAAAATGGACCAGATTGTTTTAAGCCATATAATGACTTTTGCAACTTGTTATAATACGTGTTGCGATGTGCCTTAGGATTCGGTATACTAATTCCTATCAGGAACTTTCATGTATATATTTGAATCCAGTGACCCATATAAGTATGCGGTCACTACATCCATCAACTGCATAGATAGACGATTTTGTATTGCCAATGCTTTTAAGTATCGGAATGTTATTTCGCTCATTACCGGAGAGTATGTTTCGTTGAAATCAACGCTAGGTCTTTGCGTAAAACCTTGTGCCATAAGCCTTACTTTATATCTCACCACTTCATTGTTTTCATTCCTTTTATGATTGAAAACACTATCCTTTTATTAAGCGAGGCAATCTCTGTCTCAATTGCAACCTTCCACTTATCCCAGTCCGAGTGCTTTTTGCACTCAACCATAGACTTAGGATCTGAATTAGTCTGAAGGATGTTTGCAATTCGTTGAGAGAAATAACAGTTGACTATTATGGACTTATGATTATAAGACTCTCCAGTTTCAGCGAAATTTATAGAAATTTCGTCTACCCTCAAAGATTCATCATGACTTCCCGAAATCATGGATCCAGGGTCTTTCGATGTTCCAGCTTCAGTGTTTATGCACATAATTTAGCTGGATTGTGGATTACATCTATCCATAGGACATTGTGTGTCCTCTAGGTGTCTTTCAACTAAAAGTTGAGTTATATTTCTAGTCTTGAGTGGTTTTTATTAGGTACCTCCACTCTTTCAGGCACATTCCTTATAGGATGGAGAGATTTTGTGACACCTTTATAATTTGAGAAAGCATCTGGCAGTAATACTTTGAACTTGTAGTTCAGATTTCGTAGTACGTGGATCTGAAAAGAAATGCCTTTGGCATTCCAATCAATTTCCTGGCATTCCTTATGGTACAATTCTCCCACTAATGCCAGGAAATGATCCTCAATAAAATACAATCAGCGAATCGAGCAGTAAATAGATCTTCGATAAGAGGTCTGAATATTTAATGATTGACGGAGATGAAAATCCTTTATAGATCCCCAATTTCCTATAAAGACCCATCGACTTTTGCTGAGGTGGTGAAATGGGTACGTATACAGTGTACCCAAACTTACGCAAATGAGAAATACTCGGAGGATTCCCACGTACTAATTTGCAATGGGGAGGTTTCATGATATGCAGTTGATCGTAGTCGGATTAGATCTGCTGCGTGTAGGACTGCATGATCCAACACGATGTAGGCAATTTGCAATTCATTAACATAGGTCTTGCAATGAACTTGATTCTTTTAATCAACGATTTAGCGAAACCATTTTGGGTATGTACATATGGAATATCCATTCAGACTTTTTGAATAGCTCCGCTAATGGTTGGATCGGACCACAAATATGTCCATGAATTCTTTCAAGGAACTTTGGTGGTTCAGCTCTAATTTTAAGATGTGATGGTCTTAAAAATTAATTTTCCTGTTGCACAAGCAGTGCAACAATTTTTTCATATCATGACCTATGGAATTGCCGATAATTTTCCATATATACCTATTTTAGGGTGCCCAAGTCGATCATACCAGTTATGGAATGTATCGACATCTTGGAATATTATCTTATAAGCAACATGCTCTATGGGTTTTATGTATGTATAGGAGAATCTAGTTTGGAGTGAAGAATACTTTCATAGATTTATTTGACAAATCCAGTAAGTTTAGCTAAGAGAATAAATTTCTCTTTATTATCTTGATGTGTTTCCACATGCAAACCATTCTTATGGATATCTCTATAACTTAGAAGGCTATGAGTTGAGTCACGATACAATAATGAATCCTCTAACGTAATCTGAGTACCCATAGGTAGAGTAATAGTGGACCAACTAGAATCAACTATTAACGCGTCTCTACTCGCAACGGTGATAATATTATCTTGTCTTGTCTTAAGGAATAATTAGACATTCTCTTGTCTAAAAATATTTCATTGCTCTAAGCATAGAATATGTGGTACAATAGTCCACAAGGCATAATTCTTCCTGCTTTGGATCAAGATCAACAGAAAATTATATACATACAATATATTTTATATGAGTTTGTACAATATAATAATATAAACAGGATTGTACAACTCGCAAACTTACTAACTAATATTATTTAATCAATTCTATAGGACTTGTATTATTACAACAACTATTGATTATGATATCAAGTGTGGACTTAGATTATTCTAAATCTCCCAACACGTCTCCTGAACCAAAGTCTAGGAGCATATTGTCCGTCGATGGAAGGTTCTCTTCAATAGGAGTAGAATTGTTGTTCTCAATGGAACAATCTCCCTTGAGGGCATTGAAGTGCGCCTCATTTCTTCTCTCCAATAGGCTTAGCCTCCTTCAAAGATTTTTGGTATAAAGCAACTAAATTTTTAGGTGTACGGCAATTCTTGGCAAAATACGAAAAATCTCCATATCTATGACACTTCTTGTCATTTGTGTGATTCGCATTGTCCTTATTCCTCTTGTTTGAATTATGCCTTTGTTTCTTAATGTGTTTGCATTTACCAAACTTGTTCTTTGGACGAGTGTTGACAGATACTAACGCTATCAAAAGAATGTAGCCAAATCTATCCTCTAGTAATGGTAACAATACTTCTCAACGCAATCACGGGGGTAGTCAATCCCTATGATCAAAGTACATGGTTGTTGACACTTCTAACGTTGCTACTAGGAATAAAGGTATTTCTAGCAACTGCGCCAAAAATACTATGGGTAGCTCTATAGGATAGGTAATGGGATTGTGCAAGCGCACAGAACTATCGTGTAGCACTTTACCTGGGAGTACCAGGTGTCGAATTTATATTTTCCCTAAAGGAAGGTGGGGTTTGTGATTCCAAGGATATGATAGTCAAGGATCTAGATATGGATAAATGGGGCAATAACCTTAGTAAGGATAAATCAATGAAATATAAGTAAGGTGGAAACACGCACTAGGTAGCTCTAAAGTTTTTGGGGAGAGAACTCTATCGCAGAAAAAGATCAAATGATTGTTATACCAAAGAGACTTGCTATACTTGGGACACGCAAAGTCCTAATCTCGCCGGGGTTCGACTGATTAGGCACCATACGTCCCGAAGTCCTATGCTTATACCGGATACTAGGCAAACATGGTGGAACACAGAGGATCCTAGGGCTATCACCACCTAGCACCTAACACTACTATCTGTGGGCCTAGCGGCACTTAAGGGTAAGCTATAGCCTAAGCACCATGCTTAATCTATAAAACTTACTACTCTAACTCTGGCCAAGGAATTAGAGCACTCTAACCAAGCAATGAGCAAGTATAGAGCTACTTAAAGTAAAACAATAGTAAATGAAGAAGGGGATCTTTATTACCGATAAGAGTGAAGAACACCGCAGAGGAGGTCGCCGACAAGCCTGGCTCCACCACAGACTTCTTCCTTCTCCTGACTTCTCTCCAACACTCTACTCTCTAGTGTTTCTTGTGTGCTCCTAAGTGTTGCTTCATGTTTCTCCTTACAAGTAAGGATTCTAGCCCTATTTATAGTGTAGGAGTGCACCAGGGGTACTTGTAGGCGTGCTGGAAGGCGGTGGCGCGAAGTGGCAGGGCGGGCGCCCCCAAGGGGGCAGGCGCCCGGTTGGATGCACCGCCTTGCATCCAACGGCCCTCCTTCCTCCCCAATGGCGGTTACAAAGTCGGTTGGTGCCTTGGAAAGGCGGTTTGCAACCCCTGAGAGGATGACATGTGGACCCTTCAATCTATGGCACATCACTTGATCACCGTTGGATGAAAACCGACTTCAATTGATGGTGTAGATGGCTCCTGGACACATTCCCTCGGATTGTGGACGTGGCACTCAACTTTGACAGGGCGGGCGCCCTGTTGATAGGGCCACCGGATCCCTGTGCCTTATATCTGAGCCGTTGATGTTGTTTCAACGTGGCACAGACCATTTGGGAGGTTGGCACACGGATCAGTGAGGTGGCAAGTGCCATGTGGCACTTTGGACAGGGCGTGCACCCCCCTCTGGCTCCCACATGGCAGCTGAGGTGCTGAGGTGTCTTGCCATGCTTTGGTTTTGCTTGATTTCATCATTTTTCCTGCATACACAAGATTTCTCTAAGGACATGTGGAACTAGGTAAGTTTCAAGGTGGGTTCTTTGCCTTTCATGTGGTTTTACCTTGATTATGGGTGAAATGTTGACGGTAAAATAGGGTGTTAGCGACCGTCAACAAACTCCCCCAAGCTAACCTTTTGCTTGTCCTCAAGTAAAGACATGATTTTAACATGGCAATGTTGGATCAAGAATTTCTTTAATGTAATAATTCACAAAGATCTTGCATACAAACCAACACTATTCTAGTATTGAGCATGATTCAAAAATTCATCTTATGTCTTAACTATATGGGGCTTATAGCTTTTTCATCATGGGTCATGCAAAAACAAGATAGCATAGATAAGTAGATACTTCATCCCTTACTTTGGCAGAGTGAGACCATTCACTAGAGAGTTTTTATTCTTTTGAAAAAGAAAATCTTACTTTGGTTCCTTTAATGGCACTCTCAACCACTCCTTAGTGTGATGGATCTCACAATAGCTCAAAAGAGCTTTTCATGTCTATTCTAAGCTTATGTGGGGTTTATAGGATTGGAGCAAAGCATACTTGAACTGAATGTATTGCAAGATTAGACTCTTAGATCACAGGGAGCAACAAGTCATAGAACATGATCAAGAAGTGCAAGTGTAAGTTATTTGGTGGACTCCTTGAGACTTATTCCTTTGCCTTTGACAGGGGAGAGCAAGATTACTGAATACATTTTTTTAAGAAGGTATATGGGCACCTGTCCATGGAACATTTGTCCTCTTTTGTTTTCCTTGAGCACTTGCTCTCTTTCTCTCTTTTTTTTCAGTAACCTATACTCCCCATCTATCAAAAGGACAAAAGTTGATTGTGGTGGATTGTCTCAATTAGTGTGTGGAGCATAAATGCATACTTCCAGTGTAGAAGTAATACATAGGCGGACATGTGTACGTGATCTTGATCAAAGAATATGACTAGTTTCTCTACCTAGATCAAATAAGGTCTAAGCAAGCTCAAAGCAGACAAGGGCTCTTTCTTTTGGTGGTTTTATTTGGTTGTGGATGTATGGCTTGATGGTAGGTATTTAACTCCATAAAGGAACCATGAGCAAGAATTTAAATTTTATAAATCAAAATCTCTAGTTGGTTCTCACTTATTCCTTAGATCAGGTAAAGGTTCTACTTATACCAATTTTAATCTTGCAAGAGAATAACTTAGGTTATTAGCTTGTGCAACCCACAATAGTGTTTGACTTAAGACATATTTCAGAAATCATACTTAAAACTTTCATAACAAGGATTGCATAACAAGATTTTGCAAATCATCATTGAGCAATTATTCATAATTTCCAACAAAGACATAGCATATTCTTTTTCTTTCATTATTTTCATTTATTTATTATTATACAAGAACATTATAACTCATAGTAATTAAGAAAAAAAAGAGTTGGGTTTAGAAACCATACCTTGGCGAGGATGACGGCTCCCCCAAGCTAGCTTCTTCTCCAAGATCGGATTCTCCTCTTGGTCGGGTTGTTTCCTCCTTTGCATCTTATTATGATCACTAGGTTTTTCTTTTTATTCTACTTTCATTTATTGCTACTATGATAAACCAAATTTATTTTATTTTATATTATTATTATTATTATTTATTATTATATATTTTTTCTCTTTTATTATGGTTTTTAAATGCAGGGCATAAATTTAAACATGTTTCTAACAATTAATTGATTCAATGCATGAAGAAGGGAAATATGCCAAAGCAATAATTAAAGAGAGGGATAGAATACTTACTTCCATAGTTGTCCTTCCTCGGAAGGAGGTTCTTCCTTGACCGATACCTTCTTCTCATCTTGTCCTTTTTTAACGGTAGCGGGGTCTAGTGTAGAGGCTGTAGATGATGGTTCCCTCTTTACCGCATCTCTGTTTTTCTTGTTTATCCAGATTCTTGGTTTTCTCCTCCTCTTGGATCGACTCTTATTTTCGTGCATGTTAGTTGCATAGCGCGGTGCACAAGAGAAAACAAATCTTTCTTTCTTCCCATTTATATAGAAATCCATGCTACCGCTAGCAACAAATATGCATGCATTCACAATATTCAAGAAAGGTCGGCCCAGAATGAGGGGTAAGTTGTCCCTATTACCCATGTCTAGAATCATGAAATCGGCAGGCACAAAGTTGTTTCTTATTTTTACCAGAACATCACAAAGTACTCTTTCTATGTAGCAAGTTGTTTGATCAGCTAATTGCACATATGTAGAAGTTGGTACTAGCTCAATGTAGAACAACTTTTCATAATGTTCTTTAGACATGATGTTAATGCTAGATCCTAGATCACATATAGCATTATGGAACTTTTGAGATTGAATAGAGCAAGATATGACAGGGGTTCCAGGATCTCCCTTTTTAGTTGGAAAATTCCATCCATCTACTTCATAGCCATGATAACTAATAGTAACAAGATTAGCAGATTCCATGGTTGTTTCAGGCTTTCCTGGTATTCTATCTTTTTCAAAAGATGGAATTGCAGCTGCTAGTTGTGCTAATTGGGTTTCAAGCATCTTATTGAAACTAAATTGATTCTTAATTGCAGAAGAGAAATCATCCAATTCAGCATTTATGCTATCTAGCATCCTATCATTAGCATGGAGCTTCTTGTTTATATTATCAGTCATTCTACCTTGACTATAGACAAGATCTTTAAGAGAAGGGTAGTTATTACCTTGGTTGTTTGGACGTTGCGAAGAATTGAAAGTGTTACCTTAAGAATTGGAGCGCTGAGTCCATCCTTGATTTGAAGAACGAAAACTGCCATCATTGCTGATGAAGTTGAGGTCTTCATGTGTCTCAGGACAATGGAGTCCAGAATGGCCAACTTCTCCACAGACTTCACACGTCATGTGGGTCTCCATGGCTTGCACGGTCTCAGGTGTATGCATCCTCTCACAATTTTCTAGCCTCTTGGCTAATAAGTCCACTTTAGCTGCAATCATGTTAGCTTTTTTTAACGAATGCATACCTCGCTTGCACGGTTGCAGACGTTCCTCGTTCCATCCTTGATTGGACACCATCTTCTCGATCAGAGCCTTTGCATCTGAAACTTTAAGAGAAAAGAATGCTCTACCGGCGGTAGCATCTAGATGGCTTCTATCAAGAGGGGTTAATCCATAGTAGAAGTTTTGAATCAAAAGCCAATCCTCCATACCATGGTGTGGACAGGATAGCGACAAGCCTTGGGAATCGATTCATCGGCTTGTTGTTGGAAACTAGAGATCTTATTGCGAAAAGCATTGGTCTTGCCTAGAGGAAAGAATTTCACTAGGAAAGAGTTGGAACACTTTTTCCATGTGTCCACATCATTTCGGTTCGTATAGAACCATTGCCTGGCTTTTCCTAACAAGGAGAAAGGAAAGAGTCGCAAACGAATTGCATTTGGGGTTACTCCTCTAATGGCAAAGGTGCTGCATATCTCCAAGAAGTGTTGGAGGTGTGCATTAGCATCCTCGTGAGCTTTGCCACAAAATGGGATAGCTTGAACCATTGTGATTAATGCGGGCTTTAACTCGAACTGAGTGTTTGCCTCGATGACACCAGGGCCTGTTACTATATTAGTAGCAGAAGGTGCAGAGAATTCACGGATGGTCCTTTCGGCCATATTCGTGATTCTAAGGATAACTATCTAGACTTGACTCAAATCAAAGGAATTCAACAGTTGCCTTCCCCGTCAACGGCGCCACAAATGCTTGTTGATAGATACTAGCGCTATCAAAAGAATGTAGCCAAATCTATCCTCTAGCAATGGTAACAATACTTCTCAACACAATCACGGAGGTTGTCAATCCCTATGCTCAAAGTATGTGGTTGTTGACACTTCTAACGTTGCTACTAGGAATAAAGGTATTTCTAGCAACTGCGCCAAAAATGCTATGGGTAGCTCTATAGGATAGGTAATGGGATTCTGCAAGCGCACAGAACTATCGTGTAGCACTTTACCTGGGAGTACCAGGTGTCGAATTTATATTTTCCCAAAGGAAGGCGGGGTTTGTGATTCCAAGGATATGATAGTCAAGGATCTAGATATGGATAAATGGGGTAATAACCTTAGTAAGGATAAATCAACGAAATATAACTAAGGTGGAAACACGCACTAGATAGCTCTAGAGTTTTTGGGGGAGAACTCTATCTCAGTAAAAGATCAAATGATCGTTATACCAAAGAGACTGCTATACTTGGGACACGCAAAGTCCTAAACTCGCCGGGGTTCGACTGATTAGGCACCGTACGTCCCGAAGTCCTACGCTTATACCGGATACTAGGCCAAACGTGGTGGAATATAGAGGATCTTAGGGCTGTCACCACCTAACACCTACCACTACTATCCGTGGGCCTAGCGGCACTCAAGGGTAAGCTATAACCTAAGCACCACGCTTAATCTATAAAACTTAGTACTCTCACTTTGGCCAAGGAATTAGAACACTCTAACCAAGCAATAAGCAAGTATAGAGCCACTTAAAGTAAAACAATAGTAAATGAAGAAGGGATCTTTATTACCGATAAGGATGAAGAACACCGCAGAGGAGGTCACCGACAAGCCTGGCTCCACCACAGACTTCTTCCTTCTCCCGACTTCTCTCCAACACTCTACTCTCTAGTGTTTCTTGTGTGCTCCTAAGTGTTGCTTCGTGTTTCTCCGTACAAGTAAGGATTCTAGCCCTATTTATAGTGTAGGAGTGCACCAGGGGTACTTGTAGGCGTGCTAGAAGGCGGTGGCGCGAAGTGGCAGGGCGGGCTCCCCCTAGGGGGCAGGCGCCCGGTTGGATGCACCGTCTTGCATCCAACGGCCCTCCTTCCTCCCCAATGGCGGTTACAAAGTCGGTTGGTGCCTTGGAAAGGCGGTTTGCAACCCCTGAGAGGATGACATGTGGGCCCTTCAATCCATGGCACATCACTTGATCACCGTTGGATGAAAACCGACTTCAATTGATGGTGTAGATGACTCCTGGACACCTTCCCTCGGATTGTGGACGTGGCACTCAACTTGGACAGGGCGAGCGCCCTGTTGATAGGGCCACCGGATCCCCGTGCCTTATATCTGAGCCGTTGATGTTGTTTCAACGTGCCACAGACCATTTGGGAGGTTGGCACACGGATCAGTGAGGTGGCAAGTGCCATTTGGCACTTTGGACAGGGCAGGCGCCCCCTCTGGCTCCCACGTGGCAGCTGAGGTGCTGAGCTGTCTTGCCATGCTTTGGTTTTGCTTGATTTCACCATTTTTCCTGCATACACAAGATTTCTCTAAGGACATGTGGAACTAGGTAAGTTTCAAGGTGGGTTCTTTGCTTTTCATGTGGTTTTACCTTGATTATGGGTGAAATGTTGACGGTAAAATAGGGTGTTAGCGACCGTCAACAACGAGTTCCATTGAACTTATTCTTAACATTTTTCACTACGTTATTGACTTCAGGTAGAGGCGCTGTAGCAATAGGGCTCTTTTGATGATTCTTTAAAAGAAGTTCATCATGTTTTTCAAATTTTTTTAAATAATATTTTTTAATAATTAATTGCAAATCTTGTATGTGGATCGGTGCAATTGCAAAAATAGCACCCTGTCGGCCGCTGGAGAGCCGATTAGAGCCCTGTCGGCTGTTGACTGAGCCGACAGGTCCCTATCGGCTGCTCCACAGCGGACTAGGGTCCTAGCCAAGCAGGCCACCGCAGAAATGATGGGCCTGTCGGCCGCTGGTGACCCGATAGGGTCCTGTCGGCTGCCGGTGAGCCGACAGGTCCCTATATAACCGCGGCCTCCTTCTTCTTCCCGACGTCGTGCTGCTCTTTCTCTCACCGCACGCTCGCCGCCGCCGCTGCCCGCCGTCCCGCCGCTCTGGCCGCCACCCGTCGCCCCCAGCCGCCGGATCCGGCTGAGGGCCCCCCGCCGCTGCCCTCCACCCTCCCCGCGTAGGCGCGGAGGCACCGCCCGGCGCCCCCACCGTGGCTCAGCGCTGCCATCGCTGGTAAGTTTTTTTTACTTTATAAATTCCATTTGTTTAGTTAGTTAGTTTAGATTAAATTACTTAGTTATGTAGATTTGTTTTAGGGTTAGTTAGATTTAGTTAGTATATTTAGTTTTAGGGTTAGGGTTAGATTTAGTTTTAGGGTTAGTTTTAGTTGTATATTAGTTTAGGGTTAGTTTCAGTTGTAGATTAGTTTAGGGTTAGTTTTAGTCGTAGATTAGTTTCTAATATTTTTAGTTGTAGATTAGTTTATGGTTAGTTGTAGTTGTAGTTTAGTTAAGGTTTATTTTTAGTTGCTGATTTGTTTTGGGTAAGTTTTAGTTTTTGTTTATTTAGTTATTTAGGGCTAGTTTTTGTTTATTTAGTTAGTTTATTTAGTTATTTAGGGTTATTAGATTTATTTAGTTAGGGTTAGGTTAGTTTATTTAGTTAGTGGCTTAGGGTCAGTTGATTTAGTTAGTTAGGGTTAGTTTATGTTTTTTAGTTTATTTACTATGATTTTAGGATTAGTTATTTACTTTTGTTTATGTAGTTAGTGTTAGTTTATTTGTAGATAGTTAGGGTTAGTTTATGTTTATTTAGTTAGTTGACTTGTCAATAAAATTTGTAATTACATTAGTTTATGTAATTACTTTCATTTTAGGGTTTAGGGGTTATGGCGATATTCATCTCACAGTGTTATTTTAACGATGGGAGTAGCAATGTCGCCCGATGTAGTTCCTTTCAGAGTTTACTATGGCAATGGTAAAATCAGAATTGGGGATAGCGGTGTTGACCTTAGTCAGTTCTAGTTCTTTGACACACAACTGAACTCCCCCTAGATCATAGCCGAAGACAAGTATTAGCCTGTTTGCATGAATGGTTGGGTTTTCCGCCGTCATGACAACGTTTGAAGATTAGTATGATGGTGCCCAGGCGAAGGGAGAATGGATGGAGATGGGAGTTGTACGAGGCCAGTAATATGCATAAATGAAAGTTTCTCGTCAGTAAGGCTTTGGAACGTGGGTATGACAACATCATTCTTGTTCAATTCGTCGATGGTGCCATGCAAGGAGAGGGTAATAGCAATGTTCGAGAAGAAGATAACTTGGAGGCCACAAACGTAGATGAGAGCTATGTTCGTGATTTTGAAGATGTTGATCTTAGCACAAAGGCTGCAAAGAGGACACGAATATGACGCAAATGCTGAGCAAATCTTGGTTTCCAATACTGGGGGGTTGAGCATAGTACAGAGGAAGAAGACAAACAAGGTTTTGACACACACATACAAACTGATGAGGGTGAGGAGGACGAAAGAATCATCGAGCAGATGGAAGCTGACAATGCGGAGCACCTGACATTCATAGGATGAATATGTTGGCAAGAGGTTCGAAGATGAGACCGTCATCCCCGAGGATTGGAGTAAATTCGCAGCAGATGCCATGATGGTGGACGACAACCATCACTCGGCGTGGGAGTATTCAAGGATGGAGGTGCTGCAAGGGCAGATGTTCCATGACAAGGTCCATCTGCAGTATGCCGTCTGGCGGTGGGCTTTTCAGGGAGAAGAAGCAGTTCAGGGTGGTTATTTCGAACCCCAAGACGTGGGATGTTAAGTGCGTCACCCAAAGGTGCACCTGGCGTGTCCATGGGCATATGCCACAAACGGAGAGTAGCTTCATAGCAACTATTGTGCAACCACATAATTGTTTCTTGGATGCCACGCTGACTAAGCATCGCAACATGACAGCAGATTTCGTGGCAAATGAGATGTATGGGGAGGTAGTTGAGAAACTTGACATGTCTCCTTTCCGAATAATGCTTGCTATACAGAACCGTTATGGATATGAGATATCTTATGACATGGCTTGGAGAGCGAAATAGTTAGCTTTGGAGAAGAGATTTGGTTCGTACAAGGATTCATATCTGTTGACGGTGGAATTACCCTAAATTTCCACATTTAAACACCGTCAACAGGCCTCGGATTCAAGGGAAGATAAACATATCATGAGCATATTTTATCAATAACTAGCTCCACATGTACTCTTAGCTTGTGATTGCAGGGAACACCAAATCAGTGCAAAAGTGAGCAGCTAGGGGCTAAATACATGGTTCGGCCGAACCATGATATGTTGCCCCAGGCCACCACCTTTCAACACATTGCATAAAACATCAAATGAAGGAGACGGAGAGCCAAGGGTGGGCCCACCCATGGGTCGGCCGAACTGTCCATGGGGCCCACCTGGCTCTGGTGACGTGGCAGGATCCGTGTGACACTTCAACCAAGTCCATTCATCCATCGGATCAACTTGTGCTTTCATTCAACGGTGGAGATCAAAGGCACACGGATTGAGGCATGAAACGAAGCAACCAAGACAGGACCAATACATGGGAAGAGTTTATGACAGATGGGGCCACTGTGGTGGGACCCACCCACCAGGGGTAGGTCGGCCGAACCACAAGATGGGGAACCAAGCCACCTACACCATCACTGACTGGTGGGGACTCCTTCTAGAAGCTCCTGGCTGGGCCCACCAGTCAGAGTGGGGTTGGCTGAACCCCCCTGGTGCCTAGCCAGGTCGGTTGGCCTCCATCGACTCCAAACATGCTTCCCATGTGCTCAAATTACCATAGCCAGTCCATCTCGAGGCGGTTACAAGGCGGTGGATCCAAGGGTGGAGAGTTGATGAGCACACGGATCGCTGACGTGGCATCCCTCCACTCTCCACTATAAATAGAGGCTGCCTACTCCCTTTCAAGAAGACACCATACACCATACAACTCAAGAAGCAAGCTAGAGTTCTACCCTTTAGTAGTAGTACTAGTTTAGTGTGGGAGTTAGAGTTGAGTCGAGCTGCGCTCGGAGTCTCCTAGAGTTGTCTGTTGGAGAGTCTGGTATAGCTCTTGTACCTTTCCTTCTGTAAGACTTTATCTTTATCAATATATATTATCTTTACTTTACTTCACTAAGTTCCTACTTGCTCTTTACTATTCTTTATAGTATCGTTGTGTCTTGTCTTATTTCATAGTTGTTTTATACTTGATAGTGATCTTGTCCCAACTCAACGTGTGTTAGTTCATTGCCTGTCATAGGGTGTTCTAGTTGTTGGTACGCAACTAGAATAGTGAGACTTAGTGTAACCGTGGTGCTTAGACTAGATTTTGCCTTTGATTACCGCTTGTCGCACGGATTGTTTGTGGGTGCTAGCAGGTGGTGACAGCCCTATCTAGTCTTAGTATCCCTCCACGTGTTTTAAGCAAGTTCTTAAAAGGTATGCTCCCATAAGAGTGTAGGCACTTCGGGTAGAGGTTTTGTCCTCTATTGTCTCGCACTACCTCCTGCGCACCGGTAGTAAGATACTATCTTAGTATAAGTCATCTATTTGATAGGATAAGTCATAAGAGTAAAGTAAGTGTCATAAGAGTCTTATACTCACTCGTTAGTCCTCCCACTTAGCTATACTCTACTAGTTATCTTTTAGTTATCTTAATACTTGTTGTGTGTTGGTGTCATTACCCTTTCCTCTACCTATCGATTTACCCCCCTACCACTAACTGGTACTAAGTTGGTATAGACTTAAGGATCTCTCTTTCTTTTTATTAATTATTCCTAGCAACCGCTTAACTTGGGATAAAAATAAGTAACGATACCTTGGAATACTCCCGGGTGAAGTGCTACAGCGGTATATTCTGTGCGCTTGCGGAATTATCCAATAGACATAAGAAATACCCTGAGGCACTTCTGGCGCCGTTATCAGAGATAGCCTAACACCCTGTCTCTGGTGGTTGTGCTAAGAAGTGTCAACAAGCATTTCTGGCGCCGTTGCTGGGGAAATCTTCAGTCTAGGAATATTAATAAAAAAAATTAAATCCGGAAGTCTATTATCAATTTATTTATCGATTAGTGTTAGGAGCTTACCCCTGTCTGTGTTTCTCGTTATCGTCAAGCTAGATAGTGCATGAAAGGTTTCCAATTGCCAGTCAAATTATATTGAAGATCCTGAGCAATTGTTGAGAAGAACTAGACGCCGTCAAGTTCCACCTCAAAGGTTCATCTCAAACTTGAATCCGTTCGAGGAAAGAGGCTCCGCATTATCAATTAAGGAAGCTATGGCCCAAAAGACCATCTCTGAATTCTCTGCGCCGTCCGCTGACAACATTGCCACCGGACCGCAGCTCAACTTTGGAGATGCTACCTTTGAGCTCAAGCCTACACTCATCAATATGGTGCAAGCTAATCCATTCTGTGGAAAGCCACACGAAGATGCCAATGCCCATCTCCAGCACTTTCTAGAGGTGTGTGGGACTTTCACCATTAAGAATGTCTCGGCTGACGCCATCCGCCTTCGTCTATTCCCATTCTCACTGCTTGGGAAGGCAAAGCAATGGTTCTATGCCAACAAGAGTGAAGTCATCACCTGGGAGAAGTGTGCCAACGTTTTTCTCAAGTAGTTCTTCCCAATGGGCAAAACAAGCGCTCTCCTTGGCAAAATTTTAAGCTTCCAACAACAAGCGGATGAGACGATTCCCAAGGCATGGGAACATCTCCAGGAGTACATTCGAGCCTGTCCTCATCATGGGATTGAAGAATGGCTCCTAATCAAAGGTTTCTACCATGGGCTGACCGGGTTAGCTCGTAGTCACCTTGATGCTGCAGCAGGAGGAGCATTCCTGCAACACATTGTCAAGGATGCTAAGGACCTCATTGAGAAAATGGTTATCAACCAAGGATTGAATGAGGAACGCCTCCAACCCAAGAAAAGGGGTATGTACACCGTTCATGAGGTGGACATGCTCTCAGCAAAAATGGACCTCTTGATGAAAAAGATCGAGGAAAGTTCCAAAAAGGAACAAGAGGCCATTAGACCCAGTGCCACCGCACGAGCAATTGAAGCTGATCCATGGTGCGAGGTCTATGGTGGAGAAGATCATTCGGGCAATAACTACCCCGAGACGAAGGAGGAAGTGAGCTTCATCAATAACAACAACAACGGTTATCGACCTCAGCAACAAGGAGGATGGAACTCGCGCCCCTTCTACCAAGGAAATCAAGGTAATGGTTACAGAAATAATTTTAATAATTCTTATGGTAACCAACCTTTTGTTAAAGATCTTGTCTTAGGCCAATCTAAAATCAATGATAGCATAAACAAGAAAATAATGGCTAATGATAAGATTCTTGAAAATCTTAGTGAGAAAATGGATAGCTTTAACACTGCTATGAAAAATCAATTGAGCTTTAATAAAATGTTAGAAACCCAATTAGCTCAAATAGGAGCAGCTGTCCCATCATTCGAACAAGGTAAGATCCCAGGGAAACCTGAGGAACCAATTGAGGGTGTTAAGTTAATTTCCACGATGTTTGGTAAGCCTCCGGTTAGGCAAAACCCAGGGTTGTATTCTTGATCCGCCATTCATGGCCGAGAAGAGTGACCCCGGCCATCCTACCATCACATGCGAGATCGGGCCACACACCTTCAACAACGCCTTCTGCGACCTTGGATCTTGCGTCAACATCATGTCCTAAGGTAATGTACGAGGACTTGCTAGGGGGACCCTTGTACCCCACTTTGTCAAATTGCAGATGGCCGATCAATCAATCCGGTTTCCCAAGGGATTGGCAAGGGACATCCTTGTCAAAGTTTAAGATGAATACATCCCCGCCGACTTCATCGTTCTTGACATGGGAGCCGATGATGAAGTCCCATCATACTGAGAAGGCCGTTCCTCAACACCGTGAATGCAGAGTTTGAATTCAAATAGATTCCCTGTCCAAAGGTAAAAGCAATACTGAATCTGCCATAAATGGGTTCGGTCGACCCACCATTTGGGTCCTATCTGCGAGATTGTGTTTGAATTGAACTAGATTCCCTATCCAAAAGAAAAGGCAAGTTTGATCCTGTAATAACTGGTTCGGCCGACCCCATCAATAAAGCCCTGTCGGCAAATTTGAATTTGAAATAACTTAGATTCCATGTCCAAGGGAGAAAGCAACAAAAATCTGGCCAGGGGGTCGGCCGAACTGGTCCTAGTGACCTGGCCACCAGCCCTTCTCCCCCTATAAATACCCTTCCAATGTGTGCTCAATTTCGCACCCAATCCAGCTGAATCTTCCCGAGCACACAATCTCCCTTCTTCTCTCCATTTGAGCAAGATTTTTCTCAAGTTTAGTTTAAGTTTAGCCACTCAAACCAAAAAACCAAAAATAGTGTAGTAGTAGAAGCTTATCTCACTCTCATCTTTGCTCTCAAACTCTTGTTTGTGGAGGTAGCCATACCCCGCAAGGACTACTAACAGTGGGATAGCTAACGCTAATCTCTGTTGTTGTGGTGTGTTCTCGTGTTAGCTCATTGTTGCAGGATGAAGAAGTTCTCCTCCGCACTCAAGAAGGCCAAGAGTGTCGTAGGGAGTTCCTCCCGATGACCCCGCCATGATGAAGATGAAGGAAGAGAAGCTCCACCAAGAAGAAGCTTTGGAGTGCCTTCTGAGAGGACGTTAGACCCCGAGAGCGGCCTCATGCTAAATCAAGAAGAGTACCAAAGGTACACCTCCATCTGATACCGAGGGTATGAACATACCGGCATTATCGACCCTGTCCTTTTGGACAGCACAGGTATGACCGCGGAATTCAATACTATTTTCAATACAATCGGTTGGGGAAGTTTTTGGGAAGTACAAGAACTTGGAATAGAAAAGCTCACCATTGAATTTTTATGCTCTTTACAAGCCACTGAAAATAATGTCTACTTCCGCATGTTTAACCAAGGACTATAATTTAACATGGGGAGTTTTTAGCATGGCACTTGGTTTTGATAATGACTGTCATCTAGACCTTGTTAATGCAACAAGAAGATTTGATAAAGCTGAATTTTGGAAAGCTATTATAGGATCTAATGATTGCTCTGACCCTAAAATCGATGAAATTCATAAACCTACTTTGCGCTTGATCCAATATTGGATGGCTATAACTTTTTTCCTGGCTTCTAATGTGCAAGTTCTTTACAATGATGAATTAAGACTGCTCTATGCCATGATAAAGAAAATAAAAGTTTCACCTGCTAAGATGTTAGTCCACTTTTGGCTTGGTATTTTCCATAGAAGCGAGCCCATATTCTTCACTTCTTTTATCACGCGAATTGCTTGAAACAATGGACTTGCTAGATGGAAAACATTACTTTGAATACATTGCCTCTCCTAGAGATATTATAACCGAAGATTTCTTCATAAGCACTCACGTCCTAAAAAGAGACGAAAATGATGATATAAAAATGATTTATCTCGGCCATACAGCCAAAATCTCTCTCCCTTGTGAAAGGCGTCGGTCGTATACGCTGCGCACACTAACCATAAATTGGGACCGAGAGGCAAGAAGCCAAAATGTTGCAGGACCAAGAAGGGTGACAAGGAGTATGTCACAAGCCGCTCAATTTGAGCAAGGCGGCACATCACGAGCTGTAGGGAGATATGAAGAAGAAGGTGATGAGGCAAGTTCCATGGACATTTCAAGGTCCGGAACGGCCTCAACAGCACACTCCAAGAGTGCGCACTCCCCGTCCGTCCACCCGGGCGAGAGGGCCGTCGAAGCCAAGGATCAGAAATGGACCAACTTATCAATGACATTGGCACAATGCAAGTTGAGCAAGATGCAACTTTGAATATGGCACAACAAAATGCTCGACTACTGGAAGCTATCCAAGACGAAGAAGCACAACGCTGGGCGGGATGGTTCCAATACTACCCGCCACCACAATGAGTAAGAGGACAAGCTTGGGGGAGATCCTCTCCTCCACCAAGGTAAGTATTTTATCCTAACTATTTACATTATTTTAATTTATTGCATCTAAAATGCATATGATAAAAATACAAAAAATATTTGTCTTATTCCCATATGTCTCATGAATATTTATCTTCCTCCTCGAAATGATGAATAGTTGCTCTGTTAATGTTTCTTTAACACCTAGTTTACAACTTAGTATCTCTTTGAGTATGGATCACTTGGCTCATTTAAATCATCATGAACCTAAAAACTTTATGGATGCTAAGTGCTAGAACTAAGTCTAAGTTGTTGTAAGATATGATATAGTGAAACAAGAGCTACTATAATAGTGTTCTAAGCATGCATGATTACTGGAGATTTATTTCTTAATCAATCGAAACCTTATTGTTCCTCAATGGTGATAAATTCCTACCACGACCATATATGTTACACATGTTTAAAATCTTCCACTTAAGCTATTTGCTTTGTATTGAGTGTTGTCAAGTCTTGTTGACCCTTATTGAGAGTCTTATCATGCTCCCTAGATCAAGATCACGTACACACCATATATACATGCTGCTTCTACATTAGGAAGTACGCAACCACATGCCTTTCATTTTCACCAAATAAATGCTCCATGTGTTAAAGTCATAGAAAATCTCTCTTAGTCATTATGGTAGTAGAGACAAAAGGGCTATGCAAAATGAAAATAAAAAGAAAGAAAGATGGACACAAGAGGGTCCATAGAAAAGAAAAGAAAAATATTTGAGCAAGTCTAGGCTCATAAATAAAAGAAAAATGATAGCCATGTCTCTAAATAGAGGAGCGTTATATTCCATCATTATCCATACACTTGCACATCTTGATCTAAGGGCATGACACTTCTCTCTTTGGATCCAAGCTTTGACTCTACAACATATGCAAAGTAAGTATGCTATATTCTTTCATTCCTACCTTCAGCTCCACAAAAGCCATTTTTAGAAGTATGATGATAAATAGAAGGTAACATTTACTTTATGCCTTGGTAAGGAATCACACACCATTCGAGCGACATGAGAGAACCATATGAGGAACATTAAGTTTTCTTTTGCAAAACATTGTTAAAAGCTCCAGCATGAAACTTGCAAAGAATGAGAAAAGTAGTGCTCAAGTTAAACTATTCTGTCTCTCAACCACCTAAGGCAAAAGGGGAAGTCATTAGCCCCATAAAGGAACTAAGGTAAAATGGGTGAATTTCTATAGCCAATTTTTCCATTCAAAAGAGAAGTATTTAGTTGTACACATGGTATTATTGAAATATGAACATAATAGCAACTCCTAATCCACCGAGGCTAAGTTTAATTATTTGCTCGGGTCGAGCAAAGGTTAAGCTTGGGGGATCTTGTTGACGGTGGAATTACCCTAAATTTCCACATTTAAACACCGTCAACAGGCCTCGGATTCAGGGGAAGATAAACATATGATGAGCATATTTTATCAATAACTAGTTCCACATGTACTCTTAGCTTGTGATTGCAGGGAACACCAAATCAGTGCAAAAGTGAGCAGCTAGGGGCTAAATATATGGTTCGGCCGAACCATGATATGTTGCCCCAGGCCACCACCTTTCAACACATTGCATAAAACATCAAATGAAGGAGACGAGAGCCAAGGGTGGGCCCACCCATGGGTCGACTGAACTGTCCATGGGGCCCACCTAGATCTGGTCACGTGGCAGGATCCGTGTGACACTCCAACCAAGTCAATTCATCCATCGGATCAACTTGTGCTTTCATTCAACGGTGGAGATCAAAGGCACACGGATTGAGGCATGAAGCGAAGCAACCAAGACAGGACCAACACATGGAAAGAGTCTGACAGATAGGGGCCACTGTGGTGGGACCCACCCAACAGGGGTAAGTCGGCCGAACCACAGGATGGGGAACCAAGCCACCTACACCATCACTGACTGGTGGGGACTCCTTCTAGAAGCTCCTGGCTAGGGCCCACCAGTCAGAGTGGGGTCGGCCGAACCCCCTTGGTGCCCAGCCAGGTCGGTTGGCCTCCATCGAGTCCAAACATGCAACTCATGTGCTCAATTTGCCACAGCCATCCATCTTGAGGCGGTTACAAGGCGGTGGATCCAAAGGTGGAGAGTTGAGGAGCACACGGATTGCTGATGTGGCATCCATCCACTCTCCGCTATAAATAGAGGCTGCCCACATCCCTTTCAAGAAGACACCATACACCATACAACTCAAGAAGCAAGCTAGAGTTCTACTCTTTAGTAGTATTAGTCTAGTGTGGGAGTTAGAGTCGAGTCGAGCTGCGCTCGGAGTCTCCATAGTTGTCTGCTGAAGAGTCTGGTATAGATCTTAGTACCTTTCCTTCTGTAAGACTTTATCTTTATCAACATATATTATCTTTACTTTACTTCACTAAGTTCTTACTTAGTCTTTACTATTCTTTATAGTATTGTTGTGTCTTGTCTTATTTCATAGTTGTTTAATACTTGATAGTGATCTTGTCCCAACTCAACGTGTGTTAGTTCATCGCCTGTCATAGGGTGTTCTAGTTGTTGGTACACAACTAGAATAGTGAGACTTAGTGTAAGCGTGGTGCTTAGACGAGATCTTGCCTTTGATTACCGCTTGTCGCACGGATTGTTTGCGGGTGCTAGCAGGTGGTGACAGCCCTGTCTAGTCTTAGTATCCCTCCACGTGTTTTAGGCAAATTTTTAAAAGGTAGGCTCCCATAAGAGTGTAGGCGCTTCGGGTAGAGGTTTTGTCCTCTATTGTCTCACACTGCCCCCTGCGCATCGGTAGTAAGGTACTATCTTAGCATAAGTCATCTATTTGATGGGATAAGTCATAAAAGTAAAGTAAGTGTCATAGAAGTCGTATACTCACTCGTTGTCCTCCCACCTAGCCATACTCTACTAGTTATCTTTTAGTTATCTTAATACTTGTTGCGTGTTGGTGTCATTACCCTTTCCTCTACCTATCGATTTACCCCCCTACCACTAGCTGGTACTAAGTTGGTATAGACTTAAGGATCTCTCTTTTGTTTTATTAATTATTCCTAGCAACCCCTTTCCCTTGGGATAAAAATAAATAACGATACCTTGGAATACTCCCGGGTGAAGTGCTACAGCGGTATATTCTGTGCGCTTGCGGAATTGTCCAATAGACATAAAAATACCCTGAGGCACTTCTGGCGCCTTTATTCAGAGATAGCCTAACACCCTGTCTCTGGTGGTTGCGCTAAGAAGTGTCAACAATATCACCACCTTCCAACTCTCTTAGCTGCTATTCAAGCTAGGAACCCGGGCACTATATATAATATCGATGACTACATCGATGCCAACGAAGACCGCATCCTTAAGCGAGCCTTTTGGTCCTTTGGGTGTGAAAGGATCTACAATGGCCTAGAGGGGGGTGAATAGGCCTAATTAAAAAAAAAATATCTGCACACACTCTAGTTCAATTTGATCAGAGACTGCCGGAAGTTCCGGTAGTTTGTGTCGGAACTTCCGACTGTCTCGGAAGTTCCGGCCCAAACTGTCGGAGGTTCCGACCCCTACGTTGAAACTAGCCCTAGTGGCCAAATGAACTTTTGAGCGTGCAAAAACTTACAACCCTTTTACCCAGTGATGAAGTGAGGTAGCAGTCGAGGTTGTTCAATTCCGGAGATGCTCCACTCTACGGGTGGAGTTCAAACCCTAGAAAGTAGAAGGAGGTAGGGAGAGACAAGCAAAGAGTAATACAAAACAAGTATTGCAACGAAAACAACGAGCACAAGAGACACAAGGATTTATCCCGAGGTTCGGCCACCCCACAAAGGAGTACCTACGTCCTCGTTGTTGAGGTGACCACAAAGGTCGGAGTCTATTTCACCTCCTTACTCTCTCTTAAAGAAACCATAAAGGTAACTCGAGGTTTCCACTAGAAATCACGGGTAATACAAACTTCCTAAGGCGAATCCACAAATTTGGATGCTCTTGGGCAACGCCTAGCCGGCTAGGAGCAAAGCTCCAAGAGTAACAAACGCAAAACCAACCGGCAAGACGAGGAGAATCAAGTGCTCAAGCTCAAGAGATGATTTCCTCACTCGATCCACTCAATCTTCACTCAAATCCTTGGAGGAATCGAATTTGGGAGCAAAGGGGATAGAAGTGGGGAGCCTTCAATGCTTGGGAGCTGTTTTTGGACGGAGTTAGGTCGCTGAGAGTCAACGGTAACAGGTTAGAAGTGAGAGAAGAGCTTTTATAGACGAATCCAAATCCAACCGTTCAGATCTGCGTCGGAACTTCTGACAGGGGTTTCGGAACTTCCTGACCCTGCTATTCAAATTAGGTCTAGGTGCGGGGTAGTCGAAACTTCCGGCTCCAGCCGGAACTTCCGACCTCCCAGCACTTAGCCACGCCACCAAAAGGCTGAACGTCGAAACTTCCGGCCTGGGCCGGAACTTCCGACTGGTCAAGTTCCAGCAGCTCTCGATCGTGTTCGTGCAGTGCTTTGAGTGTCTCTCTTTTGATTTTAAATTAAAGCTTGAGCATTCTATCTTCATCAAACCACTTAGTTTTGCATCCCTCTTAATAGTACGGCATTCCTAACTCAAGAAAATAATAAAAGTAATTCTAACCACCGCTTGAGTCGAAGCGCCGAAGTTCAAGTCGAATTGAGGGGCACCGTTTAATCCCAATTAGATTTTCAATATGCTCTCACGGGATTAAACCTGCGCATAGTCTTAGTAGAGTTCATTAGTCCCTAATTTGTCTGTCATCAACTAACCAAAACCCACGATGGGGCAAATGCACTTTCAAGGGTGCATGATAAGGGCCTTCAAGTATTGCCGACCTTTGCTATGTGTCGACGGTACTTTCTTGACCGGGCAATACAGAGGGACTTTGCTAACAGCCATAGGGGTCGACGGTAATAACCAGATTGTGCCCATTGCTTTTGCACTAGTAGAACTTGAGAACAACGAGAGCTGGTTGCGGTTTCTAAAGTGGTTGAAACGAGCTTTGGTGGAAGGAAGGGAGAACGTCTGTGTGCTAAATGATAGGAATGCCGGTTTATTGAATGCGGTGGAGAAGTTGAAGAACGGTGCAGATCCAGAGGTTCAATGGCCAGATATACAAAGTCGTTGATGCATGAGGCATTTAGCAACCAACTTCTATAAGAAGTTCAAGAGCAAGCGTCTGCAGGACTTGTTCAAGAGGCTATGCAAGCAGAACCAAAAAAAGAAATTTGACTTCATTTGGCAACGCCTAGATGAGCTTACCACTAGCCACATGAAAGAAGTGTGCAGGAACCCTGTTGTGGCAACAGAGGAGGAGCCGCAAGGCCTTGGTCCACTCCGTAACGAGCCCGGAAGCAAGACACGTTGACGTTAGGGGGGCAGATCGTTGACTTGTTTCTCTCAATGGATTCAAGAGGAGGACCCTGAGAAGTGGTCTTTGTTACATGACAAGTGCACGGTATGGCTGCATGACCACGAATCTCGCAGAAGTTTATAACTGGGTGCTTAAAGGCACATGGTCCCTCCTTTGGTTGCACTTTTGGAGGGTATCCTAAGAGGTACAATGGTTTACTTACGAGAGCGATGTGCAGCGGCAGCCGTAGTTGCGCAGAATCCACTTATGACTTATTCATCAACCATTCATGCATACCTACAAGATAAAAGTGCCAAAGGGTTGATGCACACCGTCTTCTATGTTGGCAATCAGGACCTTGTGTTCAAAGGCAGGTTGCGTGATAAAGGTGGACTTGGCACTGGGATGTCCGAAATTACTATGGAGTGTCAGCTGTGGCCAGAAGAGAATAAGTGCGAGTGCACATGTAACAAGCCGAAGTACTACCATTATCCATGCTCCCATGTACTTGCTGCTTGTGGGAAAGCCAATATTCTGATGACGTTTGTGTCCCCTTAATTTAGGAAAGAGAATGTGTTCAACACATGGTCTGGCGAGCTACGAGTTTGGAGGGCCGTTGCTAATTTCTGTAAGCGGGTTGAGGATTGTGATCGTGACTGGTCTCCAGATCCTAAGAAAAGGGTGGAGACAAAGGGGCGTCGAAAGACTCGTCGTATCAGGAATGGTATGGATGCTTCTGAAACTGTGGATAGGCGTCCATATTGTCTTGCGTGCGGTGGAGATCATTTGAGGAAAAACTGTGATATGTATCCAACACATAGGCTCCTGGATGGAACGGAAGTGCGGCGTATTCCAAAGCGGTGATCTATGCAACAACGTAATTGTTGTAATAATTGACACTTTAAAATCGTGTTGTCACATTAGCGCTATGTAATATTTATGTTTCAGAAGTGTTGTAATATTTGACTTATGGACTAGTGTTGTAATTTTTTTATTTTGTACTCCTTATGTTTCGGAAGTGTTCTAATATTTATTGTGTTAACTTTTTCGAAATCTGTTGCTTTCTATTGTTCTGTATAGTGGAAGGTATGGAGCCGATCGACCTCGCTGTTGACCAAAGGCACCGCTCTCACTTGGTGGATGGGCAGCTTCCACCAGCCCTACGCCTTCGGATGCATGACGAGCTGTGGCTTCTTGACCCGCGTTGGGTTCCCAGGTAACCGCGTTGACCCATTGTTCTTTTCTAGTAGGGTGGGTGCCAGGTTCAATTTCATTAATATGTCCAACATGTTTGCATACAGGTTGTGTGCGGCTGGCTTGCTCACGTTCGCTCGTCTTGTAGAGCGACACCGCCACAGAAGTGCGTGTTTCCCTGCGGACCATGCCCTGCTCTCTGCTTGGGTGGACCGTTGGAGACCTGAGACGCACACGTTTCACCTTCCAGTTGGTGAGGTCTCCGTCACTTTGGAGGAGGTCGCCATGCTCTTCGGTCTACCGCTGGCTGGTGTTCCCGTAGGCCCTATTGTCGCTCCGCCTGACTGAGAGGAGCAGCTTCTGCGGCGGTTCCAGGGTGCGCTCCACCCTAACGCGGGGGAGGAGCAGTTTAGCTTTCATGACCGCCACGGCCTACGCACAGCGTGGCTGTCTCAGTTCCGTGCAGAGAGGCTCACAGACGACGACCCCGAGTGGTGGGTGCAGCGACACCTGGAGGCGTACTTGTTGTGGCTGTTTGGTTGGGTTCTCTTCACCAGCTCTCACCATGACACCGCTGATAAGCACTTCGTCCACTACGTGGTACAGATAGCGTATGCACCACTTGACGACATCCCGCAGTATAGTTGGGGCTCGGCGGTGCTGGCAGGTACGTACCGAGCTCTGTGTGATGCGTGCACTCGGAGGTCGTTGACTAGGGCCTACCTGCAGCTACTCCCGTGCCTCCCGGAGGGGGTTCCGTATGACGCACTACACGCCTAGGTACCTCTTCAATGGCCATTTAGTAGATTTGTATATTACACGTGCATTGCATGCGTTACATGACCACACTTTCATTGTGCAGGGACACTTGCTTCTGCAAGCGAGTACATAGAGGGGATGAGCAGCTTTGGGAGCTTAGACATAGGCGGTACTCCGCCTAGTTGTCCGGATGAGGCCGGCCCCTCGCAACTTTTTGGTGCACCGCTGCCGACCCAACCGACGCAGCCGTCTCAACCTGTAGACCCGACCCCGCTACCACGCCAGCGTCGCCCTCCATAGTAGTTCACTTTTCCTACGGGCCAGGTTCGTCACCGAGGAGCACAGGGCCCTAAGCGTGGGCATCATGCAGATTGAGGGCGAGTGCATGTATGGTCACAAGTTTGCATGGATGTTACGTACTAATGCATTACTGTTTCGTTGAACCGTATTTGTCGTTTTCATTGCATTGATTGGAGGCAACGCTCCAGTACGCTTGAATTGAGGATATTTCTTGTCTTCTCAAACATATTACACAATGGTACGGAGAAGCAGAATACAGGAAAAGGCATGTATGGACCATAACATGCCTTTGCAAATTAAAACATACAACGAATACACAGGAATGGCATGTGAGAATCTGAACCATACAAGGGTTAAGACTCTCTGCACTAGACCTAACATGCCTTAGGTAATTGTAGCATGCACGACACACATAGATAGACAATCAGAGAGCCTACTAGTAGTGTTGCCACATATTGAGCTCTAAGGCACCTTCCCCATAGTATCCGCCCATTGGCGGAGGTGGTGGCGGTGGCGATGCCGGCTGATTGCCATTGTTCTTGTGATGAGGGCAGCGGCAATATGGGTTTGTGCATATTGGCTCCTGCGATGTGGCCGCACTGTTGCCTCCTTTCTCATCTTCCTCCTTATTGTGGCTCGAGCTGTAGCTTGGGCCGAGCGAGCTGATGCGGTCCGGCAGGTACCAGATGTACTCCAAATGCAGGGTAATAGGTAGAGAGTCCACCCACTTAGTGAAGCCGCAACTGTCTTCTGCCCACGAGGTCTGCGATAAATTTATTTGTTAACATGCTTTTATGTTGCGAAATACATAACAGAAATAAATGAGAAGAAAACATTATATATGCATAGGGACACTTGAAGAATCGCCGGCCCCCGTGTATCCCGCCCTCGGTGTACATCTGCACAAGGCAGTCCTCACCATGCATGCATTTGGGCCACACTTCTTTATTCTTCTTCACGTAGTCCCTCAGAGGTCTTTGTGGACCATAATCACTCTTGCTCTCTTCTGAAAACCTGTCAATGGGTTCGTCCAACTCATCGGGACCAAGACTACCCCCATCATCCCATACTATTGGCGGGCCCTTGCTCTCCACGGTGCCCTTGAGCTTCCCAACCCAAACCCCCATTTCTTTGGTCCAGACATTTTGTATTGCTGGTGATGTTTGGCCAGTACCGTCCCATATTTATAGACGGAGCCGAGGGGTGACATTGCGTCTGAATAGAAATGAATTAATGCAGAGGTAATTGACAACAACACTTTCAAGTACTCTGAAAATGCTAGATTATCGGTCTACCAAAGTCACTGAAAAGGCTAGTCACTGTGCAGTCTCAGTCACTGAAGAGGCCATGAATTGAATTGACAACTCGCTGAATCACTAAAAAGCCAATTCGCAAGCTCTCTGAATCACTGAAAAGGCTATGCACTGAAAAGCCTATTCACAAGCCCTCTTAATCACTAAAAAGGCTATGCATTGGAAAGCCTATTCGCAAGCCCTCTGAATCACTGAAAAGGCTATGCACTGAAAAGGCCTGAAAAGCCTATTCGCAAGCCCTCTGAATCAATGAAAATGCTACTCGCTGTTAAATATGACTGATTGAACAGGCTACTCTTGATTTGCCAAGCCACTGAAAAGGCTACTAGCTGTGTACATCTGAGGTGGGTACAGGCTACTGGCACTTATTGCAAAAAAACAAACTCTGTATAGCCTATAAAGGACTAAGTCTAATAACACTAGGGTCCATGAATTTACTGCTTTACTCCATGCCTGACCTATTTAAAGAGATCCGATGAGTAAGCATACCACACATCTTCTTCTCCAAACCCTCCTCATTCAAGTACAATGTCGTCATGAACAACTAACCTAACTCAGCTACCGTCGCGGCGTGAGCAGCCAAAGTGTCGTTGTGGGTTTGTGACTAGGTTGTGTGTGTGGATGGAGTTGAACCGGCACTATGGGTGCAGGTACTTCGGGTGCCTAGATTTAGATGACGACTTTATGGTACTATCAATAACTTTTTCTTTCGTTTCTTATAAACTATTCACACTTTGATCCTTTACACCCACACATGTAGCCTTGCAAGTGGATCCAATGGGTGGATCAGGAGATGCCCGCATGGCCACAGAGGCGCCCGAAGGAGATTGAAGACAAAGCTCAATATCTTCTGAGGATGAATGAGGCTCGTGAGGTTGACCACAAAATCAGGGAGGACAAAGAGCGACGGATCAGAGCCGATCAGATCTGTCTCAAAGCTAAGAAGGAAGATCTTGCCAGGAGGAGGAAGGAGTTAAGCTTGCGTGAAGCAGTCATCAAGCGTCAAGAGGAAGAGCTTAAAGCTCAAGAGACAGTACTCAAGAACAAGAGGGAAGCGGTGGAACCATCTTCATGACGCGACAACAAGGGCAAACAACCACGCTGCACCCAGTAGAATAATGTAATAGACCTATCAAGTTAAATTCGTTAACGCATGTTTACTATAGTCGGTGGCCTCTTAGTAGAGTCGCACATATGCCATTGCAAACCGCCATTGTGTTCATTTTTTCTAAAGCATGTTAGGATTAGGCTTGCTACAACCTACTGTACCAGACATGCCACGCACCGCTCAATTCATGTATCGCTGGGTTAATCTTCTAAATTCAATATGTGTCGTTCTAATTACCTAACTTTTATTCTATTTCTAATACATCACGTAGTTTCCAACACAATTAATTTGTAGAACAAACCTTAGTAACAGTCTTCAAAGACAGGAGTAAGTTTTACGATCGAACCGTGAAGGGAAACTGAACTGAACATGAAAATGAACCTCAAAATGGAAATACATATGAAAATGAAACTCAAAATGGAAATACATATGAAATAGAGGCATGTCGGCTAACCGTAAGCCGACAGGCCTATCGGCTTCCCAAAGCCGACTGGACCTGTCGGCTGTTGGACGGCTGACAGGCCGCCTGTCGGTGCCGATACCCGCTGCCGACAGTGAACATTTCCCTAGGCAGGTGACACGTGGACGTATCGGCTGCTGGACAGCCGACAGGTTCCCTGTCGGCTCCTGGGTGGCCGATAGGCTGCTATTTTTGTAATTGTTCCAATCCAAATACTAGATTTGCAATTAATCATTTAAAAAATATTTTTTTAAAAAAAAATTCCATGTTTTTGGCATGAGTCAACGTATGAATAAGTTGAGAATAAATTTGGTAATTATGAGCCCTATATTGCTGTTGCAATATTCTATCAGACGGAAGCATAGTATTTTCTCTATCTTATCTGCATCCAGTTGGCTCTTGCTCGCAAAACTTCAACTTGGAACAAATTTTATGAACAGCGTGGCTATAGTCAGCCACAGACTTAAAATCTTAAAGAATTAAGTGATTCCATTCATGGTTGGCCTCAGGCCAAATGAGTTCCTTTTTGCTGTTCATATCGCTCTTTAAGAGCGTCACATAATTCATGAGGACTTTTTATCATAGGGTATTCAGGATTAAAATCCTTATAAATATAAAACCGTAGCAAAGCTAATGCAATATAGTTTTGTTTATCTTGTAAGACAATCCCAGATTGGGGCTCCTGAATTGTAACCAAAAGACTACGCGATGCAAGTGCGACCTTGATATCCGAAGCCCAAGTAGGGTAATTACTACCATCTAACGCGAGTTCATCGAACTTCTTAGTAGCCATGATCCTACATGGACAACCATGGATTAATTAATTTACCGTATGGTAAACTAAAATCAACATGGTAATGTTATAAGACTCGGTGCAATATTTTGAGTTGTATATGTTATCATAGTTTTTGGATTGTTGTAGGTAATCATAAGGTTATGTAGACCATACAACCAAATCATCATAAATTCTAATAAACACAAGTCTCTATGTCAAAGACAAAGAATAGATCTTTATAGTAGGCAAATATTGCTGCCTAAGCACGGTCTCAGGGCAAGATATAATTCGCAAGTGAATTAAATGCAGCCTTTGCTTAGGACTCTACTATCTTATGTAATATTAAAATAATATGACGAATATAGTAATTCAAAACTTTTTATTTTGAATAAAAACATAGTGTAGGTAATCATCAAATTTCACAGAAATAAGATGTAGACCTCTCGGTAATAGGTGATTTAATCACTACTATGGCACGGTCTCTCGACAGGATAATTCACAAAGAATTAAACGCAGCTAATGCCATAGACTCCATTACCTTGTGTTATTTAACCAAAATAAACAAGATATATATATATTGCAATTTAAATCCTATAGTAATTTAAAATTTTTCTAATGCTATAGATTGCATAGTTAAATTGCAACTAAATCTACTAGGAAATTTAACTTGTATGTGGTGCAAAAGTTATGGTTTGAGACACCAACATACCCAATTCAATCATAAAATTATAAGTGTAATTAATATGTTAGTGGAAAATAGGGGGTTTGGGTGCACCAACATATCCCAAAATACTTAATAAAGTCACAAATGTAATATATATATATATATATATATATATATATATATATATATATATATATATATATATATATATGCGGTGCAAAGGTTGTTCGGATGCACCACATATTTCAACAATATGATAGAAATGCAAGACATTGAATAATAATATAAGCAAACCACAAATTATATTTACAATGTCAATATCCAGCAGGTACAGATCAACAACATACAGTACAAATAAACTGATGTTCTCTCAAGAAAAGAAAATAGCTAAGTCATATACTAATTAAATTAATAGTACTATATCGCTGAAAACGAGAATAACAAAGAAATAAAAATTTTCTAGGCCTTAGAATGCATCGGCCAGCAGCACAGCAAGGCATATGGCCCACACGGCCAGGGGTTCGTGACCCAGGCGTGCGGCTGCAAGTACCAACCGCCGCCGCCGCAGTCGTGGCTGCGGCCTGTGCTCGTCGTTGCCGCTGCTCCTGCTCTCCGATGCGTAATGTTGTCGAGGCCACCTCTTCCCCCTTCCTTCCTCTCATGGCGGATTGGGGCCGCAGCTCTTGATCCGGTCATGGAGGCCGGCCGATAGGGGAGATCCTGCCCGTCCCCAGCGAGCTCCGGCCATGGTGGCCGTCGCTTCGAGCCAGGAGCGGCGGATCTGCCCCCACCGACCCCTCCCCGAGCAATCAGAGACGGGGAACTGCCTCCCCTCAACCGAGGAAGAGGCAAATCCTGCTCCGAGGGCACGACCGGACGGGAGGACGGGCTGGAGCAGGGCTCGGGGGTGGTTGGCCACCATAGCGGCGTAGGAAGGGGCGCGCGCTGGTGGAGGAGCCGGCGCGAGGACGGCTTCGACGTCGTACGTGAAACTCGGTGGATAAGTCTCCTCGACGGCGCGCCGGTTGAAGGACGGAGGTACGCCATTGCGCACGGTCGTGGAGCCGCCTACCCCCTTCCAGGGCCTCGTCGACACGTCAAACGGCTGTGCGAGTGGTGGCGGGAGCAGCGTCAACGGCATCGGCGATGACATCGGCAGCGCTCCCACGCGCCTGACAAACATGGTCGGGCCATGCGTCGGGCAAATAAGATGCATTGGTCAATTGGTCTTGTAGATGTCTTGTAGATATTTTTATTTGTTTATTAATTATTGTCTTGAATCTTTGAAAAACCCCAGTGGTAAAAATCCTAAGTATATTGATATACTAGACAAAACTCCTTAAAAACCCAGTGGAAAAAAATAAGGAGAAACACCATGATATATATTTATATCTTCAGATGTTTATAGACTCTTTAGGTGACCCTAAAGACATAGTCTAAGAATAATTTAATCTATGATTAATATGTCATATATTATCCTTGAAAAACCTCAGTGAGGAAAAATAGATAATATGACAACTACCTTTGTATTGACATTGCCTCGTCAAAAACTTTATATGAGAAACCTTAAAAGGGAAAAACTCACATAAAGAAAAGAGTACAATGCATCTTATTGTCCAATATCATCCACCAAAAACCCCTGTGGGAAAAATGGATGATATGACATAACCTTGTGTTGATATTGCCTCATTAAAAACTTTATATGAGAAACCCAAAGGGAAAAACTCAAACAAAGAAAAGAGTGCAATATGATATTTACAACAAGTTATTAATCAGAGGGACTCCCCCTGATTTTAGCAAACCTTAAAGTAAATCTATACCGACGCACTCAACACATAAGAAATGTGGAGTATGGTAGACCCTGTGAATATGTCTACGAGATTATCAAAAAATTTAGTTTGCAAATGTTCTAATGCCCATATTACTCATGGAGTAGAACCATCTTAGTGCAAAATATTGCATTAAATATAACTTGTCTCCATCTACACAACACAAGTTGCATTACCTTTATAGATAATGACCTTTGATTCAATAGAATCAACACCACATAACTCCAGTATGTGATATATCATTCTGTCAAGCTACACCTTCATGTGTAGCCTTGTACAATACAATGCCAGAATGATTAATGGGACTGACCCTTAAATATCTATTTAAAGATTGTCACAAAATGGTCTTTCCATATTCATAAGCTTATTTCAATGATCTGAAATTTGGGGATCTTATAACAAATCAGAATTATTATATCCAACCGGATCATGGGTTCTTCCAAACGAACATATCAAGATCACTTGTGCTATTGAGATATCAAAGGATATTCTTAACTTCAATCCACCAACAGTTGGTAGAAGTAGTGCTGCTATCAGATAGCCAATTATTGCAAAAATAATTTCCACCCGGGAACTTTTGCAAGATATATTAGCGCGTAAATAGCACGGAGATAATGGACCACATGTCCTAATATCTCATTTCAATCACTATGGCATAGACCAATCTTCCTCTATTATGAGGTAGAACAACCATAAGATACCTTCATATTGAATCATTCAATATGATGTGGATATAGATAGCTTATGTACTAAATCTTCAGCGAAGATACTTGGATTATAAACACAAAATGAAATTTTGGTTTAGTCCATACAATCTCAAACTCCGTCTTTAGATTACAACATGCTATTAATATGTGTTCATCACAAATGATGTCAAGACTAGTGACTATCATATGATACTATGAAATCCAATCAAGGACTTCAACATGAACACCACGTGTAATCAATCTTGTATCCCTAGAGTTTAGGAAATACGCAAAGTCGATTATACCAAAATCAACCAACTTGTTACAATACGTGTTGCGATGTGCCATAGGATTCGGTATACTAATTCCTATCAGGAACTTTCACGTATATATTTGAATTCAATGACCATATAAGTATGTGGTCACTACGTCCATCAACTGCATAGATAGATGATTTTGTATTGCCAATGCTTTTAAGTATCGGAATGTTATTCTGCACATTACGAGAGAGTATGTTTCGTTGAAATCAACGCTAGGTCATTGCATAAAATCTTGTGCCATAAGCCTTGCTTTATATCTCACCACTTTATTGTTTTCATTCCTTTTATGAACGAAAACCTATCCTTTTATTAAGCGAGGCAATCTCTGTCTCAATTGCAACCTTCTACTTATCCCAATCCGAGTGCTTTTTGCACTCAACCATAGACTTAGGATCTGAATCAATCTGAAGGGTGTTTGCAATTCGTTCAGAGAAATAACAGTTGACTATTATGGACTTATGATTATAAGACTCTCCAGTCTCAGCGAAATTTATAGAAATTTCGTCTACCCTTAAAGATTCATCATGATTTCCCAAAATGATGGATCCAGGGTCTTCCGATGTTCGAACTTCAGTGTTTATGCACATAATTGAGCTGGATTGTGGATCACATCTATCCACAGGACATTGTATGTCCTCTAGGTGTCTATCAACTAAATGTTGAGTTTATTCTGGTCTTCTTTTGTTTGCTAGCAATCACATCTTGCTTCTTGGAAGTGCTACTCTCCTTCTTCTTTGAAGTTGGGGATGAGTGGTTTTATTAGGTACCTCCACTCTTTCAGGCATGTTCCTTGCAGGATGGAGAGACTTTGTAACACCTTTATAATTTGAGAAAGCGTCTGGCAAATTGTTTGCAATATTTTGCAAATCAATATTTCTTTGAACTTGAAGTTCAGATTCTGTAGTACGTGGATCAGAAAAGAAATGCCTCCAATCAATTTCATGGCATTAATTCCTAATGGTACAATTCTCCCCTAATGCCGGAAAATGATTCGTATTAAAGATACAATCGGCGAATCGAGCAGTAAATAGATCTCCGGTAAGGAGTTCTAAATATTTAATGATTGATGGAGGTGAAAAATTCCACATAGATCCCCATTTTCTTATGGGGTCCCATCGATGTTCGCTGAGGTGGTGAGATGGGTACGTCTACAATGCACCCAAACTTACGCAAATGGGAAATACTCGGGGGATTCCCACGTACTAACAGCAATGGGGAGGTTTCATGATATGCAGTTGGTTGTAGTTGGATTAGAACTGCAACGTATAGGACTGCATGATCCACTATGACATAGGCAATTTGCAATTCATAAACATAGGTATGCAATGAGCTTGATTCTTTTAATCAGTGATTCAGCCAAACCATTTTGGGTATGGACATATGGAATGCCCATTTGGATTGATCGAATCCAATATTCAGAATAATGTGCCATCAACTTAATAATTAAGTTATGGCGAAATCATGGTTGCGTGTCGATGACAAAGACACATGAGATCATCTAGTGGATGCGTCTATCAATACCATGAAATACCTGAACGACCCTGATAATGGTTGGATTGGACCACAAATATCTTGTTGAATTCTTTCAAGGAACTTTAGTGGTTCTGCTCTAATTTTAAGATGTGATGGTCTGAAATTAATTTCCTTGTTGCACAAGCGATGCAACATCATTTCATGACCTATGCAATTGCCGATAATTTTCCATATATCCCTATTCCAGGGTGCCTGTTGGCGTTTTTTAGCGTAATCACCAGAGACAGGGTGTCAGGCTATCTCTGATAACGGCGCCAGAAATGCCTGGGGGTATTTCTTATGTCTATTGGATAATTCCGCAAGCGCATAAAATATATCGCTGTAGCACTTCACCCGGGAGTATTCCAAGGTATCCTTATTTATTTTATCCTAAGGGAAAGCAGTGCAAGGAATAATTAATAAAAGAGAGGGATCCTTAAGTCTATAGCAACTTAGTACCAACTAGTGATAGGGGGGTAAATTGATAAATAGAGGAAAGGGTAATGACACAAAAACACGACAAGGTTTTGGATAACTAAGATAACTAGTAGAGTATAGCTAGGTGGAAGGACAACGAGTGAGTATAAGACTCCTATGACTCTTACTTTACTCCTCTGAATTGTCTTATCAAATGGATGAAATACACTAAGACGGCTACCTTACTTCCGGTGTGTAGGGGATAGTGCGAGACAATAGAGGATATAACCTTTACCCGAAGCGCCTATGCTCTTATGGGAGCCTACCTTTTAAGAACTTGCCTAAAACAAATGGTGGGATACTAAGAATAGACAGGGCTATCACCACTTGCTAGCACCCACTAACAATCCGTGCGACAAGCCGGATTCAAAGGTAAGATCTAGCCTAAGCACCACGCTTACACTAAGTCTCACTACTCCAGCTGCGTACCAACAGATAAAGCACCCTATGACAGGCGATGAACCACACACGGAGCTGTTTACAGGATCACTATCTAGTGTAAGTCAACTATAAGGTAAGACAAGACACAACAATATTATAATGAATAGTAAAGCACTAAGTAGAGACTCAGTAAAGTAAAGCAAAGATAATATATTGATAAAAGTAAAGTCTTACAGAAGGAAAGGTACAAGAGCTATACCAGACTCTCTAGCAGACGACTCCGGAGACCCCGAGCGTAGCTCGACTTGACTCTAACACCCACACTAGACCAATACTACTACTACTAAGGAGTGGAACTTGCTTGCTTCTCCTGTCTCTTGTGTATCTTGTGTGTCTTGAAGAGGGTGATGGCAGCCTCTATTTATATGGGAGAGTGAAGGAGTGCCATGTCAGCGATCCGCGTGCTCCTTGCCTCTCCACCCTTGGATGAACCGACCTTGAACCGCCTCAAGATGGACGGCATTGGTGAATCCAACACGTGGGAATCATGCAGGAAGGCGGTGGAGGCCAACCGACCTGGCTGGGCACCAGGGGGGTCAGCCGACCCCCTAAGACAGGTAGGCCCAGCCAGGTGTTGTCCCCACCAGTCATAGAGCATGGCTGTGTACTTGATTTGTTGGTACTTGTCGGTTCACGCCTTGATCCATGTGCCTTGATCTTCCACCGTTGATTGGAAACACAACTTTGATCCAAAGGTGGAATTGAGTTGGATAGAAGGTCACACAGATTGTGCCATGTCAGCAGAGCCAGATGGGCCCCATGGTGGGGTTGACCGACCCACACATGGGCCCACCTTGAGTTTTCCTCTCTTCTACGTGATGTTGTGCACCATATCTTGATGTTTCATGAATTGTTTGATCTTTCCTGCATTCACAAGGTAAGAGTAAAGTAAACTCGTTATTGATAAAATATGTTCATGATATGCTTATTCTTCCTTGAATCCGAGGCATGTTGATAGTGTTAGAGTGTGGAATTTCGGTGCTTATCCACCGTCAACAAGATCCCCCAAGCTTAACCTTTGCTCGTCCCGAGCAAATAATTAAACTTAGCCTCGGTGGATTAGGAGTTGCTACAATACTATATTTCAAGAATACCATGTGCACAACAAAATACTTCTCTTTTGAATGGAAAAATTGGCTATAAAAACTCATCCATTTTACCTTATTCCTTTATGGGGCTAATGACTTTTCCTTTGCCTTAGGTGGTTGAGAGACAGAACAGTTTGACTAGAGCACTAACTTTCTCGTTCTTTGCAAGTTTCATACTGGAGGTTTTAGCAATATTTTTCAAAAGAAAACTTAATGTTTCTCATATGATTCTCTCATGTCGCTCAAATGGTGTATGATTCCTTACCAGGGCACAACGTAAATGTTGCCTTCTCTTTGTCATCCTACTTCTAATCAAGGCTTATGTGGAGATCAAGGTAGGATTGAAAGGATACAGCATACTTACTTTGCATATGTTGTAGTGTCAAAGCTTGGATCCAAAGAGAGAAGTGTCATGTCCTTAGATCAAGATATGCAAGTGTGTGGAAAGAGTGGACTATAATGATCATCTATTTAAAATTATATCTCTCTAATAAATTTTTAGAGACATGACTATCATTTTTCTTCTTTTATTCATGAGGCTAGACTTGCACATTCTTTTTTTTCTTTTCTTTTCTATGGACTTCCCATGCCCATTTTTCTTTTTCATTTTGCATAGCTTTTTGTCTCTTCTACCAAATTAACTCAAAGAGATATTTTAATGACTTTAACACATGGAGCATTTATTTGGTGGAATTAAAAGGCATGTGGTTGCGTACTTCCAATGTAGAAGCAGCATGTATATGTGGTGTGTACGTGATCTTGATCTTAGGAGCATGATAAGACTCTCAATAAGACTTGACAAAACTCAATACAAAGTAAATAGCTTATGTGGAAGGTTTAAGACATATGTAGCATTTATGGCTGCGGTAGGAATTTATTACCATTTGATTAATAATAAGGTTTTGATTGTTTTAACAAATCAATCTCCAGTAATCATGCATGCTTAGAACAATATTATAGTAGCTCCTATTTTGCCATATCATGTCTCACAACAACTTAGACTTAGTTATAACTCTTAGCATCCATAAAGTTTTCAGGTTCATGATGATTTTAAATGAGCCAAGAAATCCATGCTCAAAGAAATACTAAGTTGTAAACTAGACATTAAAGAAACATTAACAGAGCAACTATTCATCATTTCCATGAGGAAAATAAATATTCATGAGACATATGGATTAGGATTTTTTAAAAGTAAAGATTATATACTGAAAATAAATGCAATAAGAGGAGATAGAGGGCTTACCTTGGTGGGGTTAGGATCTCCCCCAAGATTGCCTTTTGCTCATTGTGGTGGCGGATAGTACTGAAACCATCCCGCCCAACGCTGTGCTTCTTCATCTTGTATGGATTGCAATAATTGGGCATTATGTTGCGCCATGTTTAGAGTTGCATCTTGCTCAACTTGCATATTGCCCATGTCGTCGATAAGCTGATCCATGTCCGTCCTTTGATTCCGATGACCCCTCGCCCGTGCGGACGGACAGGGAATGCACACTCTTGGAGTATGCTGTTGAGGCCGTTCCATGGACCCTGAAATGTCCATGGAACTTGCCTCATCGCCTTCTTCGTCGTCTCCTCCTGCTGCTCGTGAGGTGCCGCCTTACTCAAATTGAGCGGCTTGTGACATACTCCTTGTCACCCTTCTTGTCCCTGCAACATTTTGGCTTCTTGCCTCTCGGTCCCAATTTATGGTTAGTGTGCGCAGCACATACAACCGACGTCTCTCACATGGGAGAGAGATTTCGGCTGTATGGCCTGGATAAATCATTTTTAAATCACCATTTTCATCTCTTTTTAGGACTTGAGCACTTGTGAAGAAATCTTCAGTTATGATGTCTCTAGGAGAAGCAATATATTCAAAGTAGTGTTTTCCATTTAGCAAGTCCATTGTTTCAGCAATGCGAGTGATAAAAGAGGTAAAGAATATAGGCTCGCTTATATGGAAAATACCAAGCCAAAAACGAACTAGAATCTTAGCAGGTGAAACTTTTATTTTCTTGATTATGGCATAAAGCAGTCTTAACTCATCATTGAGCAGGATTTGCACATTGGAGCCAGGCAAAAGGGTTATGGCCATCCAGTAGCGGAGCAAGCGCAAATTAGGATTATAGATTTCATCAGTTTTAGGATCAGAGCAGTCATTAGTTCCAGTTATGGCTTTCCAGAAATCAGCTTTATCAAATTTTCTTGTGGCACTAACTAGATCTAAATGACAATTATTATTAAAGCCAAGTGCCATGTTAAAAACTCCCCAAGTTAAATTATACTCTTGATTGAACATGCGAAAGTAGACATTATCATCAGTGGTTTGCAAAGAGCATAGAAATTCCATGGTGAGTTTTTCAATTCCAAGTTCTTGCACTTCCCAAAAGCTTCCCCACCCGATTGTATAGAAAATAGTATTAAATTCCGCGGTCATACCTGTGCTGTCCAGAAGGACAGGGTCGATGATGCCGGTATGTTCATAACTGCAGTGTCGGATGAAGAGATACCTTTGGTACTCTTCTTGGTCCAGCATAAGGCCGCTATCGGGACCGAGCGTCCTCTCAGGAGGCACTCCAAAGCTTTGTCTCGATGAAGCTTCTCTTCCTTCATCTTTGTCATGGCGGGGTTGTCGGGAGGAACTCCCTACGACACCCTTGGCCTTCTTGAATGCGGAGGAGAACTTTTTCATCTTCCTGTAGCAATGAGACAACACAAGAACGCACTACGACAACAAGAATTAGCGTTAACGTTAGCATTAGCTACCCCAATGTTAGTAGTCCTTGTGGGGTATGGATACCTCCACAAAACCGTTCTTGTGGGTAGGTGTACTCCACAAACAAGTTGTTGAGAGCAAAGATAAGAGCAAGACAAGCTTCTACTACTACAGAATATTTTGGGGTTTTTGTTTTAAGTGGCTACTACTAAACTTGAGAAAGAACTTGCTCAACTAGAGAGGAGAAGAGAGATTGTGTGCTCGAGATGATTCAGCTAGTTTGGGTGTGAATTTGAGCACACAATGCAAGGGTATTTATAGGGGGAGAAGGGCTGGTTACCAGGCCACTAGGGCCAGGTCGGCCGACCCCACTATGGCAGGTACAGGGCTAGTTTCACCTTTGGATAGAGAATCTATTTGAATTCAAACACAACTTTGCAGAATGGACTTTAATCATGGGTCGGCCGACCCATGTTTGGTCCACTTTTCAGCTTTAATCAATGTGTTTCACTTTGTCCAGTAAAGTAAAGACTAGTGGTGGACCAAAGTGGTGAAATTTTCAGAGATTCCCTTGCCTATTGCTTTGTGAAAGAGAAAGGTGTATGACAAAAGTGGAGACATGATTTGAAATGATTCCCATGGACCGTGGGAATACTAATGCATGCTTAGGTGACTACTTTTCAGAATTTAGATGGTAGTGGGTGTTGGATTCTCTTTGGAGCATGTGAAAGTGATCATGACCAAAGGTGGTCAACCAAATTTAAAGAAGATGGTGCTCAAAATTCAGGAAATGATTTAGCACACCAGGCCAACACCACCGGAGGTGGGTGGGCCCCATGGTGGGGTCGGCTGACCCTACCTTGGGTGGTCCCACCACCTCAGGTGTGAGCAGTAAAGTTCTTTTCAAGTTTTTATTTATCTAGATATTTTATTCTGTCCAAATAAATTATTGCAAAATTTAAATATGAAAATGCAATGCAAAAAAATGCAAGAATTGAAATGCGAAAATTAGATATGAGATAAATACTGATTTACCTTACCAGCAAAGGCTCCATGTTTTAGGTCCGTAGAGCAGGACCTCTCCGTTCGGGTTCATTCTTCGGGTGATTCGGTCGGTCCCGGAGATGGGGACCGTGATGCTTGCACCTCTTTCTTCCGCCATTTCTTCTTGGTTGATGCTTGTGACTCAGTGGAGTCAGCCTTATTTACCGCCTCGGCTTTACTTACCAGTTCGGCCTTTTTGGCTTTTGGCAGTTGATTCTTTCGGCGGGGTGCATATTGAGGCTTGTTCTTACATAGGTTCTTCCTTACCTATTGCATAGCTTTATAACCATTGGAAGGACATTTAATTCTCTTACCTGGGAGTTGGAAGTAGACTTGTCCGGATCCCACGTAGATGATGGCGTTAACGGTGTTGAGGAACGGCCCTCCCAGGATGACGGCAACTACGTCATCGGCTCCCATGTCGAGAATAATGAAGTCGGCAGGAATATACTTGTCTCGAATTTTGACAAGGATGTCCCTTGCCAGTCCCTCGGGGAACCGGATGGATTGATCGGCCATCTGCAATTTGACAAAAGTGGGGTACAAGGGTCCCCCTATCAAATTCTCATACATTACCTTGGACATGATGTTGACTCCAGATTCAAGGTCGCAGAAGGCGTTGTTGAAGGTGTGCAGCCCGATCTCTCAAGTGATGGTTAGATGACCAGGGTCACTTTTCTTGGCCATGAATGGCGGATCAAGAAGGCAACTAGTGACCTAACCGGAGGCTTACCAAACCTCGTAGAAATTAATCTAACACCCTCAGCCGGTTCCTCAGGTTTCCCTGGGATCTTACCTTGTTCGAAGGATGGGACAGCTGTTGCTATTTGAGCTAATTATGTTTCTAGCATTTTATTGAAGCTCAATTGATTTTTCATAGTAGTGGCAAAGCTATCCATTTTCTTATTAAGATTTTCAAGAATCTTATCATTAGCCATCATTTTCTTATTTATACTATCATTGATTTTAGATTGGCCTAAGACAAGATCTTTAAGAGAAGGTTGGTTACTATAATAATTATTGAAATTATTGTTGTAATCATTACCTTGATTACCTTGGTAGAAGGGACGCGAGTTCCATCCTCGTTGTTGCTGGGATCGATACCCATTGTTCTTGTTGTTGATGAAGCTCACTTCCTCCTTCGTCTCGGGATAGTTGTTGCCTGAGTGATCTTCTCCACCTCAAACCTCGCACCATGAATCAGCTTCAATGCCTTGTGTGGTGGCAGTGGTTCGAATGGCCTCTTGTTCCTTTTTGGATCCTTCCTCAATCTTCTTCATCAAGAGATCCATTTTTTCTGAGAGCATGTCCACCTCATGAACGGTGTGCATACCCCTCTTCTTGGGCTGAAGGCGTTCCTCATTCCATCCTTGGTTGATAACCATCTTCTCAATGAGGTCCTTAGCATCCTTGACATTGTGTTGCAGGAATGCTCCTCCGGCGGCAGTATCAAGGTGACTATGGGCTAATCCAGCCAGCCCATGGCAGAAACCTTGGATTAGGAGCCATTCTTCAATTCCATGATGAGGACAGGCACGAATGTACTCCTGTAGACGTTCCATGCTTTGGGAATCGTCTCATCCGCTTGCTGTTGGAAGCTTGAAATCTTTCCTCGAAGAGCGCTGGTTTTGCCCATCGGGAAGAATTTCTTGAGAAATGCATTTGCACATTTGTCCCAAGTGGTAGTTTCATTCTTATTGGCATAGAACCATTGCTTCGCCATCCCAAGCAGTGAGAATGGGAATAGGCGAAGATGGATGGCGTCTGCCGAGACATTCTTGATAGTGAAGGTACCAGACACCTCCAAGAAGGCTGGAAATGGGTGTTAGCATCCTCATGTGGCTTCCCACAGAACAGGTTGGCTTGCACCATGTTGATAAGTGTTGGCTTGAGGTTAAAGGTAGCATCCCCAAGTTAAGCTGCAGACCGGTGGCAATGTTATCAGCCGACGGTGCAGAGAACTCAGAGATTGTCTTTTGGGCCATAGCTTTCTTGATTGATAGTGCGGAGCCTCTTTCCTCGAATGAATTAAGGTTTGAGATGAACCTTTAAGGGGGAACTTGACGGCATTTAGTTCTCCTCGACAATTGCTTACAATCTTCAATAAAGTTTGACGGCAATTGGAAACTGCTCATGCACTGTCTAGCTTCACGATAACGAGAAACACAGACAGGGGTAAGCCCCTAACACTAATTGATAACTAAATTGATATTAGACTCTGGATTCAATTTTATTAATATTCCTAGACTGATGCATTCCCCGACAACGGTGGCAGAAATGCTTGTTAGCGTTTCTTAGCGCAATCACCAGAGACAGGGTGTTAGGCTATCTCTGATAACGGCGGCAGAAATGCCTAGGGGTATTTCTTAGGTCTATTGGATAATTCAGCAAGCGCACAGAATATACCGTTGTAGCACTTCACCCGGGAGTATTCCAAGGTATCGTTATTTATTTTATCCCAAGGGAAAGCAGTGCTAGGAATAATTAATAAAAGAGAGGGATCCTTAAGTCTATAGCAACTTAGTACCAACTAGTGATAGGGGGTAAATTGATAAATAGAGAAAAGGGTAATGACACAAAAACACGACAAAGTTTTGGATAACTAAGATAACTAGTAGAGTATAGCTAGGTGGGAGGACAACGAGTGAGTATAAGACTCCTATGACTCTTACTTTACTCCTCTAAATTGTCTTATCAAATGGACGAAATACACTAAGACTGGCTACCTTACTTCCGGTGTGTAAGGGATAGTGCGAGACAATAGAGGATATAACCTTTACCCGAAGCGCCTATGCTCTTATGGGAGCCTACCTTTTAAGAACTTGCCTAAAACACATGGAGGGATACTAAGACTAGACAAGGCTATCACCACCTGCTAGCGCCAACTAACAATCCGTGCGACAAGCGGGATTCAAATGTAAGATCTAGCCTAAGCACCACGCATACACTAAGTCTCACTACTCTAGCTACGTACCAACAGCTAAAAGCACACTATGACAGGCGATGAACCACACACGGAGCTGTTTACAAGGATCACTATCTAGTGTAAGTCAACTATAAGGTAAGACAAGACACAACAATACTATAATGAATAGTAAAGCACTAAGTAGAGACTTAGTAAAATAAAGCAAAGATAATATATTGAGAAAAGTAAAGTCTTACAGAAGGAAAGGCTATAAGAGCTATACCAGACTCTCCAGCAGACGACTCCGGAGACCCCGAGTGTAGTTCGACATGACTCTAACTCCCACACTAGACTAATACTACTACTACTAAGGAGTGGAACTTGCATGCTTCTCTTGTCTCTTGTGTATCTTGTGTGTCTTCGAAGAGTGCGACGTCAGCGATCCGCGTGCTCCTTGCCTCTCCACCCTTGGATGAACCGACCTTGAACCGCCTCAAGATGGACAGCATTGGTGAATCCAGCACGTGGGAATCATGCAGGAAGGCGGTGGAGGCCAACCGACCTGGCTGGGCACCAGGGGGTCGGCCGACCCCCTATGACAGGTAAGCCCAGCCAGGTGTTGTCCCCACTAGTCATAGAGCATGGCTATGTACTTGATTTGTTGGTACTTGTCGGTTCACGCCTTGATCCATGTGTCTTGATCTTCCACCGTTGATTGGAAACACAACTTTGATCCAAAATTGGAATTGAGTTGGATGGAAGGTCACACGGATTGTGCCATGTCAGCAGAGCCATGTGGGCCCCATGGTGGGGTCGGTCGACCCACACATGGGCCCACCTTGAGTTCTCCTCTCTTCTACGTGATGTTGTGCACCATATCTTGAAGTTTCATGACTTGTTTGATCTTTCCTACATTCACAAGCTAAGAGTACAACTGGAACTTAGTTATTGATAAAATATGTTCATGATATGCTTATTCTTCCTTGAATCCGAGGCATGTTGACAGTGTTAGAGTGTGGAATTTAGGGGGCTTATCCACCGTCAACAGTGCCCAAGTCAATAATACCAGTTTGGGAATATATCAACGTCTTGGAATATTATATTATAAGCAACATGTTCTATGGGCTTTATGTATGTATAGTACAATCTAGTTTGGAGTGAAGAAAAGTTTTCATAGATTTATTTACTGAA
This sequence comes from Eremochloa ophiuroides, assembly GCA_038502445.1. Taxonomy (NCBI): domain Eukaryota; kingdom Viridiplantae; phylum Streptophyta; class Magnoliopsida; order Poales; family Poaceae; genus Eremochloa; species Eremochloa ophiuroides. The sequence goes on from JAHLJS010000003.1 coordinate 36,909,453, forward strand.
TCCAGTAAGTTTGGTTAAGAGAAGAAATTCCTCTTTATTATCTTGATGTGTTTCCACATGCAAACCATTCTTACGGATATCTCTATAACTTAAAGGGTACGAGTCGAGTCGGGATACAATAATGTATCTTCGAATATAATTTGAGTACCCTTAGGTAGAGTAATATTGGCTCTACCACAACCAAATATTAATGCGTCTCTACCCAGAACAGTGATAATATTTCCTTCTCTTGTCTTAAGAGCGTGAAAATATTTCATCTCTCTAAGAATATAATTTATGGTATAATAGTCCACAAAGCATAATTCTTCCTTCTTTGGATCGATATTAAGAGAAAATTATATACACACAATATATTTAATATGAGCTTGTACAATATAACAATAATATAGAAAAAATTGTACAACTCGCAAACTTACTAACTGATAGTATTCAATCAATTCACTTATATTATTACAACTACTATTGATTATGATATCAAGTGTGAACTGAGATTATTCCAAATCTCCAAACACGTCTCCTGAACCAAAGTTTAGGAGCATGTTGTCCGTCGATGGAAGGTTCTCTTCAATAGGAGTAGAATTATTCTTCTTAGTGGAACAATTTCCCTTGAGGGCATTGAAGTGCGCCTCATATTTTTTCACTCCAATAGGCTTAGTCTCCTTCAAAGACTTGTGGTATAAAGCAACTAAATGCTTAGGTGTACGGTACTTCTTGGCAAAATGCGAAAATCTCCACATCTATGACACTTCTTGTCATTTGTGGGATTCGCATTGTTCTTATTCCTCTTCATTGAATTATGCCTTTGTTTTTTATTGTGTTTGCAGTCTACCAAACTTGTTCTTTGGACAAGATCCATTGAACTTATTCTTAGCATTTTTCTCTACGTTATTAACTTCAGGTGGAGGCGCCGTAGCAACAGGGCGCTTTTGATGATTCTTTAAAAGAATTTCATCATGTTTTTTGGCTTGAGTCAATGTATGAATAAGCTGAGAATAAATTTGGTAATTATGAGCTCTATATTGCTATTGTAATATTCTATCAGACGGAAGCATAGTAGAAAGTGTTTTCTCTATCTTATCTGCATCTGTTGGCTCTTTCTCGCAACTTCAATTTGGAACAAATTTTATGAACAGCGTGGTTGTAGTCAGCCACAGATTTTAAATCTTGGAGACACAAGTGATTCCATTCATGGTTGACCTTAGGCCAAATGGATTTCTTTTGCTGTTCATATCGCTTTTTAAGAGCGTCCCATAATTCACGAGGACTTTCTATCATAAGGTATTCAGATTTAAGATCCTGTAGCGAAGCTAAACCAATATAGTTTTTCTTATCTTGCAGGAAAACCCGGATTGGGGTTCTTGAATTATAGCCAAAAGATTATGAGAAGCAAACGCTATCTTGATATCATAAGCCCACGTAGGGTAATCGCATCATCTAACGTGAGTTCATCGAACACCTTAGTAGCCAAGATCCTACGTGGGCAACCATGGATTACTTAATGGTAAATTAAAATCAATATGGTAATGTTGTAAAGCTTGTTACAATATTTTAATTTGTATATCTTATCATAGTTTTGAATTGTTGTTGGTAATCACAAAATTATGTAGATCATACAACCAAATCATCAGAAATTTTGATAAACACACGGTAGATAGTCTCTATGTCAAAGACAAAGAGTAGATCTTTATAATAAGCAAATATATTGCTGCCTAAGCATGGTCTCAGGACAAGATACTTCACAAGTGAATTAAATGCAACCATTGCTTAGGACTCTACTATCATGTGTAATATTAAAATAATATGATGAATATAGCAATCCAAAACTTTTATTTTGGGTAAAAACACAGTGTAGGTAATCATCAAATTTCATAGAAATAAGTTGTCGACCTCTCAGTAATGTGACAGAACCGCCTTAATCATAGGGCCCACGTGCCCCGTCATCGTCCCTAAGGACCGTTGACTAGTCTGCACGAGTTCCCTTTGACTTAGGTGGCCCGTCGGGTCTCATAGGAAACCCTAATTTCCCCGAGGATCTCATTGTAAAGACCTTGCAAGTATTACAATAGTTTACACAAATAATTTGAATCAGAGTAAAGAGTGCGGAAGTATTACTTAAACATAGATTACAATTACATTATCCCAAACCAGAGTTTCGCAGTGGAGTAGCTGTATACAACTAAACACCCTGCCCAAGGGTTTCATTATATACACATCTTCATCCATGTACGATCCGATGACCGGAACGATCCTTCGTAGAACTGTTTACTCAACTTACCTGCAACAGGGGGTTAACAAACCCTGAGTACATGGGGTACTCCGCAAGACTTACCCGACTAAAGGTGTAAAATTAGACTCAGGAATGCAGGCTGAGGGGAGTCAAGGTAAGGCTTGAGCAAGAGTCAAAGTATTTTGCAGAAAAGCATTTCTATCCTATTTCATTATTTGATCTCAATATTATTTTATTCATATACATAATTCCAATATCAATTCTCGTATATTATGTTCTTTCAAATTCATATTCATTCTCAAAAACACCTAGTTCCGAAACACTCTTCGCTGTAAGTGTGAGGATCATGTCTCCATTAACCGAGGAGCGACGTCGATTCGAATCCAGAAGTACCCAGCTGGGGATCCCTATCCACACTGCATATGTAGCACTTAAGCTTGCATATGCCAACCCCGCCTTCCACGGCTTTTCATACCCCGGAACCGGTCCTGCGCCACCCGAGAGCACAGTACCCCTCTAGTCTCCAGGCACGACGGCCACGAGGGTACACGCTACTCTCGCCATCTCTCCACTCCCAGTGCGTGGTTGTCGGTTCCAGCAGTAGAGCCACCGGAGTCAGAGGCTTTCCGTAGTATGTGGCTAGTTGCAAAGTCATGATCACAGCAGGCCGATAACGAATGGTCCCTAAATATTTTTCCGTTGGACACCATGCATTGGGACTCTAACCCAAGTACACTGGTGACCACCCGGTTTTCGCATCCCTTTTCCTATGGCGAGGATCGTTGGGACTCTAACCCAAACAGATGGTCAACCAAACGGAAAACCCATCCACGTTGATGATAATGGACTGGCCAAGTACACCATCACCAAACGAGGACAATACCAATCCCATAAAATGATTCATTTGTTTCATATCATCACAGTTTTCAAAATAGCATTTTTGCAACTCTATCATTAAGCATGACTAAGCATTTTTCAATACTTTAAATAAATCAAGGTCTTAGGTATAATATGTGGTCAAGGAAAGGTAATGCATCAATAGGTTATCACTCAACTCCTATTAACCTAATGCAGTAGATTAACTCAAGTGATAAATATTTTTAAATAACAAGGAGGGGCAAATGCACCGGGGCTTGCCTGTTGCTTGAAGTAGACGAAACCCTGAGGTCAATCACCGAGAAGGATCCACGTCCACCGAGTGAAGACCTTACTCGGGGCACACTTCAGATAATAATCACCGCACGTTCACTACACGAAATAATAATACAACGCTTATATGATGACCTGTATGCCATGATGCAGGAGATGCACTAAATCACTGATCAATAGGAAGTAAACTTAATTTGAAAGTTGAGTACAACTTTCTTTCACGATAAAGTTGCAAGTCAACGAAACTAATTACTATCGAGTATTAACTACCTCGGTTTATTGACCATTTTAACAGTTGTTGAAAACTGAACTAGCCCTCCTATAATAATGACCAGTACCCACTTAAGTGATTCATAAAATCCTATTATCATATGTGTATAACATAAGTTAATAATATTTCTAATTAATGATTTATCTATATTACTTGAAGTATTATTTAAGCATCTTAATCAACAAGATTATCATGAACTAAAAATACTAGCAAGGTACCCAAGATCAACACATGGCAAGGATCCATGGTTAACATACAATTCCTAAAGTCACACACAAAATTCTAAATTCATTAACACTTTATAGTATATTTTTTTTTGTTTATTTATTTAAGTACTAATTACTAAGCATTGAAACATTATCCAAATGGGCTATAGATTTTTGTGGAGATAGCTCACTGTTCACAACACCTACTACAAAATTTTCATAATTTTTAGATGATTACTTTGGGCTACAAAAATCATGGAAATACCATTTACTAATTAAAATACACATTTTTATAGTTTACAGAAAGTACTTAAAATGCTTATATCATATTTTTCATAAATACTTCATAACTCAGAGAGCCTACACCATTTATTTCATTATTTTTAGATCTACACATAAATTTTAACAAAAATCACAAACTGCAGTACTATTCATATAATTTCAAAATTGAAAGGTCATTTATATTCTCCGGGAAAAACGAAAAGGAAATTCGGCCCGAGTCGGCCCAGAAACCCTCAAACCGGCCCAGCTTTACCCTGCGCCCCCTCCCCTGTCTCTCAGCGCGGCCACGCTCTACTGGGCCGGCCTGCTAGGCCCAGCAGAACCCAGCTTTTGAACCACTCCCGCGACGATGTGAGGCTATTATGGGTCCACTGGCTTCGCAAAATGGTGGAGGAACTGGAGCCAAGATGGAGAGGGTGGAGGCAAAGCAGCGGACACGAATTTGCTCGAGCAGTGAAGCTCGTCGGCGGCGTGGTGGAGGAACGGAGGAAGAAAAAGGACGATGGAGATGGCTTATATAGGGCGGGGGATAGGAGCGCGGCGTGGGGATGGCCCCTACGGGCCCGACCCCGACAGCGACACGCGGCCAGCCGGCCCCGGGCACCGCCGGCGGCCGGTGCGCGCATGCGCGGCTCTGCCCGCGAGCAGAGCACGACAGCGCAACCGGACCCCCCCGGAACACTGTAGCAGTATACACCCCTCTCCCCTTTTTTTTTTGCAAAATTACCCCTTATTTTGTATACTAAACTTGAAAAATGTCCTTAATAAAAGTTGTAGCAAATTAAATTTAGAACAACTTTGGTTTTTGAACCAAATTCAAATTTTGAATGGATTTTTGACAATTCAAAAAGGGGTAAAAGCTTGATTTGAAATTTATTTCAAATTCAACTAAATTCTCAAACTTTTTCTCAATAACTTGAAAATATGCAAAAATAAAAGTTATTCAAATTGTCAGGTCCTATAACTTTCATTAAATAAGTTTCACCAGATTATTCATAGTTTTTGAAATAGCATTTCAAATTTAAATTTCCAAACACTATTTAGGGTTTAATTGGAAATCTTTCTATATAACATCAAAATTCTCAAATATAAAAGTTGTTCAATTTGAAAAGCCTTAAAACTTTCATTAAAGTAGTTTTCCCAATCTCTTGTTAGTTTTTGAAATGGCAGTTTAAATTTGAATAAACAAACACTAATTGGATTTTAATTTAAATTTCCACTGGTAAACTTAAAAATCTTTAAACATGAAAGTGGTTCCATTTTGGAGGGGCTAAAACTTTCATTAAAGGACCATCACCAGATTCCTACTAGTTTTTGAACTCGTATTTCAAGTTTAAACTTTAAAACCTAAATTAAGATTTTATTTGAAATTATTTTTAATAACTTCAAAATTTCCCAAAATAGAAGTTACTCAACTTTTAAAGATTTGAAACTTTTGTTTAAGGCCCAACACCTAATTCTATTTAGTTTTTGATTTAGGGTTTCGGGTCCGCTTTAGGGTTTATAATTTGTTTTTTTCTTTTTATTTCCCAACTTAATCTAGATCATTGCATACAACCCAAACATTTACATAATAAATCACTCTCAAGCACTTATGCATAATCATATGTTGAAATAAAATCAGTTTTGTTAATGCATAGTAAAAAATGAGTTTATGCAGGATGATTTACATGCAATGATGATGACATGGCAGATTTTAATTAACCGTAAAACCAGAGGTGTTACACCCTTCCCCACTAAAAGAAATCTCGTCCCGAGATTTAAGAAGCGGCTAGAGCTTTAGGTTAAGTAATGGAAAAGAAAATGTGTCAAGTAAATATTTTTCAAATCTTGACTGTAGAGCAAGTAGGGATCTTACATTTTGTAGGACTTGAAAGGGGTAAATTATTTTTAAAGGTGAGCTAAGAACTTAAGAATGTTTTCAGGTGAGAAATTCTCTGATCTCTCGGGTAGCTTTTTCTCCTGAAGACTGAATTCCAACATATTTGTGCATCACTCTGTTAAAGTCCTTTGAGTAACATGATCTCTTATTGGTTTATAACCCACGCTGAGTATTCGGAGTGCGTCAGATTTAGTTCAATTCTACTCCTACCAAGTCAATAACCCAATTTGACACTTGAAGTTACTTCTCGAGTGTTGTCACATGAAGTACATTCTGTGCAACTGACCAGTGTTCAGACACTTGGGTTGATAAGCTATTAGTCCACACTTCTCTTACTACCTGTTATGATAAAGATTCTTATTTGACCTAATCAATTGTTTCTCAACACTAAAACTTGAAACCTTATTTCTTCGAAATACAACCCTTGCGAGGAATATCTTTTAAGGGTGGGTTTCAAGGAGAGTGGGGGCACATTAATTGCGAGCTACGATGATTCAGGAGTGCCGACTACGATACCAGTGCGCACCCTGTTAAGGTCTTATGTGACTGCAGTTCACAGAAGATTCCAAGTTTTGACACGGCACCATAGTCACAGTTCGAGATACCATCATAGAATACAATTAAAGTAACCTCGGTAAAAAGAGAAAAATAAATCGACTGTATCTATGATGTACAATGACCACAGACCTTGATACGAGCATATACCCATCAGAATCTCATGTGATTGTGAGTCACAGGAGATCCCAGGTTGCTATATTGTATCGCAGCCGCAGATCATGTTACATCATAGCAAGATGAATTTGTTTCTACATACAGTGCAGACAAGGAAACTTTATTGGTTGCGAAGCTACAGTATGTCACAGCCCTAGACCTTGATACCTACGCATGCCTAGCGGAATCTCAGCGTGGCCATGGCATGTGAGAGACTCTAGGTTTCGACGCGACACCATGGTCACAGGTCATGACAACACTATAGGCACAACCATAACGATTTTGGAATAACCTGTTGGATTTAAATAAGAGATACGTGTCGGATCAAGGCATGACACTTATGCAGATAAAAGTCATGGTCTAGTGCTAGGTTTTCGTACTGAGTATGTAAGTGAATTTAAGTGCATCATAAAGTTTTCGTCGGAGTGAATTTTCAAAATAGATGTCAAGATATTTATAAATAACCAAGAATCGATAAAACAACACGGAATCCTCAGCGGATCACAGATACCACTTCCAAGTGATTGGATCTTAGGTATCATTTCCAAATTGGTTCCTGTTATTCTATCAGACGAAATTAAGATGATTGCAAAGACAAAGAATCTTAAGAATTCGGAGAGATCAGATGGGGATTCTTAAAGTGAGTTTTAATATAGTTATAAAGAGCAAAAGGATTTTGAAACTCATGAAGAAATATGGATACGAATTCTTGTAAAGGATATTTGGAAAAAGGAGTGAAAGCACATTAATTGCAGGCTAGGATCATGACCATCAACCTTGACAACAGCGAGCGTCCGGTAGTAATTTCCCATGGTCGTGATCCATAGGAGACCCCAGATTTCGACGCTGTGTCACGGTCTTGGAGCACGATATCCCATAGACTACAATTACAATAGCTTTCAAAGGAAATAGCAGTGTTTTGAAAGGAGAAGATAAAAAATTTTCATGAGTGGATTTAATAAATCAAGGATTAGCCAAAGTTTTGTGTCAAGTTGGAATAGTGAAAGAGTGCATCCAGAAATTTCCCAAGAATTAGAAACTTATGGAGCGAAGTTTAGCGGTGATTGCAAAACCTAGTCCTATGACAAAATTTACCAACTGTTGAACACACATAACACTCAAAATCTCAAGTATGAAATGATCTGGCCGACGACATAGGATTATTCGAGGTTTACACATTAGTTCACATTGACTACTAGTTTAGGTCGACTTACTCCAACTTATGGAACTACCATTACACCAGTTTCCCTACCAACACAGGGTTTTGGATTACAAGGACACGTAACCCCAAACTTGACTTGATCTGACACTGGGTCTAGGAGACTACTTAGCTTCGTAAACTAATCGATTCGACCACACACTACTTCTGACTCCGAGTCACTAGCTACTTCCTCAAACTATTCATCGGCATTCTCTGCTGAACCAGACAATTCCTGATGGTCAGCTGCTGGAACATCTATATCTAGAATTGGATTGTTCATGGCATGGAGCATTTGCACTTCTCTTTGCAGATCGGCAATGTTCTGATGGGCTGCCTGAAGTTGTTGCTGATAGGTATTATGCAGGCCCCAAAACATCGCATCCTAATGCTGCAGATATCCAACGGTCTCTCTAAGACCTTCTCTTGCCATTACGGCATAAGAATGAGCTTCTTCGCGCTGCTGGATGAGAAGTCCTGTCTGAAGGTGAAGACTATCCACCAGACCCTCCAGTTCTTCTATGCGGTGCTGGTCTGCTTGTCGCTGTGCTTCGAGTGCTTCCACCTGGACGTCCAAACTGATCTTTTCCACATCACTGATCTGAGCAGCCTCTTGCCACTTTAAGGCTTTCTTATTGGCCTTCTTCTTCTTGAATTCTGTACTCTTGAGTGCTTCATAACATTCAGCGTAAAGTTCCTACCACTCCTCGCGTCCCTGCTCACGGGTCAGATGGAGGTTAAGGACGGCTAGCATGGCTCGAGTAGTGGCTACCAATATGGGATCCTGCTGATCAGACTTCTCTTCCAATTGCTTGGCTTGTCGTTGAAGACCATCCCAACTCCCTAGTACCTCTGACGAAAACATTCTCAGAGTAGAAACTCTGACTTCCTTCTGACACCTGAAGCAGATCTTTCTCAGGACTTCCAATGCTGTAGCCTGAGCTCCTTCCCAAGGACTCATACCTTCTGCCTGTGCTTCCCAAGCTGGCCAAAACGGAGCAGTGGTACAAGCTGGGATCCGAAGTGACACTTCGTACCACGACCGACCAAGGACAACAGTACGGGACCAACGATACTTTGGTGGTTTCGAGTAGCCTACTTCCTGAAGTAACTGCCACAACACCGTAGGAGTTCCGAACATAGCCAGGCATGCGTTGATTCCAGTGGTAGGGTCTTGGGGATCCATCTATTGAAAAGAAAGGTAAGAATTTGTTTTTAACAAAATATACATTTGGAAACAGGCTTTATTTTAGAAAGTAGAGATTTAATTCATATCCGGGGGTATTACTAATAGTTGTGATGTCATGATGCATGAGCGTTCCAACGCAAGCCAGGATACCCTGATATAAACGTAATATACTGATTAAATTAATTATTAGAGTGACGTGCACCCAACGTTTTCAAACATAGGGCATACTTAAAACGCTAATCCACTACTAAGCTCAAAACCTAACTATAGATCTATAGAAGTAATCGAGGAAAGATGCTATAGAATGAATGAGGAAAGTTTGGAAACAACTCGGACCAAACTACCCCATCAATTTTATCCATTCGAAATCCTTTTGAAGTTTTTGTAAAGTAATACTGCAAGTACTTTACAATGAAATGCTCTGATACCACTTGTGACAGAACCGCCTTAATCATAGGGCCCACGTGCCCCGTCATCGTCCCTAAGGACCGTTGACTAGTCTGCACGAGTTCCCTTTGACTTAGGTGGCCCGTCGGGTCTCATAGGAAACCCTAATTTCCCCGAGGATCTCATTGTAAAGACCTTGCAAGTATTACAACAGTTTACACAAATAATTTGAATCAGAGTAAAGAGTGCGGAAGTATTACTTAAACATAGATTACAATTACATTATCCCAAACCAGAGTTTCGCAGTGGAGTAGCTGTATACAACTAAACACCCTGCCCAAGGGTTTCATTATATACACATCTTCATCCATGTACGATCCGATGACCGGAACGATCCTTCGTAGAACTGTTTACTCAACTTACCTGCAACAGGGGGTTAACAAACCCTGAGTACATGGGGTACTCCGCAAGACTTACCCGACTAAAGGTGTAAAATTAGACTCAGGAATGCAGGCTGAGGGGAGTCAAGGTAAGGCTTGAGCAAGAGTCAAAGTATTTTGCAGAAAAGCATTTCTATCCTATTTCATTATTTGATCTCAATATTATTTTATTCATATACATAATTCCAATATCAATTCTCGTATATTATGTTCTTTCAAATTCATATTCATTCTCAAAAACACCTAGTTCCGAACCACTCTTCGCTGTAAGTGTGAGGATCATGTCTCCATTAACCGAGGAGCGACGTCGATTCGAATCCAGAAGTACCCAGCTGGGGATCCCTATCCACACTGCATATGTAGCACTTAAGCTTGCATATGCCAACCCCGCCTTCCACGGCTTTTCATACCCCGGAACCGGTCCTGCGCCACCCGAGAGCACAGTACCCCTCTAGTCTCCAGGCACGACGGCCACGAGGGTACACGCTACTCTCGCCATCTCTCCACTCCCAGTGCGTGGTTGTCGGTTCCAGCAGTAGAGCCACCGGAGTCAGAGGCTTTCCGTAGTATGTGGCTAGTTGCAAAGTCATGATCACAGCAGGCCGACAACGAATGGTCCCTAAATATTTTTCCGTTGGACACCATGCATTGGGACTCTAACCCAAGTACACTGGTGACCACCCGGTTTTCGCATCCCTTTTCCTATGGCGAGGATCGTTGGGACTCTAACCCAAACAGATGGTCAACCAAACGGAAAACCCATCCACGTTGATGATAATGGACTGGCCAAGTACACCATCACCAAACGAGGACAATACCAATCCCATAAAATGATTCATTTGTTTCATATCATCACAGTTTTCAAAATAGCATTTTTGCAACTCTATCATTAAGCATGACTAAGCATTTTTCAATACTTTAAATAAATCAAGGTCTTAGGTATAATATGTGGTCAAGGAAAGGTAATGCATCAATAGGTTATCACTCAACTCCTATTAACCTAATGCAGTAGATTAACACAAGTGATAAATATTTTTAAATAACAAGGAGGGGCAAATGCACTGGGGCTTGCCTGTTGCTTGAAGTAGACGAAACCCTGAGGTCAATCACCGAGAAGGATCCACGTCCACCGAGTGAAGACCTTACTCGGGGCACGCTTCAGATAATAATCACCGCATGTTCACTACACGAAATAATAATACAACGCTTATATGATGACCTGTATGCCATGATGCAGGAGATGCACTAAATCACTGATCAATAGGAAGTAAACTTAATTTGAAAGTTGAGTACAACTTTCTTTCACGATAAAGTTGCAAGTCAACGAAACTAATTACTATCGAGTATTAACTACCTCGGTTTATTGACCATTTTAACAGTTGTTGAAAACTGAACTAGCCCTCCTATAATAATGACCAGTACCCACTTAAGTGATTCATAAAATCCTATTATCATATGTGTATAACATAAGTTAATAATATTTCTAATTAATGATTTATCTATATTACTTGAAGTATTATTTAAGCATCTTAATCAACAAGATTATCATGAACTAAAAATACTAGCAAGGTACCCAAGATCAACACATGGCAAGGATCCATGGTTAACATACAATTCCTAAAGTCACACACAAAATTCTAAATTCATTAACACTTTATAGTATATTTTTTTTGTTTATTTATTTAAGTACTAATTACTAAGCATTGAAACATTATCCAAATGGGCTATAGATTTTTGTGGAGATAGCTCACTGCTCACAACACCTACTACAAAATTTTCATAATTTTTAGATGATTACTTTGGGCTACAAAAATCATGGAAATACCATTTACTAATTAAAATACACATTTTTATAGTTTACAGAAAGTACTTAAAATGCTTGTATCATATTTTTCATAAATACTTCATAACTCAGAGAGCCTACACCATTTATTTCATTATTTTTAGATCTACACATAAATTTTAACAAAAATCACAAACTGCAGTACTATTCATATAATTTCAAAATTGAAAGGTCATTTATATTCTCCGGGAAAAACGAAAAGGAAATTCGGCCCGAGTCGGCCCAGAAACCCTCAAACCGGCCCAGCTTTACCCTGCGCCCCCTCCCCTGTCTCTCAGCGCGGCCACGCTCTACTGGGCCGGCCTGCTAGGCCCAGCAGAACCCAGCCCGGGTTCCCTCTCCTTCTTTCCCCCTGCTGCGCTCGCTCCGACCGCGAGACCCGACGGCGGCACGACCACGGGACCGCCGACGGTGACCACGCTGGTGATGTCGAGCACCCTAAAAACACCCCCACAAGCACCTAGACGCGTTGCGCACGTCGGTTGAAGCGGAGATGACCCCGAGGATGCTGGCGATGTCGACAGTGGCCGTGGCGGCACGAACTAGTGACGAGACGACGTTCCGGCTACGCTGGTGCACCAAAGGGGAAACGACTTGAACCAGGGTATTCCTGGGATCAAGTGGGACATGAAACGAAGGACGAGAGGGGATCAACTCACTGGGACGGCACGGTCGCGACGAAGCCGAGCACGGCGGCGCTCCGCCAGAGCCGAGGATGAAAACGTCCGCTTTTGAACCACTCCGGCGACGATGTGAGGCTATTATGGGTCCACTGGCTTCGCAAAATGGTGGAGGAACTGGAGCCAAGATGGAGAGGGTGGAGGCAAAGCAGCGGACACGAATTTGCTCGAGCAGTGAAGCTCGTCGGCGGCGTGGTGGAGGAACGGAGGAAGAAAAAGGACGATGGAGATGGCTTATATAGGGCGGGGGATAGGAGCGCGGCGTGGAGATGGCCCCTACGGGCCCGACCCCGACGGCGACACGCGGCCGGCCTGGCCCCGGGCACCGCCGGCGGCCGGTGCGCGCACGCGCGGCTCTGCCCGCGAGCAGAGCACGACAGCGCAGCCGGACCCCCCCGGAACACTGTAGCAATATACACCCCTCTCCCCTTTTTTTTGCAAAATTACCCCTGATTTTGTATACAAACTTGAAAAATGTCCTTAATAAAAGTTGTAGCAAATTAAATTTAGAACAACTTTGGTTTTTGAACCAAATTCAAATTTGGAATGGATTTTTGACAATTCAAAAAGGGGTAAAAGCTTGATTTGAAATTTATTTCAAATTCAACTAAATTCTCAAACTTTTTCTCAATAACTTGAAAATATGCAAAAATAAAAGTTATTCAAATTGTCAAGTCCTATAACTTTCATTAAATGAGTTTCACCAGATTATTCATAGTTTTTGAAATAGCATTTCAAATTTAAATTTCCAAACACTATTTAGGGTTTAATTGGAAATCTTTCTATATAACATCAAAATTCTCAAATATAAAAGTTGTTCAATTTGAAAAGCCTTAAAACTTTCATTAAAGTAGTTTTCCCAATCTCTTGTTAGTTTTTGAAATGGCAGTTTAAATTTGAATAAACAAACACTAATTGGATTTTAATTTAAATTTCCACTGGTAAACTTAAAAATCTTTAAACATGAAAGTGGTTCCATTTTGGAGGGGCTAAAACTTTCATTAAAGGACCATCACCAGATTCCTACTAGTTTTTGAACTCGTATTTCAAGTTTAAACTTTAAAACCTAAATTAAGATTTTATTTGAAATTATTTTTAATAACTTCAAAATTTCCCAAAATAGAAGTTACTCAACTTTTAAAGATTTGCAACTTTTGTTTAAGGCCCAACACCTAATTCTATTTAGTTTTTGATTTAGGGTTTCGGGTCCGCTTTAGGGTTTATAATTTGTTTTTTCTTTTTATTTCCCAACTTAATCTAGATCATTGCATACAACCTAAACATTTACATAATAAATCACTCTCAAGCACTTATGCATAATCACATGTTGAAATAAAATCAGTTTTGTTAATGCATAGTAAAAAAATGAGTTTATGCAGGATGATTTACATGCAATGATGATGACATGGCAGATTTTAATTAACCGTAACACTAGAGGTGTTACAAGTAATAGGTGATTTAATCACCGCTATGACACCTCAAGGAAGGATAATTCATAAAGAATTAAATGCAGCCAATGCCAAAAACTCCATTTCCTTGTGTTACTTAACCAAAATAAAGAAGATATGTATATTGTAATTTGAATTCTATAGTGATTTAAAATTTTAATTTTGTAGATGGCATAGTTAAATTGCAGCTAAGTCTACTAGCAAATTTAACTTGTATGTGGCGCAAATGTTGTGGTTTGGGACACCAACATACTCAATTCTATCATAAAATTACAAGTGTAACTAATATGTTGCTGCAAAATAGGGGGTTTGGGTGCACCAACATAGCCCGAAAAGAATTTATCAAGTCAAAAATGTTATATGTATGTGGTGCAAAAGGGGGAATTTGGTGCACCATATATACCAAAAATATGATAGACAAACACAAGACATTGCATAATTATATAAACAAATACAATTATATTTATAATTACAATGTCAATATTCGGCAAATACAGCAACAACAATCACAACCAATTACAGATGTCCTACCAGAAAACTAACTAGCAAATTATATGCTAATTATCTGAAATACTTCTTGATAGAAATAATAAAGAAAAAAGTAAACAGAGCACTAAAACGAAAAAGAAAAAGAGGCCCGGGGGGAAGCCGGCCTGGCAGGTGGCCCAGCCGGCCAGCCAGGCGCGCGGCCCAGCCAGCCAACAAGGCTCGCGGCCAAAGGCAGCCAGGCCAGTGGCCGGCCCGACCCAGCCGGCTGCGGCTATAAAAGACCGGCGGTTAGTGTTTGAGACCCTAACCGCCCCAGCCACCAACTGCCGCCGTTGCCGCTTGTTCTTGCCACCGCCAGCCGCCCTGCCATTGTTGTCAAGCCGCCGCGCGCCCGCGCCCGTGCCGTGACCATGCCCACGCCGATGCTACGCGTTGACGTGGGCCTATTCCCCCTTCCCTTCCTTTCATGGTGGGTTAGGGTCGAGGCCCTTTGGCCGGCCATGGAGGCTAGCCGGCAGGACGGATGCGGGCCATCCCCGGTGAGCTCTGGCCACGAGGGCCGTTGCTGCAAGCCGGTAACGATGCCGGTACTAGGCTGCACGGGAGGCCATCTTCTGTCCATGTGCGGGGTCTGGTGGCCTCGGCACGAGGCCACGGCGCGGAGGTCACCGGCCGCAAAGTCACTAGCCGCGAGGAGCCTAGCCGGCGGTCGCGAGGCAATGCTCCAGTAGGAGGCCAACGATTCAAGCAGCAGTCCGCCGGGCATGACGCAGGGCAGCACCAAACATGCTGTGCGGCCACAGGCGCAAGACCGTCGGCCGTTGTTGCCGGCTCAATGCCGTCTATATATGGCAAGCCCAGCAACAATTGCTCTAAAGCATCTAGCGGGTAAGATCTTTTTTTTTTTCAATGAAAGATTCCAAATCTGTTCTTACAAATTAGAAGAATTTGACGTTCCGATGAATCTCCCCAATCGGGAGAAGAAGTGCTCCTGTTCCATATGGTCTGCTGACATAGCAGTGATCAAATCAGCCTGTTCCTGAGAGGACTACATCTTGTTTCTCTGAAACTCGATGACTACCTACACTATGTTTTTACCAAAAATAAAGGTTTTGGATTAGTATTTTCATCATATTATTTTGACAATACAAAAGATAGTAGAGACCTCAGCAAAAGCTGCATTTAATTCACTTGTGAATTATCTTGCCCTGAGACCGTGCTTAGGCAGCAATATATTTGCCTACTATAAAGATCTACTCTTTGTCTTTGACATGGAGACTATCTGTCTTGTGTTTGTCAAAATTTCTGATGATTTGGTTGTATGGTCTACACTAATTTATGATTACCTACAACAATCCAACACTACGATAAGATATAAACATTAAAAATATTGCACTCCATATTATAACATTACCATGTTGATTTTAAAATTACCATTAGATAAATAATCAACTCATGGTATTGCATTTGAGATTACAACATCACCATAATGATTTTGAGTTTACCTTAGGGGTAAATCCATTAAATCAATGGTTTGTCACATGTTCTGGATATTGACTTCAGAGGAGTCTGCTGAACTCGCTCTCGATGGCATCAACATCCCACATGGACAATGAACATTAATATTGATTTTATCCCATAAACATTATAAAAGAATTCAATGCCCTCAATTAGGGATTATTTATTATAGATCAGAGAAAATTGTGCCTTGCTATTGTTTAGGTACTACACATCCATAAAGATTATTACAAGAATATTTTATGAAAAGAATTTCACATACTTTATGGCATACTCTTCTAGAGTATTTGGACAATAAATAAACTCATATAGCTTAAAGGCTAACAATGAGTAGATCGTGTCTCTTGTTTTCAAACTAGAAGACTATGATCATATTGTTCACAAGGTTTGTTTCCCGTATCGGAAGCAAAAGGCCTAATGTGCAACTAAGTTATGACAAAGTTGAACCCCACAATGACAAAATGTCATATAGGTGGTCGTGTTTAGCATAGTGCTAAATAATGTCATATTTTTAAATTCACGATTGATCTATAACAAAAATCTATAAGGGATAAAACAGGAGCTCTAGAATTTAAGATTTGAAGTATGTTTTAATTATAATCTGAAGCTATTTATGAGGTTGATTTTGTTGGATCCTGTAGGATCACATCTCAACACTCTAACTTTTCTTATAAGAGAATATCAAATACATGGACAACATGATCATGGAATATACTTCAACTTATATATTTTGAGATTTGGAATAATCTCCCTGGTTCATTGATGTTCTCTCATATATTCCATCTGAATATGTGTAATACTCGTTGTCAATACATAACTATTGTGAGTACCATATTTATGAATTTGATACTTGATAATATTTATAGATTTCTATATATTAGATGAGAATTTCATTAATTTCTTGTCATATATAGATTGTACAGGAATCATTCCAATGTGGAATGATATGTGCTTAGTGGATATTTGTACCACAAGCTCTATAATCAGAGAAGAAGCAAAATATTTCTGGTTCTTATGACAAGAAGAGGGAATATTTTTTGGCTATCATTGATATGCGTTGATAGTTTAGCATATTTTGCCACTATCATTCTCCCTATTGATACTGAGTTATTAACTAAGGATATTTAATTATGTCCTAATTACACTCGTATCTTATAGAGATATGGCATATAAGTAATGAGATAGATCTCATTTTGGTTGCATTATGCATACAACCATTCTCCATACAACATGTTGCGTATAAGAATTTTCCACACTGTTGATGCATTCAAGATTTGAAATATTCAACTTGATCAAGGATGCATGAAAATTATTGGCAATTCATTTGGTTTGACTTTCCCAAAGTGTGGATACGACAAGTGCCACAGGGAAACAGATTTTAAGATCCTCTTATCTTAAAATCAAATTGAATCTTAGATTCCTTGATCATATTTAAAAGAATATATATTGGTCCGATACAAAGATTGTATGGATAGTTCAGGCATTTCATGGTTGTAAAGATACATCCATGTGATGATCTTGAGTGTGTGAAGTTTCCACACTCAGACTTGCATTTGGTAGATAATGCCTCTTATTATGAGCATTATCTTGAACATTACTAAACTTTTGTGCCTACAATGATGATTGTAAGGTATAATAAAAGTTTAATTACTATCCAGAATAGGATAACAGGAATCTATGAGTATGAAATCATGGTTATAGCAGGACCATTTTTAGTAAATTGCTATTTACCAATTTTGTCAGATAGATTTACACACTCCTCACTTATGATTAACTTCATATCCCCTATATGCATTTAGTACGTGGGAATCCAAGAAGATTTCCTATTTCCATAAGATTGTATGACGTTGCATACGTATCAATCTCATCACCACAGCATACATTGATGGGTTCACACCGGAAACTGGGGATCAACGAGAGATTTCAATCTTCGTCGATTGTTAAGTATCTAGATCTCTTCTTTAAGATCTATTTACAACCCGTATATTGGTTTCATTGAGCTTTTTCAGGCATTAGGGAGGAGATTAGAGGTACCATATATAATGCTCAAAAATTATTTGGAATGCATAAAGCATTTCAAGCTCAGGATCGCGTACTAAATAAACTGAACGAGTTCAATTGATTTGCATAATATTGCAAATAAGCTGCCAAATACATTTACTGATTAATAATCTGTTGCAAGTATGTGCCATAAAGAGTAGTGGTATTAAGTAAAACCACTCAACTCCCAATTGTAAATAAGAGGGGGAAGTATGGCCATAATGCAGGATTATTCATGCTAGCAATAGAAGACTTTCCTTCTAAGATAGTAAATGGATGTCAACCTATATGGTTGGCAATACCTAGTGGCTAAATATTAGTTATTACCCTGTGGATAGATGTCATCCACAAACCCAGCTCAGAGGTGCACCAAATACTAATGTTAGGATATCGGAAAGCCCTTACTCTCATTTCAGGAAGTCACGATGAGTCATTCAGGGTTCTTTGAGTTTTGATAGATTGGAGAATTATTATAATAAAAAGGCTACATTTGTCGACAAATACTTCTGTGAATAAATTGTATACAATATTCCATGTCATCCAGTTAATAAGACCATGGCAGAGTGTTTTGTCACTCTTACTGGATCGGAACTTGAGTAATGTAATACATACAGAGATAGTCTTGCTCAACAGAGAGGAGGTGTTTTGGGCTATGAGGCCAACACCTCAGGTACCTTTACTGTGGGTACAAAATGTTTTCATCTTAGATTAGATTGAGAACATTATGGTGGTGAGTTACAAAGCAAGACTAATAGCACAAGGGGTTCACACAAAGCCCAGGCATTGATTTTCAATGCAAATTATTCTCCATAGTAAGTTATAAATTTCCGATACTACCTTTTGATTGGCAGTACAAAAGCATCTGTCTTTGCAGTTGATAATTGATAGATGTAGTGATTACATACGATCACTTGATTTGGAGTATTTGTGAAGTTTCCAGGAATGAGTTCACATACTCAATCCTCATACATAAAATCGCAACATATATAGTGTATTGTTTAAGTCAATATGTAGCTTTAAGCAGATAAGCCGAATTTGGTACAATCGGCTTTGTGTGTATCCCTTGATCACTTATAGCGACACAAGATTGATTACATGTAGTGTTCGTTTTGAAGTCATTGATTGGATTTCATAGTATTATATGATTGTCAATACTCTTGACATCATTGGTAATGAACACTTGTCAATAGCACATTGTAATCTAAAATAGAGTTTGAGATAGGAGATTTGGTCTAAACCAAAATTTCATTTTGTGTTTAAGATCCAACTATTTTCTCCTAGAATTTTGTACTAAAGATATCTATATCCACATCATATTGAATGATTCGATATGAAGATATCCTATGGTTGTTCTACCTCATGATAGAGGAAGATTGTTTTATACCATAGTTATTGATACGAGATATTGGGACAAGTTATCCATTATCTCAGTGCTATTTATGCGCTAACATATCTTGCAAAGTTTCCCGGCCAGATATTATTTTGTAATGATTTGCTATATAATAGCAGCGCTACTCCTACCAAATGTTGGTAGATTGACGTTAAGAATATCTCTTGATATTTCAAAATAGCACATGCGGTCTTGGTATAATCCATGATCCGATTACGAGGATATAATGATCCTGGTCATTTATAAGATCCCCAAAATCTAGATCATTGAAATAGGCTTTACATAACAATTATTCTGATATTGTATTCACAAGGCTTTACATGAATGTGTATAGCTAGTCAGAATGATATATGACATACTGAGGTTATGTGATATTGATTCTATTGAATCAAAAGTCATTATCTTAAAAGGGTAATGCAACTTTTGTTTGTTTAGATAAAAACAAGTTATACTTAATGCAATATTTTTGCATTAAGAGATTGTTCTGCCCCATAGGTAATATGAGCATATGAACATTTGCAAAGTAAGTCTTGTGACAATCTCATATAGATATTCACAGAGTCTATCATACTCCACATTTCTTATGTGTTGAGTATATTGATATGAATTTAATTACTTTGAGGTTTGCAAGTATCAGGGGGAGAGTCTCCCTGATTGATACTTGTTATCAGGGGGAGAGTCTCCCTGATTAATAACTAGTTGCACACATCATATTGCACTCTTTTCTTTATATGAGTTTTTCCTTTTGGGTTTCTCATATAAAGTTTTTAATGAGGTAATATCAACACAAGGTTATGTCATATCATCCATTTTCTCACAGGGGTTTTTGGTGGATGATATTGGACAATAAGATGCATTGTACTCTTTTCTTTATGTGAGTTTTTCCCTTTTAAGGTTCCTCATATAAAGTTTTTGATGAGGCAATGTCAATATAAGGCAGTTGTCATATTATCTATTTTTCTTCACTGAGGTTTTTCAAGGATAATATACAACACATTGATCATAGATCAAATATATATATATATATATATCATAGTGTTTCTCCTTATTTTTTTCACTATGTTTTTAAGGAGTTTTGCCTGGTATATCGAGATAGTTTGGATTTTTCCCACAGGGTTTTTCCAAAGCTTCAAGACATTTATTGATGAACAAAAGACGGTGCCTTCACAAGATCAATTGATCAAGGGGGAGTGTTGAGATTAATTAGGATAATTAATTATTAGTGATCAATTAGTATAGATAATCACATCATTAGCAACTGCTAATGACAGTTAGGAATAGGCACCTATTCGTCGTATGGACAGGCCCTTTGGAGGCACCCCTTCGTTGTAACAAAACTGCCCTTTTGGGGTACTATATATATGTAATACATTGTCATCAGAAAGATACAGAGAATAATTTGCATCTCTCGTGCGCTCTCGCTCTCGAGTATTCTAATATGTTAGGAATATTTAGACATGTGATCAATTAGCCAAATTCGTCATTAGCAACTGCTAATGGCAGTTACACATAATCAGACACTTTGGGGGCATCTGGCCCTTTCAACAGGCCCTTTGCGCAAACTGGCCCTTTGGGCAACACTTGTATATATGTACAAATACAGTTCATCAATACAGAGAAACAGTTCTACTGTTCATTTCCTTTTCACTGTAACACGTTATCACGCACTGCTCTACGCTGTCGCTAGTAGGAAATAGAAGGAAGTTCGACGGGAGTTCGTCGGATCTTCGCCGGAGTTGCTGCAGGACAGCCCTAAGGTAGAAGATGACGACCCCCATACCTTCCATCAATGCTATGGTCGACTCGATCACTGACGCTGTGGAGACCACGATCGAGCGCGGCAGCCACGCCGGAGGACTTCATCGCTTCATGCTGCAGGGAGCAGTTCGCCGGGCGCTACGCGACTTCCACGCACACTGAACCCCGACTCGCAGTTCCCTCGGGAATCGCACTGGAGGGGCGCCTACCAGTATCAGTGGGAAGTTTAATTCTCTTCTTTTTAAAACTGTCATGTTATCACATACAATGAAGAGTTTTATTCCTTTATTTTCAAGATTGTCTTTTTCATATATAATGAAATGAAACTTAGATAAAATAATTTTAATGTAAAGTTTCATTTTATAATTTTATAGATATTTAATTGTAACTTGTATTCTCTTTGTCTAAAAATAGATGTTATTCTTATTTTTTAGAAGTCAAAGACACCCGTACTAACGCTACGGTATCATCTAAAAACACAAAACAATCAACAAAAGCATAATAACTTGACTAATAAGACGAGCACATAATAACAAACATAATAACTCAGCTAACAAAAAGCATAACAATTCTACGCGTTTTATGCTAAATTAATCACCAAACAAACGGTGTGATTAGCATAGACAATTTTGCTAAATTAATCATCAAACAAATAGTGTGATTAGCATAGACAATTTTTAAAACCTCGCCTTCCATCCCCAAATCTGGAGCAAATATTTCTTCAGTTATTCTTTAACACCACGGAATATTGTGAAATTGTGAAATCTGTACAACCCAAACAATTGGGTCCAACAAACTTTACTACTAAGGCTATCTGCACCGGCCTCTACCCCGCACGGACCGCAACTGGAAAAGCGACGCTATCGTTGCGATCGGAGCATTACTACGCCAAAGATGAAGGTGCAGGAATCGAACGCTATCCTTGCTATGTCATCCCTCTGTCCTCTTCCCGCGTCCAGGTAGAATCCGACTCTGCCCAGCCTCCACCGCGGAGCCCACGGACCCGGCCTCCATCCCTGCCGCGATAGGCTACCGTTGCAGACGCTGCCGCACCCCGCCTCCACCCCCTACCACGGTCGCGAGCCGCCGAAGGCCCCACCTACGCGAGCGGCATGGTCGGTCGCCGCCGCGTCTGCCCTCGGCACAGTCGAATCCACCACATGCGCCCTTGGCACGGCCAGATCCGCCGCGTTGGCGCTCGACCGCCGGAACCTGCCTCCGCCCCCCTCCTCCACGAGCGCCACGGTCGGCTGCCGCCGCGCTTACCCTCGGCACTACCGGATCCACCGAGCTCAACTGCCGCCGAAGAGCCTGCCTCTGCCCCCACCATGGACTGCCGCGCTCGCCCCCTCCACGGCCACGTTTGTTGCTTTTCTTTTTTTTTGACAGCGTCGGTCGTTGCTTTTGGAGGTGGGTGGAGGTGATTTACAGGTCGCACGCTGCAGGAGTGGCTCGTTGCTGTCAAGTAGGCCTTTACCGTGGGTCTTACAGACCGACGTGGTGCGATCAGCCTAAAGCAAGAACACCATCATGGCAGCTTATAGCAATACACCATCATGTTAAGCTTCTGTTTCTCCCTGAAAATGCCAATAATATATTCATACACAATTTCTTCCTGAAAATGCCAATAATATATTCATACACAATTTCTTGCTTCATCAGATATCATAAAATAGTTCATGACTGTTATGGTCGCCACGACAGCTTGCTGCAGGCCCACTTGACCATCCTATCCACCGCTCCAGCACCCTGCACCCCTGGACACCTCACACCAGTGCCTGCCTCAGTTCAGCGTTCAGAAAAAAAAAGCGTAGCGGCGACGGCGCCGAGAGAAGCCGAAAACAAAGAAGCGCAGCGTCGACGGCACCGACAGAAGCCGCCGCTCCTGCAGGCTCTGCCGGCTGCGACGCGACCCCACTCAGCCACAGTCGCGCCAACACCCTCTCGGCCGCCGCGACGTCGGCCTGGAGCCTCCTCCGCCCACCGGACCCGCGGCTCCTGGTGGCGCACCGCCGCAGTAGCATGGCCGCGGGGTGGCGCCGCCGCGTTCCCATCCCTTCTCTTCCGCGTCCAACGGTCATTACGAGTACAGAGAAGCGGTGCGCCACCGTACGAGTATGACGGTTGCCCAGGCCCCCTGGGCGGGGCCTTCTTCAGCGATGGCCTGTCACACCCGTATTTTAAGAATAAAATAGAATACATAAATGATTTATATGTGCCCTATGAATAGTCGCAGATATAAACTGATAAATTATAAATGTATTATCATAGTGTTAAATACATAACGCATAAGGAATTATTACATAGTCTTACACAAATATAGGTAATAACTATGACATCATACTCGCGGAAGCTCCATCACAGAGACACGTCAACTGGGAGACACCAAGCCTAATATTCATTGCGATAGTCTTCACTCCAATCTTCATCTGTGGTGGTGGATTACAAGGGTGAACACATTTCGTACTTAGCAAGTACAACACGGGTTCATGAGGCACAAAAGGATAGACACTGTTTGACTGCATTTAGCTTTTAATATACATGTTCATTTTAGCAATTGAGTAGCATCAAGATCCCTAAACCCATAATTAATGCAATAATCAATTGTAATAAGGTTAATAAACAGCAAAGATATTAATAGCAATAATCAACGTAACATAATTCATAGTAACTATCTAACAGAACGTGTGACCAAGGCTGCTCGTGACCGTGAGCACGGCTATCATGATAGATTATTAAACTCTGCGCAGAGGTGTACACTTTACCTGTGAGTCATGATTTTCTAATGCTTGGGTTGATCGGACCCAAACACCAGCTAACCATATAAAGCCATTTAAATGTTCGTCTAACAAGTTAGGGCCGCAAGGGTGAGTGGCAGCGAGATGTAGGAACCCCTTTTCAATATGGCACATTCCTTCTCGGCTATACACATAAGACTAAAAGCTATACTACATCCAAGATGGCAAACCCCCAACTGCGCCCTTTCGGGTAACCTCTAACAAGCTAGAAAAATTCTTTTAAATGACTAAAGCCATAGCCATATAGCCCTCACAGCTGTACGAAAAATTCCGGTTCATCAGGTTCAGAAATCCTATGGAGAGAAACTAGAACCAAACCATCCAACCCAAGGCCCTAGCCCCCTTTTGAACAGTAATAAAAATCATATTAAATGTTCATTGCACAATCCATTAATCATATCACAAGATCATTGGCATTAATAAAGCACTAGCAAAAGCTACCCAATGCACATCCAATAGGTAAATAAGGAATCAAGATAGCAAATCTAGATTATGATCTCTAAGGTTGTCAAGGTGGACACATACATATGTAGTATGAATTTATCGTGAATAGGACACAAGGATGGTCCATGTTATACTTGCCTTGATCAAAGAATTTCTGCTGGTCCTGCTCGTAGAAGTACTCTTGATCGTCCACGAATTGCTCACCTTCTACTCACACGATCATCATATCACCACACAAACAACGGGCAATCATACACGAAGCAAACAAGGAAAATTAATTAGAACAGTACATTGATAGAATAAAAAAAGTTTGAAAATGTTATAAAAATATTCTAATCGTTCCAACGATCACATCGATATAAAGATCACTGAAAACGGATTTAAAACGTAAAAGATATGATTTTCCGAAGATTTGTTATAGAAAAATAATTAATATAATAATAGCTCAAAATTTACAAAGTGCCAAACTTACTGTACAGTGGCATAAACATGTAGAGTTCGAAAATATGAATCTAACGCAATTTGAATCATTTCAAACGGATTTAAAATAAAGGAATTATGGGCAAAATATACCTCAATGGCAAAACTGCAATAAATGAAAACATATTTCTAACCCAACAGCGCGAAAATACGCTTTCCAGATTGGGAAAACACAACTCCAGCAAGGCGCTTTGGATGGCGGACACAAATAGCTGAAAGCTTAGGGGCTCTTTAACAAAAGTGGCAGGGGCGACGGTGTTGACCGGTATTGACCCGCATCTCAACCGTTCTGGGCCGTTGATCGCGTGTTCGATGGCTAGGAATAAAACAGAGGGGGCGCTGGTGGTCGGCCGCCGGAACAGGGGCACAGGCGGCGGCGCCATGGCCGGCTCTTCGCCGGAAATCGCGTTCTCGCGTTTCAATGCGCAAAATAGTGCGGGAAAAGGTGCGGGTGATCTATAACTCGATCGCAAATCCATCTAAGGCATCTGGAAGGGCAGAGGACGCGCGTCCAGGGAGCAGCGCGAGCCATGGCGACCTCGAATCGCGGGTGAGGTCGCTGGCACAGTAGGGGGGCGGAAACACCAAAATGGCGTGGCTATGAGTTTTCTCACCTTGCAAATAATCTCTGGGAAGGTTCAATTCCAGCGGAAGCAACGTCGGGGATGCGGGGTCGGCGTTGGGGGCGGAATTCCTCCTCGGCGGCTTCCTTAAGCTAATGATGGTGAAAATCAGCGGCAGGAGAGGGAAATTGGAGGGTCAGACGGCTTCCCGCAGGCACGATGATGCTTACCGTGCCCTGAATTTGGTCGAAAGAGGAGCGGAGAAGGCCGGCGGCGATTGCGGCTTCGTTTGCCCGCGGCAGAGCTTTGAGTGCAGCGCAATGAAGCTAGGGCTTGTCCAGGGCGGCGCAGGAAGACTGGTTTCTGTTCCATCTCGACAGGAGCTTCGTTGGTCCTCTGTTCGGGCTCGGTTACGATGGGGATGAGGCTGACGAGGGGGCCCGGCTTGGCAGACAAAGGCAAGGAGGGGGCGTGCTCGCGTTGGCCTGCTGGCTCGGCATGGAGCTCGGCCTCACGGCTACGAACAGAGAAGAAGGAAGCAACTCTCGGCACAGTAGAAGGAAAATGAGTTTTCCTTTATAACTTTCAGAAATAGGTTTCAAGAATATATTTGTGAAAATCCAACAAGGCAAAATGTATATCAAGCAAACAGAAATAGTGCTCAGCAGCATGGATGCATCAATACATGTTGATAAATTAATTTAAACAAAATTTTTAATTCCCTATGTTTTATGAGCACACGAATACAAAATTAAACCAATTTCACTCTATTTCAAAATTAGCAAAATTTGAGGTGTTACAATTCTACCCCTCCTTAAAAATAATCTCGTCCTCGAGATTGAGTTGTGCTTACTCGAACAACTGCGGGTAGGACTTCCGGAGATCATTTTCCCTTTCCCATGTTGCCTATGCCTCTGAATAACGGTTCCACTGAACTTTACACATTTTAATAACTCTACTCCTGGTAATTCTCTCTGCTGTCTCCAAAATCTTAATCGGATACTCTTCATACGTGAGATTATCTTTAAATTTTAATTCTTCCAAAGGTATTTGCTCTTCCGGACACACGTAAACACTTCTTCAGTTGAGAGACATGAAACACATTATGCACAGTGGCTAGACTTTCAGGCAATTCTAATTCATAAGCAACTTCACCACGTCTGGCTATAATTTTAAATGGTCCAACATACCTTGGTGCTAGCTTTCCTTTCATAGCAAATCTCTTCACACCTTTCATTGGTGACACTTTCAAGTAGACATAATCTCCTACTTCAAATGCTAAATCTCTTCTCCGATTATCAGCATAGCTCTTCTGACGGGATTGTGCTATTCTCAAGTTCTCTCGGATTATCTGCACTCGTTCTTCTGTATCTCTCAGAACATCTGATCCAAACACCTGAGTTTCACCAGTTTGATTCCAAAACAGAGGGGTTCTACACTTACGTCCATACAAATCTTCAAACGGTGCCATCTTAAGACTTTGCTGATAACTATTGTTATAGGAGAATTCTGCATAAGGCAAACTTTTATCCCAACTGGTACCAGACTGCAATGCACAAGCTCTCAACATATCTTCCAATATCTGATTAACTCTTTCAGTCTGCCCATCTGTCTGTGGATGATATGCTGTACTAAAATTCAATTGGGTCCCCAATGACTCATGTATCGCTTTCCAAAAGTGAGACATAAATTGTGTACCTCTGTCAGAAACAATCTTTTTAGGTACTCCATGCAGACAAACTATCCTCTCCATATACAAAGTGGCTAGCTTTGGTCCTCGATAATCAGTCTTGGCTGGTATAAAGTGAGCAACTTTAGTTAACCTGTCTACTATCACCCATATAGAATCATAACCGTTTTGCGTGCGAGGTAATCCCACTATGAAATCCATACCAACTTCTTCCCACTTCCATTCAGGAATCTTCATTGGTTGCAACAATCCTGCAGGCCTCTGATGTTCAGCTTTCACCCTTTGACAAACATCACACACTACCACATATTCAGCCACATCTCGCTTTAAACCAACCCACCAATACTTCTCTTTAAGATCAAGATACATCTTAGTACTATCAGGATGTATAGAATAAGTTGACTCATGTGCTTCTCACAGAATTTTCTGTCTTATTGCTGGATCCTCAGGTACACACAACCTCTTGCCATGCCACAAGGTTCCATTATCATCCATCCTAAAACCAGGTGACTTACCAACCACTATATTTTCTGCTATCTCTTTCAATTTCTCATCTTTCAACTGTCCTTCGCGAATCTCTTGCTCAAGTGTAGGTTCTATCACCAGTTCAACTGCATTGAGGACAACTCCCAAGTTTAGATCTTCAAATTCAGCACATAACTCACTCGACGTAGGCAATAACTGCATCTCATTAGCATAACTCTTCCTACTAAGAGCATCTGCAACAACATTGGCCTTTTCCTGGGTGATAATGCACATCCAAATCATAATCTTTAATCAACTCTAACCATCTACGCTGCCTCAAATTCAAGTCAGACTGGGTGAAGATATACTTTGAACTCTTATGATCGGTGTATACATCACTCTTATGTCCAACTAGATAATGTCTCCTAGATCTTCAAAGCATGAACCACAGCTGCTAACTCTAAATCATGAGTAGGATAGTTTAGTTCATGTTTCCTCAACTGCCTAGATGCATAAGCAACAACTCTACCTTCTTGCATAAGGACACATCCCAAACCTTGACGAGATTGCATCACAATAAATAGAGAACTTCTTGCTCAGATCTGGTAATACCAACACAGGTGCAGTAGTCAATCTCTTTTTCAACTCTTCAAAACTAGATTGACACGCATGAGACCATACAAACTTGGCATTCTTCTCTAATAAAGCTGTCATAGGTTTAGCAAGTTTAGAGAACCCTTCAATAAATCTTCTGTAGTAACCAGCCAATCCCAAGAAACTACGAATCTGACTCACATCAGTAGGTGGTTGTCAATTCAACACATCCTTCACCTTGCCTGGATCTACAAATATCCCACCATTGGACACAATATGACTAAGAAAAGCAACTTCCTTTAACCAGAATTCACATTTACTCCGTTTAGCATATAGCTTATGCTCTCTAAGTTTTTGCAATACTAGCCTGTAATACCCTAAAATTTGCTTTTATTAAAGTAGGGACAAATTGATTTATTTATGCAATTGTTGGCATATTAACCTAGCAAATAATAATTTTTAGCAATTAAAATAAATCATAGGATTTAGAAGCATGATTTGTTGCATCCATGCTGCTCAATGATATTTTTGTTTGATTTGCACTTTATTGAGATTTGAAAATATTCAAATGTATTTGGAAACCTCCCCTCTTCCTTTTTCACCCGCTTGGGCCGAAGGCCGCCCGAGCGTCGGCAGACCGGCCCATCTTCCTCGTGCAGGCGCCCTTCTCCTTCGGCTGCCATGCGGGGCCTGCTGCTCAGAGTCGTCCCCTTCCTCCCTCTGGAGTCCGAGCAGGACTCGATGTCCAACCGACCGCCGCCGGAATTTTCGGACGAGTCCGTCCCGAGCACGCCTCTACCGGCACGTAAAAGGAAGCCGTGACCCTCTCCCCTCCCCTCCTACTGGCACTGATGCGTCGGGCCACGGCACAGCGCCGTCTCCTTCCTCCGGACAGAGCCCGAACCGAGCACGACTGCCGCCTCCGACCGTATCCTAACCACCGAATCTCCCGAAGTCTGGATATCCTACGCCTCCCTCGCGCCCCTATATAGGTCGGCCGAGCTCTGCCGTCCCTCCCCACAAGTTCCCGAGCAAGCCACGCCCTCCAATCTTGCCCTAGCCGTCGCCCCGAGCTCCGCCGCCGCCGTCGATTTCTCCTCGGGAAGACTTCTCCGTACGAAATTGGTTGTTCTCCAAGCTTCGCAGCAAGGTCAGGAACCTTCCCGACCCCTTTTCCCTCGGTTTTGTGCACTATAGCCATGATGCCGAGCTTCGCCGCCACCATAGTTCCGCCACCTAGCTCGCCGCATCCTCCCCGAGCTACCTCTGTGGCAACCGAAACCATAGATAGGTTCGGCTTGAACTCCTCTTGCTTCCCGACCAGATCCCGAGGTGTGCCGAGCTTCCTAGCCCCGAAAACGCCATTTCCGGCCATCTTGCCGGCGAGGAATCGGCCGGGCGCCGCCCGACTCCGGCGACCAGAGCCGCCCCTCTTTTCTCGAGCTACCTGCGCTGTCCACGGCCGATCCAACGGCTCACAGTGGGACATACCTTTTCGACCGGCACTTTTGCAAAAGAGCCCCTGAGCTTTTTAATGTTCTAACCCACGATCCTTTGGCGTATTTCTCATATTACGCTTTCCTATTTAGAAAACGTATTTCCTCGGTTTTAATTCAAAAGGCGTTTTCAATATTTACAGATTTGCCACTCAGTTTATTTCGGCCATATTTTATTTGTTTTAGCTCCGATTTGATCCGTTCAAGTCTCGTTAGATTCGTAATTTTGTAATCTACCTAATGATGCTACTGTTACTCATGTTTTCAACTTTTAAAATTCGAAGATTAGATTTAATCTATTATTTTATTAAAGTAAAACTTGTTTATTTCATAACTTTCCCGTTTGAACTCTGATTTGCATGAATTTTATATCGTTGGAATCGTAGCGACGCGTAGATTATTTTCATACACTTTTCAATCTATTTTTCCACTGTTGGTGTACTATTTCTAATATAGATCTTGTTTGCTTCGTGTATGATTGCCTCGATGATTGTGTGGTGATTTTATGATCGAGTTCAGACGGTGAGCAATACGTTGGTGATCAAGAGTACACGGAGGATCCAAGTTCTCCAGAGCACTTTGATCAAGGCAAGTATAGCATGGACCATCCTTGTTGCCTGTTCACCTTAATCACTAATTCATGATGCATGTGTCTACCTTGGCAACCATAGTATTTATTCCTAAGTTTTGATCACTTGATCCTTGTTACCTATGAGATTGCATTTGAGTAGTGATGCTAGCGCTTGATGATGCCATGATCTTATGAACTTGATTAATTAATTATGAAATAAAGATTAAAAGATGCTTTTTAGCAACATGGACTAAGGACTTAACTGTAAGTATGACACCGGGACTTACAGCGCAACCATGAGGGTCATATGGCTCTGACTTTAGTTAAGTATGAAGTTACTTTCTATTATGTTGTTAATCTTGAAAGGTTCCTTACCGAGCTGGTTGTTTTGCGGCTCCTGTCTTTGTGTGTACTGCTGCGTGTGTGTGCCACTAGAAGGAGGGCTCTACCACCCCGTTGCCATTGCGTCCGGATTGATTAGTGGCATGTTAGGAAGGCTTTTGAAAGACTTCATAGTGTACCCTGCCGCACTTCCTTGGTGAGGTGACATGGGAGTCATGTAATAGAACCGGCTAAATCACCTGGCCCACAGGCACCTGTCATTGTCACTAATGACCTCTGACAGCCGGGCCCGTGTCCCAAATGATCTAGACAGGTCTGTCGGGCTACATCAGCGTCTTTTTTTTTCCGACAGGATCACCATTGCAGAATCATCACAGGATTACAACATTTCATAATAAAATACATCAGAGTAACAGTGCGGAAGATTACATAACATTTAGATTACAAACCGGTTGTTCAAATAGGATTCAAATATAGTTATTACAGACCAGAGGACATAGCAGTATCAGTGGAATAGTTACACAATACTAGATAAGATAACTTGAACCCTGCCCACGGGTTCCACTTCACTCACCATCGCTGCCTTCCTCGACCACAGTCACACAGCAAGGGGCAAGACAGACCTCCGGCGGCGGTCCTCCTACAACAGGGGTTAATAAACCCTGAGTACTTGGGGTACTCCGCAAGACTTACCCGACTAAAGGTGTAAGATGAGACTTAGGAATGTAAGGCTGTGGGTAAGGCTAGCAGAAGGTAAGGAGTTTGCAGAAAAGCAATCTATCCTGTTCCATATTTTATTTTATCATTATTATAATCATATTTATAGCTCCAATATTCAGACTCATGTATCATCATTCTTTTAATTACTTTATTCATTCAGAAAACACCTAGTTGAGAACCACTTTTCGGTGTAGAGTGTGAGGATCAAGTCTCCATAACCGAGGAGCACGTCGATTCGAATCCAGAAAGTACCCAGCTGGGGATTCTAACCACACTGCATATGCAGCACGCCGGCATACATATACCAACCCATCGTCACTGGCTTTGCTATCCCGGAACCGGTCCTGCGCCACCCGAGAGCACAGTACTTCCACTCCTATCCAGGCACGCCGGCCACGTGGGTACAAGCTACTCTCGCCATCTCTCCACTCCCAGTGCGTGGTTGTCGGTTCCAGCAATAGCGTCACCGAACTCTAGGCTTTCCGCATTGGTATGTGGCTAGGCTGTTCATCATGATCACAGCAGACCTACAACGAACGGTCCCTACTTCCTTCCTGCCGTCAATCCTGCATTGGGACTCTAACCCAAGTACAAGACTACCCGACAGTTTTTATTATCGTGCCTGTCGGGTGAGTGAGACATAGGGAACGCTGCCCCATGAGCTGGCCACCCAACGAAACACGTTTGCAAAGACATCGACCAGTTCCAAACTATTCCGAAAGCGACCATGCATTGGGACTCCAACCCAAATACACATCGACCAGCGGATAACAAGTTCTTCACCAATCAAAGTATAAGTATAATCATGGCACAGAAAATAGTTTTTCTTTTATGCAAAGCTAAGTTCATTAAGCATGCCTAAGCATTTCTCAAACCATTTTATTTAAATCAGGTTTCAGGGTATTTATTTGAGACAATGCATCTGGATAGGTGACAATCAACTCCTATCAACCTAATGCAGTAGATCAACTCGAATTATAAATATTTTGTAATAGAGGGGCTGAATGCACCGGGGCTTGCCTTGGATTGCGAAGAGGGTCGGTGCGGTGTCAGTCCTAGGGACGTCGAAGCCTTGGGTCACCTCGGGAATCACCTCTTCAACGGTCGGCTCAAGCTTGACCTCCTCGTTCGCAGACACTGCACGAGTGCAATGATGTATGCTTACAAGGTGCAGATGACAAACACACAGATGCATTAATAAATTATTTAAAACCTTGAGTACAACTTTCCTTCACGGAAAAATTGTAAACGAGATTTCCTAAAGTAAATCGGTATTTCACGTTTTATTATTAAAACCTATTTTAATAGTCATAGAAAGCCGCTGCACAGCTTTATGACTACTACCAAGCACTAAGTTCTCAAATTGCCAAGGATCACACAGTGAAAGATCCTTGGTCTTCATTCAATCCAAAAATTCACACAACAAACCTAAATTCATTTTTCTATTTACTTTATTAATCCCTAATTTCACATATATTTATTAATTGACCAAACTAACTTCAATTGTAACCAAACTTTACCAACAGCTAGGTTTTATCACCAAACAGAGCCACAATAAATTTCATGATTTTTGGATTTACAGAGAATTAATTAAAATTACACAAACTTGCATTTATTAATTACTTCACTGATTTATACAGCAGATTAAAGGCACTGGAACACCCTATCTTATATTTTTAACAAATACTACATACTTCAGAGAGCATACACAATTATTCTCACATTTTTCCATTCAACAGATTAATTCATATGAAAATAACAATCATCAGCACTATTCAAATAAATTAAAATAGAAAAGGCATTTGAAAATCCCTTTGGAAAAACGGAAACGGCCCACTCGGCCGAGGCGGCCCAGCCGACCGCGCTCGCGCCCGAGCCGGCCCAACACGGCCCAAACGCACGCGCGCTGCTCCCGCGCGCACGCGGCCCACGCCTGCGCGAAATGAGGCGCTGACAGACGGGCCCCGCCTGTCAGCTCCTCCTCCCACCTCCCGCCGGCTCCCTGTGCACGCGCACGCGCGCGCGCGGCCAGCGCGGCCTTCGCCACCGGCGACCCCAGCGGCGAACCCGAGCGACTCTACGACTACCCTAACCCCTAACGAGCACCCCCGCAAGGTTAGGCTCTAACCTAGGCGCCTCCGGCGAGGAGCATCTCGCCCATGGCGGAAGCCGACGACACGGCGGCTCGGCGCCGGTCAGATGAAAGCGGTAGGGAACGGGAGAAAGAACGGGAGAGGTTCAGCGGCTCACCACGAAGCCAACGGGCGAGTCGGTGAAGGCAGAAACGGCTTGGTGAAAGCGGCTTGACGGCGATGGCGGATCCGGCAGCTCGGCCCCGACGGCGATCCCGCGTTCCGGCGATCCTAGAGTGCCAGAGACCCAACCGCCAGGCGCATGAGAAACAGCGAGTGATAGAGAGTTCGAGACACGAGACCGAGGGAGAAGAAGCTCACTCCAACACGCTCGTCGCGTCCGGGATGGCTGCGGCGGCGCTCCGGTCACCCGCGGAACGGCGACGAGCACCCCGGCACCTACGAGCCGTTACGGCTTCCACCAACGGGCTCGGGAGGTGCGCAAGGAAGTTAGCTAGCTGCGAGCGAGATGGAGAGGGTTGTGAAGGCTCGGTGGTGACGAATTTTGCCGAGCACCGAGTGGAGTTCGACGGTGACGGGAGGGAAGAAAATGGAGAGGGGAGGGCCTCGTCGCCCTTTTGAAGGCCGAGGAAGAGGGGGACAGGGTCAGAGCGTCGCGGCGCACGCGTATCGTCTTCAAACGACGGCCGGGAGCAAGATCCCGGGCGGCACGGCAGCCGCGCGCGCCCGGCTGGCACGGCCGTTGCCGGCGCTATTGGCGAACAGCGTGAGGGGCGAAACACTGTAGCACTGATTTTCTCCCAACCGACGGTTTTTGCAAGAATGCGGCCGATTAAGCTAAACAACAGGAAAAACTGCAAAAGCAAAAGTTGTGGGGTTTGAAATTCTGAACAACTTTGCTTTTGGAACCAAGTTCAAATTCGAAAAAATTTTGAAACCACAGTAAAGGGGGTACAATAGGGTTTTGAATTTCAAACTGAACTTTTTTAAAATTACTTTTGATTTTACACAGCAACTTGAAAAATGGCCGAAATAAAAGTTGTTCTACTCAACGAGCTTTACAACTTCTATTTAGGAAGTTTTGTCAGATTCCAAATAATTTTTGAAATGACATTTCAAAACCAAGTTTTAGATCATTGTTTTGAAGTAAATTTTGAATTTCCACCACAGAACTTTAAAATCTCCAAAAATAAAAGTTGTTCCATTTTAAAAGATCTAAAACTTTTATTAAGGGACTATCTCAAAATTCCTTTTAGATTTTGAATTAGGTTTTTGAGCCTATAAAAGCAAATTTCGAAACTACTATTAGGAATTTTAAATTTCACAATCAATCACCAAATTAAATCGGATCACTCTAGGAGCCCTAATCACAATCATATGCAAATGATTAAATTTAAACATGATGACATGGCAGATTAATTAAATCCGTAATACCCGGGGTATTACAAGTCATGACCCTTGGCATATGGGAATCACGACTTATGGTGAAAGTGTGCAACCTCTGCAGAGTGTAAAACTGATATATCAGCCGCGCTCACAGTCACGAGCGGCCTTGGACGTCTTACAGGAACTTAACTAATTTAATATTGATTTATTTGAAGTTTCTGTTGATGTTTATTCCATATTAATTATCATGTTTATATGATCATGCAAATCTTTGTCCTTGGTATAATCTATTGCTGCTACTCAATTTGCTAAAATGTGATCAACTAAAACCAACCGCTGTCAACCAGTGTCTTGCCTTATTTGAGCCTCATAAACCCATGTTATTCTTGTTGAGTACGACATGTACTTACGCTTGCTTTATTTTTCATATTTGGATAAAAATCCCGGATGGGTAACAGATGACTATGATGATTCTTCTGAGGATTACTAGGATTGTGGTTCACCAGTCAACTACTTCTCTGTGAATTGGAGCTTCCGCGAGAGATTATAATTATTAGACCGCTGCTATTTATGTAAGACTCTGTGATATTATTCGTTATATATTGAACCTTATGATGGTACTATGTAATTTGTCGCTTATGTGTGTGATTGATCTCTAGGGCGCACATAAGTTGGTTCATTCAATTTTATCCTTAAAATTGGGTGTGACAGATTGGTATCGGAGCATAGGTTGACTGTAGGACGCAAACCTAGAAATTCTAGAGATGTTTTTCTCACCTTATTCATGCTATCCACCTTAACTTACTAACTGCTAAAATTTGTATGCTTCCCTTACCCTTATTCCATTATAAAAATATTCAGTCTAAACTAAATCTAACTTTGTCTTGATCTATATTGGAGAAGATGGTTCGTGGTCGCAAAACTGCACGCATGAGCACCGGAGGTTACTACCCACCGCGAGCTTTGGACATTCCAGCTGAAGACGACGTGGTGATCGCCCCGGAAAATGAAAGTGAAGAGGAAGCTATGTACATGGAAGATGTTGAAGAGATCCTTCCGTCGCCGACGCCTGCTACTCCGTCACCTCCACCGCCTGTTGCATCACCCGCACCCGAAGCCCCCGCCAGAGGTGAACCGCCCAGGAGGATGGGATGGATCCAGGAGGAATATACTAAGTATCCAGAAGAAGATGCATTTTTCCACACAACGCTCGTCAACATGCTGACCCTCTACTACGCCGACCTGCAACCTACTCTCAACTACTATAGCATGGAGCACACACATCCTCTACGAGACACCTACTAGACCATAGAGTTGAATATCAAGGTTTGGGATGCACAACATAGAGCCTACAAGACGGAATCTGTTCACAAGAGCGCCGCTCCACGTGGGACCGTGGAAGAGAGCATTGAAGATGCCGCTACTCATGCCTACCTCTACTACCATGGTCGCCGCTATGAAGATATGGAAGGAGATGTCCATAGATTCTACCCTCGCGTGGTGACTGAAGAAGGTGACGTCGCCATGACTATGCCCGAAGTGGATCAGCCCGCTCTTAGAGCTCTAGCAAGATTGTCTTGGGCACTTATGGGAAGAGTCCATGGTTTGGAACGCGATTTGGCAAGAGCCAAGAGTGCCAACGCACAAGTAAATCAAGAAATTGATGGATATCGAGCAAGACTCAACCAACCAAAGCTATTCCAGGAGATTCCCACACCTCCACCATTTAAGGATTCCGCTCCATAGGGTTAGGAAATTCCCTTAGCAATAAAAGACGCTTGTAGCGCTAGGTTGAGTCGAGTCGAGTCTTGTGTGCGTATGAAACTCTATGTGTTAGTTGCTTTGTTCTTATGAAATATTTGTGATTTGGCTCTTTGTAATGAGTGCTGAGAATTGTGGGCATGACTACAACTCTCTTAGTTAGGGTCTAAGATTTGAGAATTATTGAAGCAATAGTTGTTTTGGTTAAATCTGTGTTTCACCAAATCTGTTTTTCAGACCTCTCTGTCTTGTTAATTATTCTTAATTAATTTCATAATTTCAAAATTATGACAATTTAATGGGGAACAGTAGACTTCCATACCTTTTCATTTCCACAAGAATCAAGTTAATATCCATTATGGTTAGAGAGATGTAACTATTGCAAATTAAAGTTTCTGCGCAGTCTGGCAGCCTGTACAGTTTCTGTTCGTGTCTGTTTTTGGTTAATTTAACTTCCAAATCGGGAGAAGTGATCAACATGGAAGTTGTAGAAAATTTTCTGATCTTTCCAACGGTATAGAGAACGTCTCTGTTTGATTTCGGAAACTCCAGATATGATTGTTTTTCTTCACTGCTGTTATCGGATCTCGCCCAGAAAATTCAGATTCGTTATTCATAAGTGATTGCATAATGGTAAAAATACTAAAACTCATTTATGTGTTAAAAAATAGATGGCCGGTAACAGGAGGAATGCCAATCCACCACCACCACCGCAACCTAGCATTCAAGACCTCATCGCTTCGCAGAACCAGCTGATGCAAACTATGATGCAATTCATTCAGCACCAACCAGCTGGAGGACCGTAGCCTGTTCAAGCTCCTGCTAGAGATAAGCGAGGAGAATTTCTGAAGGGTCGTCCACCTGTGTTCAACCATGCCGCTGACCCGCTAGAAGCTGATGACTGGCTTCGCGCTGTGGAGAGGCAACTCAACATTGCGCAGTGCAACGATCAGGAGAAGGTGTTATATGCATCTGGACAGTTGCAAGGAGCTGCTCAAGACTGGTGGGAATCATTCCAGTATGGTTGTCCCAACAATGCACCTGCTATCACCTGGCAAGAGTTTTGTGAAAACTTCAGGTCATATCATATCCCTGAAGGTCTGATCGAGCTGAAGCAGGCAGAGTTCAGATCTCTGAAGCAAGGACAGATGTCTGTGCCAGAATTCCGTGATCATTTTGTTCAATTGTCATGGTATGCTCCTGACGATGTTGCTAATGACAAGGACAAGCAACGTCTCTTCCTCAAGGGACTTCATGATAGATTGCAACTCCAACTCATGACAACCACCTACCCCAATTTCCAAGAGCTTGTGAACCGCGCTATCGTGATTGACAACAAGCGCCAGGAGATGGCTGATAACAAGAGGAAGAAGCAAGGACCAGGATTTTCCAGGAACAACCGTCAGCGTCCCAATACCGCGCAGCAAAAATTTCAGCAGAAATACCAGGGGCCATCCAACCAGTGGAACCAAGGGGGATCTAGTCAGTGGAACCGTAATCAGAACCAACCTCATTCCCCCTATCCTCAGCAGCAGCAGAAGACTCCCTCTCAAACACCCCAGCAAGCTACCCCGAGTAAAACTCCCATGAGGACTAATACACCGGGCACCCCCATCAAGTGTTTTGGTTGTGGAGAAACTGGACACCTCTCCTACAACTGCCCCAAGAAGCAGAACCAGCAGACTCCCCAGGGGAGCAACCCAAAGAGCAGATACCAGCCACCATCTAATCAAGGAAGGGTGAATCATGTGTCCACAGAGACAGCTCAGGAAGCACCAGAAGTTATGATGGGTACGTTCAGCGTCAACTCCATCCTCGCTACTGTTCTTTTTGATTCCGGTGCTTCGCATTCTTTCGTATCACAAAGTTTTGTTAGAGTACGGAGTATACCACTTTTAGCTCTACAAAACCCAATATTAGTAAATTCACCGGGTGGGGCTATGCAAGCTCAATATTATTGTCCTTCGGTTAATATTGCTCTAAGGGGGGTAGACTTTAAAGTGAACCTTACCGTAATAAGAACAGCTGGGATTGATGTCATATTGGGTCTGGATTGGATGAAGAAAAATAAGGCAGTTATTCAGTGTGAAGAGAAGGTCGTTGTGTTAACTACGCCTAAAGGAGACAAAGTCAGTGTTGATGTAGTAATGCAACCACCACCTGCAGCAACAGTTAATCAACTCCATGAGGATGACAGCCAGCTAGATCATGTTGTGGATGAGTTTCCGGACGTATTTCCTGATGAATTGCCAGGTATGCCACCCGACCGTGACATTGAATTTATTATTGAATTGTTGCCTGGAACTGCACCCGTAGCTAAGCGTCCATATAGAATGGGAGTAAATGAGTTAGAAGAACTTAAGAAACAAATTAAAGAATTATTAGACAAAGGTTTTATTCGGCCTAGTTCTTCACCTTGGGGAGCACCAGTTATTTTTGTTGATAAGAAAGATGGAAGTCAGCGGATGTGTGTGGATTATCGGTCACTTAATGAGGTTACTATCAAGAATAAATATCCATTACCTAGAATTGATGATTTGTTTGACCAATTGAGAGGAGCCTGTGTATTTTCCAAGATTGATCTTCGTTCCGGTTACCATCAACTAAAAATTCGTGCTACAGATATACCTAAGACAGCTTTTACTACACGGTATGGATTATATGAGTACACCGTGATGTCCTTTGGATTGACCAATGCACCTGCCTACTTTATGTATCTAATGAATAAAGTGTTTATGGAGTACCTAGACAAGTTTGTTGTGGTATTTATTGATGATATTTTAATTTATTCGAAAAATGAGGAGGAACATGCTGAAGCATTTAAGATAGGTGCTACAAAAATTACGGGAGCATAAGTTGTATGCTAAGCGGAGCAAGTGTGAATTTTGGTTAAAGGAAGTTGCCTTTCTTGGTCATATTGTCTCCAATGGTGTTATAGCGGTTGATCCTAGCAAGGTAGAAGATGTTCTAAATTGGAAGCCACCAACAACTGTTAGCGAGATTCGTAGTTTTCTGGGATTAGCAGGGTATTACAGGAGATTTATTGAAGGGTTCTCAAAGCTTGCTAAGCCTATGACTGCTTTATTAGAAAAGAATGCTAAGTTTGTTTGGTCGGAAAAATGTCAAAAGAATGTTGAAGAATTGAAGAAAAGATTAACCACAGCCCCCGTGTTGACTTTGCCGGATTTGAGCAAGAGATTTGCTATATATTGCGATGCATCTCGTCAAGGCTTGGGTTGTGTTCTTATGCAAGAAGGAAGAGTTGTGGCCTATGCGTCAAGACAGCTGAGGAAACATGAATTGAATTATCCTACTCATGACCTTGAGTTAGCTGCAGTTGTGCATTCGTTAAAAATTTGGAGACACTATATTATTGGGCAAAAGTGTGATATCTACACCGACCACAAGAGTTTGAAATATATTTTTACTTAGTCAGATCTGAATTTGAGGCAACGTCGCTGGTTAGAATTGATCAAGGATTATGATTTGGAGGTACATTATCATCCGGGAAAGGCGAATGTTGTCGCCGATGCCCTTAGTAGAAAGAGCTATGCTAATGAGATGCGAGTAACACCTATGCCAGAGGAGCTATGTGCTGAATTTGAGCGTCTCAATTTAAGTTTGGTTACTAATGCTATGGAGATAGTGGTTGAACCTACACTAGAGCAGGATATACGCAAAGGGCAGCTGGAAGATGAGAAGCTCAGAGAGATAGCTGAAAATGTAGTGGTTGGTAAGTCACCCGGATTTAGAATAGATGAACAGGGTACTCTATGGTTTGGAAAAAGGTTGTGTGTACCCGAGATAAGATCTATTCGTGACGCGATACTCCGAGAAGCTCATGACTCAGCCTATTCCATACATCCTGGCAGCACAAAAATGTATTTAGATCTTAAAGAAAGGTATTGGTGGGTTGGACTTAAAAGAGATGTGGCAGAATATGTAGCAATATGTGACACCTGTCAGAGAGTTAAAGCTGAGCATCAGAGACCTGCAGGTTTGCTACAACCTATGAAGATACCTGAATGAAAGTGGGATGAAGTTGGTATGGATTTCATAGTTGGTTTGCCACGTACTCAGTCAGGGTATGATTCTATTTGGGTAATTGTTGATCGTTTAACTAAAGTTGCTCACTTTATACCGGTTATGACTACCTATGCCGGAGCAAGGCTAGCTGAATTATATATGGCAAGAATTGTGTGTCTGCATGGGGTTCCTAAGAAAATTGTGTCTAACAGAGGTACTCAATTCACGTCTCACTTTTGGAAGAAAATACATGAATCTTTGGGAACTGAGCTGAATTTTAGTACTGCCTATCACCCTCAGACAGATGGACAAACAGAAAGGACCAATCAAATATTAGAAGACATGTTGAGAGCCTGTGCATTGCAAAAAGGTGATAGTTGGGATAAGAGTTTGCCATATGCAGAGTTTTCTTATAATAATAGTTACCAAAAGAGTCTCAAGATGGCACCGTTCGAGGCTTTGTATGGTCGTAAATGTAGAACACCTTTATTTTGGAACCAAACCGGAGAAACTCAAGTGTTTGGACCAGCAGTGTTGAGAGATGCAGAGGAACAAGTTGCGAAAATTAGAGAAAACTTGAGAGTGGCTCAGTCGCGACAAAAGAGTTATGCAGACACAAGAAGAAGGGAACTGACATTTGAAGTAGGAGATTATGTCTACCTAAAAGTATCACCTATGCGAGGTGTAAAAAGGTTCAATATGAAAGGTAAATTGGCACCAAGGTATATTGGCCCATTCAAGATTCTAGCAAGACGCGGAGAAGTAGCTTATCAGCTAGAAACCCGAAAGTTTGTCGGGTGTTCATGATGTGTTTCATATATCCCAACTTAGAAAGTGTTTGCGAGTGCCCGAAGAGCAAATACCATTGGAGGAATTGGTTGTTAAAGAAGATCTCACATATGAGGAATACCCAATTAAAATATTGGAAACAGCGGAGCGAGTCACAAGGAGCAGAGTTATAAAAATGTGCAAGGTTCAGTGGAATCGGTATTCAGAGGATGAGGCAACCTGGGAAAGAGAGGAAGAATTGAGAAAGTCGTATCCCCAATTATTTGAGTAAGCTAATCTAATCTCGAGGACGAGATTAATTTTAAGGGGGGTAGAATTGTAACACCCTAAAATTTGCTTTTATTAAAGTAGGGACAAATTGATTTATTTATGCAATTGTTGGCATATTAACCTAGCAAATAATAATTTTTAGCAATTAAAATAAATCATAGGATTTAGAAACATGATTTGTTGCATCCATGCTGCTCAATGATATTTTTGTTTGATTTGCACTTTATTGAGATTTGAAAATATTCAAATGTATTTGGAAACCTCCCCTCTTCCTTTTTCACCCGCTTGGGCCGAAGGCCGCCCGAGCGTCGGCAGACCGGCCCATCTTCCTCGTGCAGGCGCCCTTCTCCTTCGGCTGCCATGCGGGGCCTGCTGCTCAGAGTCGTCCCCTTCCTCTCTCTGGAGTCCGAGCAGGACTCGATGTCCAACCGACCGCCGCCGGAATTTTCGGACGAGTCCGTCCTGAGCACGCCTCCACCGGCCCGTAAAAGGAAGCCGCGACCCTCTCCCCTCCCCTCCTACTGGCACTGACGCATCGGGCCATGGCACAGCGCCGTCTCCTTCCTCCGGACAGAGCCCGAACCGAGCACGACTGCCGCCTCCGACCGTATCCTAACCACCGAATCTCCCGAAGTCTGGATATCCTACGCCTCCCTCGCGCCCCTATATAGGTCGGCCGAGCTCTGCCGTCCCTCCCCACAAGTTCCCGAGCAAGCCACGCCCTC
Source organism: Eremochloa ophiuroides (assembly GCA_038502445.1). Taxonomy (NCBI): domain Eukaryota; kingdom Viridiplantae; phylum Streptophyta; class Magnoliopsida; order Poales; family Poaceae; genus Eremochloa; species Eremochloa ophiuroides. The sequence goes on from JAHLJS010000003.1 coordinate 36,951,774, forward strand.
CAATCTTGCCCTAGCCGTCGCCCCGAGCTCCGCCGTCGCCCCGAGCTCCGCCGCCGCCGTCGATTTCTCCTCGGGAAGACTTCTCCGTCGAAATTGGTTGTTCTCCAAGCTTCGCAGCAAGGTCAGGAACCTTCCCGACCCCTTTTCCCTCGGTTTTGTGCACTATAGCCATGATGCCGAGCTTCGCCGCCACCATAGTTCCTGCCACCTAGCTCACCACATCCTCCCCGAGCTACCTCTGTGGCAACCGAAACCATAAATAGGTTCGGCTTGAACTCCTCTTGCTTCCCGACCAGATCCCGAGGTGTGCCGAGCTTCCTAGCTCCAAAAACGCCATCTCCGGCCATCTTGCCGGCGAGGAATCGGCCGGGCGCCGCCCGACTCCGGCGACCAGAGCCGCCCCTCTTTTCCCGAGCTACCTGCGCCGTCCACGGCCGATCCAACGGCTCACAGTGGGAGATACCTTTTCGACCGGCACTTTTGCAAAAGAGCCCCTGAGCTTTTTAATGTTCTAACCCGCGATCCTTTGGTGTATTTATCAGATTACGCTTTCCTATTTAGAAAACGTATTTCCTCGGTTTTAATTCAAAAGGCGTTTTCAATATTTACAGATTTGCCACTCAGTTTATTTCGGCCATATTTTATTTGTTTTAGCTCCGATTTGATCCGTTCAAGTCTCAGTTAGATTCGTAATTTTGTAATCTACCTAATGATGCTATTGTTACTCATGTTTTCAACTTTTAAAATTCGAAGATTAGATTTAATTTATTATTTTATTAAAGTAAAACTTGTTTATTTCATAACTTTGCCGTTTGAACTCCGATTTGCATGAATTTTATATCGTTGGAATCGTAGCGACGCGTAGATTATTTTCATACACTCTTCAATCTATTTTTCCACTGTTGGTGTACTGTTTCTAATATAGATCTTATTTGCTTCGTGTATGATTGCCTCGATGATTGTGTGGTGATTTTATGATCGAGTTCAGACGGTGAGCAATACGTTGGTGATCAAGAGTACACGGAGGATCCAAGTTCTCCAGAGTACTTTGATCAAGGCAAGTATAGCATGGACCATCCTTGTTGCCTGTTCACCTTAATCACTAATTCATGATGCATGTGTCTACCTTGGCAACCATAGTATTTATTCCTAAGTTTTGATCACTTAATCCTTGTTACCTATGAGATTGAATTTGAGTAGTGATGCTAGCTCTTGATGATGCCATGATCTTATGAACTTGATTAATTAATTATGAAATAAAGATTAAAAGATGCTTTTTAGCAATATGGACTAAGGACTTAACTGTAAGTATGACACCGGGACTTACAGCGCAACCATGAGGGTCATATGGCTCTGACTTTAGTTAAGTATGAAGTTACTTTCTATTATGTTGTTAATCTTGAAAGGTTCCTTGCCGATCTGGTTGTTTTGCGGCTCCTGTCTTTGTGTGTACTGCTGCGTGTGTGTGCCACTAGAAGGAGGGCTCTACCACCCTCTTGCCATTGCGCTCGGATTGATTAGTGGTATGTTAGGAAGGCTTTTGAAAGACTTCATAGTGTACCCTGCCGCACTTCCTTGGTGAGGTGACATGGGAGTCATGACCCTTAGCATATGGGAATCACGACTTATGGTGAAAGTGTGCAACCTCTGCAGAGTGTAAAACTGATATATCAGCCGCGCTCACGGTCACGAGCGGCCTTGGACGTCTTACAGGAACTTAACTAATTTAATATTGATTTATTTGAAGTTTCTGTTGATGTTTATTCCATATTAATTATCATGTTTATATGATCATGCAAATCTTTGTCCTTGGTATAATCTATTGCTGCTACTCAATTTGCTAAAATGTGATCAACTAAAACCAACCGCTGTCAACCAGTGTCTTGCCTTATTTGAGCCTCATAAACCCATGTTATTCTTGTTGAGTACGACATGTACTTACGCTTGCTTTATTTTTCATATTTGGATAAAAATCCCGGATGGGTAACAGATGACTATGATGATTCTTCTGAGGATTACTAGGATTGTGGTTCACCAGTCAACTAATTCCCTGTGAATTGGAGCTTCCGCGAGAGATTATAATTATTAGACCGCTGCTATTTATGTAAAGACTCTGTGATATTATTCGTTATATATTGAACCTTGTGATGGTACTATGTAATTTGTCGCTTATGTGTGTGATTGATCTCTGGGCGCACATAAGTTGGTTCATTCAATTTTATCCTTAAAATTGGGTGTGACATCAAATGTTCAGCATGTTCATCTTCAGTTTTGGAGAATACCAGTATATCATAAATAAACACTACCACAAACTTATCCAGATACTCCATAAACACCTTATTCATCATATACATAAAGTAGGCTGGTGCATTGGTCAAACCAAAAGACATGACAGTATACTCATATAAGCCGTACCTAGTAGTAAAGGCTGTCTTTGGAATATCAGAAGCACGAATCTTCAGTTGATGATAACCAGAACGCAAATCAATCTTAGAGAACACACAAGCACCTCTCAACTGGTCAAACAGATCATCAATCCTAGGCAATGGATATTTATTCTTAATGATAACTTCATTAAGTGACCGATAATCAACACACATCCTCTGACCACCATCTTTCTTATCAACAAAAATAACTGGTGCACCCCATGGTGATGAACTAGGCCTAATGAAACCCTTTTCTAGCAATTTCTTAATTTGTTTCTTAAGTTCTTCTAGTTCTTTAGATCCCATTCTATATGGTCGTTTAGCTATAGGTGCAGTTCCAGGTAACAACTCAATAAGGAATTCAATGTCTCGGTCAGGTGGCATACCTGGCAACTCATCTGGAAAGACATCCAGAAATTCATCCACAACACGATCCTGTTGGTTCCTATCTTCGCTCACTTGATTCACAGCAGCTGTCAGTGGTTTTTGCACAATCACATCAACACTGAGTTTATCTCCATTGGGCGCAGTCAATTCGACTATCTTCTGTGCACATTTAATCTCTACCTTGTGTTTCTTCATCCAATCCAATCCCAAGATAACATCAATACCGGCAGTTCTCAAAACTGTAAGCTTTTCTTTGAACTCTACCCCCCTTAGAATAATACTAACTGATGGAAGGTAAAATCCAGCTTGCAAAACCCCACCCGGTGAATTTACTATAAGTGGGTTTGTCATTGGTGTTATGGGGATGGCATGTATCTTAACAAAATTGTGCGAGATGAAAGAATGCGAAGCACCAGAATCAAAAAGAACAGTAGCGGGGATGGAGAACGTTGAACGTACCCATCATCACTTCTGGCACTTCCTGAGCCGTGTCGGTGGACACATGATTCACCTTTCCAGTGTGGGATGGCCTCTGGCTGCTGCTCTGACTCTGGGGGGTCTGCTGGTTCCTTTTCTTGGGACAAAAGTTGGCATAATGGCCTGGCTCCCCACAATGGTAGCACACTCTGGGAGTACTGGGTTCACTGGTCTTCATGGGGGTGGTGTTTGGATTTCCCTGACGTGGAGTCTGCTGACCACTCTCCTGCTGGTACTGTGGGCGCTGCTGAAATTGAGAGCGCTGCTGGGACTGAGAGCGTTGCTGGGACTGATTGCCTTGCTGATTGTTGTTGCAGGTTCCACTGACTAATAGGCCCCTAATATTTCTGATGAAAGCCATGCTGAGAGTTGAGACGCTGACATGTTTTGCTTCCTGAGGACTGTCCCCTCAGCTTTCTCTTCGTATCCATCTCCCTACGCTCATTGTCAAGTACAATAGCACGGTTTACTAGAGCTTGAAAGTTAGGATATGTGTTGCCTTTCAGCTGTAGCCTGAGATCATAGTAGATGCCCTTCAGAAACATCCGCTGCTTGTCAGCATCTTCTCTAACTTCATTTGGGGCATAACGAGCCAGATGTGAGAACTGATCATGATATTCACTAACAGTCATCTGTCCCATCCTGAGATTCCTGAACTCTTCTTGCTTGAGTTCAATCACGCCTTCTGGAATGATGTCGGGCCCTGAAGTCCCTAACAAATTTGGCCCAAGTGATGGGAGGAGCATTGTTAGGACGTGCAGCTTGATATGATTCCCACCAAGTTTGAGCTGCTCCCTGAAGCTGTCCAGAAGCGTACAACACCTTCTGCTAGTCATCACACTGACAGATATTGAGTTGTTTCTCCATAGCACGAAGCCAGTCATCGGCCTCCAATGGATCAGCAGCATGAGAAAACACAGGAGGGTGGCCCTGCATGAACTCCCTTCTCATATTCACGGGCGGTGGAGTAGGTGCATTCCCTCCAGCAGGCTGATTCTGGATGAATTGCATCATCGTTTGCATCAACTGTGCCTGCATTTCCATCAGCTGTTCCGCCGTCATTGGTGGCGGTGCTGGGGGTTGGTTAGCTCCAGGAGGCCTTCCTCTAGGCATCTGCATTGCAAGTTAAGTAAAAAATTCTTTAGAATTATTCATTAACTAAAAAATAGCAACATATAAGTGCATCTGAAATTTTCTGGCGAGATACATCTGTAATAGTTCAGTAAAACGGAAATATCTGGAGTTTCTGAAATCCAATTTATGTGTACCATACATGGTTGGAAAGCTAATAAAATTTCCTACGACTTTTATTCAGACCACTTTCCCAGATTCTGACGTTAAATTTACCAAAATAGAGCAAAACCGAAACTGATCCAAGATTTCCAGACTGCACAGAACCTCGTCTTAGAAAAGGTATATCTCTCAGCTCAAAATTGATAAAAAGGTAAAACTCGTGGGGTTGGAAATATATAGAAGTCTAGTTATTCCCAAAAAATGTTTATGATTTTTGCATTACTATATTTGGAGATATAACAGAAATATCACCTGCTGCTCCAGAAAACAGCAAGGGTAGAAACAGGTTGCAACTGAATCCACACTATAATTATGACTATAGCTCAATATTATTATATAAGAAACTTGTAGACATGCCCATAAAGTTTCAGCAATCATCACAAAGATCCAAATCACACATTATCACAATAAAAATTCATCCAAGCACACACGAGTTCACAACTTCGAAACTACACGTGCTTCTCCTCAATTGGTAGACATCCTAAAGGGTATATATGATGATAGGCCATCGATATTTTGAGCAAGATGAGTATAGAAAATTTTGTAATGCAACTAAAATAATAGATCAAGGAGATAAGCAGAAGTAGCTCAAAGAAAGATATCAAGGGGAGAGACAATAGTACGACAAGGATGAGAATTAGTCACACGAATGAGCAAGAAGATAGAAAAATAGTTTTCTAGCAAAATAAGGTTTGTAAATTGACCAGTGCTAACAAGACTTGCGTCTTACAGTCAACAAAGCTCCGATACCAATCTGTCACACCCATATTTTAAGAATAAAATAGGATGCATAAATGACTCATATGTGCCCCAGGAATAGTCGCGCATATAAGCTGACAAATTACAAATGCATCATCACAGTGTTAAATACATAACGAATAAGGAATTATTACATAGTCTTACACAAATATAGGTAATAACTATGACGTCACACTCGCGGAAGCTCCATCACAGGGACACGTCGACTGGGAGACACCAAGCCTAAAATTCATTGCGATAGTCTTTACTCCAATCTTCATCTGTGGTAGTGGATTGCAAGGGTGAGCACATTTCGTACTCAGCAAGTACAACACGGGTTCATGAGGCACAAAAGGATAGACACTGTTTGACTGCATTTAGCTTTTAATATACATGTTCATTTTAGCAATTGAGTAGCATCAAGATCCCAAACCCATAATTAATGCAATGATCAATTGTAATAAGGTTAATAAACAGTAAAAATATTAACAGCAATAATCAACGTAATATAATTCATAGTAATCATCTAACAGAACGTGTGACCAAGGCCGCTCGTGACCGTGAGCACGGCTATCATGATAGATTATTAAACTCTGCGCAGAGGTGTACACTTTACCTGTGAGTCATGATTTTCTAATGCTTGGGTTGATCGGACCCAAACACCAGCTAACCATATAAAGCCATTTAAAGGTTCGTCTAACAAGTTAGGGCTGCAAGGGTGAGTGGTAGCGAGATGTAGGAACCCCCCTTTTCAATATGGCACATTCCTTCTCGGCTATACACATAAGACTAGAAACTGTACTACACCCAAGGTGGCAAACCTCCAACTGCGCCCTTTCGGGTAACCTCTAACAAGCTAGAAAAGTTCTTTTAAATGACTAAAGCCAGAGCCATATAGCCCTCACAGCTGTACGGAAAATCCTGGTTCATCAGGTTCAGAAATCCTATGGAGAGAAACTAGAGCCAAACCATCCAACCCAAGGCTCTAGCCCCCTTTTGAACAGTAATAAAAATCATATTAAATGTTCATTGCACAATCCATTAATCATATCATAAGATCATTGGCATTAATAAAGCACTAGCAAAACCTACCCAATGCACATCCCAATAGGTAAACAAGGAATCAAGATAGCAAATCTAGATTATGATCTCTAAGGTTGTCAAGGTGGACACATGCATATGTAGTATGAATTTATCGTGAATAGGACACAAGGATGGTCCATGTTATACTTGCCTTGATCAAAGAATTCCTGCTGGTCCTGCTCGTAGAAGTACTCTTGATCGTCCACGAATTGCTCACCTTCTACTCACACGATCATCATATCACCATACAAACAACGGGCAATCATACACGAAGCAAACAAGGGAAATTAATTAGAACAATACACCAACAGAATAAAAACAGTTTGAAAATGTTATAAAAATATTCTAATCGTTCCAACGATCACATCGATATAAAGATCACTGAAAACGGATTTAAAACGTAAAAAGATATGATTTTCCGAAGATTTGTTATAGAAAAATAATTAATATAATAATAGCTCAAAATTTACAAAGTGCCAAACTTACTGTACAGTGGCATAAACATGTAGAGTTCGAAAATATGAATCTAACGCAATTTGAATCATTTTAAACGGATTTAAAATAAAGGAATTATGGGCAAAATATACCTTAATGGCAAAACTGCAATAAATGAAAACGTATTTCTAACCCAACAGCGCGAAAATACGCTCTCCAGATTGGGAAAACACAACTCCAGCAAGGCACTTTGGATGGCGGACACAAATAGCTAAAAGCATAGGGGCTCTTTAACAAAAGTGGCAGGGGCGACGGTGTTGACCGGTTGACCCGCATCTCAACCGTTCTGGGCCATTGATCGCGTGTTCGATGGCTGGGAATAAAACAGAGGGGGCGCTGGTGGTTGGCCGCCGGAATAGGGGCACAGGCGGCGGCGCCATGGCCGGCTCTTCGCCGGAAATCGCGTTCTCGCGTTTCAGTGCGCAAAATAGTGCGGGAAAAGGTGCGGGTGATCTATAACTCGATCGCAAATCCATCTAAGGCATCTGGAAGGGCAGAGGACGCGCGTCCAGGGAGCAGCGCGAGCCATGGCGGCCTCGAGTCGCGGGTGAGGTCGCTGGCACAGCAGGGGGGCGGAAACACCAAAATGGCGTGGCTATGAGTTTTCTCACCTTGCAAATAATCTCTGGGAAGGTTCAATTCCAGCGGAGCAACGTCGGGGATGCGGGGTCGGCGTTGGGGGCGGAATTCCTCCTCGGCGGCTTCCTTAAGCTAATGATGGCGAAAATCAGCGATAGGAGAGGGAAATTGGAGGGTCAGACGGCTTCCCGCAGGCACGATGATGCTTACCGTGCCTTGAATTTGGTCGAAAGAGGAGCAGAGAAGGCCGGCGGCGATTGCGGCTTCGTTTGCCCACGGCAGAGCTTTGAGTGCAGCGCAATGAAGCTAGGGCTTGTCCAGGGCGGCGCAGGAAGACTGGTTTCTGTTCCATCTCGACAGGGGCTTCGTTGGTCCTCTGTTCGGGCTCGGTTACGATGGGGATGAGGGTGACGAGGGGGCCTGGCTTGGTAGACAAAGGCAAGGAGGGGGCGTGCTCGCGTTGGCCTGATGGCTCGGCATGGAGCTCGGCCTCACGGCTACGAACAGAGAAGAAGGAAGCAACTCTCGGCACAGTAGAAGGAAAATGAGTTTTTCCTTTATAACTTTCAGAAATAGGTTTCAAGAATATATTTGTGAAAATCCAACAAGGCAAAATGTATATCAAGCAAACAGAAATAGTGCTTAGCAGCATGGATGCATCAATACATGTTGATAAATTAATTTAAACAAAATTTTTAATTCCCTATGTTTTATGAGCACACGAATACAAAATTAAACCAATTTCACTCTATTTCAAAATTAGCAAAATTTGAGGTGTTACATGGCCGCGCCCCGCCAGGTATGTCGGCCCCTTCTGTTCCCCTGCTTCTCGAAACCGAAGCGCCCAAACCCCAGCCTGAGCTATTTGTCTATTTGGATCCCAAACATTAGTGAATTCAGAGCTATGTGATGCTTCGATAACATTTCCTATATCATTCAGCCTATATAATTTGCCACGATTTGTAGTGACAAAGCTAGATGCTTCGATAACATTCAGCCCCTAATAGCACAGGCTATATCGTTGCTAGTGACGAAGCCTATAATATATCGTTGCTAGTGACGAAGCTAGATGCTTCGATAACATTCAACCTATATCATTTACCACGATTTCCATGCTGTCATTCATGCGCTTCGTAGTATGCCAGTATCCTATTCCTGGCCATCAGTCCAATGCGTGCATCCCTGTTTTGGCATAACATTTCCCTTTTTTATAGGTACAAAACTTGGGGCTGTTTGGTTTGCAGCCACACGTTACTACACCTAAAGTTAAGTTTGCCCCCATGTATTAGGCAGGTGTTTGGTTGCACATTAAAGTTCGGCTCGCCACAGCCAATAAAAGCCTTCGCCACACTTTATATTTACCACAAGTATTAGGCAGGTGTTTGGTTGCACATTAAAGTTTGCCACAAGTATTAGGCAGGTTTATATAGTTCCTGGTAGGTGCTAATACAGTAATACTTTATATCTAGGCCCCGTTTAGTTGGGGAAATGGGGTGAAAAGTTGCACTGTAGCACTTTTATTTGTATTTGACAACTTTTGTCCAATCATGGCCCAAATAGACTCAAAAGATTCATCTCGATCTAGCCAGGCAAAAGTACAAATATGCAACAGCTGTTACTTCATTTAGTGCTCCATGCAGGTGGAAAGTACAATTGATGTAACGGGTGAATAGTGACAAATTTTGCCAACTAAACAAGGCCTTAAAGTAAAATGCACCTTGAGTACTTAAACTATTGGGGTATTACCATCTGAATATTTGAACTAAAAAACTTACCACCTGGGTATTTAAACTATTTGGACATACCATCTGGGTACTCAAACTAAAAAGTTTCCATCTAAGTACTTTAACTATTGGGCATTACCATCTGAGTCTACGAGTGGGCCGTCGCCGCCGCCAGGAGCACGGGAAAATGAATTTTGATTCTTTTTCTTTTTCTAAAAATTGATGAATATTGCTAGAATTTGTTGTTTTTTAAAATAATTACGCCTCCAAAACTTCTGAAATTTTTTGTGTAGCCTCTCCATGATATAAAAATAAGAGGGTACACAAAAATAAGAGGGTACACATCATGGAGAGGCTACACAAAAATTTTCAGAATTTTTGAGGTCTAATTATTTTTTTACAAAAATAACAAATTCCAGCAATATTCATCAATTTTCAGAAAAGAAAAAAGAATCATAATTCATTTTCCACATCATGGAGAGGCTACACAAAAAATTTCAGAATTTTTGGAGGTCTAATTATTTTTTACAAAAATAACAAATTCCAGCAATATTCATCAATTTTCAGAAAAAGAAAAAGAATCAAAATTCATTTTCCACATCATGGAGATGCTACACAAAAATTTTCAGAATTTTTTGAGGTCTAATTATTTTTTTTACAAAAATAACAAATTTCAGCAATATTCATCAATTTTCATAAAAAGAAAAAGAATCAAAATTCAATTTTCCGCGCTCTTGGCCGCGGCCATGGCCCACTCGCGTACCCAGATGGTAATGCCCAATAGTTTAAGTACCTAGATGGGAAGTTTTTAGTTTGAGTACCCAGATGGTATGTCCTAATAGTTTAAGTAATCAGGTGGTAGCTTTTTCAGTTCGAGTACCCGGATGGTAATGCCCAATAGTTTAAGTACCCAGTATGCATTTTACTCTTATATTTACATTCAAGTCGCTATCCAGCCACCTATTAGCAGCTATTGGCAGGTGGATCAAAACACTCCTCTAACAAAGATAGCAGCTATTAGCTACTAGCTAGCTAATTTTTAGTGCTATCAGATGACCTATGGTTTCCTTTAGAACTTAGCTTAGCTTCATACTATATGTCATATTGTTAATTCATAAGCGGTGACTAAGTACAGTCAAAATGCTACAATGTAATTTTTGTAATGTACAACATATATCATTAAGAATGTAAGTGGACTAATCCACAAATGTGAGCTTCACAACTTTGCCCTCCTAATTGTTGGTTTCCACAAAACTGTCATCCAAAGCATTTACTTGTCGTTTTCTTTGCCATTTTTCCTCTTTTCATCCTTTTCCTTTTATCTCTACTAAAACCAACCACATCATGACATGAAGGGTGTGTTTGGGATGTGAAGGGCGCCTTTGGTTTGCGGCCCCTTCATAATTACAAGTATATTCCACTGGTTACATGCTATTCCGGCTGCCTTCTCATCATTTCCTGCTGGTGTTCAATAACTTCACGGTTGAGGTCCACTGCTGGCCCTCGCCTGAGGGGGACCTTCGCCAACCTTCGCAGGATGCCATACTGGGAGCGGAGGTCGCTCCGAGGTGCACCCTGGACCTCCGTTCAGCAACTGCTCCTCACGATCAGCCTTCCCCCCTGGCACCTTCATGGACTGTTGCTGACCGATCCTTCGCCTGGAAGCTACCTGCATCAAAGCAATATCTAGCGCCTTCGCGACCCTTGTAACATTGTTGTCGGCCTTCGCTAAGGTAGAGCATTTAGGCAAAGGTCGACTGTCGTCTGTCTGTTTCTCTCGGTGATCCTTCGCCTGGAACCTACCTGCATCAAAGCAATGTCTGGCGCCTTCACGACCCTAGTAACATTGTTACAACAAATTGTAAGTAGGACTCATTTGCGATGGATCATGCAAGGGTGAAGAGCAAGCCTTCTTCATGTCGGGTGACCAATGGTGTTGGTGAAGAGTGAGTGTGAAGGCTTATCAATAGATGGTGTGAGGACATATAAGCTATGGGTAATTCATAGTAGCTACATGAAGAATGAGAAAGATGGAGTAAAAGTACGCAAGGATGAGGATTCATGCATGGGTTTCCCATTATCATAAATAAAAAATAATAATTATGGAGTCGTGAACGCCATAAATCAAAATTTCCAAAAAGTGCCATTGAACATATAACAAGCAAGTGTATTTGCATAGAATATGATTTGTACAAATATGTATATGTAAGGATAATTTCGCTTTCATATTATTTGGATAAAGAGCATATAAATATTCATAGAACAATAATACTGAACAAAGATAGTTTCCCCTTCACATTTGCTTGAACCACAAAATATAAAATATTTATAGGGTTCATCTAGATATTAGTTGCTATCAACGTCTCCCGCCGCATGGATGGTCCTGCAATTGCGCAAGAAAGAATCCTTCAGTTTCTTCAACCTAAGGTGACAGTCTTCCATGTTGATTCGTTCATATGGAGACTCCACAACACAAGATAAGGCCACTTCCATCATGGGAATTAAGAGGCAATTCAGCAGCAAGTGCTCGGCACGACTTCTCTCCACCCCCTCAATGGAGGCATCAAGGGTAGTGCAGATAAGTCGCTGATCAATTACCTGGCAAGCTTGATGTGGGAAATTTTCTCGCACCCATTTTGCAAGATTCATGTCCTCTCTGAAGGTTTGTTGAAGAGGGCTCTGATAGGATTCCGGATCCTACCAGCGAGGGGACGCAGGTTGTAGGGATGTGGAGCAGGTGCGCTGCGGCTGGTTGGGCGACAGCGGCGCTGGGGCGCCGTGGTCGCGACGTGCGTGGGCGCAAAGAGAAAGAGAGACGCGGTGGCTAGGGTACCTCCCGGCTCCCTGAGGAAGCCAGAAACAATAATATGTTTCTGCTTATTCATCCAAACCAGGTTACAAGATATATATAATCCCCTCTCTAACAATAACTTCCTAATAGGACTCTCTAATAATAATAGGAATAGAACTCTATAATATGAATAGGACTCTCTAATAGTAATAATAGTAATAGGACTCTCTGAATACTAACAGAAATAGCACTCCTACGCAGCCCTTAGCCACTAACAGGTTGTCGCCTTGTATACGGAATGCCGGTCATAACATCTCTCCCCGCCTGCGCAAACAGCTCGTCCTCGAGCTAGAAGTCGGGGTATAAGGTGCGGAACTCGTCGACCAGCTCCCACGTTGCGTCCTCTTCCGGAAAGCCGTGCCATTGGATGAGCACGTGCCAGGCGCCCCGTTGCTGCTGGGCACGCAGCACCTTAGCCGGCGCTGGAGCAAACCGCCCGTCGAGCGTGGGGGCGAGTGGGCCTGGAGTAGCAGGGGGTTCTCCACGGTGGGGCTTGAGTAAGCCCACGTGGAAAACATCATGGAGACGAGCGCCCTCGGGTAGCTGCAGGCGATATGCGACGGCGCCGATGCGCTCGGTGATGCAGAAAGGTCCCGCGTACCGGGGGCCGAGCTTGGTCTTGGCGCCCGGTACCAAGGACTGGGCGGTGCGGTTCAGCAACCGCAGCCACACCCAGTCGCCCACCTGGAACTCGACGTCGCGATGACCTGCGTCATAGTACTTCTTGGACATGTGCTGGGCCTGCAGTAGTCGTTCCCGCACCTCGGCGAGGACCTCATCCCGGGTCCGGAGAAGAGCGTCGGCCGCTTCAGTGCGGGCCGTCCCCGGCGTGTAGGGCAGCATCGGTGGAGGCGGTCGGCCGTAGACGATCTCGAAGGGGGTGGCGCGGAGTGCCGTGTGGAAGGAGGTGTTGTAGCAGTATTCCGCCCACGCCAGCCAATCCACCCATGCACGGGGGCGGTCACCTGTCACACAGCGGAGATACATGGCGATCACCTTGTTGACCACCTCGGACTGACCGTCCGACTGTGGATGGAAGGCGGTGCTCATGCGCAGCTGGACCCGGCCATCTTGAAGAGGTCTCGCCAGACATGGCCGGTGAACACGGGGTCCCGGTCGCTGACGATGGAGAGGGGGAACCCGTGCAGGCGGACAATGCCGTCGAAGAAGGCGCGGGCGACCGACGTGGCGGTGTAGGGATGGCCCAGCGCGATGAAGTGGGCGTACTTGGAGAAGCGATCCACGACCGTGAGGATGACGGACTTGCCCGCCACCTTGGGCAGCCCCTCGACGAAGTCCATCGAGATATCCGCCCAGACTTGGGTGGGCACGTCGAGAGGCTGTAGCAGCCCCGCCGGCCGCAGGGTTTCCGTCTTGTTGCGCTGGCACGTGAGGCAGGAACGCACCAGGTCCTGAACCAACGTGCGATCCTTGGGGATGTAGAAGTCCGCGCGTAGGCGATGTAGGGTCTTCTGTACGCCCTCATGACCAGCAGTATGTGCTAGTACGAGCACCTGCTGGCGCAAGTCGTCGTGGTCCGGCACGAAGATGCGGCTGCCGTGAAGTAGGAGGCCGTCGGAGAGGCGCCAGGGAACCCCCAGGGCACCTGCCTGGAGCTGCTCGAGCAGCGAGCGGCTGTCCGAGGAGAGGGCTGTGGCCTGTCGGATCTCGTCCAGGAGAACAAACGATGGTCCGGACAGGGCCAGGGCCGTCGCGGCCGCCCCCGGTGAAGCAGCTGCAGCCACCTCCTCGGCGTCTCGTCGGGAGAGGGCGTCCGCCACGGTGTTCAGGCGCCCCGGTCGGTACTCCACCGAGAAGTCGAAGCCGAAGAGTTTGCTGATCCACTGGTGCTGGGGAACTGTGGACAGGCGCTGGTCAAGCAAGTACTTCAAACTGTAGTGGTCAGTGCGTACCAGGAACTGGCGCCCCCACAGGTATGGCCGCCAATGACGCACCGCCTGCACCAGGCCGATCAACTCGCGTTCGTACGCCGCCAGCTTTAGGTGACGGGCGGCGAAGGGCCTGCTGAAGTAGGCGAGAGGTCCCGAGCCTTGGTGAAGGACCGCCCCGAACCCCACGCCCGAGGCGTCGCAGTCGACCACGAAGGTCGTGTCGAAATCTGGCATCTGTAGAACCGGGCCTGTGGTCAAGGCGCGCTTGAGCGCCTCGAATGCTGCCGTCGCGTCGTCGTCCCAGGCAAACGCGTCTCGTCGCAAGAGACTCGTGAGCGGGGCCGCGATGATGCCGAAGTCGCGGATGAACTTCCGGTAGTAGCCCGCGAGGCCCAGGAAACCGCGGAGACCGCGAGCTGACCGCGGCTGGGACCAGGCGGCCACGGCCGCCACCTTGTCGGCGTCCATAGCCACACCCCCGGCGGAGATGACGTGGCCGAGGTACGTCACCGACGACGCCCCGAAGGAGCACTTGGAGCGCTTTAGATGGAGACGGTGGGCGCGGAGGGCGTTGAGGATGATGTTGATGTGCTGCAGATGGGCGGCCCACGAAGAACTGTAGATGAGGATGTCATCGAAGAACACGAGCACGAACCTTCGAATATAGTCGCGAAGCACGTCGTTCATCAACGCCTGGAACGTGGCCGGGGCGTTGGACAGCCCAAACGGCATCACCAGAAACTCGAAGTGGCCGTGGTGTGTGCGAAACGCCGTCTTGGCCACGTCGTCCGGGTGCATCCGCACCTGGTGGTACCCGGAGCGAAGGTCCAGCTTGGTGAAGAAGCGGGCGCCGTGGAGCTCGTCCAATAGCTCATCCACCACCGGGATCAGAAACTTGTCCTTGTGGGTCTTGGCGTTGAGGGCGCGGTAGTCGATACAGAAGCGCCAGGACTTGTCCGCTTTGCGCACCAGGAGGACCGGAGCGGAGAACGGCGATGTGCTTGGGCGGATGATGCCTTGGTCGAGCATGGCCGCACACTGCCGCTCCAGCTCGTCCTTCTGCAACTGGGGGTAGCGGTATGGGCGCACTGCCACCGGGGCGGTGTCGGGCAGTAGGTGGATCCGGTGGTCATATGGTCGCCGTGGTGGAAGGCCGGTCGGCTCGATGAAGATGGCGTCGTGGTGCTGCAAAAGGGCGTCGAGCAGCGGCTGCTGCGGGTCCGCAGCGGCCGCGTGCAGCAGCTGTGCCGCGGCGGCGGTCGGAGCAGGACCGGCCGGCTGGTGTGGCAGCTCCCTGGACACGCCTTGCCAGGTGACGCGCCGGCCGTGCCGCGCGAACGACACTGTGAGGGCATCGCAGTCCCACGTCGTTGGTCCTAGCATCCGGATGAAGTCGAAGCCGAGGATGACTTCGAAACCGCCCAAATTCAGGCCGGCGCAAGTGACAGAGAAATCCTCGCCGAAGATGCGGACGGGCACGTTTCGGGCGATCCCTTGGCATGGTAGTCGGTCGCCATTGGCCACCGTGATCCGAAGGTCCCCCCCGTCCTCCGGCGAGAGCCGCAAGCGGCGCATCATGGTGGCGGTGATGAAGTTGTGCGTCGACCCCGTGTCGAGAAGAGCGAGGAAGCGCTCGCCCTTAATGTGGATCGGCACCAGCATGGAGTTGGGCGCTTGTAGGCCCGCGACCGCATGGAGAGAGATCTGGAACGCCCCTGCCGGTGGCGGTTCCTGGGCGGCCAGCTCCGGCTGGTTGGCGGCCTGGGCAGCTTCAGCCGGCGGGTCGTCGAGGTAGTCGTCCGCCTCTAGGTAGAAGAGGCGCGGGCACACATGGCCGCGTACATACGGCTCGTCGCAGTTGAAGCAGAGCCCTTGGCGGCGACGCTCCTGCTGCTCGGCCGGGGATAGACGGCGGAAGGGCCGGCCCCCTGGAGCCACAGGCCCCCCCTGCGCCCCGGCCGCGGCTGGCGGGGCACGCTGCGGGGCAGGGGCAACGGGCCGCTGGGCTGGCCGAGCACCCCGCAGTGGAGCCGGAACTGGGACCGGCGTGCACATCTCGAAGGCCCGCGCCAGGTACATGGCCGTCTGGAGGTCCGGGGGCCCGTGCATCTGGACCTGAGCCCGGAGGTGGTCGGGAAGGCCGCCCACGTACAGTTCCGCCTTTTGGCGGGTAGTGAGACCTTGGGCGTGGCAGAGGACGTCGTTGAAGCGTTCCGAGAAGTCCTGCACGGTGGAGAGGAAGGGCAGACGGGCAAGCTCTGCGAGACGAGTTCCCGGAACGGGCGGACCAAAGCGGAGCGTGCAGAGCTGTCGAAAGCGATCCCATTGAGGCACGCCCTCATCCTGCTCGAGGGCGTAGTACCAGGTCTGTGCCGTACCCCGCATGTGATAGGAGGCCAGCCACGTCCGTGCTGCCGGCGGCGTCTGTTGCCCCCGGAAAAACTGCTCACATTGGTTGAGCCAGTTCAGGGGATCGACAGAGCCGTCATACGTCGGGAACTCCAGCTTGTAGGGCTTGTGGCCTCCGTGAGCCCCCAACAGAGCGGTGGTGAGGACCGGGTCGAACGTCCCGGCAAGCGGATCGGCGCTGGGCGCTTCGGGGAGGAGCGAACCGCCGATCAGGGTGCTGCCGCCCAGAGACGTGGCCGCGGCAGCCGAGGTCGGCTGGGTGGTCGTGGCAGTGGCGAAGACCGGAGCCGCCGTAGCCGAGGTGGCCTGCAGCCAAGCAGGAAGCGGCGATGGAGACCGGGGAAATTGCAGCAGATGCAAGGGCACGCCGGTGCTGGACGTGATCGGCATGCCGTAGGGGAACGACGTCGTCGGCGCGGATGGGAGCGGCGCGGTGGGAATCGGCGGCGTCGGTGGTGGCAACGTGGATGGCGGTGGCGGCGGGGTCTGGAGGAGACCGGCCACTGCATTCTGCATGGCCTGAAGGCCAGCCGCCAGGCGATCCACCTTGGCCTCCAACGCATCCAAGGAGCGGGACGGAGCCGGCGCAGCGGATTCATCGGTCACCTCCGACTGGGTGATCGGCGGCGGCTGGCTGGACACCGGCAGCGTCGTCATCGAACCCGGGAAGGCTGATACCAGATTGATAGGATTCCGGATCCTACCAGCGAGGGGACGCAGGTTGTAGGGATGTGGAGCAGGTGCGCTGCGGCTGGTTGGGCGACAGCGGCGCTGGGGCGCCGTGGTCGCGACGTGCGTGGGCGCAAAGAGAAAGAGAGACGCGGTGGCTAGGGTACCTCCCGGCTCCCTGAGGAAGCCGGAAACAATAATATGTTTCTGCTTATTCATCCAAACCAGGTTACAAGATATATATAGTCCCCTCTCTAACAATAACTTCCTAATAGGACTCTCTAATAATAATAGGAATAGAACTCTATAATAGGAATAGGACTATCTAATAGTAATAATAGTAATAGGACTCTCTGAATACTAACAGAAATAGCACTCCTACGCAGCCCTTAGCCACTAACAGGTTGTCGCCTTGTATACGGAATGCCGGTCATAACAGGCTCCTTCCAGTGATCATCTCTAGGAGCATCACGCCGTAGTTATATACGTCAACCCTTGGTGATGGTTTACCTCCGTATCCATATTCTGCATGACACAGCAAGTACTACATGTTAAGCAGTATATTCATCTTAATTTATTAGAAGTAGAAGAAATAGGATGAGTACCGGGTGGAATATATCCAATTGAGCCCTTCAGTCCTTGAACACTAGAAATAGATTGTTGTTCTGGTGGTACGAGAGCCAGCAGCCGGGCTACACCAAAATCACCAACCTTTGCTGTCATATCTCCATTCAGCAGAACATTTGCTAGGTTTGATGTCACAGTGCACAGCCTGTCCCCCACAGTCATTGTGCATATACTCCAGTGCACTGGCAGCATCAATGGCTATGTTGATTACCTCTTTAGCACTAAGACCATCCCCATTTGCATCTTGCCTACGCTGGTAGATCCAGTCTTCCAGGCTTCCATTGCTCATGAGCTCATAAACTAAAGCACGAAAGTTGTTGCCAGAAAAATCCACACTCGCACAAATTGTTACCAGCTTTATGAGGTTCCGATGCCTCAAATTTCTAAGGGCCTCACACTCTAATACCCAGCTCTTGGGTGCTCCCATCTTGTGCAGGTCCAATACTTTGACGGCCACTGCTGTTCCATCATGAAGCATGGCTTTGTACACAGAACCAAAGCTACCAACACCGATCAGGTTTGCCTGGTCAAAAGTGTTGGTCACACGACAAAGCTCTTCGTAAGAAATAAGGGGGTGATTTCCATTGATTAAACTGTCGATTGCTCTTATCTTTGCTTTTGCCAATTGTCTCCTAGGCAGTAGCTTCAGAAATATCAATACGAGGATGGATATGGCAGCAGTTGATGCTCCAGCAACAGCAATCATTACGTGCAACTTACGATGGTGGGAGTAGCAGGCCAAGCTTGAGAAGCACAGCTTTGGGTTTCCATCAAGGTGAACAGCAGAGTGGTTAGCAAACATTCCAGTGCTTGGCACCAAGCCATTCAGGTCATTCATGGAGAGGTTCAGCAGCTGAAGAGCTTTTAGGTTGGCAAGGCTTGCAGGAATGTCCCAGTCAATTGGTTGCTTGAAAGGTCCAGGCTTTGCAATCCTTTAAGACTCTCAATACTGTCAGGGATCTTTCCTGACAGAGCATTTTTCCTCAGGCATAGTGTTTGCAGGCTCCCGCACTGCCCGATCGAGAGTGGGATAGTACCATTGATAAAATTGAATGATAAGTCAATGGTGATGACATTCTTTAGCTGGCCAATGTTCTGAGCTAATGCACCAGTAAGTAAATTGTGCGAGAGATTTAGGATGGTACTTAGGCTACTAATTGCAAAGATACATGCAGGGATGTGACCATGAAGGTTATTGCTTGATAGGTCTAGAGAAAGAACATGATGGAGGTGACCCAACTCATCTGGGATTCTAGAAACCAACTCATTCTTGCTGATCTCAAGTGTTGTCAGAGTTGTTAGGTTACCAATCTCTGTTGGAATGGGCCCTGATAACTTGTTCGTAGTAAGGGAAAGCTTGGTTAGCTCCTTAAGTTTACCAATATCTGGTGGGATGCTCCCAGAGAGCTGGTTGTGACTCATGTTAAGTAGTGTCAGAGATGCTAGGCGCCCTATGGAAGGGGGTATCTGGCCACTTATCTTGTTGCCACCAAGGTACAATTCTGTCAAAGAGATCGAGAAGTTGCCAATTGATTCAGGGCAAGGTCCCTCAATGAGGTTCTCGTCAAGGCAACTAGTTGCAGCTTAGTGCAGTTTGTGAGTTCGACAAAAATAGTTGCATCAGCTGCAATCTGATTGAAGCCAATGTTGTACAGGAGAAGGCTACCAAGTCTACTAAGCCCTGGAGGCACGGAGCCGCTAAGGAAGTTGTGGGACATCCTTATGCTCTCAATCTTTGTCAGATTGTGGAGCGACGGCGGAATCGTACCATGGAACTTGTTGATGCAGATGTGGAAGACACGGAGACTTGGAAGGCGAGAACCAATATCACTTGGAATCTCGCCATGCAGGTCATTCACTGCGAATGCAAACAAACGAAGAGTTGAGAGGTTGTAAAGTGGCCCTGGAACTGTCCCTTTTAGGTTGTTTATGGAGAGTTGGATGTGTTGGACATTGCTTAGACGGCCTAGTTCTTCAGGAATTTTACCGATGAGGTTGTTGGTATGAACATCAAGTGTCTTCAGCAGCGATAAGTTACCGATGGATGGTGGGATACTACCATCCAGCTGGTTTGCTCCTATGTTCAGGGTTCCAAGTTTGTGCAAATGGTGGATGGATGAAGGAATTGCCCCAGAAATAGTGTTTGCTGACAGATCCATGGTCATTAGGTTTGTGCAGTTTGTGATGGCTGAGGGAATAGTGCCCGTGAGAAGGTTACAGCTAAGATTCAGTGTTTGGAGCCATCTAAGACTTCCGATTTGGCTAGGAATGTTACCTACGAAGTTGTTGTTCTGGAGGTACAGTGAACGGAGAGCAGAGAGATTGCCAAGGTGAGGGCTTATTGTTCCAACCAAGCCAAGGCCCTGGAGATTCAGCTCTGTGACCCTGCCACCATGTTTGCATAGCACCCCTGTCCATTTGCACTGAGAGGAGCCATTCCCCCATGACGGCAGTGCTCCTGACGGATCATCGGTGATAACAGATTTCAGATCAAGGAGAGCCTCTCGGTCGCTTCTTGTTGTTTGGCAGGAAGCTAACAGGAAAACTGTACATGAAATCAACAAAGCCAGCACCAGCAGATGGATGTGGATTGTTCCCATTTTATGTCGATCTGCGAGCACAAGCACAGAAAAGCATATATAAGAACATGGTTTCAACAGTAGATAAGTATCTGTGTAGAAATAAACCGAAATAACACAGGGACAAGAGTGAGAATGAGCTCCTACATATAAGCTACCTTCTTTAGGAATGCGAAAGATGTGACTCTGCTGGTGTTGTGGTCTCCTTAAATACTATCCGAGCTGTCCAAAAAATGCCTAAGATGTATATTTGAGACATCACGAGGAAAAGATCATCACTAGTGAGAAATAGTAATACTGATACGCATGCACTAAACTGCATTGCATATGCATGGTTTCTAGTTAATTACAACGGGTCAACTGCAATGGGTTAGTACCTGTGGAATAATAGCAGTGGTACAAAAAGACTTGAAATCGGTTAGCCGCCCAGTTAGCAGCCGCCTTGACTAAAAGACCAAACTGCACTTGGCATGTCCAACATTTTCTTAAATGATACGAACATATATACGTACATTCACACTGATAATACATGACTTCAAGAGACAACACAATAGATTATGAAATTGCAGATGAGGTTGATTTGTATTTGGCCAATAAAACAAGCATCACGTTAATTCTTAAAGCTTAGAATTTTTTTCTCGAGTAGCAAGCCTTATAAATTACCACGCGTCAATTAGAGAAAATAAAAAGATCAAAATTCCCTCTACATGCTAATAAATTAACAACAGCATCATTATGCAATTAGCCATGTAATTCTCTGTAACTAGCACATGCCATTAAAAAAAAACTCGACATAGCTACTGGGCATTGTATTAAGAAAACATTCTCACAAAGGTTGAGAAAACTCTCGAACCCTTGCCCTATCCATACACAGTGGCACCGTAGCACATGTGAGATGATCAGTATCGGGCCTTACACCTGTGCTTTCGACATCTCCCATGTAAGACAACCTTGACCAAGCCTTAGACCTGTATTTTGATCGTGAGACAGATGAGAGGATTTTTTTTGAACTCAGCCTGAAATTCACTCTCATAAGAAGTCGAAACAAGAACATGAAAAATGTAACCAACCAGACTATGAAGCTCTTTGGCCATGCCATTGTTAACAATATGGCTTCTTTATGTTGTCTAAGTGATTGAATGTTTGCAAAAGAATAAAAAGAGAGTTAAAGATGCAGTTCATATTATCTTTTGGTATTAAATGCAATAGAAAACAAAAATATACTCCTTCCGTCCCAATGAATATGCAATTCTCACATCCCGAGAAGTCAATCGTTATAAACTTTAACTAAAATTACATGAAAAAATACTAATTATTATGAGACAAAATAAATACCGTTAGATCAGTTATGAAATATATTTTCATAATAAA
This sequence comes from Eremochloa ophiuroides, assembly GCA_038502445.1. Classification (NCBI taxonomy): domain Eukaryota; kingdom Viridiplantae; phylum Streptophyta; class Magnoliopsida; order Poales; family Poaceae; genus Eremochloa; species Eremochloa ophiuroides. The sequence goes on from JAHLJS010000003.1 coordinate 36,973,374, forward strand.
TTTATTTCGAGACATAAATGATAATACTTTTTTTATAAACTTGGTCAAAGTTGACATAGTTTCACTGGTACGTTTCCTACAATTGCATTATTAATGGGACGGAGGGAGTAGCTCAATGTGAGAGTTTATTGAAAATAGATATAGAAAATGTTCAAAAAAAAAGGCCCGATAATATCCACTATGCAACTAAGGAAGGAGTAATATGCAGGGATAATGTTAGAACTCAAGACATTTGGTGATAAAAAGGATGGCGAAGAAGCTACTAATATGCAAACTGATAGGTAGAAGTAAACTCTACCGCGTAGGCATTGCAGCAATCTGGTAGGTGATTTGAAAGACAAGAAGTAACTTCTGCTTCGAAGGGAACTTAATATGTCACGTGTGTGGTCTTATGCATTCTTGGGCATGCAAGTTTGTTTCGTGATATGAAAACAAGCTACGACGCTCTTGCTCGGCTCGCGCTAGGAAGGATCACGACGTGCGCGCTCGGAGCGGCTGCAACGTGCTTGCGCTGCAGCGAGCTCCCCGGACGGACTTTAGAGCCCGGTTTTCATGCCTAGCTTTATCTCAAAGACTTACTATATTTAAGGTATGTTTGGACTGTTCACGTTTTTCTGGCTCTACTCCATTTATTTTTACCAAACGAGTCTAACTCCACGCATGCTACTCAAAAAAAAGGTAGAGTTTTAAGAGCACCTAAAGAGGTGCTCTAAAAAAAACATAGTTCATGAAGCTGCTTCATGGTGGAATTTGTGGAGTCTAATTTTTTATTTAAGTAATAGACTAATTTTATTTCTAGTTTATTTACGTCACTTTTTTCTAAGTCATTTGTTTTTCTCTTTGGGGATAGCAGGTGTGTGGGTAGTGAATGGGCGAGGGATAGTTTTACTTAGGTATATTATATAAAATAATAATAAGCTAGAATACAAAATGATAGAAATCAACTTTGAAAAGAACAATAGAGAGAAAATGTTCTATACATATTCATTGGTTGCAATAAAATGCTTTTCAATAGAATGAACAAACTTTAAACTAGAACACTAAAACTTACATGTAATCACTTTTCTTTTTGATCACTTTGTATCTGATGAATTACTATATCGTCTAACAGTTAGCATTGATGATTAAAGTATGAGAAAAAAATAAAGAAATTAATAAACTTAGGTGGGATGGGGATAGGGTGAGTTCACTTTGGAGTTGTTTGGTTTGAAAGGATCGAGCATGTCCAAGAGGGAGGGTGAATTGGGCTTTTACTAAATTTTTCGAATACTCAAAGTAATCCTACCGCAATCAAACCCAATGTCACCCCGCTAGTGCACAAGTGAAACTCTATCCTAAAATAAGTTATGCAATTTAGAGCTAACTCCTAGTCAGGCATTACTCTAGGAATTGAAACTTGCAAAATGTAAGAGCAGAATGTAAATGCATAATGTAAAGCTCAAAGTAAAGAGAACGAGGGACAAGGAGGTTTTTCCCGAGGTATCAGACAGTCGGTACTTCCCACTAGTCCTCGTTGGAGCACCCTCGCAAAGGTGTTGCTCCCCCTTGATTCGCGCAAGGATCAAGTGCTCTCTACGGGCTAAATCTTTGACACTCCGTCGCGGTGATTCACCCACAACCGCTCACAACATCGACTTGGGTCACCCATAATAAGCTCTCCGGGTGCTCTCCTAGCCTCCGGTCGCCACAAAATCATCTAGGTGATGCCTGTCACCAAGAGTAACAAGCTTGAACTCTCACTTGACCAAGAACAAGGCCAAAGAGATGGATGGATGCACACTTATCACTCTTGATCACACTCTAGGGAAGATTGTCACTTAGATTGGAAATCATTCGACCTTCCTAGTGCTCTTGCTCTCTCAAAGGGTCTCAACGTGTTCTAAGCTATTAGAAGTGGCAAGAGACCTTCCATAGATAAGTACAAGGAGTATAAATCCCGCACACATGGCCATTAGGCACAAATTGCCTAACCTGCGGGTGCACCGGACTCTGATTAGTTCACATCGGACGTGTCTGGTGGTTGTCCGGTGCCCCCAACAATGATCACTGTATCAGTATGGTTTTTGAACGCACCGGACACGCCAGTGTCCGGTAGGGTACCACCTGACATGTCCGGTGACAAAAACCCTCTCTAGAACCTTTCTGGACGGTCACCGAACGCTCCCGACTCTGTTCGGTGCAGCGTCCGGTGCTGAACCCTAGGGGTTACGCACCAGACACGTGTGCACCAACTTTTGCGTGTCAGGTGGCACCAAATTCGTGTCCGCTGCTCTCTGAGACTACACCAGACGCTCTGGCCCGTGTCCGGTGCAGCGCTCGGTGCACCAAATTGAGCCTAAACTTTGCCGAATTGAAAACTTTACAAAATGAAGTTTGTTCAACATGGTCACTGGACTCTCTATGCTCAACCTAAAACTAAGTTTGACAAGTGTACACCACACTACCATCTCCAAGCCATGTCTAGGCCAAGCTACACATTCAAACCCTCCTAATAGTACGGCTAAAGGAGAAAACAAAGGCTACAACTAATTAACCTAAGTGTCTCTCAATTCCAATCGGCACTTTGAACTAATCCGTCTTTAGCCTTGTCTTCCCTCCTTTGAAACCGAATCGAATTCCATCTCCGAGGGCATCTACATGTGATTATGATCTAACCACTATGTTATCCTGTAAAATACACGTTACTCGTAATAACATCCTGTTATCATTAATCACCGAAACCACTAGGGCCTAGATAGTACATAGTTGAGAGTCAAAAGGGAACTGAGATATCCCACTTAGGAATATATCTGGCATATTCACTTGAATCGGGGGCGAGCTCGCCCCAGAAAAAAGCTTGGACGAGGGCGTCCCACTGCGACGGTGTGAGGATCTTCTTCCTGCTGCAACGATTTCACTCACCTCCAATGTTGTTCGGCTTCCTCTCCGGCGATATTCTTCCTTCTCTGGCACCGGTCAAGCAAAGCCGAGCAGCAGGATCAGACGCCATCCTCCACTTAGTATTCTTTTTTGATAATTCTCAAGGATAGATTGAGCACTCGACAGTTACTGAGAAGAAGAAACATGGATTTACAATCCTACAATTGTGTTCTCTGTCATTTGAATGTGGAAGAAACTCTCCTCCACCTCTTCCTAAAATGCCCTTTTGCAATGAGCTGCTGGGATTGGCTCATCTAATACAGGATGAAATTTGTAATAGTGTTGTTTTTTTCAAATCCTATTTATAGAATTCTTTCTCGTTCGAGATTATTGTTGCTATATTCTGGGCTATTTGGATAGCTAAGAATGATGTCATCTTTAGGAATGTGAGTTAGCGTCATGGTTCGTGCAAACGCACTATGAAGAATGAACTTGCTCTAGTTAAGCTTAGAGCAAAGGAAACCTGCAAAGCTTCAATTCAATTATGGCTAGACAACTTTGTGTAATTTTGTTTATTTATTACTTTATTTATTTCTTTTCTGATTTTTGTATCCCGGACTTTGGACTCTGTACACCCTTTTCAATAAAATACCAGTAGAGGGAAACTCTTCCTGTTCCATAAAAAAAAAACTACCGAGATCCGGCGCAGACAGAGGTCCACTAGGGGCGCCCGCGGGGCCACCTCCAGGCACCACCTCCCCCTCGTGACCTTGGCCTCAGCGCGGTGGACAGTGAAAACTCGAGTGTAGGAACTGCTTTCATGGCGTGCCTCGTGCAGAGAAGGAAGAGTAGAGGATAAGGCCAAGGCCCGTGCGGTGATGTTGTGTGGTGGAGCGTGGAGGTACCAGTACGACTACTAGATAACGTGGAGAGAGAATAGAGAGAAGAGAAGAAAAAAATAAAAGAAAAAATAGTAAAATCCACCGCTGATACTACTCCTACTCAATCTGTAGTAGTGGCATGGTCCCGCTAAAGAGTGGCAGGCGGTGTCAAATTCATAGTTCATCCTATTTTTATTTATCCCTCAACCAAACATAAAATAGATCTATTCCGTACCTTTTCAATTAAATAACAGATGAAATCATTTCGTCCCTAGAAAATGAGACGGGTCTATTTTATCTCACCTTTTCTCCTGACCAAACGCACCTGAAAAGACCAGAAAGTGTGCGTTGGGAACTCAGGTGACCCACCGCGCTGAATAAGAATTTGGTTGACGGCGTCAATGACATCGTCAAGCTGCTGTCCAAGCCACCGGATGTTGCCGTGAAGACCAACATGATCCAAGACGCCAGTAGGGATGGTTGCACCGATCAGGAACCTGCAAACCGAAGCTGTACATGAATACAGGGTCCCAAGTCCTTGCCGTTTGTGGCTGGTAGATACTACTCCCTCTCTATTTTAAATTGTAAGTTATTCTAAGAATTTCAGGAGGATCGAAATATCTCAAGTTTGACAAAACTTATAGAAAAAAATACAAAGATTTATGACACCAAATAAATATACTATAAAAATATATTTGACAAAAAAATGTAATGATACTTAGTTGATATTATAAATATTATTATTTTACTATATAAATTTAGTTAGATTTGAGATGTTTTGGACTCTCTAAGATGTAAAAATTTTAAATAAGATTGGTAAACCACGGATGCACCCTATTTCAATCTTATTTAAAATTTTTGCAAGTTAATCCTGATTTATTTTAAGAGGAGGCGCTGATTTTGGCTGATAAGGTGACGACCCTATCTTTGCTGCCAACAACAGTTTCGTCATTTCGGTGTTTTCCCTGTAGCACAAACCAATCAATAGCTGACGTGCTTGAACGTGTTGCCTTTCTAAGGTCAACTGGCTTCCTGTCAGGGACAGAGTTTATAGGCTTCTTTCTTAAAACCTAGCTTTTGCACTCAAAACTAATTTCCCCCAGTTTCAAAAATGTTGGGCTATAATTAAAAAATTAAACATTTTAAGCTTTGACTATCAGGTTGGGTTATACGTATGTATAGTGTAAAAAATACATCAATAGATTCATCTGTTAGTAATTGTAATCATTCTACAAGAAATTAATGGTCCAAATATATCTTGAAGGACTTTCATAAATCAAAGTACGCTATATAAACTTGACCTGCAAGGGGTAAGACAGCCTTAGGGTATTGCATTAAGAAGAAGACCTTCCCACGTAGGTCAAGAAAATCCTCGAACCCCTACCCCACTCATACACAGCGGCACCATAGCCCATGTGAGACAACCACGACCGGGACCGGGGTCGGGCCTTAAACTTGTACTTTGGCCGTGGGACAGATGAGGAGATTTCTTTTAACCCTAGCCTGGAATTCGCTCCCACAGGGACAATGGCAGAGCTAGAAACAAAACGCAGGGGGGACAAATTACCAATTAAATCCATATAATTACATAGGTAGCGGAGAAATTAGTCTTGCTAGTTGCTACTTAGGCCAGTCTCAGTGGTGAGCTTCATCTTTCAGTTTTTAACGCTGAAACTTTAATATGAAACGGGTCTCTTCCACAGTGCAAAGTTTCATGGCACGGTTTCTTTGCTTATTTTACTGTTCACAGTGTCACTGTTGATGGTGGATATACTATGTCACTGTTGATGGTGGATATACCATAAAAATCCACATTCAAACACCGTCAACAGGACTCAGATTCAAGGGAGAATGAGCATATCATGAACATATTTTATCAATAACTAGTTCCACTTGTACTCTTAGCTTGTAAATACAGGAAAGATCAAAGAGGCCATAAAACATCAAGATATGGTGCACAACATCACGTAGAAGAGAGGAGAGCTCAAGGTGGGCCAATGTGTGGGTCGGCCGACCCCACCATGGGGCCCACCTAGCTCTGGTGACGTCCACCTAGCTCATTTCAACCATCAGATCAATATGTGTTCTCAATCAACGGTGAAAGATCAAGACACATGGATCATGGCATGAACTAACAAGTACCAACAAATCAAGTACACAACCATGCTCTATGACTGGTGGGGACAACACCTGGCTGAGCCTACCTGTCATAGGGGGTCAGCCGACCCACCCATGTGGGCCTAGGCCACCAACGTGCTCCACCGCCTTCCTGCATGTTCCACACGTGCTGGTTTAACCACTGCCGCTCATCTGAGGCGGTTACATTTCGGTTCATCCAAGGGCCAAGGTGGAAAGGCACACGGATCGCTGACATGGCACCCCTCCATCTCCTCCTATAAATAGAGGCTGCCTCCACCCTCTCAAGACATGATTCAATCAAGATACAAGTGAAGATCAATGTAGTTCCACCTCTAGTAGTAGTGTAGTCTAGTATGGGAGTTAGAGTTGAATCGAGCTGCGCTCGGTGTCCGGAGTCGTCTGCTGGAGAGTCTGGTATAGCTCTTGTATCTTTCTCTTTCTATAAGACTTATTTACTTTTATAATATTCTTGCTTACTTTACTGAGTCTTTACTTAGTGCTTTACTATTTTAGTAATAGTATTGTTGTGAGTTATCATATTACTTGGTTGGCATGCACTAGATTATGATCCTGTAACCAACTCACGTGTGTAGTTCATCGCCTGTCATAGGGTGCTCTAGTTGCCTTGGCCACAGCTAGAGTAGTGAGAATTAGTGTAACTATGGTGCTTAGACTAGATCTTACCTTTGAATGCCGCTTGTCGCACGGATTGTTTGTGGGTGCTAGCAGGTCGTGACAGATCTGTCTAGTCTTAGTATCCCTCCACGTGTTTTAGGCAAGTTCTTAAATGGTAGGCTCTCATAAGAGAATAGACGATTCGGGATAGAGGTTATATCCTCTATTGTCTCGCACTATCCCCTACACACCGGAACTAAGGTAGCAGTCTTAGTGTATCTCGTCCATTTGATAGGATAGTTCATAGGAGTAAAGCAAGAATCACAGGAACCTTTTTCACTCGTTGTCCTCCCACCTGGATATACTACACTAGTTATCTTTTAGTATTTCATTTGTTTATCTTTGAATAATCACCTTCCTATCATACTTTGATTACCCCCTCTACACTAGTTGTTATTAAGTTGAGATAGATTTAAGGATCTCCTTCTATTAACATTTTTAGCAACCGCTTTCCCTTGGGATAAAATAAATAACGATACCTTGGAATACTCTCGGGTGAAGTGCTACAGCGGTATATTCTGTGCGCTTGCGGAATTATGCAATAGACATAAGAAATACCCTAGGCATTTATGGCGCCGTTATCAGAGATAGCCTAACACCCTGTCTCTAGTGATTGCGCTAAGAAGTGTCAATAAGCATTTCTGGCGCCGTTGCCGGGAAAGCATAGCTAGAAATTTTAATAAGATCGAATCCGGAACCTATCATCAAGTTAAAGTTAGTATCAATTAGTTGTAGTAAGGTTTACCCTTGCCTTTGTTTCTCTTTATTGTGAAGCAAGGCAGAACATGAGTGGATTTTAGTTTCAAGCCACAATAATAGAAAATCCAGGAACATCCACTCGGAGTTCTAGACATCGTCCAGTCTCTGATTGGAAGTCCGATTCGGTTTTGGGACCACTCAAGGAAGGAGGCTCTGTACTGTCACCTTAGGAAGCTATGGCCCAAAAGACCATCTTCGAGTATTCTGCACTGTCAGCCGACAATGTCGCCACCGGTCCACAGTTTAGCTTAGGGATGTCACTTTTGAGCTTAAGCTATCTCTTATCAATATGGTGCAAGTTAACACATTCAGTGGAAAGCCTCATGAGAATGCAAAAGCGCATCTCCAGAATTTTCTGGAGTTGTGTGGCACTAATGCTATAAGAGGAGTCAAAGTAGATATCATCTGTCTTCGCCTCTTTCCGTTCTCCTTGCTCGAAAAAGCGAAACAATGGTTCTATGCTTGTCAAGAAGATGCCAACAATTGGACGAACTGTGCCAATGCATTCCTCAAGAAGTTCTTCCCGATGGGCAAAACCACTACTCTTTCGAGGAAAAATCTCAGGCTTTACACAACAAGTGGATGAGACGATTCCCGAAGCATGGGAACGTCTCTAGGAATACATTCAGGAATGTCCTCATCGTGGGATGTAAGAATGGCTCCTGATTCAATGCTTCTACCATGGGCTAACCCCATTAGCCCGTAGTCACTTTGATGCCGCTGCAAGAGGAGCATTCACTTCACTCAATGTCACACAAGCCAAGAACCTGATAGAAAAGATGGTGACAAATCAAGGGTGGAATGAAGACCGACTCCAATCCAAGAAAAAGAGCACACATACCAGCTAGGAAGTAGATGCAATCTCTGAGAAAATGGACCTCTTACTAGGAAGGCTAGAAGAACATGCTAACTTCAAGAAAGATCGAGAGGCCATCCAACACTATGCTTCCAAAAATCAATGGAATCAGGTATGTAGTGTATCTCATTCGGAAACAAATCCTGAGAAGGTAAACGCCCTCTATAACAATGCAAATTATCCTCAACAAAGAAGATGAGCGTCGAACTCCAAGTTTCAAGGTAATGCAAATTTTGGTAACCATTCATCATTGATAGATCTTGTCATAAACCAAGCTAAAATCAATGAAAGCATGAATAAAAGATTGCTAGCAAATGATAAGACCTTTAAAACATTAAATGCTAAAATGGATCTTCTTTCTTCCTCTGTAAGGGAACAAATGAACTTTAATAAAATGTTAGAATCTCGATTAGCTCACCTTGTTGCTATTACTTTATCTCCTAAAAATACTTGCAATACTTCAAATATCAATGCGGTGACCACGAGGGGAGGTAAGTCCACTTGCGATCCACCACATCCTAACATGGCAGGGAAGGCTGCAAGAAAAGATGAAGAAGAAGAAGAAGAAGAAGAAGAAGATTTGACACCGCTTGATGACAACACCAAGTTTTAGGGAAAGACAGCCCCTCATGAATATCATGACACCAAAGTGCTGCTACCTTCCCCAAGGACAATGAAGCAAACCACCGATGAGCAATTCGGGAAATTCGTCGAGGTAATTCGTCATCTTTAGGTGCATATTCCATTACTTAATGCAATGCAGGTACCAACCTACGCCAAGTATTTGAGAGACATCCTCAACAATAAGCGGCCGCTGCCCACAACGGAAATTGTTAAATTGATAGAGGAATGCAGCGCGGCTATATTGAACCAACTGCCAAAGGCTCAAAAGGCTGAACTGGTAAGTAAAGCGGAGGTGGTAAAGAAAGTTGACTCCGCTGAGTCACAAGCATCAACTAAGACAGAATGGCAGAAGAAAGAGGTGCGATCATCACGGTCCCCGTCTCCGGGACCGACTGAAGCACCCGAAGGATAAACCCGAAACGGAGAGGTCCTGCTCTATGGACCTAAAACATGGAACCCTTGCTTGTAAGGTAAATCAGTATTTATCTCATATTTAATTTTCACATTTCAATTCTTGCATTTTTGCAATGCATCTTCATATTTAAACTTTGCAATAATTTATTTCGACAAAGATAAAATACTTAGATAAATAAAACTTGAAAAGAACTGTAGTGCTCACACCGGAGGTGGTGGGACCACCCAAGGTGGTGTCGGCCGACCCCACCATGGGGCCCACTCACCTCTGGTGGTGTTGGTCTGGTGTCCTGATAATTGTCTCAACTTTAATCACCAGTTCATTTTGAATTTGGTCGACCACCTTTGGTCATGACCATTTTTACATGTTCCAATGAGAATCCAACAACCACTACCATCCAAATTCTGAAAAGTGGACACTTTGGCATGCTTCAGTGCTCCCATGGTCCATGGGAATCACTTTAAAACATGTCCTCACTATTGTCATACACCTTTCTCTTTCACAAAGCACTAAATAAGGGAATCTCTGAAAAATTTCACCACTTTTGGTCCACCACTTGTCTGAACATTGCTGAAGCTGAAAAGGGGACCAAGCATGGGTAGGCCGACCCATGTTTAAAGCTCTATCTGCAAAATTGTGTTTGAGTTCAAATAGATTCCCTGTCCAAATGTGAAAGCAGCTCTGGCACTGCCATAGTGGGGTCGGCCGACCTGGCCCTAGTGGCCTGGTCACCAGCCCTTCTCCCCCTATAAATACTCTTGTATTATGTGCTCGAATCCACACCCAAACCAGCTGAATCATCTCGAGCACACAATCTCTCTTCTCCTCTTTAGTTGAGCAAGTTCTTTCTCAAGTTTAGTAGTAGCCACTTAAACCAAAAACCTAAAAGTATTTTGTAGTAGTAGAAGCTTGTCTTACTCTAATCTTTGCTCTCAACTTGTTTGTGGAGTACTCCTACCCACAAGAACGGTTTTGTGGAGGTGACCATACCCCGCAAGGACTGCTAACATTAGGATAACTAACGCTAACGCTAACGCTAATCCTTATTGTCCTAATGTGTTATTGTGTTGTCTCATTGCTGCAGGAACAAGAAGGGTGACAAGAAGCATGTCACAAGCCGCTCAATTTGAGTAAGGCGGCACCTCACGAGCTACAGGGAGAAATGAAGAAGAAGACGATAAGGTAAGTTCCATGGACATTTCAGGGTCCATGGAAAGGACTCCACAGCCCACTCCAAGAGTGTGCACTCCCCGTTCGTCCACACGGGTGAGGGGACGGCAGAACGAAAGGACGGAGATGGATCAACTCATCGACGACATGGGCGCAATGCAAGTTGAGCAAGATGCAACTCTGAACGTGGCACGACAAAACATCAAACTTTTGCAAGCCATGCAAGATGAAGAAGCACGACGTTGGGCTGGGTGGTTCCAACTCTATCCGCCGCCACAGTGAGCAAAAGTCAAGCTTAAGGGAGATCTTATCCCTCACCAAGGTAAGTATTCTATACCTAGTTATTTACATTATTTTAATTCATTGCATTTAAAAAAAATGCATAAGATAAAAATACCAAAAATATTTTTCTTATTCTCATATGTTTCATGAATGTTTATCTTCCTCATGAAAATGATGAATAGTTGCTCTATTAATATTTCTCTAATGCCTAGTTTACAATTTAGTATTTCTTTAAGTATGGATCACTTGGCTCATTTAAAGCCATCATGAACCTGAAAACTTTGTGGGTTGTAAATGCTAGAACTAAGTCTAAGTTGTTGTGAGATATGACTATAGTAAGATAAGAGCTGCTATAATAATGTTCTAAGCATGCATGATTACTGGAGATTTATTTCTTAACAATCAAAACCTTATTGTTTCCTCAATGGTGATAAATTCCTACCACAAGCCAAATATGCTACACATATTTCAAACCCTTCCACATAAGCTATTTACTTTGTATTGAGTTTTATCAAGTCTTGTTCACCCTTATTTAGAGAATTATCATGCTCCCAAGATCAAGATCACGTACACACCACATATACATCCTACTTCTACACTGGAAGTACGCAATCACATGCTTTTCATTTCCACCAAATAAATGCTCCATGTGTTAAAGTTTTAAAATATCTCTCTTAGTTAATTTGGTAGAAGAGACAAAAGGCTATGCAAAATGAAAAGAAAAAGAAAAATGGATACAGGAAAGTCCATAGAAAAGAAAAAGAAAACTATGAGCAAGTCTATGCTCATGAATAAAAGAAAAGGAAAAATGATAGCCATGTCTCAAAAATTTATTAGAGAGAGATACAATTTCAAATAGAGGAGCATTATAGTCCACTCCTTCCACACACTTGCACATCTTGATCTAAGGGCATGAAACTTTCTCTCTTTAGATCCAAGCTTTGACTCTACAATATATACAAAGTAAGTATGCTACATTCTTTCATTCTTACCTTAAACTCCACATAAGCCATTTTAGAAGTAGGATAAAAAGAAAAGGCAACATTTACTTTGTGCCTTGGTAAGGAATCATACACCATTTGAGCGACTTGAGAGAACCATACGAGGAACATTGATTTTTCTTTTGAAAAATATTACTAAAACCTCCAGTATGAAACTTGCAAAGAATGAGAAAGTTAGTGCTCTAGTCAAACTATTCCGTCTCTCAACCACCTAAGGTAAAGGAAAGGCCATTAGCCCCATAAAGAACTAAGGTAAAATGGATAAGTTTTTATATCCAATTTTTTCCATTCAAAAGAGAAGTATTTTGTTGTGCACATGGTATTATTAAAATAGGGCATTGTAGCAACTCCTGATCTACCGAGGCTAAGTTTAATTATTTGCTCGGGATAAGCAAAGGTTAAGATTGGGGGATCTTGTTGACGGTGGATATACCATAGAAATCCACAATCAAACACCGTTAACAGGACTCAGGATTCAAGGGAGAATGAACATATCATGAACATATTTTATCAATAACTAGTTCCACTTGTACTCTTAGCTTGTGAGTATAGGGAGGATCAAACATGCCATAAAACATCAAGATATGGTGCACAACATCACGTAGAAGAGAGGAGAGCTCAAGGTGGGCCCATGTGTGGGTCGATCGACCCTACCATGGGGCCCACCTGGCTCTGGTGATGTGGCATGATCCGTGTGACACTCCACCTAGATCATTTCAACCATCAGATCAACATGTATTTCCAATCAATGGTGGAAGATCAAGGCACATGGATCAAGGCATGAACCGACATGTACCAACAAATCAAGTACACAGCCATGCTCTATGACTGGTGGGGACAACACCTGGCTGGGCCTACCTATCATAGGGGGTCGGTTGACCCACACATGGTGGGCCCAGGCCACCAACGTGCTCCATCGCCTTCCTGCATGTTCCACACGTGCTGGTTTAACCACTACCGTTCATCTGAGGCGGTTACATTTCGGTTCATCCAAGGGCCAAGGTGGAAAGGCACACGAATCGCTGACGTGGCACCCCTTCATCTCCTCCTATAAATAGAGGCTGCCTCCACCCTGTCAAGATTTGATTCATTCAAGATACAAGTGAAGATCAATGTAGTTCCTACCTCTAGTAGTAGTGTAGTCTAGCAGTGGTAGTTAGAGTTGAGTCGAGCTGCGCTCGGGTCTCCGGAGTCGTCTGCTAGGAGAGTCTGGTATAGCTCTTGTATTTTTCTCTTTCTGTAAGACTTATTTACTTTTATAATATTCTTGCTTACTTTACTGAGTCTTTACTTAGTGCTTTACTATTCTAATAATAGTATTGTTGTGAGTTATCATATTACTTGGTTGGCATGCACTAGATTGTGATCCTGTAACCAACTCACGTGTGTAGTTCATCGCCTGTCATAGGATGCTCTAGTTGCCTTGGCCACTGCTAGAGTAGTGAAATTAGTGTAAGCGTGGTGCTTAGACTAGATCTTACCTTTGAATGCCGCTTCTCGCACGGATTGTTTGTGGGTGCTAGCAGGTGGTGACAGCCCTGTCTAGTCTTAGTATCCCTCCACGTGTTTTATGCAAGTTCTTAAAAGGTAGGCTCCCATAAGAGAATAGGCGCTTCGGGTAGAGGTTATATCCTCTATTGTCTCGCACTATCCCCTACACACCGGAATTAAGGTAGCAGTCTTAGTGTATCTCGTCCATTTGATAGGATAGTCCATAGGAGTAAAGCAAGAATCACAGGAACCTTTCTCACTCGTTGTCCTTCCACCTGGATATACTACACTAGTTATCTTTTAGTATTTCATTTGTTTATCTTTGAATCATCACCTTCCTATCATATTTCGATTACCCCCTCTACACTAGTTGTTATTAAGTTGAGATAGATTTAAAGATCTCCTTCTATTAACATTTCTAGCAACCGCTTTCCCTTGGGATAAAATAAATAACGATATCTTGAAATACTCCTGGGTGAAGTGCTACAGCGGTATATTCTGTGCGCTTGCGGAATTATCCAATAGACATAAGAAATACCCCAGGCATTTCTGGCGCCGTTATCAGAGATAGCCTAACACCCTGTCTCTGGTGATTGCGCTAAGAAGTGTCAACAGTCACCTAGTCCCTATCATCTCTCTTTGTGGAAAAGAAAAAGCCACGAAAAGAAAAAGTCATGATGAGACAAAATAAGAGTCTCGGTGCAGGTTTCACGGCGTTTCCAATGTTTTTGAAACAATGCAGATAAGTTTTACTGGGGGATGAAACCTTTCCCTCCTCTCTCCTAATTTTATAAAAAAAGCTGATGTAGCACTCTATTTAATGTGTATGAAATCCTCATAAAACCCTATTAAAATTGGCCTTATATAATCAAGACGCACTTAATAAAATACAATTGAATAAAATATTCGCAAGGAGCTGAATGTTATGTAATTTGAACTGAATAAAATATGGGCTCCTTTAACAAAATACCGAGGCAAGGGGGGGGGGGGGGCAGAGCCCACTATGGCCGAAGCCTAGCTCCGCCAGTGCACGGGGAGTCGAACCCAGGACCTGAGGAGTGCCGCTGGGTTCCTCTAACCAACTCAGCTAGAGACCATTTGGCCAAGTATGCTATATAAAGAAAATGGAGGGGATAATCTATAAGCTATCTTCTTTTTTTTAGATAATGAATAAGCTATCTTCCTGGAGAGCTAAATTTATGGTCGAGTAAGTAAAAGAATTAAGATGGCCACTGAGGTCTAGTATATACTTCGTACCATGCATATTGAAAATCTTGTTTATTTCGTGGGCTTCTTCCCTCCTGAAATAAGCCCGTTAGCATTTGTATGACAACTATACGGGCCCTATTATCATTATCATCTCTCAGAAGAAATATTATTAAGACTGACAATGACGCCACTGAAGTGTGTTGAATCTACTACAACTGATGAATTGTAACTGGTTAGTACATGTAGAAAAAAGGATTAAATTAAATCAGTGAGCCGTGCTGACATAAGCCGGTTTGCAGACGGCTTGACCAACCTGCACAAGCGTGTAGACAATATGCTACCGAACTGTTGCCGACTTAAATGAAGTATAGTACAGAGCTACTCCACGATGAAAGAGAATTAAGGAGGTATTTAGATTGTAGATTTCGCAAATTTTTTTACTATAGCAGCATACTAACTTTTACAATAAGTTTTTAATCATGGTCTAAATAGACTTAATTAAAATTGATCTCGCAATATTTTACAAAGCTGTCAATCGGTTTCGAACCGTCTGCAAAATACATCTTTACATGCGGTTTTCTTTACAAACCGCCACTAAAAATCATTATAACCACCAATACAAATCGATTTGTACTAACGATTTTCTTAAGGAACCGGCCGCACACATAATTTGAAATTGATTTTTTTTAATTTCTAAATGAGCTCATATGAAAAAACCATTAAAATAAAAGTTGTAGATTTTGAAAAAAGTTACGAAACTTTATAGTTGATAACTTTTCATTTGAAGTCATCTTGCCAAGGAAACCTACGTTTGAATTTATCAAATTTGAAATTAAATTTTGCAAACTGCCTCGGATGGAGAAACTACTAAAATAAAAGTTGTGAATCCTAAAAAGTTATGAAATTTTGTAGTTGATAACATTTTCATTTTAATTCGTTTATGGCATCCAACAATAAATTTATTTCTGATTTAGGATAATATGTGGAGAACTAAACTCTACTATAGATACAAGTAACTGATGGGTGGAGTTGTAGAGTAGGCTGCGCACAGGGATGAGGTCGGAGGTTTGAATCCTCGCAGCCACGAAGCGCACGGTTTTGCGTAGGAAAGACCACGACTTGCGAATGAGCCTCTCCTATGATTATTTTTTTTCCAAATTCTTTTGTACTAGTTGGTTTTTTTAGAGAACCGCTGGTACAAATCAATTGTTCTCAAAGTCACCACCTATGAAAAATTGATTTTCACTGACCGGTGGTTTCAAAAAATACCGATAAAAATGTCTTTACAACCGCTATTAAAAATGTTTTGTGCACTAGTGTCTATCGTCTTCCGTGTATAGTTAGTACTCCACAAGAAAATAAATGCTCACGATTGGACTATTGACTTACAGTATCTCCAAGCGTATCTAAATCATCATTTAGAGTCATTTGAGAAAATCGTTTACCCGCTACCAGTTTTACTGAGTCATTCTCGTCCTCCATCTTTTGCTAGCACTAGTACACAATTGATTTTGGCCGATGTTGCTATTTTTTTTATAGAAAAAGGAATATATTAATATCCCAGCTTCTATATCGATTGATACATATAGCCGTTTCTTATTACACAAGGGAGCTCAATGGTCAAGCAAACTTAAAAACAAAGTTTAAAACCAAACAAAAAGAAGAAAAAGATTCCAGAAGCAACATCTAAAACGCAATTCTATTAATGAAATTCTAGCTGTTTCTTGCAAACACCTCCATCGCAGGCTGACTCAATCTTCCTATAACCCATCTTTATTATTTGGTGATCCTCCTCCTTCTGAAGTAGGGACCAGAATCTGATCAGTAGGTCCTCCGAAGATAACCTGCAAATAAGATGATGGTAGGACCTTGTCAAAAACTAAATCATTCCGGGTTAACCAAATAACCCAGCAAAAAGCTACTACAATCGCCGATGTTGCTATTTATGTTATTGACAGTTCATATTTATGTTTTCTTTACAGATCCAGAAATGGTCCAAATAAAAGTTATATGATTCGAAAAGATCTACGACTTTATTGTTTTATAACCTTTTCATTTAAAACTATTTGGAGTGCATAAATTATGTTTTAAGATCAATGATTCTATAATTCATATTTATTTCCTAAATTGCCTCCGATAGAAAAATGACAAAATCGAAGTTGTAGATCTCGACATGATATGAAACTTTGTAGTTGAAACATGTTTTATTTGAATCCGTTTAGCACTTCATATCTCTATTTCAAAATCTATCGGGACCGAGTACTAATGCAATACTTCTGTTTGTTGGTATGGCGCATAATGCGTGAAATGATGGTATGCTTGTGCTTCGCACTGGTACACAGAAATTAGTTCTAGACGAGCCATCCTTTTTGAAAGAGGTCGTCTCTATCAAAATCTGCCTCAAAAATGCTTTGGGGAGCCAACTCGTCTCTAGAAATCAAAAGAATATCCTAAATAATGTTCTTTATTTTGAGAGGCTGCTGCAAGCTGAAGCACCTGTAAAAATACCATTTCACGGGGAGGCTGAATTTTAGCCATTTCTCGAGGCAGTTGGCAATTTAGCCTGCCTCCAAAGATGCATAGTACAATAGAATTCATATATTTTTTTAAAAAAAATCAAGTTGTATAACACAGACTTTATATTGAAGTTGTAGAATTTAAAAGGATCTTCGACTTTTATAGTCGACGATTTTTCCATTAGAATTTAGAAGTTTATTTACGCCGTGGACACGAATACTTGCACTAAATCCAAGACATGGAAGAGAAGAAGCTCGGACGAGAACACGAACTACTGGCTGGTTACATTCACGGATAGGTCCGATGGTTGATTCGGTGAATTTACTTTTGGCTAAACCAAATCGATTAACCTTGCTCCATACGAGTTTGGAAGTGCAAATTGTCATCTACTTGCTGAAGCCAAGGGCGAAAAAAAATCAACATGCTACTTTAAATTTATTTCTGGACGCATCTTGATCTAGAAAGGAGAAAAGTAGTCTGCATCGTCACTAGCCTTTTGCAAGTCCATGAGGATATGATGTGGATCAGTTGACTCACCAGAAAGACAAAGCGGTACAGCCTATCCTATAGGGAAACGCAGGCATTTCATATGTCGTGCTTCCAAAAGTTGCTATTTTTTTTTTAAGTGACCGGCAAAAGCTTAAGGCACGGCAAAAGTTTTTGCTGCGATTTTTATTAGACAAAGAAAATGAAAAATAAAGAGGTGGGCCCAGATTTTTAAATAGAAATCGGGCCCTAAAAACCATTACAACTGGGGAGAGAGCAACGCTCATCTCGCACGACCCAGGCGCAACTGTCGAATACACCATGAGAGCACAACTTCACTACACAACTAACTATGTACCCAACTACAACGCAACTCAAAACCACTACTTGCAACTTCAACAGGTCGGATTGTGACATTGACACGGTTGCACACCTCAACTCATACACCAAGACTACCAAGCCGCACCCCCAAGGAGTTGCTGACATGCAGCCCACCTCGCGAGCGCCGTCGTCCCCGACGATGTCCCACACCAACCAGCTCCTGCCAAGTAGAAACTAGTTGTCGCAGTCCGCTGCAAGCCAAGTGGCCACCACGCCGACTCCACCGTGCAACCATCGTCTTCCGATCACACACAGTCGATCCCCCAACTCGACCCAACGTTGGCCGAGGTCGAAGAGGAGTCCACCCCCATGCTCCCCCAATAACTAAAAGCACCGCACCAGATCATGGCACTGAGACAACTCATCCTGAACGGATTGGGACATCGATCGCCTCGACGTGTGGGGCCTCGCCACATCTACCTGCCGCACACCACTCCACTGCTCACCAAGGATCCAGGCATGCTTCGCCGTTTGGGGTGACAAAGAAGTCAAGCCACTCCTCAACCTCACCTCCGTCGTGTCACTGTTGGAAACTCCACTACCGCATAGACAGAAAAACCTCTAGAGACACGGCACTACCCGCTGCCTAGGTCGGATTGGGACATCGACCCAGGCCTCCACTCACTCTGCCCAGCCAAGCAACTCAAATACCAACCTCTTTTTTTCCCTTTTTGGAGGAGAAGGAAGAGAAAAGAAAAATAAATTCCCCCAACGAAGCCATCGAAGCATGAACAGGACCAGACAGGAGGGACGGGATAGCAGAGCGGGGCTGGAAAGCCTCACGACGCCTTCAAGAAGGACACGACGCCTGAAGGCACTGACGTCGCAAGCTCGCAAGGGAAGATTTTCACCTGCAAATCCAAACGATGGATGGGGAGAGAGGACTGCTTCCAACGAGGAAACGACTTCCGCAGATGCCGCCAGTCCAAGCTTTTTCCATGACTTCTCACCCCCACACCACCACCGCTGTGACCACCACCAGCCCACCGGACCCGAAAGGATTCGGACAATGGCTACCCGGGGCTGCCTCCCCCACGTAGAAGATGGCCGACACACAGAGGCAACGAGACGACAACCCCCACCCTGGCATAGCACCGGCCGCCGTCACACCATGGAACACGGGCAGGCTAGCCAGGGCCGGCCACGCCACCAAGACGTCGCCTGACGGACAGACGCGTCCTCGCCGTCACCGAGCTGCAGAACAAGGCGGTCACGCCACGCCACGCCATCCCCCCACCTACAGCTGTCTCCCACCACCACGGCGTAGCACCATGCACGGGTGGAGGGAGCCACGGCCACCAGCGGCCCCTAGCCGCTGCCCAGGCCGCCGTGGCCTGGCCGTGGCCAAGCCGGGGCCAGCCCCCAACTGCGCCCAGGCCGCCACGGCGGGCCGCTGCCGAAGGAAGGAGCCACCGCCCACCGCCAGACTGTCGCCACCGAGGTGCCATGGCATCCACGGTGTAGATCCGGAGAGGGCAGGGACCCCAACCGAGGTGCCATGGCATCCACGGTGTAGATCCGGCGAAGAAGACACCAGATCCGCAATCACCGAGCAAGAGCCAGCCTCCGGCGGTTGCCTCGCAGGAGCACCTTCGGGGGAGAGAGAGGGAGGGAGAGGGAGGGAGAGGGCCCAGCCGCCACCATCCCTGCTCTCCACCGGCCACCGGCGTCGAGCTCCGGCGACGACCAGGCGGCAGCGGCATGGGGGAGGCGCCGCCCGAGTCGCCCTAGGAACAACGTGAGGGCCCCACACGATTTGGTTCGGAAGTCCCCAAAATTTGCTATGGAATGACAAGATGTTTGTAAAGAGTGAAGACACCTTATCTCAATCGATACGGTGGTTAGGAAGGGAAGGAAGCCGCTACGGAGCAGTTCACCGTTGTGGAGCCACCGCTGGAGCTGAGGATGATGCCCCGATTGACTACACCGCCTACAGCTGCTCGGCACAGCATCATACTGCCTGGCCATTGCCCCAAATCGCCATGGCTTCACCATCCTATCCTCCAGTGGTGGAACCAGCGAAATGAGAAAGACGGGGCCAGTCAAGCAGGATAAAATCATATTCATATAATCATAATGTTTGTTGTAAAAACATCTAAAAATAACTCTTTAAGAAAAAAGATAAAAAAACTACGAGTAATTGCTGCTAAGTTTGTGCCTAATAATAGTACTAAGCAACAAGTGGCTATTAATTTGGTGAACATAAGACAGTCTGGCTAAGCTGTGTTTGTGCCCGCCGGACCTAATTGGTGTTGGCTTGCCAAACTACAGAGATAAAAAGACTTGGGCCTGGGCCGGATGTATAAGAACAATTTTTTTCCTGCTATTAGTGGATCTACTATTATCTTCTCATTGTTACAACTACTTATTGTCGCTATTTTAGGAACCAAACTTGTTTTTATGCAAATGGTATAAAGTCACGATTTTTCTGCCAGCAAAAGGCACTGCTAGCAGTAATTTGCTCACAGGACGGTCCTGATGGTGTGCATATTGACTCTGCTGGACTTTTAATTAATGTTTTCTCCTGACCGTGCCTATACACCTTGCAGTATGTTGCGTCCAAGACGGTCTGACGGAGCACATATCGAGTTTGCTGGACTTTGTATATTTTCTTCGGCCGTACATAGTTCACTGATTCAGTCTATCGTATCACTTGTTAGTCAAGTGTATCTAGAAATACAATGAAAGGACTTTGTTCGATTGTCTTATTTTAAGTTCTTATCAGACATACAACAATCACTCATTATAAATCGAACGAGACTTCTTTTTTAGTGCATCTTTTTCAAACCAAAATCAGACATACTCCCTCCGTTCCCAAAAAGAGTGTCATTTTTTTGGCTTTGGAAAATCTTGTTTGATTGCTCGTTTTGTTCAAACATTTTGTGCAAATTATAAAATAATCTCATGGCATAGAAATAATCTCAAAAATGCTCCATCATTTTATTCCTATTTGACCACACCAACTTCATCGCAAATAACAGGTGAATCATTTTGCTCATGTGCATCCCCATCCCTATCTACCTTCTAGAAGAAAGAATCAATTATCCATTTAGGAGACTTTAGTACTGAATCAATAAATTGCAGGGATGATTATTACAAACTAGCAATTAAAAAACAGTAAACAGTATATATTTACTTTTTGCGGCTACTTGCACATGCAGACTTGCTCGCTGCCTCAGCTGAGAGCCTAATACGGACGTTGCCGAGTGCCTACAATCCTTCAGACTTGGCTGCTGCCTGCTCCTCCTCGGCACACGACGCTCGGCTCGCCTGCTCCAGCGCCCAGCGGGCTGCGGGCCACGAGCAAAGCACCGACGCCACAAAGCCACGACGACCTACTGCATGGGACAACGACGCTTCTACTAATGATGGGATGACTGCACTGGACGCGGACGATTAAGTTGAATCGCTGATCGAGTAATAAAGATGGCAACGTGCAAAAAAAAAATCCACGTACCCGTGGGCACCCGACCAGGTGGGCATGGATACGGGCATAAATTTATGCCCGCTGGGCACAGATGTAGACTTACGCCCAATGGACAATTATATACGGGCATAAAAATAATGTACCCTACACCCGTAAACACGTCAAACCCGCACTAACCTAGTGAGACCCTTACATAAAAGATATATAAACTCATAGAATAGGGTTTCTTCATCCAATCCCCACCCCACCCTCTCCTCCAGCCCCCAGCCAGCAAAACGCATAGCCCCCACCCCAGCCGCCGCCCAGAGCCCACTCCTGGATCTCCCCACATCGGCACTCCCCAGCCCTAGGCCCCAGCCGCAGGCCACCGCAGCAGCACGCCACCGCCGACCCGCAGGCTGCAAACTCACGGTACGCGACCACCGTAGCAGCACGCCGCCACCGACCAGGCTGCAGCGTGACTCCGGCGATCCAGCTCAGAGAGAAGAGGGAGTTCAGCTTCCTTGGCTCCACGTTGATGACTTGAGGTTCAGCACGTGAACGTCCTGCTGCTTGCTACTAGGCCACGGCCTTCTTGCTCCTCGGCCCGTGAAGTGGCCGCCGCCACTCTGGTCTCACATGGCCTTCACAGCCACGGCGGCCTCGGAAAACCGATGGCCTCTACTCCATTTCAGCACGCACGCGATCATCCTGGAGGTGTGCCGTGTCCTCGTCGAGCGGCCATGCGCCCCCATCTAACTACTTTCTGTCGAGGCGCCCCGCCCCTGTAAGCCGTCATCGCCCGTGCCGTTCTGCTCTGGATCTGATGGGCTGTCATTGCCCACATCGTCCTGTTCTAGATCTGGCGGGCACACGGGCATGCCTGCGGGCAAGACATGCCCGCGGATGGCGGGCGTGGGCACAGGATGACGCCCGTGGCAGGTGGCGGGCGCGGGCGCAGGCACGAAATTTTGGTTGCGGGTGCGGGCACATAAGACTGGTATCCGCGGGCATTGTGCCCGTTGCCATCTTTATCGAGTAATCACGGTTGCCTAGGGGAACTCGAAAGGGACACGATTGGGCGAGTCACACGAGGAGTCTGAGTCTCCGTCCGCTGTATGCGACTGCTTCTCCTTCGATTGCTAGCTGGGCTGGACCGGTATCATATGGGGGTCTAATTTTTTGCCTTATTTGTGGCGGGGAGGGGGTGGGGTGGTGTCGCGGCCCCTGGTGTCCTCCTGGTTCCACCTCGGCTATCCTCCGTGAGTCCTACGGTGAGCCTCAAGCCCCAGCAGTAATTCTTTGGCGTGGCCATGGCCCCTACCATGTTCTCCCCACTCGGGAAGCTCAAAGATGGAGCCTTTGGCCATCACCAAACACCATGCACATACGTACATGCCTAACGGGCTCTAGCGCAGCTACACGGAGCCACCTGGGCTCGAGAACGCTTGTGTCGTTCTACCACACATGTCGTGCTCATCATGGCCATACCCCACCACGGTGGAGCTCCATTCTGGTGGATCCAGAGAAATAGAAGTAAGACCACCACTGTGATGAGGTTCGCCTCTCCACAAGACGCGCGTAGCCCTACCCTGCGCTAACTTAGGTGACCTAGGAGCCACTGGATGCGTCGACAACATCGGTGTGTCGACAACACGGTGTGACCGTGTGCCTATGGCGTTGCTATGCCAAACTCGTTTCCACTGTCTCCAGACATCTCGCATGATGACGAGGCGTTGTCAAGCTTTGGTGTGCTGCCCCCGTACCCCATAGTCTTGAAGGTTGAGAGAAAATCCCCGGCCTTTAACCTTGTACTCTCGCTGGAAGCCCACGACCACCACCTCAGTTGCAGGACTTTGGCATGCCAAATGGTTGTTGATGCTGCCCTGGTCACCTCATTCGTGGTCCCAATGAGCAATGGAGCCAGCTTTGGCCCTGTTTTGCTACCGAAATCGCCTCGTCGTGGCCCACTACCACTGTCGTGGCCCGCCCACCATGGCTAGCCCTACCCAAGCCCCTAGAGTTGCGCCTGGCGCCCTAGCTAACATCGTTGAAGACCTAAAAACCAAATGGAACCCCACTAAAGCTTGACCGATGCCCAGAGACACAGGGTTCTAAAGTTAGCAGGAGAATTGTGCTGCCAAGATCAATCCCCGGATGTGATCGAGACATGCAACAAAGATACCTTAATGCTATGGCTATTGTGCAACGATTTGGAAAGCCTGATTACTTCATCACCATGACCTGCAATCCCTACTGGGAAGAGATAACAAACAATCTAGAACCTGGGCAGGAACCACAAGATAGGTCTGAACTGGTAGCAAGAGTGTACAGGGCAAAGCTGCGGGATCTAAAAGAACTTCTGATGAAGAAAAAAAAATATTTTGGTAAGGTTGCAGCATATTTTCATGTTACCAAGTTCTAGAAAAGGGGATTGCCACATGAGCATTTTCTATTGATAATGCAGCCATGGAGTAAGTTGACCATCCCATATGCTTATGAAGTTATGATCGAGTCATTTCAGCAGAGATACCAGACAAGGACAGATACCCAGAGTTGCATGATTTGGTTATCAGTCATATGTTGCATGGACCATACGGCGTGCTAAATAAAAACTGTGCATGCATGGTGGATGGAGAGTGTCACTTTCAGTTCCCTCGACAATTCTGTGACGCAAGCCAACAAGGAAATGACTCCTATCCAACCTACAGGAGAAGGGATGATGGCGGTAGAGTCAAGATTATGAGAGCTGATCTAGATAATAGGTGGGTGGTCCCGTACATCCCTGGTCTGCTCATGAGATACAACTGTCACATAAATATTGAAGCATGCTCAAACATTAAAGCTGTGAAGTATGTATTTAAGTATGTTTACAAAGGTCACGACCAAGCATCATTCACAGTGAATGCTGACGAACCTGGTAGAGATGATGGTGTCATCAATGAGATACTGCAGTATAGGAATGCTAGATATATATCTCCACCAGAAGCTGTGCATAGGATATTCGGTTTCCTCATGTTTGGAGTCCACCCTGCTGTATTGCAGTTGCAACTACATTTTTCCTAACATGCAGTCTGTGACATATAATGAGGAGAAAACCTAGAGGATGTTGTTAGTCGAAAAGGGTCTAATAGGACCACGTTGACAGAGTATTTAGTTAAAACAATGAAGAAAGGGCAGCAAGGAAAATACTGTATAGAGATTTCCCAGAACACTATAAGTTGGATCAAAGGGGAAAAGTATGGCAAGCAAGGAAACTAAGTGTCAGGACAGATAGGGCGGATTGTCTATGCTAACCCTGGCGAAGGGGAGAGATACTTCCTAAGAGTTTTACTGAATCATATTAGAGGTGCAACATCATTTGAGGATTTGAGAACAGTGGCCCGTGTCACATACTCTACTTTTAGGGAAGCATGTGAGAAAAGAAGGCTTATCGAGACAGACAAATCAATCGGCGACTGCTTGACTGAGGCCACCACTTTCCAGATGCCAAGCACCTTGAGAAGGTTGTTTGCTACCATTCTTGTGTTTTGTGAGGCCACTGACATGCGTGGACTACGGAACAAGCATAGGGACAATCTAGGAGAGGACTTAAGACGGGACAATAGCAACATATCGATGGTGGAACAAATGGTGCTAAGAGACATAAGGGATATGCTTGTGATGTGGGTACAAGCTCCATTGACATGATGAAAAAGGTTAGAAAGGAACAAAATGTCCCTCTAGACCGAGAGCACTTAGATATTTATGATTCTATTAACAAGGACCAGAGAGAGGGATTTGATGAAATCATTCATCATGTCTACAAAAAAAGAGGAAAGTTTTTTTTGTGGATGGTCCAGGAGGTGCGGGCAAGACGTTCCTATACAAGGCACTACTTGCTGGAGTTCAGTCCGAAGGATTAATAGCAATTGTAACGAAGGATTAATAGCAATTGTAAAAGCCACATCTGGTATATCAATATCAATATTGCCTGCGGACGCACTGCACACTCCAGATTTCAAATTCCAATTAAAATTGGGGACAAGAGCATGTGCAAATTTACAAAGCAAGATGGCATTGCGGAGTTGCTTTGTAGGGCATCTTTGATTATTTGGGATGAAGTTGACATGACCAAGCGTCAGTGCGTCGAGACACTTGATAGGTCCCTACAGGATATTATGGAATATTCTTTGCCATTTGGAGGAAAGGTCATCGTATTTGGTGGAGACTTCAGACAAGGCCTTCCTGTGGTGACCCATGGGACAAGAGCACAGATAACTGATGCTACTTTGCAAAGATCCTATTTGTGGGATAAGATAAGAAAAATAAGATTGTCTCGTAACATGAGAGCATAGTCAGGCCCTTGGTTTTCTAAGTACCTGCTACAAATGGCTAATGGAATCCGAGGAAACAACTGGAGATGATTATGTTCGACTCCCTAATGAGATTGTCATTGCTTATACTGACACAGAGGTGGAAGTAAACAAATTCATTGAGGATGTTTTCCCGGCACTAGAAAAACGATCATGTTGATATGCTCAATGCAATAATGATTGATAGGTTTCCAGGTGAGGAAAAGGTTTACCACAGCATTGACACTATTGATGACATTCCGAATAGTCACTTCCCTATTGATTTCTTGAATTGAATAACTTCAAATGGCCTCCCTCTGCACGAGCTGAAGCTAAAAATCAACTGCCTTGCGATTCTTCTCCGCAACCTTGATCCTAACAATGGCTTGTGCAATGGAACAGGGCTTGTGATCAGAGGATTGCAAGAAAATGCAATTGATGCTGAGATCATTGGTGGGCAGCATATGTGGAAAATGGTTTTCATACCAAGGCTCCCATTATCTCCCTCGGCTGATATTTCTCCTCCTTTCAAGTTCAAGAGAAAACAATTCTCAGTAAGGTTAAGTTTTGCCATGACAATAAATAAATCGCAGGGACAAACCATCCCAAATATTGGGATCTACCTTCTAGAACCCGTGTTCTCTCATGGACAGCTTTATGTTAGTTTATCAAGGGGGGTGTCAAGAGCATTGACAATAATTTTGGAAAAACCAAAACATGAATTAGATCCTACAAGGAAGATCACTAAGAATATTGTTTATAAAGATGTCCTAAATTGGTGATTCCTGGTGCGTACATATAGTGTTGGTCATGGCCATGATATTTTTTATGCATGTTGGTGGCCCAAATTATTTATTATGTAGATTAATACCAAGTCATGGCTTTGCTTGTATTACATATGGTATGTTTTAAAGGTTTTGCACCTGGAAGAGTGTTAATGCAAATGGAAATTCTTTTTACTTCGGTTTAATGCAGAACATGTAGGTGTTCTTTGTTCTTCCTCTGTTAATCTCTTAATGATAATATTGCAAAGACAAAGCTGTACTTCCTTTTAATTTCTGATAATCATGTGGCAAAATAGCCATTGTGGCCCCTCAACTATTGCGCAAGGCTCAAATTGACCCCCGTACTATTAAAACTGACCACTTTGGTCCCTAATCTTTCGATTTCCGACTCAATCTCGTCCATTATCATTGATTGCTCGACACGTGGACTAGCTGCATGAGAAAAATGACTAACCTGCCCCTCTCTATTTCCTTTACTTGGCGTGGGAGGTCACGATGTTCACGGCGTTTGAACAATGTGGAATGAATGCAGAAACAAATTGTTCAAGGTTGTCATTTGTCATGTCCAGAAACAAACTTAACATGCCTAATCAGCAACCAAGTCATCAAAAGTTGGTACTAAAATTAGATGTGGTCGCTGCAAAAAAATTATGTCCACAATTCAAGGAATTGTTCTAAACAAATGGTGTTTACTGATTATAACCAGCAACCAAGTCATCAAAAGTTTGTTTCTGGACATGACAAATGACAGTCTTGAACAATTTGTTTTTGCATTCATTCCACATTGCTCAAACGCCGTGAACGCCGTAACCTCCCATGCCAAGTAAATGAAATAGGGAGGGGCAGGTTAGTCATTTTTCTCGTGCAGCTGTTCACGTGTCAAGCAATCAACGATAATGGACGAGATTGGGTCAGAAATCGAAATATTAGAGACCAAAGTGGTCGTTTTGATAGTTCGGGGGCTAATTTGAGCCTTGCGCGATAGTTGAGGGGCCAAAATGGCTATTTCGCCTAATCATGTTTGTGTCAAAATCGGCAGGAGTGATGTAAATACTGGAGATGATTGATATGCTTTTCCGTGCATATGCTATTGTCACACTGAGAGGATAGTTTTGATGATCTGAGCATGAACATGTCATTGATATAAGCGAGAAGACTCATATTTGAGTGATCTGGCAATGATTTTTCTAATGCAAGGAAACATACTAGATTTATGCTCATGCAAGGGAACGACACTGGAACCAAAAAAGAAATCAAGCAATATGCATGCATGGCCCAGATAGGCCATCAAAGTTTGGTTCCACCACGCTTCTAATTGTTCACTATTTTATTTTATAAACACCATGCCACCGGTCGACTTATTTAAGTGTACAAAGATGTATATTTTAGTTGTTCGTGCGTTTCCCTTCATTTTATTTAATCTTGTAATCAGTGCTTCGACGCTACGAATGTTTGCATTGAATTGGTGCAAATCGTATGTCGTATTAACGACAACACAATTACATATTTTTACATATAAAAAATATAGCATAGTCACGTACCTATGGATGCAAGTGGCGCGGCGGCTCTCAGGCCGCATCACATCCAAACAAGCCACAAGCTCACTCGTGGGCGCATGAAAATGGTTTTCCTGAATATATAAATGCTCAAATAATGTTGCTCGATCAGTGATATTGGTTATGCTTAATATATTTATTTTTTTAATGGGCTTTTCTAAAATAAATCCGTAGCGTTAGCACGGGCATTATACTAGTAACACTCAAGAAAATATGAATTACCTTGCAGTTCAGACTAACACAAAAAGAAATGTGGAATAAATTTGTCAATTTGGATTTAGCACTCAAGAATATGTATTTTCTTGGAGGTTTCATACGATCGCCAAGGTAATGATATATCCTGGGGGTTCAATTTTGTCTCTCAAAGAAATTGCCGACCCTTAAGGATATTCAGTTTTTTCATAGTGATTGTACTTCGAAATAACAGGTTAATAAAACCAAAACTCGTTTTTATATTTATCTAAAGAAAGCACCCAAAGGAGATGGAGAAATTAGGAAATCCACCACACTAAGTTTTCTCTCATGTCGAGTGCAGCATGCCCCTCTCATCGACGGCCTCCCTATTATCGCTGCCATGCGCGACCATGTGCGGCCCGCCAAGAACATGCAGCGATCACTGTTGAAGATGTCACTGACTCAACTCCACGCAAAAAGGGAATAACCGCCACCACCACCTGCCGGCACCGTTGAGCCTCGGCGGCTGGCTGTCGTTGCCAAACCTAGTAGAGGACAGGCACACGTCTCCCATGCATGAGGTTGCCTTTTCTTTCCTAGGCTTATTATTTAGGCGGCAACCTTGGTAGATAAGGGCACCGCTGCACCAGCTTTAGCACATCTACTCATCAGAGGGTTACAAAAGGAGGATGACGAAGAAACAAAAATGGTAACTAGCATGGGGTGGGGAGACGACGATGTGTATATATCATATATACCTAACATATAAGAGCGAAAATTTCTCTCTAAAAACTAGTCCATCGCTTTCTCGTTATCTATGGCTCTGTTCGCTTCAGCTGAAAAGTTGAGCTGATTTGGGCTGAACCTGATTTGTTGTGAGGGGAAATACTGTTCCAGAGCTGAAAAATATGTGCTGTTTAGTTGAAGCGAACAGAGCCTATGCTCTCGAGCATAAGAATCATAGTCGGTTTTACAAAAAAGTATCAACATATTGATAAATTAAAGAAGATTAGAGTCCTAATTATTAGTTTATTGTTTTGTCCGAGATCCGAACTTATAACCTATACTTATTATGAGTTAAATAGAACATCTTCAATCATGGTATGGATTTTGGTTCCAAAGTATATTAGAACAAATGGCTAATGATATAAATTAGGTTGCAATGGATGGACATATTTGCTAGTGTCCTATAAACAGGGAGGCATAGACATGGTTATTTTAATCAAATAGTTTATAATTTTTTATAGTACGTAGCTAGTTCAAAGATGCTTTTGATCTACGGTCACATCATGGTATAGTTTTTCTTCGTCTCATAGCTGAACCATAAATAGTCTGGTGTCACTAGTAATTTCTTATTCGTTCTAACATCTCTGTATCATCCCTTAAAACTGATTTTATCTCATAACATTTTCATCATCTCTCTTCATTCATATTATTATGTCATGGTAGCTTATTTAATATATAGAAGACAAGGGAAATAAATTATATATACACACATATATGAATTTCACATAAAACTCACCCGATGAGAGAGAAAAGACGACATTGTATAATTGATTCGACAAACTAAGATTTAAAAGTTTAACTGCGCATGTCTAGGACTTGGAAGTCTCTAGTATTGGCCAGTTTAAATCCATTTCCTGCACATATATATCTTTCCGACAGTTTCATGCACAACAACAGAGATGGACCACGCACGCATGTTACTGCTGCACTCGACGAAAACAAAAGTACATGACGGGACATCGGGACGGAGGCCAACCATTGCCAAATATGTGACATGGACCGGACAGGGCACGATAGCCTTCGAGAGATGGCGACGGTGTAGCCGAAAGATTTGGCCAAATCTTGCCATCGGCACGAGGGATGGCGTGTAAACGTAACAGTGACATGTCGACGGGGTTATCCACATGCCTCTAAAAGAACAATAATCTGATTAAATTCTGAAATGTATATATATTTATTTATTTAAAAACCTAAGTCAAATAAAACTTATTAACTCCTTGAAACCTGTTTAGATGCACATCTAAATTTCAAGATCTCGAGTATTAAATGTAGACGAATCTTTTGCATATCTGCACAGTTTACATGTAAATCATGAGATGAATCTTTTGAGCATACTTAGGCCATGATTGGATAGTTATTGCAAAAGTTAGCGCGCGTGCTATAGTGTCTTTTTGGCAAAAGTTTTACACACTAAACGGGCCTAACCTAAGACATGTGCCTATTCTGATTCATTTTGATCTTTTTATGAACATTTAAACGGCACCTATATAAATGTTTAAAAGACGTAACCACTACTAACATCAGTAGAGAACAAGCAGTCTTGGTTAGAGCCACCAACCGGGACTAGCACTACAAGAAATGGTACTTTACATATCATAGAATTCTATTGTTTACGATGATTCATTCATTAGGTGATTTATCTATGACAATTAGTTTAGTAACCATCACTGCTGAACGTCACGGATTATTTTGCCAATTGAGCAGTTTATCTATGACCGATAGTTTCATTTGGTCTAACATGAATCATCCAATATTGGTGAGGCTTAATAAGCAAAAATAGTGCAGGTCTAGGAATCGAATCCTGGACGTCTTGAGGCTAAAGCTTACCACTGAGCTGCGGCTCTGTTTTTGAACAATACCGATAAATTAAGTTATTTGAATTAATTTAAGTGATTTCAGATTAAGGACGCATCTGACTTGTTCGTTCACAGGACACCACTCTTGTCGGTGCTAAGATTAGCGGGTGCTAACACTGGCTAGTAAATTTGTGTTTGTGCTCGAGATCACGGGTGCAAGGGGGACACAAAGAATTATACTGGTTCGGGCAATAAACTACCCTACGTCTAGTGTGAGTTGCGGATCGTGTGGCCTTACACCAAAGTGCTCGTAGTAGGGGTTACAAGCGGCCAGAGAGAGGGAAAGTGCTCTCAAGTCTCCTTGTGCGCAAATAATAGAGTGTGTAATGTGTGGTTGCAGTGGGTGAGTTGGGGCTCTCCTGAGCTTGCTCTAAGGGTGATCCCTGCCCTCCCTTTTATAGTTACAAGGGAGGGACAGAGTTACATGTATACTATTGTGGGCACGGTGCCTGGAGAAGAAGTCACCGTGAAGATCGGCGCTTGTCGCCAGTCGTGGTTGCAGCTTGATAATGTGGCAGCATGGCCTTCGTCCTTCAGGCGGTTTTTTTATGTAGGTCGATGATTCCCGGAGTGATACACAGTACTTAGCGTGGCCGGTGCATGGCGCGGCGCGGTGTTGTACCCTGTTGGGATTTGGTCTGCTCACACCGTATAGGTAGGGTCTACCCCTCGGGTGTCGACTCTCTGGGGTTTGTCACCCGCAGTAGCCGGGTGGTACTGTATGGGTGTGGGCACGCCCCCTCGGGCGCGTCTTCCTCTGTGGGAGGCACTCCCTGCAGTGAAAGGGGGGACCAGACTTGAGGTCTGCGCAGCTATCTGTTGTCGGAAGCACAGTTGAAGTCGCCTTGCTCCTGTTGCAGTTCGTGCGCACGTGGCTTGAGGAATGATAGTTGCAGCAGCATAGGCTCCCTACATCGGCTAGGGATTCTAAACTGAGCGTTTCACTGTGCTCTTGCTCCTGTGGCAGCATGGCGCAGAGTGGGGTCACCTGGCATGGTGTCAGATAGTACATAGTCGTTGGTATGGTCGTTGTACGTGAGGATGGCACGGGCGTGTTGGTGGGTCCATGAGACATGACCAGTGTCTGTAAAGTAGCCAGGGCTTCCTTTGAGTGCAAGGGTGCTTGCTGACGTCATTGGAGGCTCGGGCGAATCGAAAAATAGCGCCCGAGGGGTCTCGATCCAATGGGGGCCTCGGGTGAATCAGAGAGTTGCGCGCGAGGGTACTGTTATCCTGAGCTCAGTTTGTTGGAGGCTTGAGTGAATCAGAAAATCTCGACCGAGGGGGGTCCATGTGCCCGAGGGGGCCTGTGCGCCCGAGGGGGCGCATGTGTTTCCCTGTGGGTAAGTTTGGTCTGGGCCTTGATGGGTCTCGTACCTTACCTGTATGCCTGGGCCTTTTTACGGGTTGATTAGGCCAGGTTTTGTTTGGGAAGTGCTTTTTACGTTAAAATTTGGTACCCTCTTACTTTGGTACCCGACAACTCTTATCGGCCCTTTCATATCGGGTGATCATTCCAACCAGGACTAGAGGTTGATCATTTTGTCCCGCTTGGTTCAACCAACCAGGACTAAAATATCTCTACTATATATATACTTGTTCCATGTTCCCCCAACCGAACCATATCGAGTTCAAAAGTTAGTTTTACCCCAACCAAAATATAATTCTTGTGTATTCATTCATAATGTGATTGTTGCATATGTCACAAACTATATCCTGGTCGAGTGCCTAGAATCAACACTATACATGCTTGGGGTGTCAGACATCTTCAAGCATACGACTAGTGAGGTCATGAATGACCAATGTGATGAGTTGTGGACCTGTAATATCACATTTAACATCCTATTAGGTACAATCAAGATCTGCATCAAGACATTGTGCAGAGGGGATGTCAGCGGCCGACTCAGAGAGGCACCCAGTTCCATACCAGGCTGCTTTGTTTATAGGCACTTGAGCGAATTGGCTACCTTATGCTTGATTTTTTGTACTTAAAGATACAAGCTTTACATGAGCGTAATCTAGATACTCCTCAAGTAAGCGAAATGATGGCGAGAGATAACCAAATGGAAGTGAGTTGTCTATGGTATTAGATTCATGTTTATTTATTATTATAATAATGTGACCGCAATTATATGACCGCTCTCTGATACTTCTTGTTTCTACAATTGCAGAGTTTGCTCTATGATTTTACCTATGCTGCATCTGGCATGCAAAATATTCTTTCGCAAACTCTTCAGCGACTTGGGTAAGACTTCGACTACGTGTAACACCTTGTCCAGTGTACCACAAATGGAAATCAGTATTGTCGGAAATTACTCAAAACTCGGCCATCAATAGTCCAACAATAGGTTATATCTATGGCCTACCATGTATTTGTCATCATGAGGGGAGAGGGTGCTTTAGTTTGGACCTTGCATTATATAGAAACCGACCGGCTACATAATCCAATACATACACGCTATTGGTAGTGGAGACAAATTTGAGTTGAGTCCTGTTTGTAAGCTACGTTTATGTTTTAACTAGGTCCATTTCACTACTAACTTCTGACCCTTGTGCAACGATGAGGAAACGTTGCAATAGACCCAATTTGGTTGCAAAATATACATGTCGCAACCAAATCACGTTGTTGGCCAATGGTTGCAATAAGTTGCGTTGCAATAAGGTATTGCAACCGTTTCTAGTTGGGTGTTGCAACTGCTTGAGTTTATTGCAAACACAATGATTCGTTGTCAAGCATGGCAATAGCGCATTGTTGCAACGTTCATTGTCGTGGCAACATAAGAAATTGCCACGCCTGCCTCCGTTGCAAGAGGTGATACTTGCAATGATCGATAAGGTGGCCAGAAACACATTTTGCCATGCTAGAGTTTTGTTGCCAAAGGTGTTATTGCCACAACCTTATCTTATGGCAATGGTACCATTTGCCAACGCAATTTTATTTGTTGCGAGAGTCAAATATTATTGCCACGACCATCATGTCGTGGCAATACTACTAGTTGCCACGAAATTTTATTCATTGTGATAGACATGTTATTGCCACGACCAACATGTCATGGCAATGCCACGACCAACATGTCATGGCAATACTATCATTTGCGATGCAATTTTATTCATCGCAAGAGATTATATTGCCACAAAAGTTAGTTCATTGCCATAGATCATATTACCATACATAACAGTTTGTTGACATAGTTTGTATTGCAACGCCAGTTGCATTTGATTTGTGGTTTAATAAATCATCAGTGTAAAAATAATGAACCATAATAAAAACGGTTGCACTCAGACATATTAATTAAAACCAATAATTTAATAAGTTGACAAACTATTAAAATAATCTAAAATCATAAGCAAGTGTAGAATTCTGTTTCATAGATTTTTTAAACTGGTAGAAGTACAAGACTTCCTAACATCTACGCAACACTTGAATGTTTCTTGTTGCGCAACATAGACATCGCTTCAGCTGTGTCCTCGCTTCATTATGAGCCTCCCACTCAAACCTTGTCCACCTTGTAACCAAAAGAATAAGATTAGGGTATTAGAATAATATTATGTTTACTACTTCATGCACAGAATAACCAAAACTTAATGTCAGGATTATCATCAGTTTTCCTGTAAAACCCCATCAAACTATAAAATATCATAATTCAGGTAACACAGATTAAGTCTAGGAGACAACAATAAGCTAGTTGGAAGCAAAAGCTACTTTACTATCACAACTTACTACTGAAAATAAAGAGCTACAGCTTGTGCACTACTATTAGGCAAGAAAACTGCGCTCAGTGATCAAAGCAAGAGGGGGGAACATTTAATCTTAAATCATCATGTTGGTTCACTATTGCATCACAAATAATGATCTCTCAATTGAATTGACCATGTAAATTTAGTGGGAACAAACAGAACAAAGAAGTCAAATTAGGATATGGAAACAAAGACAACTGATGCTTAAACAAAAGTAGAACTAAAACAAAGATAACTGATGCCACATCCACAATCCGAGGGAAGGTCCCCAGGAGTCATCCAAGCTATCAAACAAAGTCGGTTTTCATTCAACGGTGATCAAGTGATGTGCCAAGGATCGATGGACGGACATGTCATCCTCCCGGGGGTTGCAAACCGCCAAATTAGAGCACCAACCGACCTTGCAACCGCCTTTGAGGAGGAATGAGGGCTGTTGGATGCAAGGCGGTGCATCCAAGGGGGCGCCCGCCCTGTCACTTCAGGCCACCGACCTCCAGGGCGCCTACAAGTACCCTGGAGCTCTCCTACACTATAAATAGGACCTGTTTCCTCACTTGTAAAGGAGAACCACTAGAGATTCAGCTCATTCTATAGTCAGAAGTAGTTCCTGCTCTCTCTCTCTCTCTAGTGAAACTCTGCTCTTAGGAATAGTGCTAGCTAGAGAAGAGTAGAGTAGTGAGAGAGAAGTCGGGAGAAGGAGGAAGTCCGTGGAGGAGCCGGGCTTGTCGGCGACCTCCTCTGCGGTATTCTTCACTCTTATCGGTAATAAAGATCCCCTACTTCATTTATTTATTGTTATACTTTAAGCAGTTGTATACCTGTCTCATTGCTTGATTAGAGTGCTCTAATTCTTGAGCTTAAGTTAGAGTAGTAAGTTTTATAGATTAAGCGCGGTGCTTAGGCTATATCTTACCCTTGAGTGCTGGCTAGGCCCATGGATAGTAGTGGTAGGTTCTAGGTGGTGACAGCTCTAGAATCCTCTGGATTCCACCACATTCGGCCTGGTTTTATCAGCTAGAACTTGTAGGCGTACGGTGTCTAATCAGTTGAACCCCGACGAGTTTAGGACTTTGCACGTTCTTGGTATAGCAGACTCTTTAGTATAGCAAACAATTGATCTTTTATTGTGTTAGAGTTCTCCCATAAACTCCTGAGCTACTTAGAGCTATCCAAGTGTGTTTCCACCTTAGTTACCCTTCATTGATTTATCCTCACTAAGATTGTTACCCTATTTATCCATATCTAGATCCTTGATTATTGGATCCTACGAATCACAAACCCTGCCTTCCTTTAGGAAAATATAAATTTGACACTTGATACTCCCAGATAAAGTGCTACATGATAGTTCTGTGCGCTTGCAGAATCTCATCACCTATCCTATAGAGCATACCCATAAGCATTTTTGGCGCAGTTGCTAGGGACAACTTTATTCCTAGTAGCGACGTTAGAAGTGTCAATAACCACATACTTTGAGTATAGGGATTGACAACCCCAGTGATTTCGTTGAGAAGTATTACCACTGCTAAAGGATAGATTTGGCTACACTCTTGTGATAGCGTTAGTAACTGTCAACAAGCATTTTTGGTGCCGTTGCCGGGGAAGGAAACTGTTGAATTCCTCTAATTTGAGTCAAGTCTAGATAGTTATCCTTTGAATCATGAATATGGCCGAAAGGACCATCCATGAATTCTCTGCACCTTTTGCTGCTAATATAGCAACAGGCCCTGGTGTCATTGAGGCAAACACTCAGTTCGAGTTAAAGCCTGCATTGATCACAATGGTTCAAGCTAGCCCATTTTGTGGCAAAAGCTCATGAGGATGCTAATGCACACCTCCAACACTTCTTGGAGATATGTAGCACCTTTATCATTAAAGGAGCAACCTCAGACGTAATTCATTTGTGACTCTTTCCTTTCTCCTTGTTAGAAAAAGCCAAGCAATGGTTCTACACGAACCAAAATGATGTGGACACATGGGAAAGTGTTCAAACTCTTTTCTAGTAAAATTCTTTCCTCTAGGCAAGACCAATGCTCTTCGCAATAAGATCTCTAGTTTCCAACAACAAGCCGATGAATCAATTCCTGAGGCTTGGGAAAGGTTGCAAGAGTATGTCGCTGCCTGTCCACACCATGGTATGAAAAATTGGCTTTTGATCCAAAACTTTTACCGTGGATTAACCCCTCTTGATAGAAGCCATCTAGATGCTGCCGCCTGTGAAGCATTCTTTTCTCTTAAAGAAGCAGATGCGAAGGCGTTGATCGAGAAGATGGTGTCCAATCAAGGATGGAATGAGGAACGTCTGCAACCGCGCAAGCGAGATATGCATTCTTTAAAGGAAGCTGACATGCACTAGTACAGAAATGTCCTTTAGGGGTGGTTAAAATGGGTTTTCAGGGGCGGATCGCCCAACCGCCCCTGCTCCAGCGACACTAAAAATGTTGTATTTCTAGCGACGGCCTTTTAACCGCCCCTGAAGATCATTTTTAGGGGCGGTTCTGTTACGAAACCCGCCTCTACAAATGCATTTTTAGGGGCGGTTGATATAAGAGAACCGCCCCTACAAATGCATTTTCAGGGACGGTTGACTTAACAGAACCGCCTCTAGAAATATATTTTCAAGGGCGGTTGACATAAGAGACCTGCCTCTAAATATGTATTTTCAGGGGCGGTCTCATTAAGACAACCGCGTCTAAATATGTATTTTCAAGGACAATTGACATAACGAAACCGGCCGTGATAATAGGTTTGTCAACGATGGCTTTTGCAATGAAACCGCCCCTGAAGATGTATTTTTAGAGGCGGCTAAACGAACCGCCTCTAAAAAGCATTTTGAAACTTTTGAAAGCTCGATTTCCCACTATTTTTTAAAACGCGTTTTCGCACCAAATTTCAGCCTCGATTTCCCGCCATATTTGAAATCACGTTTTCGCAGCAAATTTTTAGGCCAATTGAAACAATTAATTTAACTACATCAATACATAGCCGTCGATCATCGGCATGTGAGTATTTACATCATAAATTAACTGCACATAGCCATGTACTTTTACAAGAAAGGAGACAAACACTAGAAACTCTAAATCTTTTTGTTACAGGTGCTAGCTTGACTAAAAAAATGAACAGAAGTGGTACTCGCATTTAGCACGAAGATTAGCGAACTTAGCTTGTTGGGCATACTCTGAGTCTCTATCGAAGAGGTCACCACCCTCGCGAAGAACGTCCTTCAACAAGAACTTGCAAAATTCATCTTGGAATTCTTGAATATCCTTTTGATCCAGGTGGTTGACACTCGAAAAAGACCTGCGTTGCTGCACAAAACAACAGGGGAAAAATTAGGTACTGATGTTAATTACCAATTGCTTATGGTTCGAAAGATCGACTTACATTGGCTTCAGGGTCATTGTAGTAACAGCCATTGGTTCGCATCCAATGACATACATAGTATCCACAAAGCACTAACCCAGCTGGCTGCTTCGGGCACTAAGGGGAGTGACATAAATTAAAAACAAGCCAAATGAATCGGATTGCTCTGTTTATTCAAATATTCTTAGTGTTTGTGATAGAAAATAGTCGTACCGAATTAGGAAAACAAAAAGTCAGTGAATCCTTATCTGCTGGATGCTCTCCACCCTTATCGATGTAACATTCATAGGCACTGCTCAAAGGAAAAAATTATCAGTTTCACTAAAATTAGTAACGCAAGTCACCATTTTTCTGCTAGCATAGGGCACTCGTAGGCGTTTGTTTCCCACGGGACGGTCCATCAGTGCGCATATTGGCTTTGCCGGACTATTCATGTTTTGTCCGACAGTGCCTATACTTCGGTCAACAACTGTCAATAACTAAGAACGGTCCGGCGGAGCATACAATGATCACACCGGACTATTTTTGTTCTATCTGACCGCGCATACAAATCGATAAACAATTGTCAATAGTCAGGACGGTCCGAAGGAGCACACATTGACCTTGGCGGACTATGTTGTTTTGTCCGACGGCGCCTAAAACTCGAGAAACAATTAGTCAATAGCTAGGACTGTCCGACAGAGAACATTTCGAGTACGAAGGACTTTGTATGTTTTGTCCGACTATACCCAAGAACCAATTGTAAAGTGTAATGAAAGCAATGCTTCTACTACTATTTGTGGAACATGTTTGTACTGCTATTTGTGGATCTGCTATATATTACGTTTTCGTTATTGCAACTTCTAGTCACTAATTGATGAAACAAACATGTTTTCCAAAGTTGTAAAGTGCGGTTACTTACACTTGTAAAATGCTCAAGAAAGTTTTGTAGTCTTGTTCGCGTCTTCCCACCAAAGAGTTCAAGACTATTACTTTTGCTGCTTTCGGATAGATATATGCAAGTATGAAGTGATCACTGCATCAGAAAAACAAACATAACAATATTAGCAAATTGCATTAAATATGATTATTGTGTCAGCGGGCAAACACGTAGGGAAATAAGATAGTGGTCAATCTTATTTGCAAGTGTAGGGAGCCAATACATATTTCAAGGATTGACGTTCTATGACATTTTCCCTAATATATACTGCAGCCTTGGCCATTGCTTATCTGTGCGCTCTTTTCCTAATTTCTGACAGTGCTTTACCCTTAGCACCCGTGAATGCAGAGTTTTCTTGTCCCACTTGAGTGGACCATCATGACTTGTCCTGGGAGATGAGATATGGGTTCAGGAATGCGTTCCTAGGACGCAAATTCTCTGAATCCATCTACTGTTTGCTACATGCATGAACACAAAAGGACATGGTTTTGGTTAAAAGGATACCACACTCTCACATATGGCAAATCATGACTGGATTAGTTTAACGAAAGATTACTTACACGGTCCATAGGGTAATAAGAGCTACGTCCAGTCTCTTCTGGCGGAAAAAGTCATGCAAGTCCTCAAAACTTATGACCACCAACTGTGACTCTGTACCACTGCCAAAAATGCCATTAGCTGGATATTTCGCTGGCACTGCTGGTAATCCAAGATTGACAGCCTCCAAGTACCACTTTTGGAGGGCCCTCATGTTCAACAGTCTGCTGTTGCCCTATAGGGTGAAATCAGGTAATAATTCCTTTCCTGGCACAAAATTGTACGGGCACTCGGGACTGTCTTGAAGCATTATCTCTTGAATGACGTCAGGGCCCTGTACGATAGCAGCCATATTACGGTGGCCACTATTAAGTTTTGGAGTTGCTGCCTTGGCATTTCGAGTAGTCGATGCGACCACCTTGCTGCCCTTGATTGCTTGTTGTGTAGGCGTCTAGTTTATCATTAGCAAGACTGCGGAACATATCAGATACCCCAGCAGGAGCAACCATGTCATTCTCAAATGTTCTCAACTTCTTTGGAATCATTTTTTGGCTCTGATATCAGAGGAGGTGGATATGATGGCTGCGGTGGCGGTGTAGCAGTTTGTGGATGCGATGGAGATGTTGGTGGCGTAGGTAATTGTTGCCGTGAGGGAAATGGGAATACTGGCGCAGCCACTGTTTGTGGGTGCGGTGATAGTGTAGCAGTTTGTGGATGCGATGGAGATGGTGGTGGCATAGGTAATTGTTGTTGTGAGGGCAATGGAAATACTGGCGCAGCCGCTGTTTATGGGTGTGGTTGCGGGGTAGCAGTTTCTGGATGTGGTGGAGGTGGAGGTGGAGTTGGCTGTGGTGTAGGAGTACCACTTTGTACCTTGGCCAACGATGTTGCTGCCTCTCTATTGCTGCGAGAAGGACTGGTGCATTCTTCCTCAAACCCAGTGTTCCTTCCTGCAATGATTCTTCCATTAATTCTCCATAGGAGAAACTGCAGTTCACAGCCTCCATGCTCGTCGGATGATCAATCTGTTGCTGCTCATATGCAAGGGACGGCTGCTGCTGCACATATGGAAGGGACGGCTGCTGCTGCTCATGTTGAAGGGACGGCTACTGCTGCTCATGTTGAAGAGACGACTGCTGCTGCACACATGCTTCTATAGTGCGGGGACAAGAAGGTGCCCCCTGACGAGGGACCGCCTGACAACAACACAGTGTCTCGTCATTGCCATGCAATGAAATAGTGAATCAGCTTACCCAAGCACTTTTCACCATCTGCAGAAGGGATGTCAACATCATAACTGAGGTGATGAGGAGAAACCGAGAGTACTTGCACCTTGGCATAATTCGCCGGCAGTTCATCGTTGTGCAAAATACGTCCAGGAAAAGCAGTTCCACTGCCAATTTGCATCGTCCTGCCATCCCTGCTAATGGGTATGTGCAGAGCACAAGGGGTAGGAACAACAATGGTGTCCACAGGAAAAGTGTCAGGTGTGGCTGCTGACCCAACACTGCTTGGTACTACAGCTGTCGTTCTTGGCTCCACAGAAACCTGCAAACAATGTGACTGCTACCAATGAATAAGCTTGGCTTCAAGTATTGCATCGGCTTTCTTCAGAAACAACTCGTATTGTTCCTCCTTGTAGCGTTCCCTTGTTCTTGTAACTAGCCAACGCCTCTGGGAAACCATGCTTTATTCCAAACTTGGAGGAGAAACCACGCACACGGCCTGGGTGTTCCTTATTGCCTAGGGCAACAGTAAGCTCGTCCACCTCTAGTCTGGGTTTAAATTCCCCTTCAAATTTCTTCTTAGATAGTTCTATTATGGCCACCGTGGCTGCTAGAGTATGTGTATCGGGGATAACCTGTTGCCCACTTTCTTTGTCCTTGACTTCCCTTGCTCTAGCCCAGAAATGTGACCGATCATCTAATCCCTCGTACTTGTACGGGATACCGGCTTC
The DNA here is from genome assembly GCA_038502445.1 of Eremochloa ophiuroides. Classification (NCBI taxonomy): domain Eukaryota; kingdom Viridiplantae; phylum Streptophyta; class Magnoliopsida; order Poales; family Poaceae; genus Eremochloa; species Eremochloa ophiuroides. Next base: position 37,014,527 of record JAHLJS010000003.1, read on the forward strand.
CTTAGCAGCAGCAGCCTCTGCTCTCCACTTCTCAATTTTTGGGCCATATCCAGCCGAGCCAAGATGGTGAGGGTGTATGTTCTTCTTCGCTAGCTGGCTGTTGAAGGAACTCAAGGCTACGGCCTCAGGTGTGCTCTTCATTTCACAAAACCTTTGATCAGGTCTGATCTTGCCATACTTCTTAAACGGTGTTAGACCCAACGCTTGAAACTTGGTATTTAGTTCGTGCTTCCAATGGCAGAAACTTTTCGATGCTTGTTTCGTTGCGAACTGCTGGACAAGGTCTCCAGAGTTAGGAGGGAGGCTTAAAGCCCCAAGCATCTTCTTCCATAATTTTGCCTTTCACATCGCCCCAACTCTGTATTAAGCAATCCACAATGACCTTCACAGCTGCTCCTATCGCGTTGGCAAACTAGGCACGCAACTTCTCAGGTTGTACCGGCCCGCCAATCACGGAAACCTCATCTACAACAAGTGTCTGTCCTTTAGGAGGGAACTCGTTCCTGCTTCTTTTCCCTAGCTTTCGTTTCTTCCTCTGCGGAGCAGATGACGAAACAATAATCTCTATCTGATGCGGTGCTTGCTCCTGAATACAGTTACAAAATAAAAGAATGTTGAACACACTTATATGCGAAATAAATGTCGTCGATCAAATGCTATCAGTATAGGATTAATTACCTCAACGCCGGTAGGCTTGTATTCTGGGTCCAACCGTTCGGCCCTAAGTGCTCGGCGTCAGGACTCGGAGCAGGATCCAAAGGTTCCTCCCACGAAGACGAGGAGGATGATGATGACTCGTCCTCCGAAAACATCGATTTGTATTTTTCGGTCATTTCTATTTCATTATCCATCGCAACGCTATGGGGATGAATTCTTTACCTTGCCATGGAAGGAATATGAGGATTGATATAAATTTTTTCAGCATTATTGAACAGTTTCAAATTTATGAACAAGCCTACACTACTACGAAAATTAGAAGAGAACTAAGATTAATTGTGAATATGAACTAACTCCTGCGCTTAGGCACGTTCAATTAAATACATTTGTGTATGATATATCAGCAATTAAAAAAACAAACCTTTTCAGAATGGCTGAGGGGGGCTCACGACAGCGAGATGAAGAGGTCTGGTCGTGGGCATGGTCCTGCAAAGTCCGGTGCGTGGCGGACTGAGTGGAAGAAGACGCCGTCCAGCAAATTCCAAAGTAGGACTTCAAGAAGCTAGACTCCGGAGTGGAAGAAGAAGCTGGGGCAAGAAGCTGGCCTTCAGGAAGACGCTGGAGTGGAAGAAGAAGCCGGGGCAAGAAGCTGACCTTCACGAAGACGCCAGAGTGGAAGAGAAGTGGCCTGAGTGGAGGCACCGTCGGTGTGGGCCGGGGCTCTTCGTCGACGAAGCGTACGTGCGCCCGGCCGGGGAGCACCGAGTCTTCGTCGCAGAGGAAACGAGACTGTAGAGAGGCGGCAAACGAAAATTTGGCTGCTATTTCGAAATGCAGTGACAAGTTCTTGAAAAGTTTGATATATACTCCTACAAAATAGCCGTTTTTCGTAGCGGTCTCGTTTGGTTAACCGCCCCTAAAAACAATTTTCCGAGGTGGCTGACTTAAGTATTCGCACGTGAAAAATTTTTTTGCAGGGGCGGTTACAGTAAGCGACCGCCCCTGATAAAAAAGACCAAGGGTAGCCGAGACCTATGTCTGGCCCGTTTAAATTTTATCCAGCCGGACAATCCTGCGCTCTTTTAAATTTTTAGTCCAACTTTCGGACGGGTCTGCCCTTAGCGACCGGATAAGGGGCATGCCCCCCATCTCCATGGGTCTATCCAGCTCCATCCTAGCCGTTCTTGCAACCACCGCCACTCCACCCCCTGCCTCCGCCGTTCATCACCACCAGCGGCGCAAGCAGCACCCCCCTGGCTCAACCTACCCTGGCCGTCACGCCCCTACTCCTATTTGCTACTGAGAACTGTCAACCCCGTACACATGCTTTTCCCCGCACTTGGTAAGCCAGATCTGGTCTTGGATTCAATGTTTGCATGTATTTGTTTCTCGAATTAATATTAAGTTATGTCCTGTAGCTAATGGATACTATATTTCTCTTGATGTAAACTAGACCTAAAAAAGTAGTAGATTAATTGCCATATTTTTATAATTGTACACTTATTTCATTACTAGAATATAGTACTATGTTCAATTAACAATGTGATACTTTTTTTATTATCTTCAGCTAACATTAAATAATTTGGATTTTTTTGTTTCTAATATTTGTGATGCTAGTATGATATGGTGTGGTATGTTGTTCATTTCGGTTAGAACCCTGGAATCTACACCGACTGGAAGAAGGCGCATGCTGCGGTGGATCGCTTCAAGGGAGCCTGTTACAAAAAATACAACTCAGAAGAAGAAGCTTACCTAGCTTTCTATGGTCACAAGGAGGATGTTCTGAGGCCAGAACTACCCCCACGCCTTGAGAGTCTGACACATGATCAAAAGATGAGGTAGAGTCGAGCTAAAGACGTCATTATCTTAGGCCAAGCTGTAGTCATTTATTTTTTAGTTTGGATAATTTGGAAGTTAATGTAATGATAGCTTCATAGATTATTTGGTTGAGCGTAGCTCTTGGTACTGGACTTGGTGCTGTAATTTGGACCGTAATGCTTACTGTCAGAGCTATCTATGGGATTATGGCAGAGTGATATCCTTTTGCAATCACATCGCTCCGTCTGAGAAACAATGCAACTACCGTGTGCCATCAAAAGTAGTTCATATTTTAAACTAAATTATTATAGAAAACCAATGGTTCTGGTCAAAAGAGAGAGAGAGACCAGCCTGCAAGAGTAGTTGGGTACGAGTCTAACAAAAAGAATTGAGTCTATTAGTACTAATGCCATATCATTTTACCATTTGGTTGGGCAAAATACATACTAGTGGTGACATGACATTCAAGACAGGTGACATGACTTGACATACCCATCACTGGAAGTTGTTCCGATGGGAATAAAACGAGGCACAGCGGACTGATCGGCATACTAAATGTGATCAATTGCGCGTGGAACCGCACGCCTCAACTCAAGCGTCGCTACTGAGAAACCCCAAGCGTTGCCCCCCCTCTTGTCATTAAGTAGTGCGGGATTCGAAAGGGATGCAAGCCAATCTATTGCAATCTATTCCCGCTTCCTCTTTCCTCCTCCACCAACGTCGGCGAGCCGTGAGAGAGAAACCACCAGCAATGGGGTACTAGTCTGATGGCAAGTACTCCACGGACTGCGACTCCGGTGAGGAGAGCGAGCCGTGGGGCTACGGCCCCGATGAGAAGCCCTTCCCTCCCCGGTCTCCGTCGATCGACGAGGACGGGGATGAGACACCGCCGCCGTCACCCCCCGCCGACGAGGACGACCACGACGATGGGGACGACGGGGATGACGAGGCGGACGACAACGAGGAGGACGAGGAGGTGGAGAAGGACGAGAAGGAGGAGGAGGACGACGAGGAGGACAACGAGGAGGAGGACGAGGAGGAGGAGGCACCGCCGGAGGAGGCGGTGCCGATGGAGGTTGACGGGGAGGAGGAGGAGGAGGAGGAGGCGGACGTCATTGCCGAGGACCCTTCCTTCGATGAGATGGGCGCGGCAGACACGGAGGAGGAGGAGGAGGACAGCGACAGCGGCGGGAAGGTGGACGACGGGCTGCCCCCAAGAAGCGCCACCGCTGCGCACAGCCTTCCTCCGAGGACGAGGAGGAGGAGGAGGAGGATGACGACGACGATGGCGGCGGCGACGGTGACGGCGACAGCAGCGGCGTCCAGTAGTACTAGTACTATAGTTAGTAGAACTGTAGAAGTAGTAGTCAGTAGAAGTACTAGTTAGTAGTAGTACTAGTTTTTGTAAAGTGGCAGCACTGTATCGCCCCAAGTTTCAAAATCTTAATATAAATATAATGTTAGTTTAAATTTAATTGTTTGTTTTTGTGCAGTTTTTTTAATTTGCATTATGTTCTTATTGTGAGTGAAAAAACGGCTCTGTTCGATTTATTGTGAGCGAAAAAAATGACTCCCTGTTTTTATTGTGAGTCAAAAAACGAGGTATAGGGACGGACAAATACACAAAGTCTGGCAAACTGAAGGCGGACCGTCCTGACGCAACAAACTTAAAGAAGTATAGGGACGGCGGACAAACATGACAAAGTCCGGCTAAGTCAGTATTTGAATCATCAGACTGTCCTTTAGGTTAGTTAGGGTTTTCTATCAATGCAGTTTGGCAAACCAACGCCAGGTAAGTCTGGCGAGCACAAAGATAGCATGGCCGGACTGTCTTTTTGTTCACCAAAGTATTAGCCACATGTATTTTGGTACTATTAGGCACAAACTTAGTTCACATATTGCTGGTTTGTTTGAACTAGTGAATTAAAAACTAGCTTTGGCTTAAAACTAGTCTTAGTGCAGTCAGTAGTCCAACTATTTGGATCCTCAAGGGTTAGAATTGAGCCAACTAGTTCAAACTCCATTGGATCCAACTGTCCCTTAGTAGTAGCAAACCATGGAAGTTATGATGTACCAGTACTACTAGAAGTTAGGGCATGTTTGGATGAACTAGGATTAGTGATTAGCTATAGGCTGGTGAGTAGCTGGACTAACATGTGCTACAAGTGAACTAACAAACCAGCTGGGGCTTAAACTAGTTCTTAGGGCACTCACTAGTTTGACTGTTTGGATTCTCAAGGTCTAGACTTGAGCTAACTAGTTCAAAGTACATTGGATCCAACAGTCCATAAGTAGCAGTAAGCCAAAGCAATTATGATGTACTAGTACTACTAGAAATAGTAGATAAAAGAATGTTTGGATGAACTATAATTAGTGATTAGTTAGACAGGTGAATAGCTGTACTAACTTGTGCTAATAGTAAACAGACAAACTAGTTGGGGCTTAAACTAGTTCTTACGGCAACTAGTTTAAAGTCCATTTGATCCAACAGTCCATAAGTAGCAGTAAACCAAAGCAATTATGATGTACTAGCACTACTAGAAGTAGTAGATTGGGCATGTTTGGTTGAACTAGGATTAGTGATTAGCTAGATAGGTGAATAGCTAGACTAACTTGTGCTAATAGTAAACAGACAAACTAGCTGGGGTTTAAACTAGTTCTTAGGGCACCTAGTTCAAAATCCATTTGACCCGACAGTCCCTTAGTAGTAGTTAACCATTGCAGGGACTAAATCGATGAGCACTTACACTAATCTGAATTGTAGCCCTTCTTTAGGTACACAGTAAGCACAAAGAAATAGGGTTTTGATAGCCAAAGCCCCTTGGGTATTGACAATTGTTTCCCAAAGTATAGACACGGTCGGACAAAACAGACAAAGTCCTGCAAAGTCAACAATAGTTACGACAGACCGTCCTTTCGGCAATGTACTACCAGGAGTGTCACGGTCGGACAAAACAAACAAAGTCTGGCATAGTCAATAATAGCATCGCCGGACCGTCCCTTAGGTTTTGACAATTGTGGCCCCAAGTATAGGCACGGTCAGACAAATCCTGTAAAGTCCGCCATAGTCAATATTGGCACCGTCGGACCATCCGTTGTTATTTGACAATTGTGCCCGAAGTATGGGCATGATCTGACAAAACAAAGAAAGTCCGGTAGAGTCAATCTGGGAATCGTCGGACCGTCTTGTCGTGACTTTACACCGTTTGCACAAAAACATGTTTGGTTCATGAAATCGCGACAAGAATAAGTTGCAATAACGATAAGGTAATAGTAGATTCACAAATAGTACTACAAAAATGTTGGTTCAATGAAATCGTGACAAAAATGTTCATAAAAGTAAATGCAACATATCAAATAAAGTCTTATTGGTAAAAGCCAAATAACAATTAACTACGGATCCGAGGCACCATCCGAAGGCTTAGGAGGCTCGCTGTCGTTGTGTATAGCATTGGCATCAACCGGGTCGGTCATCCTATCCAAACCTGAGGCACCATCCGAACCAACCGTATCTGATGAAGGCTTCGGAGGCTCGTTGTCATTGTGTAAGACATTGGCGTGGACGGCATCATGAACAGCGTCAGTCGTCTCATCTGATCCTGATATTATTTTCACACTTATTTTTTTGGAAAAAAGAATAGGTAACATATATGAACTACAAATGGTCACACCTGTTGTTTCACATGCAGCAGAAGAGGCCATAGGAGGGCTGTTAGTGTTCTGGTCTCCAGCATTTTCATCCTCTTGCGTCATCTCACCTGTACAATCACCTTCTGCAGAAGAAGGCTTGATAATGTTATCGTCTTCAGCATCATCATCCTCGTGGGTCTTCTCATGATCTGAAGATGCCATGTTGTTATCGTCTTTGGCACCATGATCCTTGTGGGTTGGCTCACATGTAGTCTCTGGAACCGTGTTGGTACTGGAACCCACCACCACGTTCTTATCAGGAGCTTGAAGAGCGTAGATAGGCGGGGGTGGAGGATGAGCTTGAGCAATTTGCTGTGACAGCAGGTCTGTCTGAATATGAGTAGTCGAAGGGAAGGTTTGGAGTGGTGTAGGCAGGAAACCACCGACTCCCTGGCTTACTGGCAACGTATTTTGCAGCTGTCCCTGATGTGGGGAAACGAGTTATAAATTAGGGGTGCAATTCCAATGGCACTGTAGACCTGACTAAAGCAACCGCTAAACACTGTGTACATCTGTGCCATCTACGCCTGCTGACTTGCCAGGGATTGGCACATAACCTCTGACTGCTGCCTCATTTGCTCTTGCATCATGACAATCGTTTCTCGTGTAGTACGTGACTCGGTGGCATGTCTTTGATTTGCCTCAGTCAACGCTTTTAGTATCTGTGCAAGCTCTGTTGGTTGCTGAACAACCGTTTCAGTAACATGAGGGTCAGCCTCTGAATGTCTCTCAACGGTGTCGGTATCGTCAAAGCCAAACCTAGACCCTGAGGCCTCGTGGTCATGTGCTTTCTCCAAGGCTTCATACTCTTGTGCATGTCTCTTTAATTCTTCCGTGGAAAAATGCTCCTGAGCGGCTCGCAGGGCGCGTTGTCCACGACACCGATCGGCACTCAACGCTCGATGGTAAGTCGGAATCACGTTCTCTGTATCCTCATACTCCGCCCTGCAAATGTCTTCGTAAATCTCTTTAAGAAAATAGCAAATAATATGAGGGTACACCTGCTGTCGTCCCACACTGATAGCATCAGCAATGACATCCTCAATCTCACACAACATGAAGTCCAAGAAGTCAAATTGGTCTCAATTCCAAATGGAGAGCAGAAGCCACTGTCGCAAGCTAGTCAATGACTCTCGGTTGCCCCCACGAGGGAGGACTGACTTCCTTAGAGCCATGTGTAGAACTTGAACTGCCGGTAGTAGTCGGTCTTCTGTGTGTAGGGAGCCATTAGCGAAGGGCTGCCTGAAGAGCGGACGTATCTGCTTGTCTATAGGGAAGCTACCTCCAGCTCTCCCACGTCGCGGGGGATCCACGTTTCCATAAACTATCCTGTGCAGCCTCCTATCTGACTCGGCAAGTCTGAGACATCTTCTCATCTCCAACAGGTCGAGGCGTGTCATGCGCTCACTAATCATAAACTGAATAAAGTCCCGATTAGGGTCGATCCACACTGTTGCATAAAACTGACGTACCCAACGAATCACTATTCGATCTACCTCGCTGAACAGGTGAACAAAGCCCTGAAACCGCTCAAACATGGGGTAGATCGGTATGCCTCCTGCTCTCTCAAGCTCATCCCAGCCAAGTCGCCTTTGTTCTGTTAGTGCAATATTTCGGGCCCGGTAGCACTTGTAAAAGCTCTCCTGAGTAATAGTCCAGAAAGCCCGGCTGGCATGATGCTCTCTGACATGTGGAAACCAGTACTCCACAGGGCAGAACCTGACGTTCAGTATCTTCTTTGAGCTCAATCTCGTAAAGAATCTAGGCACACTTCTCTGTTTGGAACGAACAGCAGCAGTCGAACCTCCTCGAGTTTTAGGGCCCCAACGTAGGGATGCATTAGGTGCGCACGAGTCCGGTGCGAACGGAGTAGTCTGGTGTTCCGAGTGGTACTTCTCCATTCGTGCAATCTGCTCCAGAGTATACAGTTCCATCTGTAATCCATCGGGGATAACCTGATGGGTCTCCTCGCCCCTACACCTTATGCGGGCAGATGTCCTAGTCTCTCTTTCAGGAATCCTCAATCCACTGCCATGACCTCGACCGCGCCTGCTTGACTTGGTGGCATCTTCCTCTCTTTCTTGGAGTTTTTCTGTCTTACTTTTCTTCTTTTTTGCCTCTTTAGTCATCAGTTCCTTTCCCTTTTGCCTCATCTGCAAGATTTCGGTGGAGAGGAGCCATAATAATCAGTTAAAGCAAATATACATAGCATATCGGCATTTAATTGAACATGTAGCGTGCATGCACATGGTCACCGGGAGCGAGGGTCTCACCTTTGCACAGCAGGCCTTTGCAAGTAGTCGGTGCGGTGGCGGCTGCGCGAAAGCAGCTGCAGGGAGGAACCGACCGCGACGAAACGATGTAGAGCGAAGAAACCGTGGCGATGGCGATGGGGAGCGACCATTGCACGGGCGTGGTGGCACGGTACAAGCTTGGGGCCCTGTCTTTATTAAGCTCTGTTCGCCACAGCTGAAAAGAAGAACTGGATTTGGCTTATGCTGATTTGGCACGGGAGGAAAGTACTATAGAAGAGCTGGAATGAACACAACCGTTGGTCCTGCGTTGAGATTGTGCACACGCGCATCTCAATGCAGATCTGCATTAAAATGTGTGCACACACACAATCTTATAGCCGCAAGATTGTCCGGCTGACCAAGATATGCACTCACCGGACTTTTAGTCTTGTCACCGGACCGTCCAGCATGATAGTTTATGTTCCTTTTCTCGGGAATGAAGGATTCAATTCATAGTTTTGTCCGGCAGACTCATAACTGCACTCAGCGGACTTTTTGCCATGTCGCCGAACCGTCCTGCAGCTTCGTTTCTGTTTTTGGCACTAAGAGATAAATATCAAGGACTGTCCGGCGGAAATAAATGTTCTGTAGCCAAACTTTGTGTTTCATCGATGGACAGTCCAGCAGAATCATTGCTGGTCCTTTTTTGGGGAGTGAAGGATTACACCAAATATTATTACAAACAGTCCTACACACAAAGTAATAAAAATTAATCTGTTACAACTCTGCCTTCTAAATCAGTACGCAGGTGTGGAACGATTCTGGATTTTTCCAAGTGGTCTTCTAGTTGCTTCATCTTGTATGGTAGGTCAATGAACAAATGCATTTCGCCGTACTGATTGTGCTCCTCCAAATCGTCTATGCCGTCTATTCCTAGGATCCTCTGTTTCCCAGATATAACCACATGCCTCTTTGGATTTTCGGTATCAGCGTAATACAAAACCTATGCCACACGATCAGCAGGAACCCAGCTGTAATCCTTGTAACCTACATCGTCGAGGTTGACACGTGTGAGTCCAAATTTCTTGACCTCGATGCCACCCGGCTGTTTGACCCATTTGCAGTGGAACATGGTGATATGTATATCTGATCCATAGTCCAATTCCCATATGTCATCTATATAACCGTAATGCATCTGAACCTCCCCAAATGCATCGACATTTTCAACACGAACCGCACTATTTTGACACACAGATTTCTGATCCTTAGCTTTGGTGTAAAACATGTATCCATTTACATCATATGCCTCCCAAGATGTGACCTAGCACGATGGCCCATGTGCCAACGTCCGTAAGGTCTCTTCTTCTGGTAAGTCTTGTTCCCGAAGCCATTTGCTAAACAGATTCTTTTGCTGTCAAACGATCCACTGCTCGGAGCGCCCCGGATTTTCCGCTCTTATGACCGCAATGTGTTTCTCAATGAATGGCTCCATCATTGTTAGATATTGCAGCACACAGGAATGTGCTTCTTCCACTTGTGTGTATTCCTTATCGATGAATGTTTTCCTTACCCTTGCTGCCTTTCCCCGTCAACATATCCTTATAAATACTTATAGGCAAACCAAGTGCACGTCTATCCTCTTCGTGAAAGTAATCTTGACAAGCCTCGATGACTTCTTCAGCATAGTATCTCTCTATCATGGATCCCTCGGGTTGAGCACTGTTGTGTACATGGTGGTTTAGAATAGACATGAATCGCTCGTATGGCCACATCTCATGCAAGTACATAGGCCCGAGCCACCTAACCTTGTCAACCATATGCATCATGAGGTGGGGCATTATATCAAAAAATGATGGTGGGAAGCACTGTTTGAGATGGGCCATAGTGTCTGCCAGGAATCCCTTCAAGTCACGTAATTCGTCCTCATGAATCTCCTTCCGACTAATTTGGTTAAAGAAGTAGCACATTCGGGTGATGACCATCCTCATGTACATGGGCTTTATGGCTCTTATAGCAATAGGAAGGAACACTGTTAACATCATATGACAATCATGAGCATTGAAACCGATTAATGTCAGGTCCTTCATGGAGACAAGTCTCCTGATGTTGGAGGAGAATCCCGTCGGCACTTTTAAGTCCCTTAGGCTTAACAACATTCCTCTTTTCTCATTAGGTGCTAAGTTGTAGCTGGCTGCAGGTAGTTTGTATCTTTCGTTACCCATGTCTTGTGGGTGAAGCTCCTGCCTACACTGCAAACTTACAAGGTCCTGTCGTGACTTCAGTCCCTCCTTTGTCTTCGTCTTAATTTCCAGTAGTATCTCAATGACGTTCTCAAACACATTCTTTTTGACGTGCATACCATCGATGGAATGTGGCACGGCCAAATCCGGACAGTAAGGTAGGTACTTGAAGAAGATCGACATCTTCTTGAACGGGACGCCGTCAATAGGAGGCTTATCTCTCTTATTGAGCTTTCCATCTTTTTTCTTCTTTCCATAAGCGACTCTGATGTTCTTCACCAAGTTATACACATACTGCCCATCCCGCCTCTCTTGCGCGTGCCCTGTTGAAAGGACCAGATAGGCTAGAGGGGGTGAATAGCCTATTAAAATTTCTACAAAGAGCTAGACTGCAAGTTAGCAATTAACAAAGCGAAGCTAAGCACTAGCTCTACGGCTACTCTATGCAAGCCACCTAGCACAATATGCTACTCACAAGAATAAGCACACAAGCGCTAGAAACCAAATCCTCCGAGTCCTAAGGAGATGGCACCTAAACAAGTCAATAGCGCAAGAGTAGAGATCGAGAAAGATATACCTAAACAAGTCATATGTTCTTGCATTCCTGCCATTGTCGTAGCTCTTCTTGGTCATCCCTATAGTCTTCATGACTCCTATACTTTGGATGTCTTAAAGGGTCCCTAGGGTCATTATGAGACTTAGGAGAGAGAGCATAAGAAGGATCATTGGGGTCAAGGATGGGTTTAGAGATGGGTTCAGATGAGAAATTTAATGTAGGCATAAAAGGGGAGAAGATAGAATTGATTCCTATGTGGCTTGGCTCTTCTTCTATGGCATCACTAGACACACCATCCCTGTATTCTTCCCAATGTCTTTCAGGGGGGAAAGGAAGTTCACGACACTTTTTCCAAAATGCTCTTCTAAGAAAATCTGATTTACTTAGATTTACAAGCATCTTAGTTAACTGGAAGTCTAAATCATCAAAGTGGGGTTTTGATGGTTTAGGATTGACAGCTAAATCTTGGGATTGGAGTGATTGTGTTTTCGCTATCAAAACTTCATCTTCTTGTTTGGGAGATGAGTTCTTCTCTTCCTCGGGGAGCTCAAAATTCACTTGAGCAACCTTGTTGATCATAGCTCTAGCTTACTTATTGGCAAATAAGAAAAGGCTCCTCCAGAGGATAAATCAAGGGATTTCCTAGAATTCTTGGTAAGACCCAAATAAAAATGTTGAATAAGTACGGGGTCTGGAAAATCAAGGTCAGGGCCAGATGTAACAAGTTCATTAAATCGATCACATGATGTACTAAGAGATTCTTGTTCTAGTTGCCTAAAAGTTAGAACCTCTTTTCAGAGGTTAACTACTCTGTGGATGGGAAAGAAATATAAAAAAAATTCAGAGCATAAAGTTTCCCAATCCTCTTGCATACTTCCTACGGCTCGATTATACCACCGTTTAGCTCTTTCGGTCAAAGAGAACGGAAAAAGCTTCCATCTTAAAGTCTTATCAGACAGGCCAGTAATGCGCAAGCATGCACATGTCTGCTCAAATTCTCGTAGGTGTAAGTATGTGTTTTCGTTACCTTCTCCCGAGAAGGGTTTATCCCGAATCATATTAATTAGACATGGGCGCAGCTCATAGCCAGGTGTTATGATAGGCTCTATAGATTTCGGTGACTCAAAGCTTTTGCGCATGCCATAAAGACAGATAGGCATGAAAATTTAAAGCATCCATAAGGATGAACAGAAAAGATAAAATAAAAGTATAATACAAGATTAAGCTAAACTAAGGTCAAAATCAGCAAACCGTTCCCCGGCAACGGTGCCAAAAATGCTTGTTGGTATAAATTAACTGCACTCTATTAAATAAGATTATCCGCAAGCGCACAGATACAATACCGATGTAGCATTGTACCCGGAGGTTTTAAATATCGTATCCACAGGGAACAGTAGGTGATAATGACCAAGACTATAGACTTAACCCAACAATTAGGCTAGATAATATTAAGAAAGAGGAAATAGCTATTGACTATCTAGTTCCAACAATCGGAAAGCTTTGTATAATACCGTTCTAACTGGGTAGTGACCTGAATAAGAGCAGAAATCAGAGTTCTCTCCTACCAAGCACTTATACAACTATCCATCCTATCAACGGGAAGTGGACTACAGAGGACTCAACGTAGCTGTCACCTATGCGAACTACCACTATCCGACCAATTAGGGGACATTCACAAGTAAACCTAGACTAGGCACCACGCCTACACTATGAAATACTACTTCAATCTATAGGGTTGTATAGATCAAAGCACTCAATATGAGTTGCAAACTTAAGAACAAATAAGAACAACTGCTTACTTGAATTAGAATATTGAATACAAAAGTACCTCAGAACGCAGCTCCGGGCGAGGAAGCTGAATCCAGAAGAATACAGCCACGAAGAAGCACTGACAGGCCGGCTCCTCCAGAATCTCCACTCTCCCACTCTATCTCTCTAATCTCTAAACAAGACTAGATCTAGAAGAACTAGTCTCTCTTAATTGCTACATCTAACCCTAACTAGAGATATTGAACTGAAGCTTAGGAATAGGGGATGCCTCTAGGGAGGGGGTCCGCCCCTTTATTTATAGCCCGGTGGGATGAACGTGCGCCGCAGGATCAAACCGACTTAATCAAGGGCCAAGATGACTCCTCATAGGCGGTGGAAGAAGACTCTGGAAGGCGGGGGCCAAACCCTAGCAGGGGGCGCCAGCCGGCCCCACCTGTAAGGGTCCGGGGCCCCAGTTGCTCGGGTGTCTTCTAGATGCTTCTAGGGTCCTGATGACGATGTTTGCCTTCGCGGTTAAGTTTCGTGTCTTTTACGCACTTTAATCCCTCTTTTACGCTTTTCTGGAATAATCCTTGGAAAATACAGAATATGCAAAACTCGTGAAAATTGTCAGTTAAAACCTTAGACTAGTGTGTATTCATGTGTCATTTCATGTCTAAAGTTCTAATAAAAGTTGACGTTATCCACCGTCAACACTTACCAACACAAGAGAAGTGGCTATCAACCACGAGCAATCCACTAGAGTCAGTTTTAGCACTCCGTCGGGGAATAACCGCTAGAACCACTCACAACAAACCTTTGGTGTGGGCTTGAACAATCACCAATCAACCTCAACACCAGAATCGCCTTCCAAGCCACTAGGGACACGGCAATGCCGCAAGAGAATAAGAACTCAGCCTTGGCTTGCTCTCAAGTGCTCTAGAATGCAAAACACTAGAAATGATGCACTTGAGTGTCACTCAACTCACAAAGATGATCAAAGATGAACAAGTGAGTGAATGGGAGGCTAGAGAGTGCTCACAAGTGTATGGCAATGAATCAAATGTGCAAGAGAGTCAACAAGTGACCAGGGAAGGAGTATAAATACCACTAAGTGCACTCTAGCCGTTACCCATTGAAAACAGCCGTTAACACCCTTTTCTGGGCGTCGGACTAAGCGTCGAACTGGACCCTGTCAGACCAATCCTCTGCGTCCGACGCTTTCTAATTTTGTCACGTGTCACTCGGATTCAACCACAGCCACTCATCCTCAACGGCTAACTGTTCATGCTCTTTTCCAGTCGTCAGACGCGACGTCGTCGGACTAAACCCCTTTGGCGTCCGACGCTTCTAGAGAGTTAGTAGAGAGGAGAAACTGTGTCAGACTCAGGCCGACGCTTAATGTCGGACCAACTCGCTCCATCTGACGCACCACAGCTTGCCACGTGTCACAACCTCAGCACATCTTACACCTCGAACCACCGTCGGACGAACTCCAATTAGTGCGTCGGACTAAACTTGCTCAGAGTCCGACGCTTCCAGAGATAATCAGAAATGTTAAAACACCGTCGGACGGTGTCTGACGCTCACCGTCGGACTAACCAGCACGGTCCAACGCTCTCACAGTTAGAAATAGAGTTGAGAGACCGTCGGACTCTTACTGACAATAGTCCGACGCTCCTGCCCACTAGCATCCGACGCTCTTTTCTCAGCGTTTTTCAAGCCTTTTTCACACCCCTTACTTCTATGTGCTAACACTCAAGGTTCTCAACACTTGTGCACAGTATGTTAGCATTTTCAAAACATTTTTCAAGGGTATTTTATTTGATCTCTAGGTTGAGTTAGATTCAATGCAATGAAATGAAACATAGAGCACTTGAAGGTAATCCAAACACTTAGTTCTCCCTTTAATAGTGGGCTATCTATCCTAAATGTGATCACACCCACTTGATGTCTTGATCACTAAAAGAAAAACCTATTTAGCGTTATACCTTTGCCTTCAAGCCTTTTCTTTGCACTTCATCATCTCCACTTGATCCATTAAGCTTGATCCATGGTAGAGCCATCTTAATCAACACTATCTCCTAGGCTCCACACTCCATGGTTTGACCAACCTAAACCTTGCCATTACTTAGCAACTTAGGTTAGTCCTAAGGGTGTCATCAATTATCAAAATCAAACTAGGGCTTTCAATCTCCCCCTTTTTGGTAATTGATGACATCCTGTACAAAGATAAGAGTTAAGTTTGTTTTTGAACTTGTGAGCTTGTCCAAACAAGATTATGATGTTTTGGAATGGACGAACAACACAAATTTGGTTTGGTGGCTATTTAGCTCCCCATACATATGTGCATGAGTTTGTATTTGAAAGCTTGCACATATGCATAAATAGAGAGTAAATTTCCACCAAGATGTGCTAGGATGGTTATGATAAACCTTTGAAGCGTGATACCAATTGAAATATTCATCGAAGTTGCGGAAACTCCATCCTTAGCACTTTTAATAACTAGATGATCACAAAATTTGAGCATACCATGAGATCAACATTATAAGCAATGCTCAAATACCAAATGAAAGTACAAGATCATCTAGCTACTATCTATGCATGCTAGTTATCAAGTCATCAATCAAACCTATTTCTAGCATGCACCACTCAAGAACAAGGCAATTGAAAGAAAAAACATATGCACATGCAATAATCATATGTAAGTGCACATTCCAAATTCATCCAACCAAGTTCATGAGTTTGCTCCCTCTCAAGGTGAGCTTATTTCAAGTAAAGGTTTTGATTCAAAGTTTTGATCCCTTTACTTTGGCCTATTTCTCTCCCATCATCGGCCTTAATGATGGTCATCGCGAAGCTTAAGTTATCTCCCCCTTGTTCTTTATCTTTGTTTTTCTCCCCCTTGGCATCAAGTACAACAAAAGGGTCAAGTTAATGGAGAGAGAGACTTTCTTAGTCAAATTTGGTTCAATCTATCAAATTTGCACAAGTTTCTTAATTCGGTTTGAACCAAAGACAAGCTTCTTTACGCCACTTGGGGTTATCTTGCCTATGTTGAGTTAAGCACTTAGTTGCTCATTTAACTAGATTCAACACTAGGTTTGCATCCACATGAACAAGTTATATGCCATCACTAGATCAAGCAATCAATCAAGCCATAGTGATGACATATAGACTTCAAAACCATTTTGGCTTTCAATGAATGACCTAGAGAGAACAAAATCATGTCTATATGATTTAGCAAGTCCTAGCAAAGAATGTATGCATATGTCCAACAATGATACCTTTGCCTTGCTTAGAGGAGAGACATGATATACAATTTTCATGAAGTGCGTCAACACATGTTGGAGTAGTCAAGTATGTTCAACTTCATTCCTTAGCTTGCAAAATCTAGCTTCATCATGTGGCTTGGTGAATATGTTCGGCTAGTTGATCTTCGGTGCCCACACTTGTGATTTCAATATCTCCTTTAGCTTGGTGATCTCTTATGAAGTGGTGCCTCACATCTATGTGCTTGGTTCTTGAATGTTGCACCGGATTGGTTGTGATCTTCACCGCACTATCATTGTCACATAGCAATGGAATCTTGTTGAATTTCAATCCATAGTCTTTCAAGGTTTGCTTCATCCAAAGGATTTGTGCACAACAACTTCCCGCACTAATGTATTCAGACTTTGGTGGTAGTGAGTGCAACACTATTTTGTTTCTTGGATGACCATGATACTAGGGACCTTCCCAAGAGTTGACAAGTACCGGAAGTGCTTTTTCTATCAATTTTGCAACCGGCATAGTCCGCATCCGCATAACCCATCGAAGTGAAGTTAGAGCCCTTGGGATACCACAAACAAATGTTAGGTGTGCTCTTCAAATACCTCAAGATTCTTTTTGTAGCCTTCAAATGACTTTCTCTTGGAGAGGCTTGATACCTTGCACACATGCACACACTAAACATCACATCCGGCATAGAAGCGGTCACATAGACTAGACTACCAATCATTGACCGATATTGCTTTTGATCAACCAATTCACCTTCTTCATCCGGTTCCAAACTTCCACTAGTGCCCATTGGTGTTGAGATTGGCTTAGCATTTTGCAATCCAAACTTCTTCACCATGTCCTTGATATACTTGCTTTGACTCACAAATATGCCATTCTTCAATAGCTTGATTTGGAGTCCAAGAAAGTAACTAAGTTCACCAACCATGGACATCTCAAACTCTTTGGCCATCATCTCTCTAAACTCCTCATAAAATGCTTGACTTGTATACCCAAGGATGATATCATCAACATAGATTTGCATGATAAACAAGTCATTTCCAATCTTCTTGGTGAAGAGAGTGGTGTCAACCTTTCCCATCTTGAACCCTTTAGAGAGTAGGATATTCCTCAACCTCTCATACCATACTCTTGGTGCTTGTTTCAAACCATAGAGAGCCTTCTTGAGCTTGTACACATGGTCGGGCTTCTTGTCATCTTCAAAACCGGGAGGTTGCTCAACAAACACTAACTCGTTGATGTAGCCATTCAAGAATGCACTCTTCACATCCATTTGATAGAGCTCGATATCATGAGCACATGCATAAGCCAATAGAATCCGGATTGCTTCCAATATTTCCACGGGTGCATAGGTTTCTCTAAAATCTAAGCCTTCAATTTGTGTGTAACCTTGTGCAACCAATCTTGCTTTATTTCTCACAACAATCCCATCTTGATCTTGCTTCTTCCGAAAGACCCACTTGGTGCCAATCACATTGTGCTTGCTTGGTCTTGGATCTAATTCCCATACTTGATTTCTCTCAAAGTTGTTTAGCTCTTCATGCATGGCATTTATCCAATCCTCATCTTTGAGTGCCGTCTCAATGTTAGTAGGCTACTCTTGTGAGACAAATAAATAATGCTCACAAAAAGATGCTACCCTTGATCTTATTTGCACACCTCTACTAATATCACCAACAATTTGATCTAGAGGATGATCTCTTGCAATATGAGTTGGTTGGAGTATATGAGTTGAGCTAGCATCTTGGACTTAGTCTTGATCTTGATTTAGCACTTGAGTTTGAGAGTCACTTGAGCTTGCTTGATTTGCATCATCTTCCACTTGTACAAAAGGAGGGGTGATTTCATCATCATTTTCTTCAACTTGTCTTGGCCTAATGTCACCAATATCCATGTTCTTCATGGCATCAACTAATTGAGGTCCTCTCACATCATCAAGATTATCATTCTCATCTTGGGACCCATTAGTTTCATCAAACTCAACGTCTTGAACTTTCAACTATCTTGTAAGCCAAGTTCCATACTCTATAAGCTTTTGCTTGAAGTTGAATATCCAAGTAGGAAACCTTCATCACACTTCTTCTCAAATTTGCCCAAACGAGTGTCCTTTCTTCAATATGTAGCATTTATAACCAAACACTCTAAAGTATGCAATGTTGGGCTTTCTTCCATTCAAGAGCTCATAGGGTATCTTCTTCAACATTGGATGACAATAAAGACGGTTGCTAGTGTAGCAAGCCGTGTTGATAGCTTCAGCCCAAAACTCATCACTAACATTGTATTCACTTAGCATGGTTTTTGCCATATCAATGAGAGTTCTATTCTTTCTTTCAACAAGACCATTTGATTGTGGAGTGTACTTAGCTGAGAATTGATGTTTGATACCCAAATCATCACATAGTTCATCAACTCTTGTATTCTTGAATTCACTTCCATTATCACTCCTAACTTACTTCACCCTTGTATCAAACTCATTTTGGCTTCTCTTAATGAAAGATTTGAA
This sequence comes from Eremochloa ophiuroides, assembly GCA_038502445.1. Classification (NCBI taxonomy): domain Eukaryota; kingdom Viridiplantae; phylum Streptophyta; class Magnoliopsida; order Poales; family Poaceae; genus Eremochloa; species Eremochloa ophiuroides. Next base: position 37,033,253 of record JAHLJS010000003.1, read on the forward strand.
GATTCCATACACTTCACTTTTGTCAACGAGAAAGAATACCCAAGTGTATCTTGAAAAGTCATCAACTATCACAAAGCCATATTTCTTTCCTCCAATACTAGCATAAGTGGTTGGACCAAACAAATCCATATGCAATAGTTCAAGTGGACTAGATGTACTCATCATACCTTTCTTAGGATGTGTATTCCCAACTTTCTTTCCAAATTGACATGAACTACAAACCTATCTTTCTCAAAGTGCACATCTTTCAAGCCTCTAACCATGTCATGCTTGACCAATCTTCTAAGTTGCTTCATTCCAACATGTCCAAGCCTTCTACGCCATAACCAACCAAGGCTTGATTTTGAGATCAAACATGAAGAGAGCTTAGCTTCACTATCATTGAAATCTACCAAGTATAGGTTCCCATATCTAAAGCCCTTGAAGATCAAGTTGGAACCATCCACACTCACAATCTCAACATCATCAATACCAAAGATGCACTTGAAACCAAGATCACAAAGTTGTGCAACCTAACAATAAGTTGAAATTGAGAGATTCAACTAGCAACACATTGGATATGCTCATATCATTGGAGATAGCAATCTTGCCTAATCCTTTCACCTTGCCTTTGCCATTGTCACCAAATGTAATAGAATCACACTCTTGATTGCCACTTGTGTTGATAGAATTGAACATACTAGACCCTCCAGTCATATGTTGAGTGCATCCACAATCAAGCACCTAATGTCTTCCTCCGGCTTTGTAATTGACCTACAAAGAATAGATCAATTAGTTTTAGGTACCCAAGCATTCTTGGGTCCTTGGAGGTTAGTGACCAAAGATTTAGGCACCCAAATGGATCTCATCCTTGGATTGCCTCTTGGTGTACCAATGTACTTGGCTTTAACACCCTTCACTCCCTTTGTGAGCTTGTAACAAGAATCAAGACAAATTGAAGTCGCACTAGCAAATTTTACTTGCTTGATCTTGTTGGCCATGCAATATTGCTCATTATGCCCTACTTGCTTGCATCTTTGGCAATACCAACCATTGCTCCTCACAAAGCTAGCTTTGGGAATTGCAAAGGCAGCCTTGCCTTTCTTGGGGGTATAGCCTAGTCCCTCCTTAGAGTGATTAAATCTTTAGCTACCCAAGCCACTTTAGCAAGCGGGCATCCCCACCATAGGCATTGCCTAAGGCGCGGGTGAGCTTGTTGACCTCCTTGAGGTTTTTATTTTCCACCACAAGTGACGACTTAGAGTCATCAACCTTAAGTGAATTAGGAGTGGTAGAGCTGCAAGAAGGGTTAGTGACAACAATAGTAGTAGAAGGAATTGACTTGTCACTAAGGATATCACATGTGAACACATGTCACATGTCTTGATAGATGACTTCATCTCATTTTCGGCCACTAGAGAGAGGTGAGCTTTCTCAAGCTTGAAGTGAGCTACCTTGAGGTTCTCATGGGCTTCCATTAGCCTCTCAATGAGACTTAAAGAGCTCATCAAAGGATTGCTCAATGGCTAACTTGCCTTTGCGCAATTCTTTCCACTCCTTTCTCTTGGCCTCAATGTAAGTATTGGCATCATCAAGCGTGGGACATGAGTTCATCACATGAGAGCTCCTCCTCATCACTCTCATCATCGGATTGCACCTTGGATGGCTTGACCATCAAGCATGTGGATGGAGTGTCGAAGAGAGATAGCTTGTTGTTGAGAGCAATGCTTGCAATAGCTTTCTTCTTGATTGTGTTGCTCTCGTCATCACTATGGTAGAGGCATCACTATCATCCCAAGTGACACAATATGATTGCCCCTTCTTATTCTTCTTGAGTGTCACATTCATGTTCTTCTTTTCTTTCTTATCCTTCTTCTTGCTCTTCTCATCATCACTCTCATTGTCATTGTCACTATTAATGAAGTGATCCAAGCTCTTGCACTTCAAACACCTCCTTGGCTCTTGCTTGTTCTTGGAGATGAACTTCTTCTTTCCTTGACCATAGCCCTTCCTCTTCATGAAACGCCCAAACTTGCGCATTAGAAGAGCCATAGCTTCATCATCTTCATCATCACTTGAAGTAGATTCTTCATCAATCTCCAATCATCTTTGCTTTGCCCTTGATCTTTGAGGATGATGTAGCCTTGAGTGCTACACTCTTCTTATTTTTCTCCTCAACTACTTCCTCATTGTTCATGTCTTGGGTGATGATCTCACCGAGGATTTGGTTGGGCTTCTTCTTACTCAAGTCTTGTCTTGCAAGCAAAGTCTTGATGATAGCAAATCTTGCGGGCAAGCACCTCAAGAACTTGTGAGAGAAGTCCTTGTATTTGATGTCCTCACCCAAGCTCTTCAAATCATTTACAATCACTTGTAGCCGATTTAACATCTCCGGCACACTCTCATCTTCTTCCATCTTGAAGGTGACAAACTTCTCTCATCAACATGTACACCTTAGCATTCTTGACCTCTTGTGTGCCCTCATATATCTCCTCCAACCGCTTCCAAATGTCATGAGCCAAATCAAGATCCTTGATTTGCTCAAACACGTGAGACTCAAGAGCTGGTCTAAAGTGCATTGCTTGCATGGGCATTGCACTCCATCCTCCTCTTGTCGGCATTGGTGGGAGCTTGAGCGTTCTCATACTCAATCTTTGTCTCCAGTCACCTTCCACACATCAATGTGCATGGTCATGAAGTGCACGATCATCTTTCTCTTCCAATGATCATAGCTTGTGCCATCAAGCTTTGGCGGCTTCCCCAACACATTGATTTGAGCCATCTTGCACCACAAGGATGTTAAGCCCTCAAACGGTGGTGACCTCGGCTCTGATACCAATTGAAAGGACCAGATAGGCTAAAGGGGGTGAATAGCCTATTAAAATTTCTACAAAGAGCTAGACCGCAAGTTAGCAATTAACAAAGTGAAGCTAAGCACTAGCTCTACGGCTACTCTATGCAAGCCACCTAGCACAATATGCTACTCACAAGAATAAGCACACAAGCGCTAGAAACCAAATCCTCCGAGTCCTAAGGAGATGGCACCTAAACAAGTCAATAGCGCAAGAGTAGAGATCGAGAAAGATATATAGCCGAGGAAAGTAGAGGTTGATCCAATCACCGGGATATAACCAACAGGAAATCCAATTGATCAACTAAGAAATCCACTCGAAGGTGGAGTAGAGAAGTGCACACTCAATAATTTACCGAGGTTCACGTGATCGCTGTTGGCGTTTCTTAGCGCAATCACCAGAGATAGGGTGTTAGGCTATCTCTGATAACGGCGTCAGAAATGCCTGGGGGTATTTCTTATGTCTATTGGATAATTCTACAGGCGCACAGAATATACCGCTGTAACACTTCACCCGGAAGTATTCCAAGGTATCATTATTTATTTTATCTCAGGGGAAAGCGGTGCTAGGAATGTTAATAAAAGAGAGATCCTTAGGTCCTATAGCAAATTAGCAACCAACTTGTGATAGGGGGTAAATCCATATATAGAGGAAAGGGTAATGACACAAGGACATGACAAGATTTAAGATAACTAAGGATAACTAGTAGAGTATAGATAGGCGGGAGGACAACGAGTGAGTATAGGACTCCTATGACTCTTACTTTACTCTTGTGAACTATCTTATCAAATGGACGAGATACACTGAGACGGCTACCATTACTTCCGGTGTGTAGGGGATAGTGCGAGACAATAGAGGATATAACCTCTACCCGAAGCGCCTATGCTCTTATGGGAGCCTACCTTTTAAGAACTTGTCTAAAACACGTGGAGGGATACTAAGACTAGACAGGGTTGTCACCACCTGCTAGCACCTACTAACAATCCCTGCGACAAGCGGCATTCAAAGGATAAGATCTAGTCTAAGCACCACTAATTCTCACTACTCTAGTCCGGGTACCAAACAACTAGAGCACCCTATGAAAGGTAATGAACTACACATGTTAGCTGATTAGAGGATCACAATCTAGTGTAAGTCAACTATAAGATAAAACAAGACACAAGCAATACTATAGTGAATAGTAATGCACTAAGTAAAGACTTAGTAAAGTAAAGCAAAGATAATATATTGATAAGGTAAAGTCTTACAGAAGGAAAGGTACAAGAGCTATACCAAACTCTCCAGCAGATGACTTTGGAGACCCCGAGTGTAGCTCGACAAGACTCTAACTCCCACACTAGTCTAATACTACTACTAAAGAGTGGAACTAGCTTGCTTCTCTTGTCTCTTGTGTGTCTTGTGTAGGGTGATGACAGCCTCTATTTATAGGGGGGATGGAGAGGTGCCACGTCAACGATCCGTGTGCTCCATGCCTCTCCACCCTTGGATGAACCGACCTTGAACCGCCTCAAGATGGACAGGCATTGGTGAATCCAGCACGTGGGAATCATGCAGGAAGGCGGTGGAGGCCAACCGACCTGGCTGGGCACCAGGGGGTCGGCCGACCCCCCTATGACAGGTAGGCCCAGCCAGGGGCTTCTAGAAGGTGTCCCCTACTTGTCACAGCGAGTGGTTCCACCTTTTTTGAGTGTTGTCATGTTTGTTCATCCCTTGATCCATGTGCTTTGATCTTCCACTATTGATTGGAAACACAACTTTGATACAAAGGTGGAATTGAGTTGGATGGAGAGTCACACGGATCGTGCCATGTCAGTAGAGGCCAGGTGGGCCCCGCAAGTGGGTCGGCCGAACCCAATGTGGGCCCTCTGGGCGCTCCACTCTCTTCTAAGTAATGTTGTGCACCATATCTTGAAGTTTCATGCCTTGTTTGATCTTTTCTGCATTCACAAGCTAAGAGTACAAGTGGAACTTGATATTCTTATTCTTCCTTAAATCCGAGGCATGTTGATGGTGTTAGAGTGTGGAATTTAAGGGCTTATCCACCGTCAACAAGATTCCCTAAGCTTAACCTTTGCTCGTCTCGAGCGAATAATTAAACTTAGCCTCGGTGGATCAGGAGTTGCTACAATGTTATATTTCAATAATAACATGTGCACAACAAAATACTTCTCTTTTGAATGGAAAAATTGGTTATAAAAACTCATCCATTTTACTCTTGTCCTTTATGGGGCTAATGACTTTTCCTTTGCCTTAGGTGGTTGAGAGACAGAACAGTTTGACTAGAGCACTAACTTTCTCCTTCTTTGCAAGTTTCATACTGGAGGTTTTAGCAATGTTTCTCAAAAGAAAACTTAATGTTCCTCATATGGTTCTCTCATGTTTCTCAAATGGTGTATGATTCCTTACCAAGGCACAAAGTAAATTTTGTCCTTCTCTTTGTCATCCTACTTCTAAAAAATATGGCTTATGTGGAGTTCAAGGTAGGAATGAAAGAATGTAGTATACTTACTTTGCATATATTGTAGAGTCAAAGCTTGGATCCCAAGAGAGAAGTGTCATGCCCTTAGATCAAGATGTGCAAGTGTGTGGAAAGAGTGGACTATAATGCTCATCTATTTGAAATTTGTATCTCTCTCTCTAATAATTTTTTGAGACATGGCTATCATTTTTCCTCTCTTTTTATTCATGAGCCTAGATTTGCTCATATTTTCTTTTCTTTTCTATGGACTTTCTTGTGTCCATTTTTTTTCTTTTTCATTTTGCATAGCATTTTGTCTCTTCTACCAAATTAACTAAGAGAGATATTTTATGACTTTAACACATGGAGCATTTATTTGGTGGAAATGAAAGGCATGTGATTGCGTACTTCTAGTGTAGAAGCAGCATGTATATGTAGTGTGTACGTGATCTTGATCTTGGGAGCATGATAAGACTCTCAATAAGGGTCAACAAGACTTGACAACACTCAATACAAAGCAAATAGCTTATGTGGAAGGTCTAAGACATGTGTAGCATATTTGGCTGTGGTAGGGATTTATCACCATTTGAGGAACAATAAGATTTTGATTGTTTTAATAAATCAATCTCCAGTAATCATACATGCTTAGAACAATATTATAGTAGCTCCTATCTCACTATATCGTTTTCAGGTTCATGATGATTTTAAATGAGCCAAGTGATCCATACTCTAATAAATACTAAGTTGTAAACTAGGCATTAGAGAAATATTAACAGAGCAACTATTCATCATTTTCATGAGGAAGATAAACATTCATGAAACATATAAGGGAAATATTTTTGGTATTTTTACCTTATGCATTTTTTAATGTAATAAATTAAAATAATGTAAATAGCTAGGATAGAATACTACCTTGGTGGGGGAGAGGATCTCCCCCAAGCTTGGCTTTTGCTCACTGTGGCGGTGGATAGTATTGGAACCATCGCGCCCAACGTGGTGCTTCTTCATCTTGTATGGTTTGTAATAACTGGGCATTATGTTGCAGCCATGTTCAGAGTTGCATTTGCTCAACTTGCATTGCGCCCATGTCAGTCGAGGAGTTGATCCACCTCCGTCCTTTCGTTTCGCCATCCCCTCGCCCGTGTGGACAGGCGGGGTGTGCGCACTCTTGGAGTGGGCTGTGGACGTAGAGGCCTTTCCATGGACCCTAAAATGTAATGGAACTTGCCTCATCGCCCTCTTCTTCATCTCCCATTGCAGCTCATGAGGTGCCGCCTTGCTCAAATTGAGCAGCCTGGGACCTGCTTCTAGTTATTCTGCTTGTACCTTGCAACACTTTGGCTTCTTACCTCTCGGTCCAAATTTATGGTTAGTGTGCGCAGTGCATTCAACCCGACATCTCTCACATGGGAGATAAACTTCGGCTGTATGGACGGGATAAATCATTTTAAGATCACCATTCAGGCCTCTCTTTAAAACTTGAGAACTTATGAAGAAATCTTCAGGTACAATATCTCGAGGAGAAGCAATGTATTCAAAGTAATATTTCCATTTAAGAGATCCTATTGTGTCGGCAATGCGAGTTATAAAAGAAGTGAAGTAAATAGGCTCTCTTCCTTGGAACACATTATACCAAGAGTTGACTATGAGTTTAGCAGGTGAAACTTTTATTTTCTTAGTCGTGGCATAGAGCAGTCTTAGCTCATCATTATAAAGGACTTGCGCATTGGATCCAGAAAAAAGAGTTATGGCCATCCAATAGTGGAGAAAGCGCAAAGTGGGATTATGAATTTCATCAGTTTTAGGATCAGAGCAATCATTAGACCCAGTTATGGCTTTCCAGAAAGCAGCTTTGTCAAATTTTCTTGTAGCGCTAAATATATCTAGCTGGCAAGTGCTATCAAATCCAAGTGCCACACTAAGAACTCCCCAAGTCAAATTATAATCTCGATTAAACATGCGAAAGCGAACATTATCATCTGTGACTTGTAAAGAGCATAAAAATTCCATGGTGAGCTTTTTGATCCCCAGTTCAGGCACTTCACAAAAGCTTCCACTATCGATTGTATTAAACACAGTATGAAATTCTGCGGTCATACCTATGTTGTCCAAAAGGATAGGATCGATGATGCCGGTATGTTCAAACCCGCGGTGTCAGGATGGAGAGATACCATTGGTACTCTTGTTGGTTCAACATGAGGCCGCTCTCAGGATCGAATGTCCTCTTGGGAGCCACATCTAGCATTTGGTGGCCTTCTCTTGGTGAAGCTTTTTTTCCTTCATCTTCATCATGGCAGGGGTCGTCGGGAGGAGCTCCCCATGGCACCCTTGGCCTTCTTGAATGCTGAGGAGAACTTCTTCATCTTCCTGCAGTAATGAGACAACACAAGAACACACTAGGACAATAAGGATTAGCGTTAGCGTTAACGTTAGCTGTCCCAATGGTAGCAGTCCTTGCGGGGTATGATCACCTCCACAAACCGTGATCTTGAGAGCCAAGACAAGTTCTACTACTACAATATTTTTGGGTTTTTGTTTGAGTGGCTACTACTACAACTAAACTTGAGAAAGAACTCGCTCACTAGAGAAGATAAGAGAGAATATGTGCTCGAGATGATTCAGCTGGTTTGGGTGTGGATTTGAGCACACAATGCAAGGGTATTTATAGGGGGAGAAGAGGTGGTGCTGGGCCCACCATGGCCAGGTCGGCCGACCCTACCTGTGCAGGTTCAGAGCTGCTTTCACCTTTGGACAGGGAATCTATTTGAATTCAAACACAAATTTGCAGAGGAGCGTTTATACATGGGTCGGCCGACCCATGCTTGGCCCCCTTTTCAGCTCTAATCAGTGTGTTTCACTTTGTTCAGGAAAGTAAAGACTAGTGGTGGACCAAAAGTGGTGAAATTTTCAGAGATTCCCTTACCTAGTGTTTGGTGAAAGTGAAAGGTGTATGACAAAAGTGGAGACATGTTTTGAAATGATTCCCATGGATCATGGGAGCACTAATGCATGCCAAAGTTACCACTTTTCAGAATTTGGATGGTAGTGGACGTTGGATTCTCATTGGAGCATGTGAAAGTGGTCATGACCAAAAGTGGTCGACCAAATTTAAAATAAGCTAGGTGCTTAAACTTGAGACAATGATCAGGACACTAGACCAACACCACCAGAGGTGAGTGGGCCACATGGTGGGGTCAGCCTACCCCACCTTGGGTGGTCCCACCACCTCAGGTGTGAGCACTACAGTTCTCTTCAAGTTTTATTTAACTATGGTTAATTATTTTGTCAAAATAAATTATGCAAAAATATAAATATGAAATGCAATGACGAAAATGCAGGAATTGAATATGAGATAAATACTGATTTACCTTACTAGCAAGGGCTTCATGTTTTAGGTCCGTAGAGCAGGACCTCTCCGTTCGGGTTCATTCTGCAGGGTGCTTCGATCGGTCCCGGAGATGGGGACCGTGATGATCGCACCTCTTTCTTTCGTCATTCCTTCTTGGTTGATGCTTGCGACTCAGCGGAGTCAGCCTTGTTTACCGCCTAGGCTTTACTTACCAGTTCAGCCTTTTTGGCCTTTGGCAGTTGATTCTTCCGGCGGGGTGCATATTGAGGCTTATTCTTCCATAGGTTCTTTCTTGCCTGTTGCATAGCTTTATAACCATTGAAAGGATATTTAATTCTCTTACCTAGGAGTTGGAAGTGGACTTGGCCGGATCCCACAGTAGATGATGGTGTTAACGGTGTTGAGGAACGGCCTTCCCAGGTTGACGGGGACTTCGTCATCGGCTCCCATATCAAGGATGATGAAGTCGGCGGGGATGTATTCAGTCTTGAACTTTGACAAGGATATCGCTCGCCAATCCCTCAGGGAACCGGATGGATTGATTGGTCCATCTGCAATTTGACAAAAGTGGGGTACAAAGGTCCCCCTAGCAGGATTTTTATACATTACCTTGGACATGATGTTACTCCCGGTCCAAGGTCACAGAAGGCGTTATTGAAGATGTGTGGCCCGATCTCGCAGGTGATGGTTGGATGCCCGGGATCACTCTTCTTTGCCATGAATGGTGGATCAAGAAGAATACCCGAGGTTTGACCTCTACGGAGGCTTACCAAACCTTGTAGAAATTAACTGGACACCTTCAACTGGCTCCTCAGGTTTCCCTGGGATCTTACCTTGTTCGAAAGATGGGACAGCTGCTGCTATTTGAGCTAATTGTGTTTCTACCATTTTATTGGAGCTCAATTAATTTTTCATAGCAGTGGAAAAGCTATCCATTTTCTCACTAAGATTTTCAAGAATCTTATCATCAGCCAACATTTTCTTGTTTATACTATCATTCATTTTAGATTGGCCTAAGACGAGATCTTTCAAAGAAGGTTGGTTATCATAAGAATTATTGAAATTATTATTATAACCATTACCTTAATTACCTTGGTAGAAGGGGCGCGAGTTCCATCCTCCTTGTTGCTGGGATCGATACCCATTGTTGTTGTTGTTGTTGATGATGAAGCTCACTTCCTCCTTCGTTTCAGGAACAGTTGTTGCCCGAATGATCTTCTCCACCACATACCTCGCACCATGGATCAGCTTCAATGGCTCGTGCAGGTGGCGGTGGTTCGAATGGCCTCTTGTTCCTTTTTGGAACCTTCTTCAATCTTTTTCATCAAGAGGTCCATTTTAGCTGAGAGCACGTCCACCTCATGGACGGTGTGCATACCCCTTTTCTTAGGCTGGAGGCGTTCCTCATTCCATCCTTGGTTGATAATCATCTTCTCAATGAGGTCCTTAGCATCCTTGACATTGTGTTGCAGGAATGCTCCTCCGACGGCAGCATCAAGGTGACTACGTGCTAATCTAGTCAGTCCATGTTAGAAACCTTGAATTAGGAGCCATTCTTCAATTCGATGATGAGGACAGGCACGAATGTACTCTTGGAGACGTTCCCATGCTTCGGGGATCGTCTCATCGTCTTGCTGTTGGAAGCTCGAAATCTTTCCGTGAAGGGCGCTGGTCTTGTCCATCGGGAAGAACTTCTTGAGGAATGCATTTGCACAGTTCTCCCAAGTGGTAGCTTCACTTTTGTTGGCATAAAACCATTACTTCGCCTTCCAAGTAGTGAGAATGGGAACAGGCGAAGACGGATAGCGTCTGCCGAGATATTCTTGATAGTGAAGGTACCACATACTTCCAAGAAGTGTAGGAGATAGGCATTAGCATGTTCGTGCAGCTTCCCACAGAACGGGTTGGCTTGCACCATATTGATAAGCACTGCTTCAGCTCAAAAGTGGCATCCCCCAAGTTGAGCTGCGGACCGGTGGCGATGTTATCAGCCGACGGTGCAGAGAACTCAGAGATGGTCTTTTGGGCCATGGCTTCCTTGATTGATAGTGCGGAGCCTCTTTCTTCGAACGGATTCAGGTTAGAGATGAACCTTTGAGGGGGAACTTGACGGCATCTAGTTCTCCTCAACAATTGCTCAGGATCTTCAATAAAGTTTGACGGCAATTGAAAACCGCTCATGCACTGTCTAGCTTCACGATAACGAGAAACACAGACAGGAGTAAGCCCCTAACACTAATTGATAACTAATTTGATAATAGACTTCGGATTCGATTTTATTAATATTCTCAGACTGATGCTTTCCCCGTTAACGGCACCAGAAATGCTTGTTGGCGTTTCTTAGTGCAATCACCAGAGACAGGGTGTTAGGCTAATCTCTGATAACGGCGCCAGAAATGCCTCGGGGTATTTCTTATGTCTATTGGATAATTCCACAAGCGCACAGAATATACTACTGTAGCACTTCACCCGGGAGTATTCTAAGGTATCGTTATTTATTTTATCCCAAGGGAAAGCGGTGCTAGGAATGCTAATAAAGGAGAGATCCTTAGGTCTATAGCAAATTAGCAACCAACAAGTGATAGGGGGTAAATCGATATATAGAGGAAAGGGTAATGACAAAGAGACACGACAAGATTTAAGATAACTAAGGATAACTAGTAGAGTATAGATATGTGGACTCCTTTGACTCTTGCTTTACTCTTATGAACTATCTTATCAAATGGACGAGATACACTGAGACACCTACCATACTTCCAGTGTGTAGGGGATAGTGCGAGACAATAGAGGATATAACCTCTACCCGAAGCATCTATGCTCTTATGGGAGCCTAACTTTTAAGAACTTGCCTAAAACACGTGGACGGATATAAGACTAGACAGGGCTGTCACCACGTACTAGCACCCACTAACAATCCCTGCGTCATGCGGCATTCAAAGGCTAAGATCTAGTATAAGCACCATGCTTACACTAATTCTCACTACTCTAGCTGGGTACCAAACAACTAGAGCACCCTATGAAAGGCAATGAACTACACACGTGAGCTGATTACAGGATCACAATCTAGTGTAAGTCGACTATAAGATAAAATAAGACGCAACAATACTATAATGAATAGTAATGCACTAAGTAAAGACTTAGTAAAGTAAAGCAAAGATAATATATTGATAAAGGTAAAGTCTTACAGAAGGAAAGGTACAAAAGCTATACCAGACTCTCTAGCAGACGACTACAGGAGACCCCGAGCGTAGCTCGACTCGACTCTGACTCCCACACTAAATGGAACTAGCTTGCTTCTCTTGTCTCTTGTGTGTCTTGTGTAGGGTGATGGCAGCCTCTATTTATAGGGGAGGATGGAGAGGTGCCACGTCAGCGATCCGTGTGCTCCATGCCTCTCCACCCTTGGATGAACTGACCTTGAACCGCCTCAAGATCGACGGCATTGGCGAATCCAGCACGTGGGAATCATGCAGGAAGGCGGTAGAGGCCAACTGACTTGGCTGGGCACCAGGGGTGTCGGCCGACTCCCCTATGATAGGTGGGCCTAGCCAGGGGCTTCTAGAAGGTGTCCCCACTTGTCACAGGGAGTGGTTCCATCTTTTCTGAGTGTTGTTACGTTGGTTCATCCCTTGATCCATGTGCTTTGATCTTCCACCATTGATTGGAAACACAACTTTGATCCAAAGGTGGAATTGAGTTGGATGGAGAGTCACACGGATCGTGCCACGTTAGCAGAGCCAGGTGGGCCCCACATGTGGGTCGGCCGAACCCAATGTGGGCCCTCCGGGTGCTCCACTCTCTTCTAAGTAATATTGTGCACCATATCTTGAAATTTCATGCCTTGTTTGATCTTTTCTGCATTCACAAGCTAAGAGTACAAGTGGAACTAGTTATTCATAAAATATGCTCATGATATGTTTATTCTTCCTTGAATCCGAGGCATGTTGACGGTGTTAGAGTGTGGAATTTAAGGGCTTATCCACCATCAACAATCGCCGTCACGCTACTCCTCGTTGTGGCACCGGTCTTCCTTGGTGGATTGTGAGCTAGGCTTCACACGCCAATCCCTCACCGGGAGCCGCTCACCAACACAAGAGAAGTGGCCATCAACCACGAGCAATCTATTAGAGTCAGTGGGTGCAAGGTTGAGGGCCAGGTGGATTTCTGTGTGCCGAAGTAGGTGAGTGGGTGCGGGACAGGTTTCGGAGGAAACATAGGCCTTCCTCCTACGTACAAGGCGGGCAGGGGCGGCATCCGGATGCTAGCGCCCGGATCGAACGTCCAGGTACTAGCAGTTCCGGGCCAACAAACAAGTCCAACATACATGAACCATGTTATAAAAAATGTACATGAAACTTTATGGGATCATTTTTCAGTGCTCAATATACATATTTTATTAGAAGATCATCTCACTTATATAACATAGTTTTAATTTGATTTAGTACAATTTACACACTCTTATACAACTTGTTAGTGCATAAACGTTTTAGATCGTCAAAAAGTTTACATCCTAATCAATCAATATGGTAGTTGTTAATATTTTCATATATATATATATATATATAACATTTTTCATTAAGCACGTAACTTGATTAGTAATATATGAAAAACAATTTGTCCACTTTTAGGATAACAATAATTACAACGTGACCAGCGTCGTGTCACAGAAATAAGGGCTGCGGGTTGAGAAGCATAAACAAGGGGGAAGCAAGCCCACTTGCCTGTTGTCTCCTGTGATTAGAGGGGGGTTGAAAATGTTTTCTTTTTCTAAGTTTATTAATGTATTAATTAATTAAAAATTTTCTAAAAAAATCAATGGCTCGGATTTACTCAAGATATTACATCCTAACAAGTAAAAGCGGTACCAGTAGCATTATACAAATTCAAATGAAACTACAAATTTGGTTTAGGTCATTTCTCCATCTAATATCACCAGAAAAAAATTGAATTCCTAATTCAAAAAACTTCAAGAAGAATTTATGGGTCTAAATGAATTCAAATGAAAAGGATGACAACTATAAAGTTATAGCTCTCTCCAAGTATTACAAATTTTGAAAATTCTATAAAGTATGATTTCAAAATTTGAAAACTTAAAACAAAATTTCGAGCACTAAATGATTTAAGATGAAAATGTACTCAACTATACAAAGTTGCGGTAACATAACCGCCTAAATCACGTGGCCTACAGGCACCTGTCATTGCCACTAATGACATCTGACAGCCGGGCCCATGTTCCAGTTGACCTAGGCAGCTCTGCCGGGCTACATATGCACCCGTTATCTCCGACAGGAATCCCATTGCGAAGCCATTATAGGATTACAACATTTCATAACAAATTATATCAGAGTAGAAGCTGCAGAAGATTAAAAGTACTTAATATTACAAACCGGTGTTCAAATAGAAATTAGGTGCAATTATTACAGACCACAATTCAAAGAGATAGTAGTAGCGGTAGAAACAATAGTACAACATGATAGATAGATAATACACGAACCATGCCCACGGGTTCAACCTTACTCTTCTTCGCTTTCGTGGATAATAGTGACACAGCACAGAGCAAGACAGACTTCAGGCTCCTGCTGACTACCTGCAACGGGGTTAACAAACCCTGAGTACATGGGGTACTCCGCAAGACTTACCCGACTAAAGGTGTAAAATTAGACTCAAGAATGCAGGATGAGGGGGGTCAAGGTAAGGCTTGAGCAAGAGTTCAAGAATTTTGCAGAAAAGCAATACTAGTCCTATTTCAATATTTTATTCCATAATATTACTAATCATTGACCATATTTCCAAATTCTTCCAAATATCCACATTATTCTTTCAAATTCATTCCAAAAACATCCTAGATCCGAACCACTATTCACTATAGGTGTAAGGATCAAGTCTCCATAACCGAGGAGCAACGATGATTCCAATCAATTAATACCCAGCTGAGGATCCCTATCCACACTACGTATGTAGCACTTAAGCTTGCATACGCCAACCCCGCCTACCACGGCTTTTCATACCCCGGAACCGGTCCTGCGCCACCCGAGAGCACAGTACTCCTCTTGTCTCCAGGCACGCCTGGCCATGAGGGTACACTCTACTCTCGCCATCTCTCCACTCCCAGTGCGTGGTTGTCGGTTCCAGCAGTAGAGCCACCGGAGTCAGAGGCTTCCCGTAGTATGTGGCTAGTTGCAAAGTCTTGATCACAGCAGGCCTGACAATGAACGGTCCCTAATGCTTTTCCGTTAGAAACCATGTATTGGGACTCTAACCCAAGTACACTGGTAACTACCCGGTTTTCACATCCCTTTCCCGATGGCGACGAAAGTTGGGACTCTAACCCAAACAGTTGGCCAACCAACGGGAAAACCCATCCCCGTTGATGACAATGAACTAGCTAGGAACACTGTCACCCAACAAAGGACATAACCAGTCCTATAAAGTGATTCATTTGATTTGTAATCATCACAGTTTAAAATAGCATTTTTGCAAATTTAATCATTAAGCACGACTAAGCATTTTTCAAAACTTTTAATAAATCAGGTTCTCAAGTATTGACAGGTGTTCAAGGATGGTAATGCATCAATTGGTTATCACGCAACTCCTATTAACCTAATGCAATAAATTAACTCAAGTGATAAATATTTTTAAAACAACAAGGAGGGGCAAATGCACCAGGGGCTTGCCTTGGATGGTGTAGAGAGTCAGGTCTAGGGTCGGTGCCACAAATATCAAAACCATGCATAATTCCCAGAGCAACCTCCTCAGCTGGACCCTCGGCTTTCAGCCTCAGGGTTCTCGGTCACTACATGTATGCAAAAATAAATGCATGAATGCGATGCACATGAAATGATAGATGCAGGTTCAATAATAAATAGTACAAGCCCTCATCAGAGCCCTACCACAGGCTAACCATGAATATTCTAATTCATTATGTCCCTAGGTCATAAAGGTGAATTGACCTAGTATCTCAACCAATCCAAAAATCACACAACATCATATGTTTCTTTATTCCTTATTCCTTTTATTAATCAATTAAACAAACATATAATTAATAAATGATTAAAATATTTCTATTTGATGCCAAATTTTAGCAACAGATATATTTCAGTACCAAACAGTGGCACAACAAATTTCATGATTTTTGGAATAATACAGAAATTATTAAAAATCACCAAAGTTCCGATTATCGAATAATGTGCTGATTTTTTTGTTACTATAGAAACTATCCAAACATCCTATTTAGCATTTTTTTTAAATACTACATATTGTACAGAGCCTATACAATTTATTTCATAATTTTTAGCGTAGTACAATAATTCTACCAAAAATAACAAACTACAGCACTATTCATTAATAAAATAAATGAAAAAACACTTGAATAATCTTCAGAAAAATTTAAAATGAAAGCGGCCAAATCGGCCCATTACCCGCAGGCCGGCCCAGCGCGGCCCTGCTCAAGCGCCCACGCCTCCACCTCTCTCTCACCGGGCGCTGACAGGCGGGCCACCCCTGTCAGCTCCTTCTTCCTCCTCCGACCAGCGCTCCCATGTGCGCGTGCGCGACGGCACGGCGTGGACCTCGCCGCCAGCGACCCCTGCGGCGATCGCACTCAACCTAGCGCCTGCCATGGACCCTAGCCTACCCCCTAAGGACCTAGCCCTAGCCCTAGGCGCCCCCGACGAGTTAGAAACTCGCCCATGGCGGAACGGCGGCGCGGCAACTCGCGTTCCGGCCAGTGGGGTGCGGTAACCTTACGGAAATAGGCACGGGTGGACTCAGGAGCTCACCACAGGGGTAGATGGATGGATTGATTCGGCTGGAGGCAAAGCGGAGAGGTGGGTGTGACGACGACGACGGCTGACACGGCTCGGCAGCGACGGCGACAACACGTTCCGACGAACCTGGGACGCAAAAACACAAACCATCTAACGGATTAGGGCTCACCGAGTCACCAAGAACTCGAAATACTCTGCGAGAAGGCCAGACCTTCACCACAGCGGCACAGGCTCGACGGTGAGACCTGCGGCGGCGCTCTGCGCACCCGTGGAGATGACGACGGCGTTCTGGGACTCACAGTGCACTAGAGCTGGCACGGACAGTGGCAAACGAGGCGCAATGGAATCTTCTACCAGCCCGAGAGATGGAGAGTGTGGAGGTGTCTCGGTCACGACGAATTTCGTCGTCCCGATGAGGTGGTTACCGGCGGTGGCGAGAGGGAAAAACGGGATGGAACGGAACCCAGCGTGTCTTATAGCGCGGGAAGATGGAGGGATAAGAACGGGGAGGTCCAGGGGCCCCCTCCTCGACCGCTCGACAACGCCGCTACGTGCCCACGCCGACCTGACGACGGCAACGCGCGGCACGGCATGCGCGGTACGCGGGGAAGAGGAACAGGGGACCCCCCTGGTAGCTACAGTAGTAGGATTATAGGTCAAAAGCTATTTGGTGCCAATTCGATCTGATTTCAATCGAATCCAAGGAAGCAGTGAATAGTAAAGTTGTAGGGCATTTCTAGTAGCTCACTTTTGCTTTTGACACCAAATTCAAATTCGGCTCAATTTTAAAAATATCAAAAAGGGGGTAAAAGTGGTTTTGAATTTCAAACTGTAATTTTGAAATTACTTTTAAATTTTCTCTACAACTTGAAAAATGGTAAACATGTAAGTTGTTCTACTTAGTGAGCTCGACAACTTCTATTAAGGGAGTTTTGGGAGATTCAGCATATTTTTGAAATTGAAGTTTCAAACTTGAATTTCAACAAAGTAATTTGAGTTTAATTTGAATTTCTACAATAGAACTTCAAAATCTCCAAAAATAAAAGTTGCTTCCATTTTAAAAGTTCCACGACTTTTATTAAGACACTTTCATCAGATTCATTATAGATTTTAAACTAGGGTTTTAGGTCAACTCTAGGGCTTAATTTGATTTCTTATTTAATTTTTATTTTTGACTTTTGATTGAGGACTTAATTACACAATCAATACTAAATGAAATCAAATCACGCTAGGGGCCCTAAGCACAATCTTTTGCAGATGATTAATAATAAACATGATGACATGGCAAATTAATGAAGCAATACCAGAGGTATTACAGCCTTCCCCCTAAAAGAAAATCTCATCCTGAGATTTGATACAAGATAAAACAAGACTTAAACAAAGTCATGGAAAAGGAAATGTAACCATTAACCTAATTCAACCTTGATCCCTAGACAAGTATAGGAGTTTATACATCACACGATTTGGAACTTTACATCTACAGAGTAGCGAAGAATTCAGGAAAATTTTCGGCGAGATAGTCTTCCGATTCCCAAGTGGCTTCTTCTTCAGAGTGTTCGCTCCACCAGATCTTGTACCATCTGGCTGTGTTCCTTCGTGTGACATGATCCTTTATGTCCAGGACTCGAATAGGATACTCCGAGTACGTCAACTCAGGTTCAAGCCCCACTCCTTCCACATCGATGACCTGGTCAGGTACTCGAAGACACCTCTTGAGTTGTGGCACATGGAATACATTGTGTACGTTTGAAATATGTTCTGGCAACTGCACCTTATAAGCTACCTTTCCCATGCGTTCTATGATCAGGAAGGGTCCAACATAACACGGGGCCAACTTGCCTTTGACGCCAAATCGATTGACTCCTTTCATCGGTGATACTTTTAGATACACGTAGTCTCCCACTTTGAATGCCAAGGGTCGACAGCCTTTGATCGGCATAACTTTTCTGTCGAGACTGTGCCACTTTCAAATTCTCTTGTATCAATCTGACCTTTTCTTCGGCTTCACTGACCAGATCAACTGCCGTAAAATCATCTTTCTCCAGGTTCAGACCAATTTAATGAGGTACGGCATCTACGACCGTAAACTGCCTCAAATGGAGCCATCTTGATACTTTCTTGGTAGCTGTTGTTATACGAGAATTCTGCCAATGCCAGACAATCATCCCACTTGTCAGGGTAATTGAGTGCACAAGCCCTTAACATATCCTCCAGTACTTGATTGACTCTTTCCGTCTGTCCGTCAGTCTGTGAGTGGTATGCAGTGTTATGCGGGAGCTTTGTACCTAGGGACTTCTGAAAAGCCTGCCAAAACTTGGAGACGAACTGGGTACCTCGATCGGAAGCGATGGTCTTCGGCACACCATGCAACTTCATTAAGTTTTCTATGTAAAGCTTCGTGTATGTCGGTGCCCTGTAATCTTTCTTGACTGGTAGAAAATGAGCTTGCTTTGTGAGACGGTCCACAATAACTCAAATTGAATCAAAACCTCTAGTTGTCCTGGGTAATCCCACAATGAAATCCATGCTGATATCTTCCCACTTCCATGCAGGAGCAAGGCAACGGTTGCAACTCTCCACCAGGCTTCATGTGAACAGCTTTCACCTTCTGACAAGTGTCACATCTCGCGACATACCGAGCAATCTCTATCTTCATCTTTATCCACTAGAACTTTTGCTTCAAGTCCTGATACATCTTGTTGCTGCCTAGGATGGATAGAAAACCTTGTCAAATGTGCTTCGTCAAGGATCTTTTGCCTCAACTCTGGAACCTTTGGAACTACCAAATGATCCTTGAACCATACGACACCATCTTCATCAATCCTGAAACAATAGGCCTTGCCAGCTTGGACTTTCTCCTTAATGTGCTTGATTCCTTTACTTTCCCTTTGAGCAGCAATGATTTGCTCACGGATAGGTGTTTCAATGCTGATATTCGCTAGACTGTCTTGTGGGACTATTTCTATGCCTCACTTTTCCAACTCACGGCACAAGGATAAGTTATATGGTCTAACTGTCAAACAATTACAGTGCACCTTCTGACTGAGTGCGTCGGAGACCACATTCGCCTTGCATGGACGATAGTGCACTTCAATATCATAATCCTTGATCAGCTCGAGCCATCTTCGCTGTCTCATGTTCAACTCTTCTTGAGTATAGATGTATTTTAGGCTCTTGTGATCTGTATACACATTGCAGGTACTACCCAGCAAATAGTGACACCATATCTTCAAGGCATGCACCACAGCTGCTAACTCCAGGTCATGGGTAGGAATAATTCTCTTAATGTCGCTTAAGTTGACAGTGAAGCATAAGCAATGACACGGCCCTCTTGCATCAAGACACAACCAAGAACAGTACCAGAAGCATCACAGTACACATCAAATGGCTTTTCAATGTCTGGTTGAGCTAGTGCTGGTGCAGTGGTCAATAACTTTTTCAGAGTTTGAAATGCCTTCTCACACTTCTGGTGACCAGACAAATTTGACTTGATTTTTCAACAAGTTGGTAATGGGCTTGGACTATTCTTGAGAAGTCCGGAATAAAACGACGGTAGTACCCCGCCATTCCCATAAAGCTGCGGACTTGATGTACAGTGGTTGGTGGCTTCCAATTCAAGATTTCTTCTACCTTGCTCGGGTCCACGGATACACCTTCAGCAGATAAAATATGGCCGAGAAAAGGAACTCGGTCCAACCAAAACTCACATTTGCTGAACTTGGCATATAGCTAGGTGTTCTCTTAAGCGAGTTAGGACAACACGAAGGTGGTTGGCATGTTCATCAGGGGTTTTGGAATAAACAAGGATGTCATCGATGAACACGACTACAAACTTGTCAAGCTCAGGCATGAAGACAGAGTTCATGAGGTACATGAAATAGGCAGGTGCATTGGTTAGGCCAAAAGACATGACCAGATACTCATAAAGGCCGTATCTGGTGGTGAATGCTGTTTTGGGGACGTCTTCAGGACGGATCTTTATTTGGTGGTAACCAGACCTAAGGTCAATTTTGGAAAAGACCTTAGCTCCAGCTAATTGGTCAAAGAGTAGGTCAATGCGAGGTAAAGGGTATTTACTTTTGATGGTGACCTCGTTGAGTGGGCGATAATCAACACAGAGTCTGAGTGACTTGTCCTTCTTTTTCACAAAGATAGCAGGACAACCCTAGGGAGATGAACTAGGTCTGATGAAACCCTTATCAAGCAGATCTTGCAACTGAACTTTAAGCTCAGCTAATTCTTTGGAAGGCATCCTATAGGCTCTACGGGATATAGGTGCAGTTCCTGGCTTCAACTCAATAGCAAACTCCATGTCACGGTCAGGCGGCAGACCAGGTAGATCATCAGGAAATACATCCGGAAATTCACAGACTACCGGAATCTTTTGGATTTCTTGGACTGCTGGTGGACACACAGTCTCTGCACAGACTTTTCAACCATTCTCACGGGTAGTGGAAGCTGGATAAGAAGCTAAGATTGACTACCAGGTATACTGACTCTTATGGTCCTATTCAGCACGTCGATCAAGGCCTTGTGCTGATACATCCAATTCATACCTAAAATGACATCTATGTCCTGATCCTTGAGTACTATCATGGTGGTTGTGAATATATGCTCTCCCAACTCGATAGGTACTCACTGCACTACCTCCTTAGTATTTATTCGCCCCCCGGGCGAATGTATAAGGAAATTTTCCTTGATTTCCCCAATTGGAATCTCATACTTGACAACAAATGTAAGATTGATGAATGAATGTGATGCACCAAAATCAAAAGGTGTAATAGCGGGGTGACTGGCAATAGGAAACCTACCCATCATGACGGGCTCTCCTGGCAGGGATGTCATCCACATGAGTATAATAGACATGTCCTGCTTTCTTGACAATTTTGCCCTTCTGAGCCTGGTGCTGCTAGCCACGGTGCTGATTCTGATGCTGCTGCTGCTGTCCAGGACCTCTCTAGGGCATTTTGATTGTACTGCTTGGGGTATGGGCAATCGCGGGCCCAATGTCCCATCTTGCCACTGTTGTAGCAGGGATGATTGTAGGTGGTCTGAGGTGTATTGATACGAACGCCTGGGGCATTCGGCTGAGTAGTGTTTGTTGGTTTGAGGTATGGGAGGTAGCCGCGGTGCGTACCACGACTTGCTGCTGGGGGTAAGCTGGACGGTGGTGGTGAGTAGGATGATAGATGATCTTCTGGCGTTTTTGACCGCCAGAAAAGCCTGATTTCTTCTTCTTCTTTTCATCTTGATGCTTACGATCACTTTCTTCAGTAAGCAATGGCGTTGTTGACGGCTTCATGAAATGAGCAATTAAGGTTGTTGGATAGGCTGCGCTGGATCTTGAAGTTTAGGCCCCTGACAAAGCAATCTTTCTTCTTTTAGGTCAGTGTTGGTATGTTCAGGAGCATATTGGGCTAGATGGTTGAACTGGTTCACATATTGCATAATAGAAGAATCCTTCTGCTGCAGAGGCTAAGAACTGATCTAGCTTCATTTTCATTACATCTGCAGGGATGTAATGTGCTCGGAAAGCTTCACGAAACTCTGCCTAAGTGAGCTGATGTCCCTCGGGCTGTGCAGCCAACAGATTGGCATACCAGGCAATGGCTGGTCCACGCAGCTGCTGAGCTGCGAATAGTGGCTTTTGGATATCTGTGCAACAGATCAAGCTAAACTTTTGCACCATAGGTTCGGAGCCAATCATCAGCCTCCAAAGGCTCATCGGCCTTTGTGAACACTGGGAGACGTGTTTCAGTGAAATCCACATAGGTAGTTTCCTCATCTTCACTGGCGGTCTCGACGCCCGCCACGGTTCTCCCGGTTTTGGGCCATAGCATTGGCTGCATTAGCCAGGGCTGCGATGGCATTGGCTAAGGTTGGTGGAATGGGTGGCGGGTTGGGAGCAGCTCCTTCATCGGAAGTACCGGCACCAGTCGAGCGAGGTGTTGACCATCTATTTTTAGGACAACCAACTTAGGACTTACTTTGCATAACTAAAACTATGGTAGCATTACAACTTAAAACATTAAACATAACAAGGTTCAACACACTCGGACCTAACAAGTTCCACCCCGAACTAAGGTTCTTGGCACGATGATTACAACACTTGGATAGCAGAAGACTAAAGTCACTAGTCCTAAGACTAGCCTAATCGATGACGACAATCTCCTCCTCGTCGTCCTCCTCAATGACCACGTCCTCCATCGGGTCAACTGCCTCAAAGTAACCATCCTCAGTAGCCTCACTGTAATACTCCTCCTCCTCTGGTCCCACGACAACACCATCCTTAGGCTCATCCTCGCGTGGAACCAGAATTGGATTAAGCTGATCATTCAGCCTATGCACCTCCTCGTGCAGCATACCATTGTTCCACTCAAGGTTCTCCACATACCCCCTAGCTCCTCGACCCTCTCACGGGCCATGCCCTCACGCTCCAAAGCCTGGTCCCTCTGCTGAGTCAGGCGGTCGATCTCCCGACGTAGATCCCGGTTGGTCCTCACATCCCGATAGTGGTCAGCCAGGGCCACGCGGAAGTCCTCCCGCATGAGACTCATCTCCCTGTGCAGCTCCTTGATCTCCTGCTTCAACTCCTTACGACTGCGGCGGGGAGGACGGCTGCCAGACGCCTCCTCACCGTCGCGCGGTACCAACTGGTGGCACAGAACTCCACGGGGACCAGTCATCTTACGAGCAGTCAACTTACAACGTGCCAGCTAGGAAAGGTAAGTTTGAATTAGTGAGGATATAAAAGTCTAGCAAGAATAGGTGTGATAGATCCAAATCCATATACCCACTTTTAAGGAGGAAGTTATTAGCAGTGTGATTATCATGATGCATGCACGTACTTACGAATTTTAAATCATGCAATATAAATCAAAGCATAAATAATTTGAACATAGGACTAATATTAATAATAATGTTGTTCCACCTGCTACCATAAGTATAGTAATAGGTATAACAAAATACAGATCAAGGCAGGAACTACTGATAAGATAAGAATGTAAGCAATTTGGACTCAAAATAATAGTGTAAGTTTTTATGATCCAAAACATTTTGAAAATTTTGAAAAGTAACTCGCAATGATTTAGCAATGGAACGCTCTGATACCAGCTGTAACAGAATGTTGACGGTGGATATACCCTAAAATTCCACATTCAAACACCGTCAACAGGCCTCGAATTCAAGGGAAGATAAACATATCATGAGCATATTTTATCAATAGCTAGTTTCACATGTACTCTTAGATTGTGATTGCAGGAAACACTAAATCAGTGCAAAAAGTGAGCAGCTAGGGGCTAACTACATGGTTCGGCCGAACCATGATATGTTGCCTCAGGCCACCACCTTTCAACATATTGCATACAATATCAAATTGAGGAGACAAGAGCCAAGGGGGGCCCACCCATGGGTTGGCCGAACTACCCATGGGGCCTACCTGGCTCTGGTGACGTGGCAAGATCCATGTGACACTCCAACCAAGTTATTTCATCCATCAGATCAACCTGTGCTTTCATTCAATGGTGGAGATCAAAGGCACACGGATTGAGGCATGAAACGAAGCAACCAATACAGAACCAACATATGGGGAGAGTCTATGACAGATGGGGACCACGCTGGTGGGCCCAGCCCACCAGGGGTGGGTCGGCCGAACCATAGAATGTGGGCCCAAGCCACCTGCACACTCCCCGACTAGTGGGGACAGCTTCTAGAAGATCCTGGCTAGGCCCACCAGTCATAGGGGGTCGGCCGAACCCCCCTGGTGCCCAGCCAGGTCGGTTGGCCTCCACCGACTCCAAGCATACTTCCCATGTGCTCAAATTGCCACAGCCGTCCATCTTATGGCAGTTACAAGGCGGTGGATCCAAGGGTGGAGAGTTGAGGAGCACACGGATCGCTGACATGGCATCCCTCCACTCTCCACTATAAATAGAGGCTGCCCACTCCTCTTCAAGACACACCATACACCATACAACTCAAGGAGCAAGCTAGAGTTCTACTCTTTAGTAGTAGTATTAGTCTAGTGTGGGAAGTTAGAGTCGAGTCGAGCTACGCTCGGAGTCTCTGGAGTCGTCTGCTGGAGAGTCTGGTATAGCTCTTGTACCTTTCCTTCTGTAAGACTTTATATTTATCAATATATATAATCTTTACTTTACTTCACTAAGTTCTTACTTAGTCTTTACTATTCTTTATAGTATTGTTGTGTCTTGTCTTATTTTGTACTTGTCTTATATTTGATAGTGATCTTGTCCCAACTCATCGTGTGTTAGTTCATCGCCTGTCATAGGGTGTTCTAGTTGTTGGTACGCAGCTAGAATAGTGAGACTTAGTGTAAGCGTGGTGTTTAGACTAGATCTTGCCTTTGATTACCGCTTGTCGCACGGATTGTTTGTGGGTGCTAGCAGGTGGTGACAGCCCTATCTAGTCTTAGTATCCCTCCACGTGTTTTAGGCAAGTTCTTAAAAGGTAGGCTCCTATAAGAGTGTAGGCGCTTCGGGTAGAGGTTTTGTCCTCTATTGTCTCGCACTACCACCTGCACACCGGTAGTAAGGTACTATCTTGGTATAAGTCATCTATTTTATAGGATAAGTCATAAGAGTAAAGTAAGTGTCATAGGAGCCTTATACTCACTCGTTGTCCTCTCACCTAGCTATACTCTGCTAGTTATCTTTTAGTTATCTTAATACTTGTTGTGTGTTGGTGTCATTACCCCTTTCCTCTATTTATCGATTTACCCCAGTACCACTAGTTGGTACTAAGTTGGTATAGACTTAAGGATCTCCCTCTTTTTATTAATTATTCCTAGCAACCGCTTTCCCTTGGGATAAAAATAAATAACTATACATTGGAATACTCCCGGGTGAAGTGCTACAGCGGTATATTCTGTGCGCTTGCGAAATTATCCAATAGACATAAGAAATACCCTCAGGGCAATTCTGGCGCCGTTATCAGAGATAGCCTAACACCCTGTCTCTGGTGGTTGCGCTAAGAAGTGTCAACACAGAACCGCCTAAATCACGTGGCCCACAGGCACCTGTCATCGCCACCACTAATGACATCTGACAGCCGGGCCCATGTTCCAGCTGACCTAGGTAGCTCTGCCGGGCTACATAAGTACCCGTTATCTCCGACAGGATCCCATTGCGAAGCCACTACAGGATTACAACATTTCATAACAAATTACATCAGAGTAGATGTAACACCCCTGGTGTTACTGCCACTAAAACCTGCCTATGTCATCATGATTGCATGCAAATCATCTTGCATAAACTCATAATTACTGTGCATTACTAAGAAAATTTTTATTTCCACATGTGAATGTGCTTAGGTACCCTTGGGTGACTTTATGATTTAAATAATTATTTGTGTGTATGCCTCTAAATCCAAATAGAAAATAAAAAGAAAAAACAATTAAAAACCCTAATCGGACCCGAAACACTAAATCAAAAACTAAATAGAATTAAGTGTTGGGCCTTAAACAAAAGTTGTAAATCTTAGAAGTTTAGCAACTGCTATGTTGGGCAATTTTGAAGTCCTTAAAAATAATTTCAAATAAAATCTTAATCTAGGTTTTAAAGTTTAAACTTGAAATACAAATTCAAAAACTAGTAAGAAATCTGATGATGGTATTTTAATAAAAGTTTTAGCCCAATCAAGATGGAACAACTTTCATTTTTGAAGATTTTGAGGTTTACTAGTGAAAATTTGAATTAAAACCCAATTAGTGTTTGTTTATTCAAATTTAAAATGCCCTTTCAAAAACTATCAAGAATTTGGGCAAACTACTTTAATGAAAGTTGTAAGGCTTTTTAAGTTAAACAACTTTTATATTTAGGGATTTTGAACTTATACATTGAAATTTCAAATTAAACCCTAAGGAGTGTTTAAGAATTTAAATTTCAAATGCCCTTTCAAAAACTATGAAGAATCTGACAAAACTCATTTACTAAAAGTTGTAGCCCTTGTCAAGTAAAACAACTTTTGTATTCGTAGATTTTCAACTTATTGAGAAAAATCTCAAGAATTTGACTGGATTAGAATTTAATTTCAAAATCCATATTTACCCCTTTTTGAATCATTCAAAAACTATTCAAAATTTGAATATGCTTCAAATACCAAAGTTGCTCAGAATAAAATTTACTACAACTTCTATATTGATGATTTTTCAAGGTTCCACACAGATTTGGGAGTATTGTGCAAAACAGTGAAGAGAGAATTGAATGCTACAGTACTCGAGCCTCCTTCCTCTGTTCACGAACAGAGCCGCGCGTGCGGCAGCGCGGCGTCGCTGCTCGGGCCGGTCGGGCGCTTGCCACCGGTGCTGTCGGAGTCGTGGGGGACCCGGAACGCTGTCGGTTGCTTGTCCCTCCTCTTGGCCCGCCTATGAAGTCGATAAGCCGCCTCTCTGTCTCTCCTTCTCCCTCCCGGCTCGTCGGCGACCTCATTCAGGTCACCGGCCAAATTCGTCTCCCACCGACCCTCTTCATCCAAATTAGCTTGTGCCATGGGTTCGTCTCGCCCTTGCGCACTTCCTAACCCACTCGCCCCACTCCCTTGCTAGCCGAAGCCCCGAGCCGAGCAGTTCTTCCTCGTGGGCAGTCGGAACGCCGTCGTGGAGCACCTCGTCGTGACTTGGCCACTCCGGTGAGCTCTGTGCCGTCCCGGCCGATGTTTTGAGTTCATCTTAAGCCTGTGTAACTCATGCATTCAGTGGGTTCTCTCTTTGGTGCATTAGGTGACCCTAGAACGTGGCCGCACCGCCGTGCCGGTCGCCGTCGGTCCGTCATGGTCGCGGTGAAGCTCGAGCCGAGCCGTTTACTGCTTAACCATCTAACTAGATGCGTGTGGGAGGTTTAGGGGTACGCCCATGTGCCCATGACCTCGCCGGAAGAGTCGCCGGCGATGCGCCATCGCGGTCGCGTCACCGCGCGCGCGGGAACCCCCCTGCGCAAGGAAGAAGACGGGAGCCGACTTGAGCCGCCTGCCGGACCAGGTGGGTCGGCCCAGTCGGGCACGGGCGCACCGAGGGAACGTGCGGGAGCACTTGGGCCGGCCTGCCGAGTTGGGCCGACTCGGGCCGAAAAGGGATTTCTTAATTTTCGCGAATTTAATTAGTTTTCCTGATTTCCTGAGAATATGAATAGCGATTATACTTTGTTATTTTTATAGGGGTGATTGTGCTGCCTCAAAAATTATGAAAATAATTACATAGATTCTCTGCAGTGTGTAGTATTTGATAAAAATATAAAATATGGAATTTTGGTGTTATCTATATGTGGTATAAATATGTCTTTTAATTAATAAATGAAGCTTCTAGGATTTTTTATAGGCCAATAGGATTATCCAAAAATCATGAAATTTGAATGGGCACTATTTTAGGATGAGATTCAGCTATAGAAAAAGTTTGAGCAGAATTGGAAATAGTTTATAGATTTAATATTTTATACCTCATTAATCGATTAATAAAATAAATAGAAAACCCCAATAAACTAGGTTTTGAGTGACTTTTGGACTGATTGTTAACCCTAGGGCATTCCCTATGGGGATCATTGGCACATTAATTGGTGTATTGCGGTAGATATTGAACAAGTTGTGCAGCGGCTTTCTATGACTGTTAAAATGGTCAATAAAAAATGAAATGCGAAAACACCCTTTTACCTTTTGAGAAATGTTTTACAACTTTACTGTGAAGGAAAGTTGTACTCAAGGTTGTTAATTAAATGTTTGTTCTATATTTTTCATTCATATCATTCCGCACCATGTAAGCATGCATCATTGTTTTACGTGTAGTGATCGGGTGCTCGGAAGGAATTCTTGATTGCTCCCCGACAGAAGAATTATTCGTTAGGAGAAGGCAAGAGGGTTTCTCTAGGTTTTCTGATGGAAGTGACAGACCTGTAACACAGGCAAGCCCCAGTGCATTTAGCCCCTACCTTGTAATTTATAAATCTTTATAACTTGAGTTAGTTATTGCATTAGGTTGATAGGAGTTGATTGTCACCGATCTCAATGCATTACTTACCTTGATATAATATCCCTGGAAATATGTTTTAAAATGAAAACATTGAAAATGCTTAGCCCTGCTTAAATAATGTAGATTTGCATAAATGCTATTTTTGAGCTATTGTGATACATTACTTAAACATGGAAAAGGGAACTGGTATTATTCTCGTTCGGTGGTTATGCACCTGATCAGTACATTGTCACCGACGAGAAGGGATTTCCTTGCTCGGTGGTTGTGAATTTGGGTTAGAGTCCCAATGCTTGACCACCGGCGGAAAAAGGGATTTGAAAACCGTTGGGACACCTGCACTTGGGTTAGAGTCCCAATGCAGTGTCGCCTGCGGAAAAAGAATTAGGGACCATTCGTTGTAGGCCTGCTGTGATCGAGACTTTGCTACTAGCCACATACTACGGAAAGCCTCTAACTCCGGTGGCTCTACTACTTGAACCGACAACTACGCACTGGGAGTGGAGAGATGGTGAGAGCAGCGTGTACCCTCGTGGCCGGCGTGCCTGGAGAGGAGAGGAGTACTGTGTTCTTGGGTGGTGCAGGACCAGTTCAGGGGTAGAAAAGCCGTGGTAGGCGGGGTTGGCATATGCAAGCTTAAGTGCTACATATGCAGTGTGGATAGGGATCCCCAGCTGGGTACTAATCGATTCGAATCGTCGTTGCTCCTCGGATATGGAGACTTGATCCTTTGACCTACAATTGAAAAGTGGTTCGGAACTAGGTGTTTTTGAGAATAATTAAGAATTTGAAAGTATGATGACACATGAGAATGAATTTGGAATTATAAATTATGATTAAAATAAAATTAAGTTAAAATATTAAAATAAGATAGTAATGCTTTTCTGCAAAACTCCTTGACTCTTGCTCAAGCCTTACCTTGATGCCCCCTCAGCCTGCATTCCTGAGTCTAATTTTACACCTTTTTGTCGGGTAAGTCTTGCAGAGTACCCCAGTACTCAGGGTTTGTTAACCCCTGTTGCAGGTGAGCTGAGGGTACAGTCATGCTCGGGACCGTGCCGGTTGACGGATCGCGCATGGGTGAAGATATGTATAAGATATAACCCTTGGGCAGGGTGTTTAGTTGTATATGTTACTCCACTACAAAACGCTGGTTTGGGATAATGTAATTTATATTTATAATCTAGATTTATGTAATACTTCCGCACCTTATACTCTGATTCAAATTATTTGTGTAAACTGTTGTAATACTTGCAATGCTTACAATGAGATTCTCGGGAAGTTAGGGTTTCCTAGGGAACCCGGCAGGCCACCTAGGTCAAGGGGAACTCGTACAGAATGATCGTGGGTCCTTAGGGACGATGACGGTGCATGTGGGCCGTATGATTAAGGCGGTTCTGCCGCAGTAGAAGTGCGGAAGATTAAATAGTACTTAATATTACAAACCGGTGTTCAAATAGAAATTAGGTGCAATTATTATAGACCACAATTCAAAGAGATAGCAGTAGCGATAGAACAATAGTACAACAAGATAGATAATACATGAACCCTGCCCACGGGTTCAACCTTACTCTTCTTCGTTTTCCTGGATAATAGTGACACAGCACGGAGCAAGACAGACTTCAAGCTCCTGCTGACTACCTGCAACGGGGTTAACAAACCCTGAGTACACGGGGTACTCCGCAAGACTTACCCGACTAAAGGTGTAAAATTAGACTCAAGAATGCAGACTGAGGGGGGTCAAGGTAAGGCTTGAGCAAGAGTTCAAGAATTTTGCAAAAAAGCAATACTAGTCCTATTTCAATATTTTATTTTCATAATATTACTAATCATTGACCATATTTCCAAATTCTTCCAAATATCCACATTATTCTTTCAAATTCATTCTAAAAAAATCCTAGTTCTGAACCACTATTCACTGTAGGTGTGAG
Source organism: Eremochloa ophiuroides (assembly GCA_038502445.1). Lineage (NCBI taxonomy): Eukaryota > Viridiplantae > Streptophyta > Magnoliopsida > Poales > Poaceae > Eremochloa > Eremochloa ophiuroides. The sequence continues at coordinate 37,063,559 of JAHLJS010000003.1, forward strand.
GATCAAGTCTCCATAACCGAGGAGCAACGACGATTCGAATCAATTAATACCCAGCTGGGGATCCCTATCCACACTGCATATGTAGCACTTAAGCTTGCATACGCCAACCCCGCCTACCATGGCTTTCCATACCCCAGAACCGGTCCTGCGCCACCCGAGAGCACAGTACTCCTCTTGTCTCTAGGAACGCCGGCCACGAGGGTACACGCTACTCTCGCCATCTCTCCACTCCCAGTGCGTGGTTGTCGGTTCCAGCAGTAGAGCCACCGGAGTTAGAGGCTTCCCGTAGTATGTGGCTAGTTGTAAAGTCTTGATCACAGTAGGCCTGACAACGAACGGTCCCTAATACTTTTCTCTTAGAAACCATGCATTGGGACTCTAACCCAAGTACACTGGTAACTACCCGGTTTTCACATCCCTTTCCCGATGGCGACGAAAATTGGGACTCTAACCCAAACAGTTGGCCAACCAACAGGAAAACCCATCCCCGTTGATGACAATGAACTAGCTAGGAACACTGCCACCCAATAAGGACATAACCAGTCCCATAAAGTGATTCATTTGATTTGTATCAACACAGTTTAAAATAGCATTTTTGCAAATTTAATCATTAAGCATGAGTAAGCATTTTTCAAAACTTTTAATAAATCAGGTTCTTAGGTATTGACAGGTGTTCAAGGATGGTAATGCATCAATTGGTTATCACACAACTCCAATTAACCTAATGCAATAAATTAACTCAAGTGATAAATATTTTTAAAACAACAAGGAGGGGCAAATGCACCGGGGCTTGCCTTGGATGGTGTAGAGAGTCGGGTCTGGGTCGGTGCCACAAATATCAAAACCTTGCATAATTCCCGGAGCAACCTCCTCAGCTGGACCCTCTGCCTTTACCTCAGGGTTCTCGGTCACTACACGTATGCAAAAATAAATGCATGAATGCGATGCACATGAAATGACAGATGCGGTTCAATAATAAATAGTACAGCCCTCATCAGAGCCCTACCACAGGCTAACCATGAATATTCTAATTCATAATGCCCTAGGTCATAAAGGTGAATTAACGAAAGCGGCCAAATCGGCCCATTACCCGCAGGCCGGCCCAGCGCGGCCTGCTCAAGCGCCCGGGCCTCCCCCTCTCTCTGACCGGGCGCTGACAGGCGGGCCACCCCCTGTCAGCTCCTTCTTCCTCCTCCGACAAGCGCTCCCGTGCACGCGTGCACGACGGCACGGTGCGGACCTCATCGCCGGCGACCCCCGCGGCGATCGCACTCAACCTAGCCCCTACCGTGGACCCTAGCCGACCCCCTAAGGACCTAGCCCTAGCCCTAGGTGCCTCCGACGAGTTAGAAACTCGCCCATGGCGGAACGGCGGCGCGGCAACTCGCGTTCCGGCCAGTGGGGTGCGGTAACCTTACGGAAATAGGCACGGGTGGAATCAGAAGCTCACCACGGAGTAGATGGACGGATTGATTTGGCCGGAGGCAGAGCGGAGAGGTGGGCGTGACAACGATGACGGCTGACACGGCTCGGCAGCGACGGCGACAACACGTTCCGATGAACCTGGGACGCAAAAACACAAACCATCTAACGGATTAGGTTCATCGAGTCACCAAGAACTCAAAACACTCTGCGAGAAGGCTAGACCTTCACCATAGCGGCACGGGCTCGACGGTGAGACCTGCGGCGGCGCTCTGCGCACCCGCGGAGACGACGATGGCGTTCTGGGACTCACAGTGCACTAGAGCGGGCACGGACAGTGGCAAACGAGGCGCAATGGAATCGTCTACCAGCCCGAGAGATGGAGAGTTTGGAGGTGTCTCGGTCACGACGAATTTTGTCGTCCCGATGAGGTGGTTATCGGCAGTGGCGAGAGGGAAAAACGGGATGGAACGGAACCTACCGCGTCTTATAGCACGGGAAGATGGAGGGATAAGAACGGGGAGGTCCGGGGCCCCCTCCTCGACCGCTCGACAACGCCGCGGCGTGCCCACGCCGGCCGGACGACGGCAGCGCGCGGCGCGGCATGCGCGGTACGGCAGGGAAGAGGAACAGGGGACCCCCCTGGTAGCTACAGTAGTAGGGTTATAGGTCAAAAGCTATTTGGTGCTAATTCAATCTGATCTCAATCGAATCTGAGGAAGTGGTGAATAGCAAAGTTGTAGGGCATTTCCAGTAGATCACTTTTTATTTTGACACCAAATTCAAATTTGGCTCAATTTGAAAAATATCAAAAAGGGGGTAAAAGTGGTTTTGAATTTTAAACTGTAATTTTGAAATTATTTTTAAATTTTCTCTACAACTTGAAAAATAGTAAACATGAAAGTTGTTCTACTTAGTGAGCTCGACAACTTCTATTAAGGGAGTTTTGGGATATTCAACATATTTTTGAAATTGAAGTTTCAAACTTGAATTTCAACAAAGTAATTTGAGTTTAATTTGAATTTCTACAATAGAACTTCAAAATATCCAAAAATAAAAGTTGTTCCATTTTAAAAGTTCCACAACTTTTATTAAGATACTTTCATCAGATTCATTATATATTTTAAATTAGGGTTTTAGGTCAACTCTAGGGCTTAATTTGATTTCTTATTTAATTTTTATTTTTGACTTTTGATTGAAGACTTAATTACACAATCAATACTAAATGAAATCAAATCACTCTAGGGGCCCTAAGCACAATCATATGCAGATGATTAATAATAAACATGATGACATGGCAAATTAATTAAGCAATAATACCAGAGGTATTATAGTTGCAAATCCCTTTCTGTATTACAACTTCACTATAGGTCGCTTCTCCTTAATGTCACTTGACAATTTGATAAAAAATATATCTTAAATTACAAAAACTTTGAACAATCATTTTGGATCCCAAAATTATTTCAAATGAAAATTTTATCAACTAAAAAGTTGTAGTAGATCCCATCAAGTACTAGTATAATTTTAAAATAAAATTTTGTCTTTGTCTAACTTGATTAACTATAAATTTTACCATTTTGCACCAATTTTTAGAGTTGGGCCAAATTGCAATCCTCCTCTGGAAATAATGGGGCCAAAATTCTAACGCCCTTTAGAATTGGTATCCAATTCTAGAGGTGAATGTATGAACCAACAAATATATTTGAAAAAGAATATTCACCATGAATTTAATTATTTTTTATGGTATAAACTTATCCAAACTTAACTTATTTGGTTTTTGATAAAACCAAAATGATGCAGAATGAAGGTAGTATGAGATATACTATTCAACCTCTCCTGCCCTCTCCTATCTAGACCAGGATTAGAGATTTGGTGGTGAGGTCGCAGGTGCATGTTATAAAAGTATTTTCTTTGTTTCTTCAATATGGGGTCACTCCTTGCCTCACACCCTCGCTAACAGCTATGCGGGGGAGAGGTCTAGGGTTTCCCACATGTGTGAACGAAATCCTGAGCGGGAACGCAAGTGTGGGAATCAAGGCCCTATTCGTTTGTTTTATTTTGGTTTTTTCACTGAAATCAGCGTTTCATTTCAGACAAACGGAACAGGGCCTAAGTATGAAAAAACAAAGTAAATGCTCATTAATTTACCTAGAAAAGATCCTCTATGGTTGGGAGACGGGGCGGGGGTCGAGAGTCGCCTACCACAACATTCAACAATTTATACTCCCTCCGTATCGAAAAAAGATAACGTTTTGGAAAAGGTCTTGGTCAAATATTGGCAATATAAATCATGAATAACTTTTAAATTATTGAGTTTAAAAATATGAAAACTATATAAATAGATTTGTCTTTAAATATATTTTTATAAAAATATACATATATCACTTTTCAATAAATATTTTTATAGAAATATGAAGTCCAAGTCATACGTTGGAGACCGTGTTGTTATTCTAAATGACATCTTCTTTCCGATACTGAGCGAGTATTTCCTTTCGCTTCTTTCAAACAAGATAAGATCGATAGGCTTCTAAAGTGTCTGTACTGTTCCATGCTCATGCGTGCTGATGACCACAGAAATTTCTAGGAATGATCACAAGTGGAGCGAACTGTCGAGAACTATGTGCAAGATCTTGCAAATTAGCATTTATACACGATCTTTAGCGACATGGGTGTTGAAAAAAAATGAAAAAATATATATAAGATTATTATGGTGGTGACATCGGCAGGAGACGAGAACTTTTGCTGCTGAATTGCATCATCCTTTTTGCGAAATGAGCCAGCCTGCACTAACGACGCCCGCCAATCTTTTGACAGATATAGAAAACAAAGTGATCGATCCGTTGATACCTATCCAAAGCTAGTAATCGTGCGCTTTTATGATTAGCGAGTGTAAGCAGGCATGGCATCATCTGATATGTCCATACCTGCAACTGCATATTGATAGAAGACGATCGAAAGATCGATGTCTCTGTCCAGCTAGCTTCCTCTCCGTCGACTTAATTTGTCAATCACGAATGGACTGCGTAGATTTCATGATCATGAGGTGATATAAGATGACTCAGACGGCACTAAATTTAATTTTGACAGCTGTTGTTTTCTTACGTGAAAAGGAAGACTCCTGATGGGTCATATTTTAAATTTGGTATCTGATATTTGCTTTGAAGAGGTTCAGAGATACTTAGGGGACAAGTATTGCCGTAGTTCATTTTGTAATACAATGTTGAATTAGATGCTCTATATAGTATTGATTCAGTTATGACAAATTTACAAATTATTCCATATGTATTTTTCATCCTTTGCTTTACATCTATATGGGTCTTTAATATGTGTTTATAACCTTAGTTTAAGTTCTGTCAGCTCTTGGTGCATCCTTTTTGTGACAGTATCCTTATTTTAGCTTTAATTTTTTATCTTATTAGTTGTTACAGTTTTTTAATCCATGTGTCTAGTTGTCGAGTTCAAACTATAGTGGTTATTGTATCCTTTATCCAATTTTTCATTTTATCTTTTAGGAAAAATAGATTCTAGGTCCTAGATATTACGTAGTTATTGTAGTGGCATAAACAGTCATGTCATCCTACACCATGGCATAGAAGAGTTAAACTCCCTATATTAAAGAATTATATGTGTATTAGTATTTTATTTACAAAATTGGAGAACTTCAATTGAACCTAACAATGTTGATATGTTATAACATCTAAGTTGAAATGTATAGACTTGTAAGTTCTAAAATCATAGCATGCAAAAATTATTGTCATGGATAAAGTGAATTGTCAGTGGGATTCCACAAATAATAACCTACTAAAATAAATATTTATCATAATGTATATGTATACTTGGTCTACGTGGTACCAAGTAGCATTTATGTTTGCTTCGAATTTAACATTAAGTAGTAGGAATAAATATTTGTCATGTTTGAGTTAAAATTAAAATATATAAATATAAGATACAACTCACATAAATTTGGCATGAAGACAATAATTTTTCCAAGATTGACAAATTATTAATATATATATATAATGTTGTAGGCATGTTTACTTGGGTGACATGGTGGCACATAACATTTATGCTTACTTTTCATCTAAAAGTATAGAATTATTTATAAATATGTATAGCAAATATGGTTATTGAATTAATTTATATATTATCTTATATTAGTATTTAGAAATCCTCGAGGGAGAAATTTAGTACAATTTAGGTAAAGTTGGATGTTATAGATGCAAATTTAAGGGTTATTTTCATAATCAATACTCTCTCCGTATTGGAAAAAGATGATGTTTTGGAAAAGGTTTTGGTCAAACATTGCGAATATAAATCACGAATAACTTTTAAATTATTGAATTTGAAAATATGAAAACTATATAAATAGATTTGTCTTTAAATATATTTTCATAAAAGTATACATATATTATTTTTCAATAAATATTTTTATAGAAATATGAAGTCAAAGTCATACGTTGGAGACCGTGTCGTTATCCTAAACATCATCTTTTTCCGATACGGAGGGAGTAGTGAGTAACCTTTTAGGAAATAGAGTGGCGTGCAACTGGTTTCCACACTCATCGTCCTCTAAATTCATCCTTAAAAGAAATATTCTGTCCTGATCATCGAGATTCTCTCCTCTATACCACATTCTCCCACACTTATCCATACTCTATATCATCCTCTATCCACAGTGGAGCCCACATATTTGTAAATAAATTTTATCTAAATATATCCATGTGAGATCATGTTTTGAAGGATTTATTGAAACGAATTTAATGATATAATAGGAGTTTAATTTAATTTTCTAGTTCGTGAGATATAACATTTTTTAGTTAGTTCAATAAGTGAGATCCACCTCTCCTCTCTCTCCTCCCTCTCTCCCCGGTCTCCCTCCCGCGCGTGATAGCGGATGTCCGCGCAGCTCGCCAGGAATAGCGGAAGCCGGCGCGTACAGGAGCTCCTGCGGGACGGCGTTGCGGCTCGTCCCTCTGCAATGTGCTCCTACAGGCGTGCGTGCAGCCAGCCTTATTATTCTAATACCTTCAGCAAACTGACAAAGTACAATACATCATCCAAAGCTGGTGCATGACCAAGTTCCCCGTGATCTCCATGACCGGAGGCCCTTTCTATATACATCTGTTAAGGCCGTGATTTATTTTGGGTGCCTATTTAATTGATAGTTCTGTGCCACAAAAGAATCCCCTTTGAAACTAATCATTGTCAGGTGAGGTGTGCGTCGCATATTGAGAAGACGTAAAGATTCAGAGAAAATCCCTTTTATGCTATCGAAACTTATACGTATCCCTTACGTACCATTAAAAAATACAAGTTTCTTTCTTTGCTATTGTTTTATATTTTCTCTCTCTTATATGACATTGCCGTTATATTTTTCATCAAAAATCTCCGTTAACGCTATGTGTGGCATCATTTTCACTCCGCGTATGTCTACATCGCTGCAAGAAGACTGGTTTTGTCTAACCATTTGACATACGTATCATAATTTGTTTAGCTATTTGACGCACACGTGTTATAATTTAGACTTACGTAAGTACGCTTATCCTAGTGTTTTTCTATTCAAAATTTTGTTTAATTTTTTCCTACAAAATGTCTCGTAGTGACATCTCCATGTGGTATAACTGTTAAAAAGATTCGTCCGCAATTTATATGTAATTTGTGTAATTAGTTATTTGTTTTGTCTATATTTAATACTTTATATATGTGCAAGTGTTCGATGTGATTGGTGTAAAGTTTTTACCTTAAGAACTAAACATGACCTCGCTATGTACGTGTGTCGACAATGACTTGATGAGTCGGTCTGCGGTGTTCTTGCCGGTGAATTTTTGTATACGGTGTCCTTGCTCGTATCGGAGATGTGCACGCGTGATGCGTGCGGAGCCAGGCTCGAGCTGAGCACGAGGGCGTTGGTTGTTGGCGTGCATGATGTTGGCTTTGGTGCACTACGCAGCAGCGTTAACCCTGGATCCCCGTCCGTTTCGAGCCTAGCACGTGAGATTTTTTACGGAGAATATAACGGCAATGGTATATAAGGGAGAGAAAATATAAAACAATGGCATAGAAAAGAACTTGTATTTTTCAATGGCACATAAGGGATAAGTATAAGTTTCAATGACATAGAAAGGATTGGTCCAAAGATTTATTATACCTATATATATATATATATATATATGCTAGAACGTTGACATGTTAGCAGGTACTTCCGTAATGAGTTTCTTTGGGCATAGCGTCTTTCCCTATCAAAAATGCTTAGGACATGTCTGTGCACGAGGTGCCCACGATCGCAGGGTTTTTAGCTACCGTAGGTTTAACAAAGGAAACATCTCTTAAGGCTTAAGCCAAGTAAGATATTATATATATAAAAAAAGCTAAGATCTGTCAGCTGACCTCAACTCGAATATACCGACCAAACGATCCTATATAGGATATCTTATTTGTGAAAACGAATCAAGCTTGGGCTGATTTGATAATTTGAACGTGTGAAATAAAATTTTTTATTTTATTTCCTTCACCATTTTGTTATGTTTTGTTTCCTTTCAGTTGATAGTACAGATCTATGTGTAATTATTGCTTCCAAATGAATGTTAAAATGTTTTAGAATCCATTAATTGAAAACTTAATGTTCTATTCTAGAGTTTGACTATAACTTTTACGGTGGAATGATTTTTAATTATTTATTGAAATATCATGGTTTGATTAGAAAATTGATGATTCCAGTTCTTATAAATTTCCTATTTGATTTGAGTATCTATATAATTTCATTAAAAAAATGGAACCAGTAGCATTCGGTCTCTAAAACCTACACAAAAGTGGATCTTTTTTTTTTGTTAGGTCTCTCATCTAAGTACAGCTGTAGCATCTATTCATGCACAGACACACGCCACACACTACACACACCATACTCACACTACTTGTGCAATCTTAGATCTACAACTACACACAGATAGTAACCGTGTCCTTCTTGAAATCACCGGGATCATCCAAGACTCCGTAGACGATGGACACGTCGTAATTCCCTTGTAACACTACGCGATAAAGGCTGCAGATATTTACTATGGGGAATAACTTTGGTGGGAAAATCGCGTCGAGCTGGGCTCGAACCCGCGACCGGTGGCGTCCGCACCGGGATCGCACACCAACCGAGCTAAGCCTCGGTCCCCACACAAAAGTGGATCTGGTCGTTCGAGGAAGAAGTTTCGGGGCAGCCAGGTGGCTCAGGCCACATCCAGGATCTTCATGGTTATATTCTAGAGATTAGAACACAATATGAAAGATGTATACATCCTCACTTCATTTTTGTAATAATTTAGTTCACATATATGTACACATTGTCATTAGCGTGCTTTAAGAGGATTGCATGATAAATAGCAAGTAACAACACATTACTAACCAATTTTGCATATCAATTTAGTGCAAAATGGTTCTTCTATCGTCAGAGTCCTCTGTATTTGGATACAGTTTTTAAATACTTCTATACACTATATTTCAGACAGGGGAATGGATAGATATTTTGTAGTACATAACCTTTCAACTGTAACTCAGCTACTAAACTTCTTTAGTCCAAGAGCTTTTTAGATTATATTTGAGGAAATTTATAATTTACATAAGCTCACTCACTAACTACAACCGGTACTATTATTGTGGATAACAACAACAAAACTAAACTTGACTTTGCACACAGCCGTGGAAACTTGACCAGACAAAAAAAACATAAATAAATCAAAAGTATTCCCAGATCTAGATTCCCCCACAAAAAATGGAAATTGGTACTAGTACAATGCACTTATTTTGCAAAGGCAAAGCTAGATTAAAGTGCCCTGTAAGCCTTACCATATGAACGCCATTCCTTTCCACAAATTTTCCTGTGGCTGAGTGGACAAAACCTTGGATGACGGCAAATTTACGGGGTCATTCAGGGAACCGCTGCTGATGCCGAACCCAGTGGCTACAATTTTAAATCAATGCAGAGGCGCAAGAAAGTAATGAAATTCACCTAGAAGATAATCTTGTCTGTCTACATTCATATAATAGTCGCTTTTGTGCCTGTATGCTGCCTAGTCAAATTCCAGCGAGGAAAAGGTGCAGAATTAGACCTTTGGTTAGTATGTGCTTCTTGTCTTCCTACAAGTCTAAAAGCAGCAGTTATTTTTTTTTAAAAAAAAAAGTGTCTAAAAGCAGCAGCTGGTGTGGCAGCCGGGTCAAAGTTTTCTTCAGTAATGCACATCCTGGATTGGAATGCTCCTGGTAATTGAAAACCTGTCACTCGCTAGTAACAAGCAGCACAAATATAAGCAAGCCCTCTATGAGCGTCATGTGGCTACCACTAACCAGGACCAAGGATCATGTGCTCATGAATAGCAAAGGAAGGTGTACTGTCACCGTCCACAATTTTTCTATCACCAGATCAGAATTCCAGAGCTCAACTGTTCGGCAACAATGCAATACTGCGACAGACAGTTCTGCTCATGACACAAGAACTTCTTTAATGAATCCTGCAAGAATCCAACTGGTCCAGTGAAATCCCTGCAATGCACATGAGGCCTTTCTTTGCGATCGAGGTACCGTGACTCCCAGACTCTCAACTAGTATTTGTCGATCTAAACTCCAAATAAAGAGGGCCAGAGATAGGATAGGCAGTACAAGAACAATGCATGCATGGATCCATTTACTTTTGCCAAAGCAGAGGGTTATGAAATAAAGTTGATGATGATGATGATCCAGGTCCATGTGAATGTGAGTGTGAATAGGCAGGTAGGACAAAACAGTGTGTTATTGTAAACACCACCGGGAGGGAGCTGAGGAGGCTTAAAGGCTAGAGAAAGGGGAGCAGTAGCATCATGATCATCAGTGAGCTAAGACCACTAAGAGTAGCGTGTAGCCGCAGGTGCCGAACACATTGTCACAGTCAGTATACAATCCAGGCAAAGCGGGCTAAGGAACCGGTCAGGCCGCCGAGTAAGCCGTAGCAGAGGAACATGTAGCCAGCACACTTTCTTGTCGATGCTGCTACACTGGGTTTAGTCGGCGCAACTTTCATTGTTAAAAAGTGGACAGGTTCTTCAGGAAGTTGGGACCAGAGAGATGGAAAATGAGTAGAGTAATAGGGTTCAACAAAAGAGAGAAGGGAAATGAAGAACTAGAGAGTGCTCCTACTGCGGAGGGATATCAGTTCTGGGTGTGGTGGTCTTTTAAGCCTACTTTGGAAGCAAAGGGGCAAAATTCAGGGATAGAAAGGCCCCTTTAAATATGACTAAGATGATAACTAAAATAATATATCCATGAATTATCCATCTCGAGAAAAGTCCAGGATCCCGGAGAGATTGGAGTTTGCAAATTAGGCCTTTAAATGAGAGGGGAACCCTCACGCAACTTCAAAGTGCGGAAATATAGATCATCCTAACTTTTACCGAGTTTATAAAAAAAGTAAGGGCTCTTGTAGAATCAATAAAGTCTTCTATTAGGCCTCATTTGCATTTTTAGAATTGAAATCTATTTTCATACATAATAGCAAACTTTTTAGGTATATATCAATTAAGTTAATTTCGCCACATGCAGAGGAGAGATCCTTATGTGACATACTTCTGTTGTAGGAGTGAGCTAAAGAAGTGTGTGCTATAAGTTACAAAGCAGAAACATAGCATGTGAATCTATGGAATTTATTTGGAGTTTGATACAAATAATGTCAGATGTGTCGGATATATTTTGAATGTTCATATCAGGTATCTAACTCTGAGTATTTGAAATCACACATACGATACGGATAGAGAATGTTGGATACAGATTATCCATTAAGTATATGAAATCCTTCAATTAGACACTTGGCCAAAGAACCCTTGCGGCCATATATTGGTGGGCATGCCTTTAGCATTTCTTAGACCCTTTTTAGATCTTCTAAGAAATATGAGGACGAGGTAGAAAATGTGAAGAAGATCCAAACATTTGGATTTTAGAATAAGATTTTAGAATCCAACTATCTACCTAAATGTTAATATTTGGAGATTCTTACTATGCAAATGCAATACTATGAGAATGAGATACAAACACCCTCTTTTTATCTAGGATCCAGATTGTACATCACTATTTAGAATCAGTACGTATGATAATGAAACTCAAACATGACCTTCTTCATGCTTGAATATGCATTTTCATTTTTTTTTAATTCATAAGGAAAGTTGCACCAGTCTAATCGAGCTTCGTTTGGGTTGAACAGATTTGCAAGTTATAATTCCAAGAGCCCATAGTTGATTCAAAAAACTTGCAAATCTGGTCAATCCAAAATGTCCCCAACAGTTTTTTGGATCATTGATTTGCACAATGGCAATGATGTTAATTTGCCAAAAATGTATAGAGGCACTTTGATTTTAATTTTTAATTAATATGTCAATTTCTATACCTTATTAACTCTCCCTCCCTCTCAGTCTTTATGTTCTGTACTTTTGCTTTATTTAATAAAATACTGTGGGGGGTGAAAACCCCTCTAAGCAGCTCATATTTTTCAGTTCTGAAACAGTATTTTCTCTCCTAACAAATCAGTTTTAGCTAAAATCAGCTCAGTTTTTCAGCTCCAGCGAACAGAGCCAAAGATAATAATGGTTGAGACAAGTTCTGCTTCACACTTAAATATTTTCCGTCCATACAAGACACTTCCACCGTTCTAAATTTAGCCTATTTTAGCTTCTGTAGACATTAATTTAGCCTGTTTCTTTTTACTATGCATCTAGATCAACCCATGTGACATGCAATTTGGAATAGAGATAGTAATTAACTACTGGCCTTTTGCGGTTGCTTTCTGTAGAAACTTTCCAGGTTGCTCTTGTTGCTAGACATCTCCTGCTATTATAGTTGTCGTATATAACAGGCATTCTCTTTCGGTGGGATTCTTTACATGAATGAATTTTTTTTTTCTTAAAACAAGAATAAGTTATTATTATTCTGTTATTGAAGATTCCCCCGGGAGAAGTCACCACAGAATCTCTGCTGCAAACTAAATGATAGCTCCGACTCTGGCATCCCAGTGAGCCGCTTTCACACACACGTCCCCGTCGGTGAACTATAGATCCGCTAGGCCAGAGAGCATCAGACATTTTCTTGCTCCACAGGGCTACCACATATGGGACGGGACAAGCCACGGCAACGGAACGAGAGAAAGCAACAACAGTTATGTTAACCGACCCAACACAAAAGCCTCTGCTTCTCTCCTCCATCCTGGGCTTGCTCAGCTCTCATCTCCCGGCATGGCAACGCCTTCACCCAAGTAAAGAAAAGAATTATTGGGCAATTAGCTTAACCCAATTCAATGCAAGCCCTCACCAACCGCTTACGTCCCCATCCTAGGTGAATTTCCTTAAGCCTTCCTCTGCACCTGAACCTGCTGCCGTGTGCCTATAAATAGCAGGCATCCTCCTACCATCCTCCCTCCCCCTTCCCTCGTCTTCCCACTCGATCACACCTATACCTACCATCCTTCATCATATCCATCCATCTCACAGCAATGGCATTTGCATTGTCGTTAGAACCAACAACAACAACAACAACGAGGCTTGTGATATATGCCCTCCTCTGCATCTTTCTGTCTTCAGGTACTCGCATATTCATTCCGCTGATTGCAGCAATATAATGAATCCCATGCAATGCATTACGTAGCACGATCGATCGCGATTCCAATTAAAACAGAGCAATATAATAATATAACAAGATACGATGATTGCAGCAGCAGAGGTGCGGCATGCGACGGCGCTGGGCATCAACTACGGGCAGGTGGGGAACAACCTGCCGCCGCCGGCGCAGGTGGTGCAGCTGCTGTCGTCGCTGCGCATCGGCAAGGTGCGCATCTACGACGTGAACCCGCAGGTGCTGTCGGCGTTCGCGGGCACGGGCATCGAGCTGATCGTGACGGTGCCCGACGAGCTGGTGCCCGGCATGGCCGGCAGCGCGTCGCAGGCGCTGCAGTGGCTGAGCGCCGGCGTGCGGCCCTACTTCCCGGCGACGCGCGTGACGGGCATCGCCGTGGGCAACGAGGTGTTCACCGGCGACGACGAGCGGCTCAAGGCCAGCCTGGTGCCCGCCATGCGCAACCTGCGCGCCGCGCTGGCGCAGCTGGGCATGGACCCCTACGTGCGCGTCTCCACCGCCAGCTCCCTCGCCGTGCTCGCCACCTCCTACCCGCCGTCCCAGGGCGCCTTCACCCAGGCCGCTGCGCCCTACATGGCGCAGCTCCTCCGCTTCCTCTCCGACACCGGCGCCCCCTTCTGGATCAATGCCTACCCCTACTTTGCCTACAAGGATGACCCAACAAAGTAAGTAAGTTATATATCTATATATATATATATATATATATATATATATGACATGCACATGCACTGATGAGAACGAACGAAGTGCTGACTAAGCAGGGTGTCGCTTGACTACGCGCTGTCGAACCCGTCGCACGTGGGCGCGGTGGACCCGTTCACGAAGCTGGAGTACACGAGCATGCTGTACGCGCAGGTGGACGCGGTGACGTTCGCGGCGGCGCGGCTGGGGTACGGCAACGTGGCGGTGCACGTGTCGGAGACGGGGTGGCCGTCGAGGGGCGACGCCGACGAGGCGGGGGCCACGGTGGAGAACGCGCGGCAGTACAACCGGAACCTGCTGATGCGGCAGGTGAGCGGCGAGGGCACGCCGCTGCGCCCCAGGCTCCGGCTCGAGGTCTACCTCTTCGCGCTCTTCAACGAGGACATGAAGCCCGGGCCCACATCCGAGAGGAACTACGGGCTGTACCAGCCGGACATGAGCATGGTCTACAACGTCGGCCTCGCCCAGCTCTCCTCCACCACCTCCGCCGCGTCGCTCTCCCTCGCCGCGTCGTCGCCGGCAGCCAGGACCACGGTGAGTAGTGAGTCGTCGTCACGAGCAGCTCACAGTGATGTTTCCTTTAAAGCTAGATTTAGCACAGCTAACCGAATCGGCCTGCACCGATCGATCGAGTGGAAAATAAGGCCAGGACAGGCCACTTGCAATATTGGGTGCACTGCACATGTGGAGCACCGTTGGTCCAAGCTGGAATTGTTTTAATTCAGTGCAGTGGAATTGCAATCCAAGTGGTCCATTTACATGCATGCACGGTGCATATCACTTGGAGGTGTCCCAATCATCATCACGGCATAAACACATCGATCGGCCACTTGATCGATACGATCGGTCCGTACTTTCTTTACATAGATACACTACAAACTTTGCAACCACGAAATTAAGAAACAACCAGCTAGCAAGAGCAGACATGCATGCAGCCTAGACTGCAGATAGTGCATCTTAGGCAGCAATTTTTCATTGACCTGACTGCACAGTTATTCCTTTCCCTTGTCATCACTCAAAGTGCACGCTTGCTATTGCTAGAGATAGACCTGCTGCAACTGCAACGATAGATTGTGAAACAGATTGCTCCATTCACAGAAAAGCTAAGAAGCATAGCCTACAACTACAGAGATAACATATCCAAGGACAGGGAAAAAAATTAGCCTTTTTAGACATGCATGGTCATCGATCGTGTTCACATCATATCTTCTTGGAAGCTGGAACTCGTCGGGGGTGTTGAAATGTGGTGACCTAGCTTGCACGCACGAGTCATATTTTCATTGTGTGACGCCGCATATTCCATTCCAATTAAAGATGTGATCATTGAGAAGGTAGTTATACTAGCAAAGATTTCTAAATATTCCTTGCGCATTTGCTCACACAAGAATAAGTCCCTAGTGTACACTTTCTCGCACAGATCATTAGAACTTTCATGATTGAGCAATCGGCGTTAGGTGTCACATTGTAAAAGACGTGCTGTAGTGGAGCAAAATGATGGCTGGTAATTAATCAAATCTAGGAAGTCACCGAAAGTAGCTGTGAATATATCTTTTATTTTCCTAAAAGATTTGAGGAATTATTCTTCGTTCCTTAGTTTTTTTTAGCAAAGCAGAGTCACTACATTATAGAAATTGACGGATTTTCCACCATATATAATTTTATCGAAAGTATACTTCATATGAGGCGCATTTGATTGCCTGCACGTGTCCGTAGCCAGGTTCCCCTCATGTGAGAACATATGTTTGTTTGGTTCGTCTATCTGTCGGGCTAGGCTCTGCTCATACAAACAACCCCCGTAGCCTGGTTATGGAGAAACGCAGAAATCGGCCGTTTCAACGGGCCAGGCTCACGCAATGTGAGTAATTAGCCATCTAATGATGTTATGAATGTATTATTAGCATATATTAAATGATATTAACATAATTTATAATATATCCTTCATTCTAAATTATAAATCATTCTAAAAATCTTGGAGGATTGAAATATGTCAAATTTGACCAAAAAAACAGAGAAATTATGAAGATTTATGACACTAAACAAGTGTACTATGAAAATACATTTGCTGAAGAATCTAATGAAATTTAGTTGATATTATAAATATTATTATCTTATTATATAAACTTGGTCAAAGTTAAGATGCTTTGACTTTATAAAATTATTAGAATGACTTACAATTTAGGATGAAATGAGTAATAAGGAACAATAAGATAAACTAATAGCTATAAGATAATAGTTTCCTATAATAAATGTCATGATGATGGTTATTTATATATTTTTTTTATCTCACGTTACATGTCCTTATGCGAACAGCTAATAGGTTCTCAGGCACGCTCCTACATGCATTGGGCCTGGCTACCGGGAGCCAAGCTCCTCCCATGTGAGCAGGCTGAGTTTATCCGGAAACCAAACAGTCTCGTAGTAGAATTTATCTTTAGTTAGAAACAAGTCAGTTCTCATATGTGTGTTTTAGACCTATGCATGCATTTATTTTTCTGTCATCTTTTCTGTAGTGGAGCTATATCTGACAATAAATCGTCTTTGACGCAGGATGTTAGGAAGGACTATGCCGCCCTATGTGCTGCCGTATCTCTGTCCATCCTGCTTATCACCCAAGCTTTGCTCATGTGATCGCAAAAGCGCCCAATGGCAGGCAACTGCAAGGCCAGCAAAATGGCCTGGCTTTTGTGGACCAAAAGCCTCCAAGACCAAAGGGGAGATGCACCATTCCAAGGTATGGTATGGCTCCCTCCTGCCATGTTCCTATGACCTGCAGCATGACACACATCCTTGCAATGCCCAGCCTCCTTTAGTCTTGTAGCTTTATATCAACAACAAAGGCCCAACCATCCATAACCATGAAGCAATAAAGTCCTCTTTTCTAGCCCCTTTTGACATGCCTACCCATGGGGCACCCAAAAACATGTATATGTATATTCATTCATACACAAACCAAAGGGGCCACCATCACACCATAGGACATCCGATCCCACCCCCCCCCCCCCCCACCCCCCCCCCCCCCCAAAAAAAAAAAAAAAAAAAAAAAAAAAAAAAAAAAAAAAAAAAAAACTTGGCTGCTTTGCACATTTTCATTGCATACAATACTGAACTGCAGGGCCGCCCTTTTCTTTTGCCGGTGCACAGGGGAAAAGCTAGGAGGAGGGCCGATGTGGAAGGCACTATCTAGAGGACAGAAACAACGTGTAAATGCGAGGCAGGCACGGCGAGGCCATTATCTAGCGCACGAAAACTTTATTCCTTGGTTACTTGCAGAGGAGAACGAACGAACGAGGAAACTAGTTTGTTCTGAGATTTATGACATGAGGAGACGGCGATGCATGGCATGGAGAAAAAGGGTGGCCTTCTTCTGCGTTGCTTGGGGGAACTGGCGTCTCCTCCTGAGGGGTGGCTTTATTTATTCTCTTTGCCTTGACAAGCCTTGGCCTTCTCTAATGCGAATTTTATCTCTAAATATCAATTGGTTCATTCATTTAACTTTAGCTCCATTTAGCTGATCATTCTTCCCTGATCCCCAGGGTGATTGGTCCAAATGAGAGGCCAGTGGGCCAATGATGTAAATAACTGAAGAAAAAAATGAGGCAGATATTGCATCTTATTGTAATCTGTTTAAAACAGATATTATAATAAAGTCCTTATTATTTCTAGAGAGATTTGGCGTTCCGCTGCAAATTTAATATGTTGTTTGGTCAATTTCCGCTGCTAACTTAGGGTTAAAATTAGCCCCAAGTCTCAAGCCAAGAAAACAGCCTGTGACCATTTTTGCCACTTCAAGTCCACTATAATAGTATCTGGGGGCTCCAGTATCTCCATAATTAATTATCTTCTTCTGTACTTAGTCTTATATTGCATCGAAGGAAGTGGATTAATCCCGCTTCAGCCTATCAAAGATCATCATATCAGTAAAGCTAACCACATATACCATATATAGTGAACAAACGACCTTCAGCATCTTCATAGATACAGAATGCTATGCACGTCACCCAACTGAACCTAACTGATACACCCATCTCAATATAGCCTGCCTTCAAACAAGCAAACAGACCTAAGAGCAAAACATTTCATAGAATGTGAGGTGTTCTCAAATCAGGACTCAAGCCACTTAATGTTCAACTCAAACCTTTTATTGCATATGAAACACATGACAAGTGTTCGTCTTATTTCTATTTAAAAAGGGATTCAGAGCACATCCCACAAGAACAGAACATAGCATGCCTCATATTCACAAAAAAGTACATACTCCAACCTAACACGTATCATTTGAACTTGAATTCATACAAAGACCATGGTTTTGGCAAGCTCAAGGGCTCTCTCCCGTCCAAAGAGTTTCTCCACTATGGCAAGTGAGAATTCCATAGAAGTACCAGGACCTTGGCTGGTGATTAGGTTACCATCAACAACAACTCTGTTGTTGCATTCACTTTGGTCTGCAAGTTTGTTCCACATAGCAGGATAGGATGTAGCTTTCTTTCCCTGCAGTACAAAAACTGGAACTGTTAGGTCCCAAGTCTCTCCTATGATTTATAATTATTGATATTGATCATGAATTACACCTTTAGCAGGCCATGTGGTTCAAGAGCAATCGCAGGGGAGGCACATATTGCTCCATACAATCTATTTGCATCAGCTTGCTTCTTGATCAGATCCATTAGTTTATCAGATTTGGCAAATGCTTCCGCACCACCCAGACCTCCCTATCAAAAATTATTGGAGATATAAGCTTAAGATTTGAGAGTCGGAAGTTACTAGAGCATTCAAAAAAAAAATTGATTCATCAGACTTACAGGTAACAGAATGAGATCATATTGCTCCTTAAGAGCATCATCCAACAACACATCAGCAATCATCTTCACCTTCCTGGATGCAACAATCTCCAGCTTGTCTTCCAAGGAGGCAACGACAACATTTGTTTTCGCCCTTCGCAAAATGTCAATTATCATAGTTGCTTCCATCTCCTCTGTCCCATTAGCAATTGGTACAAGAATCTGTGCAGGCAGTTATCAATAGCTTAAACTGAGAGATCCAGTGCTATGTATTTGAACTCAGATTCCAATGCTGTCGAAAAGCAGAATGCAGACAAGCAACAATAGAATACCAAGGCAATGCTATGCATCTTTGGCAAGTGTGGTTGAAATTCTAGATTTTTTACCTATTTTGTTTACACTTAGATTTGTGATACAAATAGATTCATAACACAACATAAAACATGGTTTCTATAAACATTAACCCTGGCCTTATAGGATACAATGCAAGAAAACAAATGGCCAAAGTTGCATTTCAAAGACAGCAAAATGTCAACAACACTAGGAATGAAGCAGATTATGATCATATAGTGAGCACAAAAAGAAAAAGAGAAGGTTGCCAAAAACATTCTGCACGGTCAACAGTTTGCAATGCCATGAAAAGATGACTTTCCACTTAGCATAAAACCTACTCTAGCAGTTGAAAACCTTTGCTTTGCAGAAACTCATACTCCCACCTTTGTTTATTTAAGGTGTATTAGGATCAGCCAGTTGAATTCAATTGATTATGTCACTCCGCATTACTAAAAAAAAAGGCTCTTCAAAAGAACATTTTAACCATTAATCTCTTCGAATATACTATGAACTTTGAACTGTTAGAAAATCAATATGATATCTAAATATATGTGAAATATAAATCTATTGATTAATTGGTATATTCTAGTCAGGAGAATATGACATTTTAAACAGAGCGTATGCACTAGTTGCAATTCATTTCTGTTGTCAGAAATGAGAACTTCTACAGGCCAAAGGGAATAACTTTTATACACTAAGCATGCATGGAGTAATTTGACATTTTCACTAACATAGGGTCAAAACTAACAATATTTGACCTATTCAAAAATCTAATATGCCTCACAAAAAGGGAGTATCACACTAGTATACTAGGTGGCGTAGCAACTACCAGTCATACTTTGCAGCATTGTATGGTTGTGCCACATGGCCCTCAAAAAAATACTTCTAAATATTAACCAAGAACGTATACAAGGGAAACATAACTCTACAAGGAAAGAACATAGACTACTAAAGTATTCGTTTCGTCAGGATCACAAAATTGCACATGGCATGAAATTACTGAAACAAAAGCAAGTGAATGCTAAATTAAAATAAAATAATAAAAAAAAAACAGGTCATCAGTGAAAATGCTTACATTAGGTGTCTCACCAACATTCCAACTAGTTGAATTCAGCTCTTTCATAGAGAAAACCAGACCATGCTGAGGACGCATAACCTGAAAGGTAATATTCACTTAGTTGAATAGGGAGCACAGCTGTCAAAAATACATCAACTATAGTCGAAAAGAACAAAGAAAGGCAAGATACATTGCTAATGTTGACAAAAACAGTGACTGCTTCAAAGCTAATATGTTTGAAACAGGGATCAAATGCAGGAAAGTCATAAGAAAACACCACAGAGCTGTTGTGATCCATCCCATGATGTCAAATAATCCATGAGAAGATCCACACTGGATACTCATGTATACAGAATAAGATGAATCTTGTTTCTATCCATTTAGCAGCGAAGTGGAGATAATTACAATGTTGTGAAGATGACACTCCCAACTCTATATTTGATATTTTATAAGGAAACAAGATAACAGTATCAAATTGTGAATTTTTCAGCAACACAAAATTTCTGCAGTATTCGGCAAGAAGATACATGCATGAAATATAGCAAGTCATACCATTGGCCCAGCAACTTCATTAGCCTTTTCCTTTCCATATAGTTGCTCAACCAAAATAACAGAATACTCCATGGCTGTTCCTGGTCCACGACTGGTCACACACTTCCCATCAATCTGCACTCTTGATTCCACAGCATGTACCTCTGAAGGAAGTTTATCCATGAATGAAGGATAACATGTTGCCTGTCAAAAAAGTTAGAATAACCTCTACCCAAATAAAAGGTGTTGATCTATATAGATAATGAAAATTGGGTGAACAGACTACCTTTAAGCCATTGAGCAAACCCCATGTTCCTAGAGCCATGGCTGGTGCAGCACAAATTGCAGCATAAAGCTTACCCTTCTCTACATGTTTTTTGACCATATTCTCCAAAACTTTGCAGTCTCTAAATGTGGAAGAGCCAGGCATCCCTCCCTGAATAAATGTAGACAAATAGCTCCAAAATTAGATTATAGCTTTGGACAAGAAAGGTCTAGGAATTTCTAGGACTAGGAGTTCATCTTATAGATTTGTATCCAAATACCCAGGTGCCCAGAGAAGGTTTCAGGAATTTCAACAGCTTAGCATGAAAAAGAGACCTATGATATGCAATGCCAAGCATGATGCCAGGTGGCAAAGAATACATGTACAACCATAGAAATCTCACAGACACACACACAGAAAAAAGAGACATGAGAAGAAAAGAATCTGGGTAAAGCCATATACATTGTTCTACTGATTATAATCATCAGATCAGAAATGGATTATAGTTAGTTCTATATAAATCTTAGGTAAAATTGATCAACTCCTGCAGGAAAGGAAGATGTGAGTATATGACAGTGAATAGGTACTCATTTTTATATTGTAACTTCGCATAGCATATGTCTCACTACCCTCTTCAAATGAGTATGCCCCCCCCCCCCCCCCCCCCCCTTTTCTTTTCATAAGGCATGCCTTCAACCAGTAGCATCTCATATCTCATATATAATAATGTTTATGACTATGAATTTGACATCATATGAAAGATTTTTCAAATATGATCCAATGATATCAAATTAGTATGGTATAGTGCACAAATTCATGAATTCAGTGTTAGTCAAATATTAACAAGCTTGAATCTTGGGTTCTGGGAACACGATTCCAAAATGAAAGGAGGTAACGTTTTTTTATCTGTTTATCATGCTTATCAGAGTATGATATTTAACAGATTATATTCATCATTTACAATCAGAAGTAGCAGTTCATCCTGGAAACAATTCCATTCTAGGAGGCCTGTTTCGTGACCGACATTAATCCTTAAGATGTGCCCTGTGAACTAACCGCATTGCCACATCTTTATCCACAGATATATGATCATTACATGTGGCCAAAAAGATGAAGGTATGCTCGGGCTGTTTGTTTCAGTGGACAGCAAAACTAACCTACTCCCTCCATTCCAAATCAATGTTCACTTCAGTTTTATCTTAAGTTAAACTTCTCTTACTTTCACCAAGAGTGTAGAAAAGAGGCTCTTGTGTTCTTGCCCCTGTTTTCAAGCCCCAATGTGATTATACACAGATGGTCTGGACTCTGAGCCAACCAAAACCAACTCCATTCCATTTCCTTGTATCGAATAAGGGAGTCGATTCCATCAATTCTACACATGAAAAAGGTGCCCCGTTCCAAAACGCAGCATCATCAATTCAGTCCCATTTTGCGAAGAACATAACACACGAGTACTAACTGCGAACTAGTGCAGGGAAGGCCAAAAAAAAATATAGTAACTCACCGGGAGAGAGATGAGGTCGAACTCGTGGTCGGCTAGGTCGGCAAGGAGCGCGTCGGCGGCGAGCTTGACGCCCCATGCAGCCGCGACGGTGGCGACCCCCGGCTCGACGGAGGCGACGGCGACATCGGCGCCCGCGCGTCGGAGCACGTCGATGGTGATGACCGCCTCCATCGGCTCCGTCCCATTCGCGATGGGGACCAGCACCTGCGGAGGGAAGGGAGCAACCAGACCAACGCCACCAGGCACCAATTAGGACGCAGCGCAGTGGGCAAAGGCGCTGAGAGGTGCAGGTCCAGGAGGAGGAGGAGGGGGGGGGGGGGGTGGTACTTGCCTTCTTGGGGGCAGGGGACGACGCCATGGCCTGTTGGGACGAGGAGGCAAGCGCGCGGGTTAGGGTTCGGAGCCGGCGGAGGAGAGGGGAATAGTGCGAGGAGGGCGGCCCGCGCGGGGTTTTGGAGAGCGGAAGGGCGGAGGTGAGTGGCCGCGTGGCCATTATTCCTTTGCTCTCGCGGTCGCGGTGGTGTTCCAGAAGCGACGAGGACACGGGACACACGGTGTGGGCGGATAGAGCGCCACTCCACTGTCACGTGGATGTGTGTAAGTGTAACCACGAGAGTCCGACTCCGATCTCCGATAGAGCCCGTGCAACACAGGTCCGCACCGCAGCGTTGCACTCGGCTTGTCGTTTGTGCTCTCCGGACGCCAAGGCGGGTAGTAGCCCCGGATTCGCCCCAATCTACGAGTGGATCCGTGGAAGGATGACCCCTGGCATTCCAGTAGAAACTTCTGTGCTCTTCTAGCCAAAGTCGGTAGCACACCTATCTACTTCCCATGAAAAATACAGTTTTCTTCTAAAAAAGTGCACTTTTAGAAGGACTGTTAGTGATACTTTACTTAGTCAATGGTTGGAGACAGGTAGTTTGGCTTCCACTATTCAGCTTTCTAATGTAGATGATGAGTTAATTTGGAACTTCTCCTCAAATGGCATTTATTCCACATAGTCTCTTTATAAGGTGATTAATTTTCAAGGAATTATCTATGTGCATGTATCGGCTATTTGGAGCCTTACAATTCCTCCCAGGGTTCAGTGTTTCTTATGGTTACTTACTAACAACAAAGTTTTTATTTTAACTAGAGGCAATCTAGCCAAGAGAAGAAAGGTAGAAGATCCTACTTATCTTTTCTGTTCCAAGAAAGAGTCACTTCATCATCTGTTTTTTTGACTGTGTAGTGGCTAGGCATTACTGGTTAGTGGTTTCTGATATTGTGAATGTTAGACTGGGGGGGGGGACCTATTGGTTATCGCAACTTTCTAGCTTAGTAATAAGAAATGTGGTATTATTAACATTATCTCTTGGGCTGTTTTATGGAGTCTCAGGATGAATGAGTTTTGTTTTTAGCATAAAAGCTGGAGAGACATGGAGATGCTGTTTTGCAAGATAATTGGTCTTCTGCAGAGTTGGGAGATTCTGTATCTAGAGAAAAGGAGAGTTCAGCACCAGCAATTTATTCAGACCATCCTAGTGGTGACTCGATCCACAATTCGTCTACCTTTCAAGGACTAGAGGAAGGGGTTCTCTCTGGTGGTGGTGGTGGTGAGGTGGAAGGTTTGCAGGTGCCGCCCTTAAATTTCATAAGGGAGGGGGTGTTTGAGTCTTCAGGTCTGCCTTGGTGGAAGCAGGTCGAAGCAAGCCTGGAAGTGGTTTGAGAGCTCTAGTTCTTGCTAGAACAAAACAGTGTTTTTGTTGTAAACCTGTTTGTCCTGTCGGTAGTCTGTTCATGTTTTTTAGTGGCTGGAGCTGTTGCCTAGAAGGGACCTCTTGCTCTGTTGCATTGAGAGTTTTTTTGGGGGGTCTTGCCATTTCGGCATTGTGCTATAAACTGTTGTCTATGATACCCGGTAGTCTTTTTAATACAAAAAGGTCGGGGCGAGGCCCTTAAACTCTAAAAAAAATACAGTTGTCTACACCATCATATATAGGTCTTCTTATAAGAATTACCAATAGAGTTTTTACCGTGCATTGTCGGGTGGGTTGTCCTCTATTAAAAGCATACAGTATAATATTCCATATACTTTGATGATAAGTTGAGCAACTTTTCATCCATATGAATGATGTCTTCCAATACAATGAAATTAGGTTCATTTGACAATGTGTGAGGATCTAACATGGGAACACACCATTGCAACCACTTTTCTTGTTACGTTCCCTCAATAAAGGCTTTTTAATGTGCTAGAGTGGCGTCATAATAATTCATGATTGAACCACCTATGAAGAGTTCTCTTCTTTACACCAACAACATTAGGTAGAGATCGTATACTCTGCCTTCTAGACAACGGGAGGACTAAGAAAACTTATTACATCCACTTGTACCTTTTTGCGTCTATTATTCTTTGATCTAACATCTACTGGTCTCCTTTGTACATGACACCACTTCACTTTGCACCAAACACCCTGCACTTGGTGCTAATACTCCAACTCATCTTCATCAAATACTTTCTAGAGCATCATTGCACACACCATAGTCGCATTCCTCAATCCAATCATGTCTAAAAAACATGTGTTGCCTAATGTTCATTGATACGTGAAACCAAATTTAATTAATCAATGTGCTCACTGAAATAGAAAGTAAAAGGATTGCTGATTGAAGTCTTAATGATGATTTTTTGCATCTCCTGTTGGTAAGGCTTCTAAGTTGAGATCAAATTCCTCTTGTTCATGTGAACCATCAAAGCCGATATCTTCATCTTGTCGATGGTCTTCATCGATATCAAGGACTTCCGTAAGATGGCCATATTATTTGAAGTTTGAAACTTATGTTTACATAGAATACATAATTTACTTATTATAACGACGTAACTAAGAGACACATTACCTTGATGAGGTTCTTCTAGTTGTCCCCCAATAGCGGCAACATTGAGATCTATGACATGTCATTGCATGTGTTCATCTTCCAAGATACAGTGGGTCTGATCTTCATACAAATGATGGATTGCATCTCCCAGAAGATAATGGATCTAATCATCTCCAGGTACTACATTTAGGTCAGGCATGGGGTCTCCATCTGCATTTGCTACTATGTTTAGAACTAAAATCAAGGCTGAAGATGGAATTGCAGTCTGATGGAGGTTGGTTTTGCATTTAGATTAGGTATGGGCTCTCTTTTTCCTTCATCTGGCTAAAGATGTAATGATTTGCAGGGTGATGGAGGTTGCAACACATGGAGAAGGGGGAACCCTTTGGTGAGTCTTTATATATGGTGGGGGCGATGGCACCATGTTTAAATTTGAGGTGTGAGGCGCAAGGGCTCACCAGAATTGCTCTAGAAGTTCATGTACTATTTGAGGTTCAAGGCTGAGTTGATTGGTATTGTTGCTTTTTTTGTCTAATTTGTTGTGCGAAATTGTGGTCGTATCTGTGATGCACTTGTGGCTCCATTCGAATGGTGAATCAACCAATGCAGTAAGCTTTCAAGTGATGTCGATGCATTTTTCTTAGCTATAGTAATTTGTACATTAGAATCCTATAAGTTCTTTTATTTTGGAACGGGGAGATTACATTATTTTGGCTTTGTCATTTCCTATAACTAAAAATTACTCTACTTCAAATTGATGTTATGATTTCTAGTTGACCAAGAGGCAATGATCATAGCACAGATGCTGGAACTCATGTGTCTGCTTGTGCCAAGGTAACCAATACAAATTATTTTCCATTAGAAAGCGAGGTAGTTAATTTATCCATGGTCCCAGCTGACTTTGTAGAAACGCCATTGTGCACCCCAAAAAACAAACTAGTTGCGCGGAAGGCTCTGCTCCCCTCGTTCGTCTCACTCTCTCATGTTGGCTCTGCTGCTGCTGGGTAGTGTTTAGTTCAGGGGCAGGACAAGGACAAGGTGAGATATCCCATTTCATCCCATGTTTGGTTTGGGGACATCAGGGACGGGGTATCTCTAGAGAGAAATATTCCTCAAGATGCTGGAACGCATCTCTCCCAAAAATTTGGTGGGACGAGATGGGATGAGCAAGCGATATTTCATTCCGTTTTGTGCGATGGCCGCTCCTTCCTCCGCGATGCTTGGTCCCAGTGATGCGATAGTGGCTCCTTCCTGTAGACTCCCCGCACGGTGGTGCTCGTCTCCCCAGCGATGCGAGCCCTCCTCAGCTCCTCCCTGATGTGAGCTCGGTCATGGTCCTCGGCATTGGTCGCTGGGTGGGTAGGTGGGGGGGGGGGGGGGGCGAGCGCAGCAGTGCATCAAGCTCAAGCATGGCCCTCGGTGCAGGAGGCCAGGCACTGGCGGGCAGACGTGGCCCTACCTCGAGCTCACATCATGGGCTTGCGAAAAGGGAAGCCATGGTCCTCAGTGCGGAAGAAGAAGATGTGATCGCGGATGATGTGTGGGTCCCACAAATTGGAAAGCCTAACAGATCTTCAACGGTGATCAATTATTTCCATCCCTATCATTCCAACCAAAAATGAAATAGGAATATACCCTCGTCATCTCAACCAAACACAGAGATAGAACCATTCCATCACATCATGTCCCCCAAACCAAACACAACCTTGCATTGCATCCTTCTCTAGTCTCCGCTCCAAAGTGCCCTCCTGCTGCATGCCCATGCCCACGCCCACGCCTATGCCCATCACGCAGCATGGAGGGACACAATTTTCAGTTATAGGAGAAATACCAGATTGCCCATTCAAATGTAGACCTACTAGGTGCGGTTTTGACTGAGTGAACACTTGAGGCAGTGGTGCACAAGGCGAAGCACAAGAGTAATTTTGCGACGCATGAGGTGAAGTGCAAGAGAGACACACTTTGCTTTATGAAATGCTTCTAATGCGCTTTGATAAACAGGAAGAAGAGTGATCGATGATGTTTCCTGGAAGTAGAGTGTTGATAGATGACGTGGATTTACCAAATTACATAGAAATCTGTTAGTGGGGGAGAACTAGCTAAAGATATCCTATTTAGGTATAGTAGGTGTCATTTCTTTTTTTTTTTTAAAAAAAACTATATATCTCTGAGAGCTGGTAGTGATATATTTTCTGTGATGGTTCTAGGTTTTTTAGCAATGACACCAAGTGCTAGATCTCAACAGTTTGGAATGACTCCACCTTGCACGAGAAGTCGAGAACTGAATGAAGCGCCATAGGAGGGGTTGTTTCTTTGTCTTAATTATTAAACCAAGCATCCATAGCAGGCATAGCTAAGGTTAGTCTCAATGGAAGTTTCAACTGATTTTCATTTTCATTAAATAGGTCACCACATAGGCATATTCGATGATATGTCAGTGTATTTAAGAGGAGAGAGAATAAATAGACTTTATCTAGATGAAACTCTCTTGATATGATTACTAACTCTCCATGAGTCATGAAATTTAATGTCAATAAAACTACAGAATGAAACACTCACTCTTAATATAAAGTTTTCATTTTATTCTATGTGAAATGACAATTTTAAAAGTAATGAAATAAAACTCTTCACTGAGACTGACCTTTAACTTAAGACGGTGGGAGTTTAAACTAGGGTTAGCTGTCCTCGATTGTAGGCTATAACCTCACTGAACCAAGCACATTATTATTTTGGCTCTGTTCGCTTCAACTAAACAGCACATATTTTTCAGCTCTGTAACAGTATTTTCCCTCATAACAAATCAGCTTCATCCCAAATCAGCTCAGCTTTTCAGCTGAAGCGCGAACAGAGCCTTTGATGATGAAAATTCCACGTTGGACGTCACGTTTTACGTACCTCCGCACGCAGCGTTCACGTGTCTTGTTCCGGATAAGCGGGGCCGTGGTCAAAACCAGGTCCACTCCGTTCTCCCTCTGTGGCTCTGTCCCCTCACATGGCCCAAAGGGAGCTTATTACAAAGATTCAGATTACCTATAGAGCCAGCCAGCTGAGTAACTTGAGTTAGACTCCAAGCAGATCTTGTGTTACGCTACGCAACGACGGATCCGAGAGACTAGACTACAGCAGGATCGATGTATGCTTCGAAACCAAGCGATGGATCCATGTCATCGGTCGCTATATATAATGACGATGATCGAGACGCAGGCACTGCCGTTCGTTGCCCGGCGGCCCCGGGCAAATTAAACATGGCGCCGTCCCGACGACGTTCCAGACGCAGTCTGGTGGTCTGCCATGGCTGGTTGCTGACGACGATCGTCGTCGCCATGTCACCGTCGTCGCCGGCTTCGGCCGATGCTGCTGGCTGCGACCTGTTCCGTGGGAGGTGGGTCGCGGACAAGTCGTACCCGCTGTACGACGCGTCCACCTGCCCGTTCGTGCCGGACGTCTTCGACTGCCGCCGCAACGGCCGCCCCGACGCCGACTACCTCAAGTTCCGGTGGAGCCCCGCCAACTGCCGCCTGCCGAGGTTGATCATCGCAAGCTTACTTAATTGGCAAGCTGCCCAAGTGCATGCAAAGTGCTGCCTGCTCATGAAGCTCAAACTCACCACTCTCTCATTCTCTATATGTGTTTGTGTTTGTGTGTAGGTTTGACGGCGGCGATTTGTTGAGGAGGTGGCGCGGGAAGACGGTGATGTTCGTGGGGGACTCGCTGAGCATGAACCAGTGGGTGTCCCTCGCCTGCATGCTCCACGCCGCTGCCGCCGCCGCCGCCGCCGCTCCCGTTCGCGCCACGTTCACCGGCGGCGACCCTGTCTCGGCCGTGCGCTTCGAGGACTACGACCTGCTGCTGGTGCTGTACCACACGACGTTCCTGGTGGACGTGGTGCAGGAGGACATCGGGCGGGTGCTCAAGCTGGACTCCATGCGGAACGCCAGCGGGTGGCTCGGCGCGCACCTGCTCGTCTTCAACACGTGGCACTGGTGGACCTACAGGGGCGCCAGCCAAGTGTACGTACGTAGTATGTGGTCACCACAATTAACCAGAAGCTAATTAAGCTGTCCTGTTTGTTCAACGAGGCCCAAACCCCAAGAATTAAAATGCATGCCATGGTGCTGTACGTGCGTGCAGGTGGGACTACGTGCAGGACGGGAATAGCACGTACCGGGACATGGACCGGCTGACAGCCTTCTCCAAGGCGCTCTCCACATGGGCGCGCTGGGTCGACGCCAACATCGACGCCTCCAAAACCAGGGTCTTCTACCAGGGCATCTCCCCGAGCCACTACGACATGTCTGTGTGTGACCTCGGATCGTCGGACCTCCGTTCGTTCCCACTTCAGTTCAGTCTCTGATATGTCTTGCGTGCAAAACAAACTGGAATAATGTGTGTAGGTCGAATAAGCAGCAGGAGAGCCAAGCAGGGACGACGGCGGTAGCGGGAGGCAGGGGCAGCTGCCTGAAGCAGACGCGGCCGCTGCAGGAAGGCACGGACGCCGCTGCCGGCGGCGGCGGCGGGACAACGAGCGTGGCCCCGGCGCAGGCCGTGGTGCGGGGCGTCATCGACGGCATGACGACGCCGGTGTCGCTGCTGGACATCACCGCGCTGTCGCAGCTCAGGATCGACGCGCATCCGTCCATGTACGGCGGGCCGCGGCGGGATGGCATGGACTGCACGCACTGGTGCATCGCCGGACTCCCCGACGCCTGGAACCACATCATGTACGCCATGCTCCTGCAGCAGCAGGCATAGCTCCTCCATGGACCAATAATTCTTTTTTTTTTCAAAAAAAAAAGAATAATGAACCAACATGCCGGCCTCTACATACGCCTTATTCTTCTTAATTTTCTTGCTGTGACGCCGCTTGACTTATTTATTTGGCATTTGTTTTTGAGCCTCTAGTTAGGCATGTAGCTGTTGCTATAGCCTTCATGGAAGATAATTGTGTTTAGCTTCTCTAGCTAGCTAGATTTATTGACATGTAACCTCACACTCCAAGTTGGAGTGTGATGATAGGCTTACTGTATGGACTGTTGATCTTCAGAATTATTGCAACTGCAACGATAGTATATCATTATGGAAATGTTCCCAAATTAACGATTTATAACCACCAGAAATAATAGTTGTTCCGCCCCGGATCCCAAACACATACTGCCACAAACGTACAGGGTCGATTCCACTTTGATCCCGATCCCACTTCACCTTTGGTGGCTGCCTGCCCTCCCAAACAAGACGAGATGCACACGGAGCGGAGTGCACGCTCGGAGTCGGACGATAGAACTGCAATGTGTTGGTTCCCACTGGCTCCTAAACACGTACTGCCACCAAACATATGGAGTCGATTCCGACTCTGATCCCGATCCCGCTTCACCTTCGGTGGCTGCCTACACTCCCAAACAAGACGAGATGCCCGCGGAGTGGAATGCATGCTCGGAGTCGGACGACAGAACTACAATGGGTTGGTTCCTCCCCGGATCCCAAACACGTACCGCCACCAACGTATGGGGTCGATTCCAACTCTGATCCCGATCTCGATTGTGCTTCACCTTCGGTGGCTACCTGCGCTCCCAAACCAGACGAGATGCACAGAGCGGAATGCACACTCTGAGTCGGACGACAGAACAGCAATGGGTTGGTTCCTCCCCGGATCCGAAACACGTACTGCCACCGATGTACGGGGTTGATTCTGACAATGATCCCGATCCCGCTTCACCTTCGGTGGCTACCTGCGCTTCCAAACAAGACGAGATGCGTGCGAAGCAGGATGCACGCTCGGAGTTGGACGGCAAAACCGCAATGGGTTGGTTCCTCCTAGGATCCCAAACACGTACTGCCACTGACGTACGGGGTCGATTCCGACTCTGATCCCGATCCCGCTTCACCTTTGGTGGCTGCCTGCACTCCCAAACAAGACGAGATGCGCGTGGAGCGGGATGCACGCTCGGAGTCTGACGCTGCAATGGGTTGGTTCCTCCCTAGATCCCAAAGACGTACTGCCACCGACGTACAGGGTTGATTTTGACTCTGATCCCACTAGTAGAGAACGGACCTTTGATCCGAGGCTGGGAATGGGCTTTAGTCCCGGTAAACTTTGTGTTCGGAAGTAAAGGGACCTTTAGTCCCGGTTCCAGACACCAACCGGGACTAAAGGTCCGTGCCCAACGGCTAGTGGTTTGGGCTGGTGTGTCAGGGGACCTTTACTCCCGGTTGGTATTACCAAACGGGAGTAAAGGTCTGTCTTTAATCCCGGTTGGTGGCTCCAACCGGGAGTAAAGGTCTAATTCCGGTTGGGATCACCAGCCGGGGCTAAAAACAGGCATTTATTACCAACCGGGAGTAAAAGTCCCCACCTATATAAGCTCAAATTTTTCCTTTTTCCACCTCTAGCCCGGGCACACTATGTTCTTGCTCTTGCTTCTGTGTTCTTCGGCCACTACACGATTTCTTTCACTTCTACATTGATGCTTTGGTTTCAGAGGTTACTAACTTCATTCTCACACCTTCATTACTTGTATATCTCATTTCATGGTCATTTATGCTTGATTTTAGAGGTTATCTAGCTAATTTCACACCTTTGGTTGATTTCTTGATTTGTGAGCATTTATACTTGTATTCACTTGATAGTTTGTATGTTTAGATAGTGAAAGCTTGTAGTTTTTTGTTCCAACTAGTATGCACCTTTTATTTATTTTCATATATGTAGCTTATAGTTGTTTACATATATAGCATAATAATCATATTATTAGTGAATATTCATAGCAATTTATGTAGTTTATTTTTTAATTTGTGGGCATTTAAGATTAAATTTATAACAATTTTAAAAATGAATATAGAGAGTAGATGGCGACTCCTTTTTGGTCCTCGAACTCTCATCAGGTTTCTAAGCGACTTAGGCCGCACCTCCCTCTCATTGCGTGCGGCGAGTGTAACCAGAAGATTGTCATGGACTTCCGAATGAGGAAGAAGTGTTCCAACAAAGGTCGTATCTTTTATGTAATACCCCGCGTATTACGGCTAATTAATTATGCCATATCATCATATTTATTATTAAGCATCTGCATATGATTGTGCTTAGGGATGTTAGAGTGTCTTATTTATGAATTTTATTGGTGTTGCAATTGAATTCCTAATTGGCAAGTAAAATTTAATCAAAAGAAAAATTTGGATTTAGGCTCTAATCGGACCCAAAACCCTAAATCAAAATCTACTTAGAATCTAGTGATAGTGTCTTAATAAAAGTTGTAGATCTTTTAAAATGGAACAACTTTTATTTTGGGTGTTTTTGAAGTCCTTGAATATAAATTTATATTAAACTCTCATTACTACTTTGAAATTCAAATTTAAAATGCTAATTTGAAAACTATCAAGAATCTGACCAAACTTCTTTAATGGAAGTTGTGAAGCTTCACAAATAGAACAAATTTTATTTTTGAATATTTTGAAGTTATTGAGAAAAATCCGGAGAATTTAACAGGATTAGAAATAGATTTCAAATAGTAGTTTTCAAATAGTTTCAAAATTATTCAAAATTTGGATTTGGTCCCAAAACCAATGTTGCTCAGAATTTGAAATCCTACAACTTTGATATTTTCACTTTTTCGAGTTGATGCACAGAATGAAGTTAATTGAGTTAAAAACCGATTTGAGGGCATCAAGCTGCTACAGTGATTTGACCCCCCTGTTTGTGCACAGCGTCGGCCGCCCGACCGGGCCGCGCGAGCGCGGCGCCGCCCGTGCCGGCCGGCCGTGTGCTCTCCAGCACAGCCGAGCTAGTAGGGGACCCCGTGCCGCCCTGGATCACCCCTGCCTCCCTCTTCTCGGCCATATAATGGCGACCGGTCGCTCCTCTGTCCCCCTCCCCATTCCGGTCACCGTTGTGTTCATCTCGAGTACCTGCTCAATTGGCCGTTCCCAATCCATCATCTCCAAATTACTCCCACATCTAGCCTCCCCACTTCCCCGTGCACCGATTGCCTCACCTTGCACAAACGTTCATGCTCCGAAGGCCCCAGAACACGTGTCGTCATCCTCGCGGCCGGTCGGAGCGCCGCCACAGCCATTTCCCACACGACTAGCTTGCTGCAGTGAGCCTCTCCTTCCCTAGTCTAGCGTTCTGGACTCTCTAGTTCATGGTGATGCTTATGCGTGCGACGTTTTCTCTTCTGGTGCCCTAGGTTCGCCGGAACAGGGAGGGTGTCGACGGGAAGCGCCACCGCGGGACTGCTCGACGTCAAGCCCGTCTCTCTGCACTCCCTCTGCCCCAACCATCTACCGATCTAGGGTCGTGGTGAGCTCCTGGTTCCTCCTAAGCCCTTTCCTTGGACTCTACCGGCTCATCGAGGCCGGCACCTACCGCGCCGCCGTCACCGAGCCGCCGTGATCGCGTCTGGGTGCGCTCCAAACCCTAAAACCGCGTAGCCAAATAGGTCGTCGTGTTCGTAGGAACCTCCGGAGCACGATGGTGCTCTCGGTTTGGTCAGCCGGCTCACCGATGGTGAGCTAGGGCCGATCAACCGCCGGCAGCCGTCGGTCAGCGGCTGTGTAAGTGGCGAGGGATCTCGGGTTAAAAGAAATGAAAGTCCAGGGGGTTATTTGCAAAGGTACAGACTCATATGAATAGTGACCTTAGGACTGCGGGTTGATTCTCTGGCAGCCCGAGGGCTTTTCTGCAAAGCGCATGCGCGCGCGCGAGCAGGCTGGGTGGGCCGGCCTGTTTCGGTGCGGGCCGCCCCGGGCTGAAATGGATTTTTCCATTTCTAGCGAATTCCATATAGATTTTCTGATTTATGTTTTAAGGAATAGTATTGCTATTTGTTATTTTCATAGGAATATTTTTGTTGAGCTAAAAATCATGAAAATAATTGTGGGTACTCTCTGGAGTGTGTAGTATTTTATAAAAATATTATATAAAAGATTTTGACACTTTCTGCAGGAACTAAAAATCAGCATATTAATTAATAAATGCAACTTTGGGCAATTTTAATAAATTTCAGATTAATCCAAAAATTATGAAAATTTATATGGCACTATTTTAGGATAAAATCTATTTATTGGTTAAGTTTGGACTCAATTGGAAACTGTTTGATCACTTGTTAATTAAATATTGGGTTAATTGGTTAATAAAATTGATTTAAGTGAATAATCCCTGTAGTGTGTGTGATTTTTGGATTGATTGGGTTCATGGATCTTTCACCATGGTGATCCTTGACAAAAGTAGTTATGTTACTTGTTAGTTGTAGTAAAGCTGTGCAGCGGCTTTCTATGACCGTTAAAATGGTCGATGAAACAAAATATGAAAACACCGTTTTGCTTTCTGTAAAACGTTTACAACTTTACCGTGAAGGAAAGTTATACTCAAGGTATAAATGGTTTACTTTTGAGCATTTCATTCATTATCCTCATACCATGCTAAGAATGCATCATTGCATACGTATAGTGCCCGTCACCGAGGAAGTCCAAGTCGAGGCCACTGCCGAGGAGGTCACTCCGGAGGTCGTCCAGGGATTCGACATCTGCGGAACCGAGCCCGACCCGACGCTGTACGCAATCCAAGACAAGCCCCGGTGCATTCAGCTCCGCCTTGTGTTTTATAAAATATTTATAACTTGAGTCTATTATTGCATTAGGTTGTTAGGAGTTGTTTGTCACCTATATTGTTGCATTACCTGCCTTGATATATAATACCCCGGAACCCTGTTTAAAAATAAAAATGTTTAAAAATGCTTAGTCCCGCTTAATCAATTTATATTTGCATAAAAAGGCTATTCTTGACCTATGTGAATGTGATAACTATGAATCATGAGAAGGGAGAAAGGGACATGAGTCCGTTCGGGGACTATGTACTTGGGTAGCAGCCCCAATGCATCGTAACCGACGGAAGGGGTTTTTTTGTTCGTTGGTTGTGAATTTGGGTTAGAGTCCCAATGCGTGACCATCGGCGGGAAAGGGATTTGAAAACCGTTGGGACACTTTTATTTGGGTTAGAGTCCTAATGCAATGTTGCCGGAGGAAAAGAATTAGGGACCGTTCATTGTAGGCCTGCTGTGATCGAGACTTTGCAACTAACCACATACTACGGAAAGTTCTGACTCCGGTGGCTCTACTACTTGAACCGACAACCACGCACTAGGAGTGGAGAGATGGCGAGAGCAGCGTGTACCCTCGTGGCCGGCGTGCCTGGAGAGGAGAGGAGTACTGTGTTCTCGGGTGGCGCAGGACCGGTTCAGGGGTAGAAAAGCCGTGGTAGCCGGAGTTGGTATATGCAAGCTTAAGTGCTAAATATGCAGTGCGGATAGGGATCCCCAGCTGGGTACTAATTGATTCGAATCGTCGTTGCTCCTCGGATATGGAGACTTGATCTTTTGACCTACAACTGAAAAGTGGTTTGGAACTAGGTGTTTTGAGAATGATTAAAGAATTTAAAAGTATGATGATATATGAGAATGAATTTGGAATTATGGATTATGATTAAATAAAATTGAGTAAAATATTGAAATAGGATAGTAATGCTTCTCTGCAAAATCTTTGACTCTTGCTAAAGCCGTACCTTGACTCCCTTCAGCCTGCATTCCTGAGTCTCATTTCTCTTTCTTAGTCGGGTAAGTCTTGCGGAGTACCCCAGTACTCAGGGTTTGTTAACCCCATGTTGCAGGGATACAACAGTCGGAGGTTTGTCTCGCCCCCTGCTGTGTGACAGTGGTCTAGGAGGGAAGTGAGGAGGAGTAAGGTTGACCCATGGGCAGGGTTCTTGTCATTAAATACTTAATTATTATCGTCATTCCACTGCTCCTTATTTTATTTATGGTTTGTAATAATTGCTCTTAATCTTATCTGGACAAATGGTTTGTAATCTAAGTACCTTATAATCTTTCCGCGTTTTTACTCTGATGTAATTTGTTATGAAATGTTGTAATTCTGTAATGGCTTCGCAATGGGATCCTGTCGGAGGAAATCGGGTGCTAATATAGCCCGGCAGGACCTCTAGATCATTTGGTACACGGGCCCGGCGGTCAGAGGTCATTCGTGACAATGACAGGTGCCTGTGGGCCATATGATTTAGGCGGTTCTGTTACATTTTACAAGTGCCCAGATCGCAATGTGAGTTATTGGATCTCATTTGATGTACTAGGTTATTTTTTTACATTCTCTTAATGGTTTTGATTAAAGTTCTTAATTTGTTGTTCTAATTTTAGTGGGACGGCACCGGAGGTAAAGAAAGGTACTAGGAGGAAGAGTATGTTCAACACGTGCAAAACAATCAGACGGGTTAGGCAGTGAGTGTTATTCAAAGACCCAGTTACTCATAATTGGGAAGTTCAAGCGGAGGTGAATCTCAAGATGATGATAGAGAAACAAGGAAAGAAGAGAACGATTCTCTTCCCGTACGGCTGCGAGTGAGTGTTATTAATTATAATATCATTTTTTATACATGCACCGTATATATAGTTTATCGAGTTATGATTCCTATGTGAAAGGTCCTAAATGGTTAGAGGGCGGGGGGTGAATAGCCTATAAAAATTCTATAAACAACACTTAAGACAAAGTGGTTAGACAATTAACCGGCGAAACGAATTTCGCGCTAGCCTACTAAAAAGCAAGCCACCTAACCGTTCTACACTATAGTCTCTAAGAACACACACAAGAACCTAGGTCACTACTTTAAACTACTCCTAGGAGAGCAACTACAACAAGTATACTACTACAAAAGTAAATACTCAAATGTAAAAGAGTAGAGAGTGATTTTTGTACCGCCGGTGTGAAGATGTGATGAATACCAATAAGAGCAATCACAATACACAAGAAATCCTCGGCAAGAGAGTTGACACAATGATTTTTACCGCGGTTCACTTGTTTGCCGGCAAGCTACGTCCTCGTTGTAGCGATACACCCACTTGGAGGTTCACGCGCTAATTGGCATCACATGCCAAACCCTTCTCAAGGGTGCCGCACAACCTACACAAGATGGGGATCCACAAGCTACGAGCAATCCACTAGAGTAGCCTTTTGCGATCTCCCGCGGGGAAGGCTCAAGAACCCCTCACAACTTCACCAATCGGAGGCGGAGACAATCACCAACTCCCCTCAACGATCTTCGCAGCTCCAAGCCGTCTAGAAGTCGGCAAACTCCAAGAGTAACAAGAGAAACCGCTGCGAAAGACAACTACCAAGTGCCTCTAGATGATCTCAAGCAATGCAATGCACTTGATGCTCTCCAATCTCACCAAATGATGAACACAATCAAGTAGGATGAGTGAGAAAGGAGTGGGAAGGCTCACAAGCAAGTAGGAGTGATTAGAGTGGCCAAGAGAGCCTCCCCAAACCGGCCAAAGAACTATATATAAGCCTCTCACAAAAACATAGCTGTTTGAGCCTCTCTGCGTGGCGTCAGACGCTAAGCGTCGGACGCCCACGCGCACACCGTCGGACCAATACCCTTGGTCCGACGCCCCCGATGAGTGCCACGTGTCAGTAGCCGTTTGAAGACGAACGTTGGATCACAACGGTTAATTCTCGCGCCAAATCTAACCGTCGGACTAAAAGAAACAATCATCTGACACTTTCAGAGAGCTCCCCGAGTGTTGAAAACCGTCGAACGTTAGTCCGACGCTCGCCATCGGACCAACGAAGCGCGTCCGACGCACCACAGTTCTCCACGCGTCGCTTTACCGTTGCTCCGCACCGCCGGACAAAGCGGGAATGGTCCGACGCCCTCAGAATGAGCAGGAAAAGTGTTAGCTGTCGGACCGAGGCTAATGGTCCGACACTCTGTGACAGCACGGTCCGACGCTAGTTTTTCTATTGTAACGTTTCCAAAATTCGCCGAATCCTGCAGAGCTTGCGAGACAGGAGGAAGAGAGGACCAAACCCTCTCTAACCCTCAAACTTCACCCCGTTCCAAAATGTGCTAGCACTCTAAAGTGTCTCTCACTTAGGTGCACGTGTGTTAGCCTTTTTCAAAGAGTTTTCCACGGGTTTTGTTAGTGACACTAGCATCTATATGCATATGCAATGAACATGAATACCTAGTGGCACTTGATAACCGCATTTCATCAACGATTTTGCCCCTCTTGATAGCACGACTATCTATCCTAAATATGATTACTCCCTCTATGGAGTCTTGATCACCAAAAGTAAAAGAGCTCCTATTTGTTATACTTTTGCCTTGAGCTCTTAGCTTTTCACCTTCTTCCTTCAAGTCACTTGATGAAACTTGTGGACACCTTTGATGATGGACTTATACCATTTGAATGGATGCCGTCATTGCCCTTCACTTGTGGGCTCCACCGACCCGGTCCTTTGCTCCATCTTGTTTGCTAATTGTTCTCATGAAATACTTAGAGCACACTATTAGCAAACTAGGTTTCATCAATTACCCAAAACCAAACATGGGCTTTCACTATGCAGCAATCACTGGATCTTGATGGTCATCAAGGTATCCACCAGTCAGTTATTTTTCTTTGACTCGATGAAAAAGAAGTTGGGACGATACCAACCAATGATAGACATAATTCAGCGGTAATCTAATTTCACTCTTCGACAACTCATTATATGTTTATATACATATATATATATACACCTGCTCTCTCTTAACTCTGAAATGATTCTTTTGGATATTGGACAGTGTTTGGGCAGAATTCATTTCAAATCATCGTCCCGAGTGTAAAGCACCGCTGCAAATAGTCACACCCCTAGTAAGTAGCACTTTGCTATATGTAGTGTCCAACATCTTCATTTGCTATAGTTCAAATCACTGGATGACGAGAGTATTCTTTTCCCGTATAGTGGTGTCTGCAGCAGGAGCCGGGGAACAACCTATATGGATATTACGTGTGCGAGTTCCTTAGGGTACACTCTAACAGAACTCCTGAAGAGAGGATCAAACTAAGTTGCAAAATATATTTGGGTGTATACATGATTAATCATATATATGCATACTAATATTTTTTTGTCTTAATTTGAAGACTGATTGGTTGAGGCAGAGGACGCTACAACAACACAATGTTAAAGCCATTCAAGAGACAATAGCAGGCTTTCTTAATGAAAAAGTCTTGAATCCTGATGGAGAGCACTACTACGGCGGGAATTAATTTTCTCGGCTTGTAATTCTAGGTTAAGGACACGGACAAACACGTGTGTATATTTTATGTACAATGTGTGTATATTCAATCATACATGTGATATATGTAGTTTCCTAACTATACTTGAGTTAATTATTTACATATGCTTGATACTCGTACGCATATAACATTAGCGTAGAGTGCGTATTCAAATACCTATATTAAACTCTAAACCCTAAATATGAATTAATAAGCTCAAATGAGCCAAAAAAAGGAAAATGACCTTTACTCCCGGTTCTTAATACGAACCGGGACTAAAGGTTCTCGCCAGCGTGGTTAGGTTGGAGGGACCTTTACTCGCGTTACGAACCGCGAGTAAAGGCCCCCCTTTACTCCCGGTTCCTGAGCCGGGAGTAAAGGGGGCCTTTACTCCCGGAAACGTACTCCCGGCTGGGAAACCGGGAGCAAAGCCCCTTCCTAACCGGGAGTAAAACCTGATCCTGTACTAGTGCCCCGATCTCGCTTCACCTTCGGTGGCTGGCTGCGCTCCCAAACAAGACGAGTTGTGCGTGGAGTGAAATGCACGCTCAGAGACAAACGGCAGAACTGCAGTGGGTTGGTTCCTCCCCGGATCCCAAACACGTACTGCCACCGACATACGATGTCAATTCCGACTCTGATCCCGACCTCGCTTCACCTTCTGTGGCTGCATGCGCTCCCGGGATATTTAACTTTTTACCATTATACCGAATGACACCTCCTGAGATAGTGGCATTAGGATTGGCGCTACATTTTTAGTATCGGTGAGAGGAAAACGATATGCATTTACCACTTTTGCTCGCGTGGCACAGCGGGTCCTCACTCTGGGCTGCGTCCGACTCAGCAGTCGCATGCCAAATGGCCGCCGCTGCCCCTGGCTTCCTTCTCCTCCCACCTGCTTCCTTCTTTGTTACCTGAGCACATGCGAGCCAGAGCACCTGCAGCGCGGCGAGGCTATTGCCTAGGAAAAAAACGGAAGTGCCGACGGGAGCATGGCTCGTCCCCACGTATCTCTTGGCTCCTCACGTCATGCAGCTTAAGGCTCGTTCGATGTTGAGTCGAGGAGCGGCCTCGCGATGATACGTACGGCTGGCGGCCGCACGGCAACAGATCAATCGAGCTAGGGCACGTCATTGTTTGCCGCATGGACGCGTACAGCGTACTCGGACCATCCTCCGAGCGTGGCGAGGCAGCCATGGTCGACGTCGGCACAAGCTTCTCCGCGAGAGCGCGCGCGTATTCCTCCGCCTTCGTCCTCCAGCCCGACACGGCCGCGCCCGTTCCTCCTCTTCTTGGCCGCCGCCACGGGCCCACCGCCTCGGCGGCAGCAGCAGCAGCGTTTCCTATCGGACTCTGATTACGATCCGGTTTCACCTTTCCGTTTGCTGCCCGCGCTTCCCGACTGCGATTCGGCTGGCGATTCCTGCCGATAGATAGATAGATACTCCTCCGTTTTAATTTATAAGTCGTTTGACTTTTTTATGCCAAGTTTGATCACTCGTCTTATTCAAAAATTTATGGAAAACATGATATTTTGTATTATCACCTGCTTTATTAACAAAAGTTCTTCGAGAATATGTTAAATTTAACTCTTTTTATGTAAATTTTTTGAATAAGACGAGTGGTCAAACTTAGTATTGAAAAAGTCAAACGACCTATAATTTAGGACGGATTAAGTATAAATTAAATGCTGACGACGAGCAATAGCGCCACGGGTGCTGGCGTTGCTATAGATCCGATCGATCCTCCTCTCACGTACGTCCCCGATCTTCCAAGAACGAAGAAGCAATAATCGCACCAGCGCCATGTATCCATCCTCCGCGGCGACGCCGACGGTCCAATGCAGAGGCTGCTCGTCGGCGCTGTGCCGTGAGATCCTGATGTTTGGAACCGTGGAGACGAGGGACCTCTGCGCCGGGTGCACGCTGGCGTACTACTATAGGACAGGCGGCCGCAGCAGCAGCACCGGTCATGCCACTTGCCCTTTCCCTTTGGCCATGGCTGTGGCTTCGGCTGCGGCCGCTACGCCGCCGGTGGAGAAGCAGAACGCGGTGGCGCCGAGGAGGCCCAACAGGTGCACCGCGTGCCCCAAGAAAGTGGGCCTGCTTGGGTTCGCGTGCCGGTGCTGCGGCGGCACCTTCTACTCGGTGCACCGCCACGCGGAGTCGCACGGCTGCGACTACGACTACAAATGCAAGGGGCTTGCCCGGGAGCCAGGAGCCAATGCTGCTGCGAATCGACGATAGGCAGAGAGAGCTCGGCTCTTTCCACGCTCGGCGGGAACCAACGCTCGTCTGCCGTGCCCTTACCACGTGTGGCGCGCTCGGAGAATATCTACGCGCGTTCACCTTGCGTCACATACTAGCGC
This sequence comes from Eremochloa ophiuroides, assembly GCA_038502445.1. Classification (NCBI taxonomy): domain Eukaryota; kingdom Viridiplantae; phylum Streptophyta; class Magnoliopsida; order Poales; family Poaceae; genus Eremochloa; species Eremochloa ophiuroides. The sequence goes on from JAHLJS010000003.1 coordinate 37,105,099, forward strand.
TTGCCGCGCTTCAAGCCGGCAGCAAGAGGTTAGGGATGAGATGGCAATTTTTTTGAAAACTTAGGGATTTCATTACTGATCTGCTAACAAATCGTTAGCCACCATGACTGATACACAATCAGTTATAAAGTCAATAATGACTTCATCACCCACAGTACATAGATATCCCAATACGGCTAGCTCATGTGCAGCCCTATTACAATCTCTAGAAATAAAAACACACTTAAACTCAAGAAAGTTTAAGTCCACGAGAGTTTTAATTTCATCGATCAGGTGCCCGCACACTGAGTTGTTGTAGGACCTAGAGTTGATTGCCAGTTCTACCTCCTTTGTGTCAGTCTCGATGATGATCCTTCCTATACCTAGGCTCACAGCCAACTGAATTCCTTGAAGGCAGGCTATGAGTTCAGCCTGAAAAGCGCTGAATAGGTAATTGATCCTTCCACGACCTGAAGACACTACATCGCCATCAGAGTCCCGGATTATTGCTCCCCAGCTGCCCGCCCCCGTTTCTTGGTTGAAGGCTGCATCACAGTTCAATTTCAGATAGTGCTCTGGCGGTTTCTTCCAACGAGCATTCTGCCGAAGCTGAGTCCTTTCTATGTTAGATGTTTACATTGCATTCTCCTTCACATACAATTCCACACAGTTAACCAGAAGCTCAGGTGTTCACCTCTTCCCTTCCTCCCGGATCCTATTTCTTTCAGACCATGTGTACCACAATGCAATGATCATTAACATCTTCTTATACTCACTATCTTTCAATATCATCTCCATCACTTCCCGAGCTGACCAGATTGAGGCCAACTTTGTCCTTTCAGATTCCAGACCAAGCAGTAGCCAGAGATTTGAAGCCATAGTGCATTTGAAAAATAAATGACCCCCGTCTTCACCTAGGTGATTGCACACCGGACACCTTAAATCAATATCCACACCTTTTCTTACTAAATTGCATCGGAGCGGGTGGCTATTATGCGTGAAACGCCAGAGAAAATGTTTTATCTTACTAGGGATTTTCAGTTTCCATATATCTTTCCACATGTTGTTCAGACCAGGTCCGCTGCCTCCCTGTTGCCCATTGGCAGAGTTGTTCGGAATGAAATCTGCTCGAGCGACTTTGTAGGCGCTTTTTACACTGAAAATGCCGTGCTTGTGAAAATGCCAGGCAAGAAAGTTAGCACGCCCCTGGTGAACCGGAAGCGCCAGGATCAATCTCGAATCCTCATCCCAAAAGGTATCACGCACCAGCTGTTCATCCCACTGGCCGGTGTATGGGTCAATTAGCTCAGCTACTTCTGATAAAAGAACCTGACCTCGAGGTGTTATTGGCTTCCTGGAATAATCCCTTGGAATCCATGGATCCGACCATATGTCCACACCCACCCCATCACCAACTCTCCAAATCATTCCTTTTTTCACAACATCTAGTCCCACAAGAACACTGCGCCATGTGTATGATATACCCGCCTTCGGTCTCGCTTCTAATACTGAGGAGTTTGCATAATATTTCGCCTTCAACACCCTAGCGCATAAAGAATCCGGGTGCTGCCATAGTCGCCAAATTTGTTTTGCTAGCATCGCTTTATTGAACAGATGAATATCTCTGAAACCCAGACCGCCCTCCTCCTTTGGTTTTGTCATCTGCTCTTTGCTTAGCCAATGAATTTTGTGTTTACCCTCCTACTGATTCCACCAAAACCGACATATCATTGCACAAATTTGGTCACATAAAGTTTTTGTTAAATCAAAGCATCACATGGCAAATGTGGGTATTGCCTGTGCCACCGCTTTTATTAGAATTTCCTTGCCAGCCCAAGATAGGAACTTTTCATTCCAGCCTTGTATTCGTTTCCAGATTCAGTCCTTCAGATAACTAAAAGTTTTCATCTTGGACAAACCCACATGGACCGGTAAACCCAAGTACCTTTCATTCATAGTTTCTTTTGTGATCTGCAACCTATTACAGACAACTTTCTTTTGGTTTTGGTCTGTATTCTTACTAAATAGAATAGCTGACTTGGCTTTATTAATAACCTGGCCCGAACATTCCTCATACATCCGGAGTATGGTCTGCAGGTGCATGCAATCCCCTTCATTTGCTCGAACCAAGATTAATGAGTCGTCGGCAAACAACAGGTGTGAAATGCTAGGCGCCCCATTGCAGATTTTAACCCCGGCAATCAGCCCATCTTCCTCTCCCTTTTTCAACAAAGCTGAGAATGCTTTGGCACATAAAAGAAATAAATAGGGTGATAGGGGATCCCCTTGCCGAAGACCTCTCTCCGGTGTGAAACTTTCAGTCAGATCGCCGTTCACCTTCACCTGGTATTTTACAGAAGTCAAACATTCCATGATCAGCGAGATCCAATTCTCATGAAAACCCAGCCGTTGCATCATACTCTCTAGAAAGCACCATTCAACTCTATCATACGCCTTGCTCATGTCTAATTTTATAGCTGTATAGCCCACCTTTCCTTCCCTTTTATTTAACAGAAAATGTGTTAACTCATAGGCAATTAGAATATTGTCCGAGATCAGTCTTCCTGGAACAAAGGCGCTCTGATTTGGTGTAACAATGTCTGGAAGCACCACTCTCAATCTATTAGCTAGTACCTTGGATATTACTTTATACACCACATTGCACAAACTGATAGGTCTTAGATTAGTCACTTTCTCTGGCTTCTCAACCTTCGTAATGAGAGAGATGATTGTATTATTCCATCCATCGTGCATCCAGCCACCTTTCAGTACCTCCTGGACCTCCCTGGTCAGTTTATCACCCACCACATCCCAACACTTCTTAAAGAAAACAGCCGGCATTCCATTCGGTCCTGGGGCTTTGAGATCTCCTATTGCATCAAGAGCCCTTTTTATTTCATCGTCCGACACCTCTGCTGTGAGAAAGGAGTTCATATCTGGGGTCACGACGGGTTGCACCGCATCTAGAAGTTGCTGCAAATGCTCCCCGCCATTCACCACATTTGTTCTGAAAAGCTGGGAAAAATAGTTAGCAATAAACACCTTCTTCTCTTCTTCCTCAACCACCCAACCCCCATTCTCCTTTTGTAGATTACCTATTCTATTCTTTCTCCTTCTCACTAAACAAGCATTGTGAAAATAAGTTGTATTACGATCACCAAATTGCAACCAATTCACGTGCGCACGCTGCCTCCAATATAAATCCATTTGCTCCTCTAACTTATCCACTTTAAAACACCACACAGCTTCCCTACGCACCGACTCATCACTAATAGCTGCCCTTCTCCATTTTTCTAGCTCCTTTTTTGCTTTTCTCAACCGTTTCTCCAAATCACCCAGCACATTAACACTCCACTCCGATAGACTAGCTGCTATCCCCTGTAGCCCCTCCTTCAAGCACCTATCGGTACCTCTAAACTCCCACCACGCTTCCTCTTTCACCTCTCTACATCCCTCCTCCTGAGCCCAGCTTGCCTCAAATTTAAAGGACCGCCCACTAGATCTTTTCACTGGCTCCATCTCTGTTTGCAGAACCACAGGTCTATGATCAGAGTGGTATGGATCACCATTTTTTACATGCACCAGTGGGAACTTCATACGCCATCCCGCATTAGCTACCGCCCGATCCAATCTTTCCCTAATATGAGTATCACCCGTGGTTTGTTTATTTCTCCATGTGAAAATGTGTAATACCTCTGGTATTGCAACATAATTAATCTGCCATGTCATCATATTTAAATTTAAGCACCTGCATATGATTGTGCTTAGGTCCTAGAGTGATTTGATTTCAGCTAGTATTGATTGTGTAATTAAGTCCTTAATCAAAATCAAAAATATAAATTGAATAAAAATCAAAATAAACCCTAAAGTTGACCTAAAACCCCAATTCAAAATCTATAAAGAATCTGAGAAAAATGTCTTAATGAAAGTTGTAGAGATTTCAAAATAGGACAACTTTTATTTTTTGATATTTTGAAGTTATATTATAAAAATTCAAATTTAACTCAAATTATTATATTGAAATTTACATTTGAAACTTCAATTTCAAAAATATTAAGAATCTTCAAAAACTTCCTTAATAGAAGTTGTCAAGCTCTCTGAGTAGGACAACTTTCATGTTTACCAATTTTCAAGTTGTTGAGAAGAATTAAAAGTAATTTAAAAATATAGTTTGAAATTCAAAACCTAATTCTACCCCCTTTTGTATAAATTCAAATTGGTGCAGAATTTGAACATGGTGTAAAAAGCAAAGATGTTCTAAATGAAATTTGGCACAACTTTTATTTTTGGAGCACCTATTGTAGTTGCACGGTTGGGAGGAATTTCAAATTTTCTAGCTGTTGACCCCTGTCTACTACAGTACCGGGGCCCCCCTCCCTGTTCCGGCCGCGTGGCCGCGCGTATAAGCGCGTGCCGCGCCGCACGCCGGCGATGTCCGGCTAGGGCATGGTCCCGTCGCCATCAAGCCACGACCGCCTGAGGGCCCCGGACCTCTCCCGACCTTATCCCCGAGCTCCGACGGTTTAAAGGCGATGGCCGCGTCCGTTTTCTCCCCTCCCACTCCCGTTCGGTCGCCGGCCAAATTGCCACCACTCCGACCACCTCCACCTCTTCCCTCGTGCAGTAGTCCGATTAGGTTCTTTGCGCGTCTTCTGGACCATTTGTGGTGGTAGTTTGCGGTCGGAGTGTGCCGCGCGTTTCGTTTTCTTCCTCCGCTCCGGCCGAGCACCGCCGCGGGCGGCATCGACGCGGCTAACCCGTCTCGGTGAGTTCCCTCGCCGGTTCGGCTTGCGTTTTGTGCTCCATTCAGTGTCGTGATGCTCAGATCCCCGCGGATTCCGTGTTTGGCGCCTTAGGTACCTCGGAACAGGACCTCGCCGTGGAGCTCGCGCCGCCCCGTCAACCTTCGTCGCCGTTCTCGCCTACCCGTACCGTCGCAGTGCGAGTCTCCTAGCCAGACCAAACCGTGGTGAGCCCCTGAAGCCTTAACATGATTCATCTCGGTCGTTTATAGTTTGAGCTCGCCGGCGTGTGGCTTGCCACCGCTGCCGAGCCGCCATTGTTCCCGACGAGCTCGTCGCCGGGCGTATTGGGTCTTCTGGGGGTATTGGAGTAGCGTCCTAGGGCTGTTCGCGTCATTCGGAGGTGTTTTCCTCACCAGAGGGGCCGCCGGCGGCGAGCCGCCGCGCTCGCACGCGCGCGGGCGTCGGGAGGAAGAAGACGACGGGGAAGTGAGAGGCTGACAGGTGGGGTCACCCCGTCAGCGACCCGGTAAGGCGCGGGCGCGCGCGCGGCCACGGCTGGGCCATGCTGGGCCTGCTCGATGGATTGGGCTGAATGCCTTTTTCTTTTTCCCGGCCGATTTAGTAGACCTTTTCTCTTTTTAATTATAATAAATAGTCTTAGCTTTTAATCTTTTTGTGTGGATTAATCTACTGGACCAAAAATTATGAAAATATTTTTGGATAATCTCTGTGATGTGTAGAATTTAATAAAAATATTAAATACAGGATTTGAGTGTTTTCTGTATTAGTTAAAAATCAGCACATTAAATGATAAAAGGAACTTTGATGATTTTTAATAATTTCTGTGAGGTTCCAAAAATCATGAAATTTATTGTGTCACTGTTTGGTACTAAAATCTATCTGTTGATGGATTTTGGCATCAAATGGAAATAGTTAAATATTTATTAAATTATATGATTGGTTTAAATGATTAATAATAGGAATAGGAAATGGAATAATTATTGAATTGTGTGATTTTTGGATTGATTGGGATTCTAGGTCAATTACCTTTATGACCTGGGGCACTATGAATTAGAGCAATCATGGCTAGTTTATGGTAGGATCATGATCATGTGTATACCTTATTTATTTTTAAATTTATTTGTTATTTCATGTGCATCGCATTCATACATTCATTCATTGCAACGAGTAGTGACCGAGAATCCAGAGGTAAACTCTGAGGGTCCATCTGAGGAGACTGCTCAGGAAGTCGTGCAAGGATTTGATATTTGTGGTACAGACCCGGACCCGACACTCTACACAATCCAAGGCAAGCTCCGGTGCATTTGCCCTCTCCTTGTTGTTTAAAAATATTTATTACTTGAGTTAATTAATTGCATTAGGTCAATAGGAGTTGAGTGGTAACCAATTGATGCATTTCCATCCTTGACTACCTGACAATACTTGAGAACCTGATTTATTTAAAGGTATTGCAAAATGCTTAGTCCTGCTAAACGATTAGATTTGCAAAAAAAAAAAAACTATTTTCAACTGTGAGGATACAAAATGAATGAATCACTTCATGGGACTGGTTTTGTCCTTGTTGGTTGACAGTGTTCCTTGCTAGTTCATTGTCATCAACGGGGATGGGTTTTCCCGTTTGGTTGGCCAACTGCTTGGGTTAGAGTCCCAACTTTCGTCGCCATCGGGAAAGGGATGTGAAAACCGGGTAATTACCAGTGTATTTGGGTTAGAGTCCCAATGCATGGTTTCTAACGGAAAAATATTAGGGACCGTTCGTTGTCAGGCCTGCTGTGATCAAGACTTTGCAACTAGCCACATACTACGGAAAGCCTCTGACTCCGGTGGCTCTACTGCTGGAACCGACAACCACGCACTGGGAGTGGAGAGATGGCGAGAGTAGCGTGTACCCTCGTGGCCGTCGTGCCTGGAGACGAGAGGAGTCCTGTGCTCTCGGGTGACGCAGGACTGGTTCTAGGGTATGAAAAGCCGTGGTATGCGGGGTTGGCATATGCAAGCTTAAGTGCTACATACGCAGTGTGGATAGGGATCCCCAGCTGGGTATTAATCGATTCGAATCGTCGTTGCTCCTCGGTTATGGAGACTTGATCCTCACACCTACAGTGAATAGTGGTTCGGAACTAGGACTGATTTTGAATGGATGAAGTAAATGAAGGAATGTTGATATATGAGCAAGACTTGGAGATATGGTCAATGTTGAAAAGTATTATTGAAATAAAATATTGAGATAGGACTAGTAGTGCTTTTCCGCAAAACTCTTGAGCTCTTGCTAAAGCCTTACCTTGACTCCCCTTAGCCTGTATTCCTGAGTCTAATTTTACACTCTTGGTCGGGTAAGTCTTGCGGAGTACCCCATGTACTCAGGGTTTGTTAACCCCGTTGCAGGAGAGCAGCGGGAGACCGAAGTTTGTCTCGCTCCGTGCTGCGTCACCATCGTCCAGGAGAGTGAAGAAGATTAAGGTTAAACTCTTGGGCAGGGTTCGTGTAATATTAAACTATCTGTTGTACTGTTGATCCAAACACTACTGCTACTCTTTTAAATTTATGGTCTGTAATAACTGCACTTAATTTTATCCAAACACTAGTCTGTAATATTAAGTACTATTTACTCTTCCGCAAATTCTACTCTGATGTATTTTGTTATGAAATGTTGTAACTCTGTAATGGCTTCACAATGGGATCCTGTCAGAGATAACGGGTGCTTATGTAGCCCGGCAGAGCCCGCCTAGGTCATCTGGAACACGGGCTCGGCTGTCAGATGTCATTAGTGACGTTGACGGGTGCCTGTGGGCCACGTGATTTAGACGGTTCTGTTACAAAATGTCTCCAGTAAATCCCAAATCATCAAGCTCGCACACCTCTAAAGCTTCCTTGAAATGATCAAGACAAGCCAGAGATCTCATAGCTCCCCCTTCCTTCTCATGATGAAATAGAATTTCATTAAAATCACCCATGCACACCCACGACATCTGCATATTATCTTGATCTTTCAACCATCTCATTCTCTCCCATGTCTTATGCCTCTGGTCATGGTGGGGTTCTCCATAGATCCCCGTGAAACGCCAAATGTCCCTCCGGTCTCCTGGACCTCCAAATCAATATGATTTTTTGATTTGCTTCGCAAAACCACATTGATCCCTCTCCTCCAAAATGCTGCAATTCCCCCCCAGTTCCTTCGCAATCCACCACCTCCATGTTCGCCATGTCCAACTTTTTCTTAAACTTCAACATTCTCCTCTTGTCTAATCTGGTTTCCGACAAAAAGAGAATGTCGGCCTCTTTGGTTTTATTACACCGAAGAAGCCCCCGGATTGCCGGGGAGTTTCCCAACCCCCGACAGTTCCACGCCAAGATCTTCATTGGTTCCCGCATGACCGGTCCGCCGGTCCCGCTTTCATTACAACATCTGCGAGCAAAACTTCTTCTCCTTTCCCTTTTTTACCTCTCCTGACATTATCCACATCCATCTTTTCTATCTCCTTCCGATTCCGTTTCTTTGCCTCTGGAGACAAAGCTATTTTCTTCTCTACCTTTTTCCCCGCCAGCCTAAGTTGGCACTTAAAGGCACGCCGGCCCCCCTTCTTCCCCTCTCCTTTTTCCTGTATCTCCCCTTCATCCTCATCGGTATTGTGCATGGCATTGTTCACGTGCCCATCCCCTCCTGCCTGGGCTTTTCTGTCCACATTGTTTTCCTTTGGTGACCCACTCACTCCATCTTGAGCTATTGCTGGCAGCCTAGGGACCTCCTCACTTTTATTCTTGCCACTACTGTCTTTCTCCTTTCTCCATGTCAAGGCATCACTTTCTGACCCCGTCAACCCCCATCTATTAATATGAGCACCAAATATTTGCTTGCTACCTGAGCCCCTATTTTCCCACAAATTCCCAAACATCGCCCTAAAACCACGCTGACTGTTCTGTGCATCCCCTTTCTTCTTTTAAGGAAGGAAACGAAGATTGCTTGAGAATTGTTGTACTTCCCCTCTCTTCAGTCGTATCTCACAATGCTTGTCCGTATGACCAATGAGGCCACACGTATAACAAAAATTGGGTAAAAATTCATAGGAGAAAGAACACCATTTCTCCTTTACCTCCTTACCAACCTTAACAGTTATACCGCGCATCAACGGCTGACGAATGTGGATGATCACCTTGATTCTCAGCACCCTTCCCACCGCTCTGCCATCTTTGCCTACATCTACGTCCTCGAAAACCCCAATCTTATCCCCAAGAATCCTACTAGTCTCAACATCCATCATTCCGAGAGGTAGGTTAGCAACACGGACCTAAATAGGTATTGGATTGAACTCCATTTCCTCTAGTGTTTTTATCTCATCAAAATCAGCCATCACCATCAGATCCTTGGAGATCATCCATGGGCCATCCTCTAAGGCTCTTCGCTTCCCTGACTGTTGGAGAAAAGTCACTAAGAAGTGATTCTCTCCAAGGTCTTTGCATTCCACTCCTTTGATTGGGCACCAAACCTTGCCAAGAGCTCTTTCCACCATTTCAGCCATGATCAAACGATCGGCTAACAGCTTTGCCACCGCTTGAGGCTTCGTCGTTCTGGGACGGCTATCAGCTTCTCCTCCAATCTTCACTCCTTTTTCCGCCTCCGAAAGCTTCAAACTACCCAACATACTCTCCACCCTCTCCATGGTAGACCTCACTGATAAGTATATTGCACTCTTCTATTTGCAATAACAACAGCACAGCAGGGGCAGCTATGCTTTGCTTAAAAACTAACACAGATATCAAATTCAAATTTGCTTTATCCACTTCTACAAGAATCAGCTGGATACAACTGTAATCTAGAAAAGAAATTCCTAGATACAGCTGTACAGAACTCCCTGGAAGTTCCCAGAGCCCCCTGCAAACCGTCCCCAGAAGAGACGCAGTGGAAGACAGAGAAACTGGTGGCTCACCTCGCCAAGTCCGGTGAGTCCTTGATGAAGACGGTGAAGCTATGCGCGTCTCCAGCGAAGTCCACAGCCGTGTTGCTGCCGCTCGGGCACTGCCGATGCAGGAGTGGGCAAGCCTGAAGGCACGGCCGCGCGACGGAGATGGCCTGCTGAGCCGGCGCTGGCGCTGTGGCGCTGCAGAAGCGTGCAATGGCGAGGGCGACGATGCCGAGGGACTGCTTCGACTCGGGCGAGACGGACGGAGGCGAAATCCCAGAACCGAAGGCCGCGCCGCTGTCCGCCGGCGCTGGAGCGGCAAGCCGCAGCAGCGGTATGGGGGCGGCGTGCCTCCTTGTCGAGGAGGATTCGACCGAGGAGACCGTGGAGATGGCAGAGAAGCTGGAGGGACGGCAAGGGCCCGACTCCCGCGAGCGGCCACAAGGCCAAACCCGGCGGCAGGAGGAGCGGGAGAGGCGGGCAGAGGACGGAGAAACCACGGCGGCGGTGGCGTACGGGAATCGCCCCCAAATCGCCTAGAACATGGACAGACCTAAACGGCACGGAGGCCGACTATTTCGGGTGATGAGATGGCAATTGGGTCATGGGAAAATCGAGAGACAGCAGCAGATCGACCAGGCTAGACATGTTGTGGATAATATAATTTCTCCTATTTTCTTCTTTTTCAGTCTTTTTTATTTTCACCTTTAAGGATGTGTGTAGAAGTTGCTCAATATTGCAGTACAACACTGTAAAGTTTCCGCATTTTAATATTCCTTTTTTTTAGAAAAGGGCGTTTTAATATTCCTAGGTCGTAGAAAATTTTTCCTACATTTAATTGATCTTTTTACAAATGTAAATCACCAGGTTTGCATGCATGATTCGAGGAAAAAAAAATATGGACACACGTTAAGCTTTTTTTGAACTCAAATTACTTTTGAATACAGTAATTTAATAAAACATTGCCAATTAGACATTTATTTTTCTTTATTTAAGAGGTCAGCTTACCCAAACCACCTCGATATTTTGGGTGGCACACTATGCCCTCACTTTCATCACATCATCTCTGCTTATCGTTACTACGAATTTTTTTAAATAATATTTTTTTAATGATTAATTGCAAATCTATTATTTGGATTCGAAAAATTACAAAAATAGTATTTTGTCGGCCGCTGGAGAGCCGATTAGAGACCTGTCGGCCGTTGACGAGCCACAAGTTCCTGTCGGCCGCTTCACAGCCGACTAGTGTCCTAGACAACCAGACCGAGTCAGAAATGTTGGGCCTGTCGGGCCGATAGGCCTGTCGGCTGCCAAGGAGCCGACAGGTCCCTATACAAAGCGCGGCCTTCTCCTTCCTCCCGACGTCGCGCTCTCTCTTCACCGCGCGCTCGCCGCCGCCGTCCGCCATCTCGCCGCTCCGGTCGCCGTCCGCCGCCCTCCACCCTCCCCGCGCGGGCTTGGAGGCCCCGGACGGCGCCCCCCATCGCGGCTCTACGCCCCCAGTGTGCTCGGTAAGATTTTTTTTCTATTTGTTTCTTTATAAATTTCATTAGTTTAGTTACTTAGATTAGATTAAATTAGTTAGTTATGTAGATTTGTTTTAGGGTTAGTTAGATTTAGTTAGTATATTTAGTTTTAGGGTTAGGGTTAGATTTAGTTTAACTTGTAAATTAGTTTAGAGTTATTTTTAGTCGTAGATTAGTTTAGGGTTAGTTTCCGATGTAGATTCGTTTAGGGTTATTTTTAGTCGTAGATTAGTTTAGGATTCATTTTAGTTGTAGATTAGTTTAGTGTTATTTATAGTTATAGATTCGTTTAGAGTAACTTTTAGTTGTAGATTATTGTACCGTATATGGTTTTAGGGTTATTTAGTTTTTTTTATTAGGGTTAGTTAGGGGTAGGTTAGTTTCTTTAGTTTTTTATTAGGGTTAGGTTAGTTTATTTAGTTAGTTAGGGTTAGTTTTTGTTTATTTAGGTTAGTTTATTTAGTTAGTTAGGGTTAGGTTAGTTGATTTAGTTAGTTAGGGTTAGTTTACTTAGTATTTCGGATTAGTTTATTTATTAGGATTATTTATTAGTATTTTAGGAATAGTTACTGCTAATTTATTTATGTAGTTAGTGTTAGTTTATTTTTAGGATTATTTTTTATTTTGTTTAGTAGTACTTGTTTATTTGATTTAGGGTTATTTGAATTAGGAATTTTTTCCCTAGTTGTATTAGTTTTTGTAACTAGTTTCTTGTTAGGGTTTAGGGGTTATAGCGATATTCAACTGACAGTGTAATTTTAACGATGAGAGCAGGAATGTCGTCGGATCTAGTTCGTTTCAGAGTTTACTATGGCAAGGGTGAAATCAGAACTGGGGATAGCGGTGTAGACCTTAGTCAGTTCCAGTTCTTTGACACACAACTGAACTCACCGCTGGATCACAGCCGGAGAAAAGTATTAGCCTGGTTGCATGAATGGTTTGGTTTTCCACCGTCGCAGCAACGTTTGAAGATTAGTATGTTGGTGCCTATATTAAGGGACAATGAATGGAGATGGGAGCTATACGAGGCAAGTAATACGAATAAATGGAAGTTTCTCGTCAGTAAGGCTTTGGAACGTGGGTATGACAACATCATGCTTGTTCAGTTCGTCGATGGTGCCATGCAAGGAGATAGTAGCAGCACAGTTTGAGAAGTAGAGGACTTAGAGGCCACAAATGAAGAGCAGACCTATGTTCACGATTCTGACAGTGTTCAGTTGGGGACAGAGGATGCAGGACAACAAGAATATGCAACAAATCCTGAGCAGAGCTTGGCTTCCGATTCTCGAGGGGTTGAGCATTGGACAGAGGATGCGGAAGAACAAGGTTTTAATACAAACATGGAAGCTGACGAGGGCGAGGAGGATGAAAGAATCATCGAACAGATGGAACTTGACAATGCAGAGCACCTGGCATTTGTTGATTGTTGACACCAAAGGTGGAAAATGGATATACCGCAAGCGTACGGTAGTCAATGTACCTTTCACCGGGAGTATTCTAGGTATCGTATTTTCCACGGGGAACGTGAAGTGGACTAACTAGGTTCAAGATCGTCAGATAGTGATCAAGGATGTTGGTGATCAAAGAGGTTTAGAATATAGGTATAGAGAGGTTCTATGTAGCAAAAGATATCTGGTCTTGGTTTTCTAAGTATAAAGAGCTTTACCACCTCCTCCCTTTACAAGAGGCAACAGGCGAAACAGGAGGAGATATAACTCCTCCCGAGGCGGCTGTACTATTGTCTTGATGCCCTGCCGTTTTAATAACTTGTCTTACACACGTGGTGGAATACGAAGACCAGACATGGCTGTCACCACTTGCTGGCTACCACAAACAATCCGTGCGACAAGCGGCCCACACTGATAAGATATAGCCTAGACACCACGTCTACACTATACTTACTACTCTAATCTTAGCTAGAGACTAGAGCACTTCACAAGTAAAGCAATGTGCAGGTAAAGCAAGTATATACTTAAAATATCAGAACCAGAATATTAAATGCTAGAAGGATTCAGATGGAAAACTTACTAGAAGCTTGCATCCGCTGAGGTACACCTTGGAGAATACTCCCGACAGGCCCGGGGCTTTCTCCTGAAGACTTCCCTCACTCTCTTCCTTCTTATTCTAACACTAAAACTACTATGATACACTTGATATTTACTCCTTTGATGCCTCTAAAGTGAAGGACTAGGGGGGTATTTAAAGGGGGATGAAGGGCAGCACCACGTCAGCGATCCGCGTAGTTCTCCACCTCCACCCTTGGATCCACCGTCCTTGAAACCGCCTTGGATGGACGGCAGTGATGCAATGAGCACGTGGGAGGCATGCTGGAAGTCGGTGGAGTAAGGCGGTGGCCTGGGCCCACCATGGGCGGTTTGGCCGAATCCCCCACTAGCAGGTGGGCCCTGCCAGGACCTTCTAGAAGCCTTGTGATGTCAGAAGTGATGCCTGTGAGGTGGGTCCACCAAGTGTGGTTCGGCCGACCCACCTCTGGTGAGTTGGGCCCACCGCCTTGGTCCCCACCTGTCTTGGACTGAGTGTTGACACTTCTTAGCGCAACCACCAGAGACATGGTGTTAGGCTTTCTCTGATAACGGCGCCAGAAGTGCCCTGGGGTATTTCTTATGTCTATTGGATAATTCCATAAGCGCACAGAATATACCGTTGTAGCACTTCACCCGGGAGTATTATAAGGTATCGTTATTTATTTTTATCCCAAGGGAAAGCGGTTGCTAGGAATAATTAATAGAAGAGAGAGATCCTTAAGTCTATACCAACTTAGTACCAGCTAGTGATAGGGGGGTAAATCGATAGGTAGAGGAAAGGGTAATGACACAAACACACAACAAGTATTAAGATAACTAAAAGATAACTAGTAGAGTTTAGCTAGGTGGGAGGGCAACGAGTGAGTATAAGACTCCTATGACACTTACTTTACTCTTGTGACTTACCCTATCAAAAAGATGACTTATACTGAGATAGTTACCATACTACTGGTGTGCAAGGGGTAGTGCGAGACAATAGAGGACAAAACCTCTACCCGAAGCGCCTACACTCTTATGGGAGCCTACCTTTTAAGAACTTGCCTAAAACACGTGGAGGGATACTAAGACTAGACAGAGCTGTCACCACCTGCTAGCACCCACAAACAATCCGTGCGACAAGCGGTAATCAAAGGCAAGATCTAGTCTAAGCACCACGCTTACACTAAGTCCCACTATTCTAGCTGTGTACCAACAACTAGAACACCCTATGACAGGCGATGAACTAACACACGTTGAGTTGGGACAAGATCACTATCAAGTATAAAACAACTATAAAATAAGACAAGACACAACAATATTATAAAGAATAGTAAAGACTAAGTAAGAACTTAGTGAAGTAAAGCAAAGATAATATATTGATAAAGGTAAAGTCTTACAGAAGGAAAGGTACAAGAGCTATACCAGACTCTCCAGTACACGACTCCGGAGACTCCGAGCGTAGCTCGACTCGACTCTAACTCCCACACTAGACTAATACTACTACTAAAGAGTAGAACTTCACTCTTGCTTCTTGTGTTGTATGGTGTTTCTTGAAGTGAGTGGGCAGCCTCTATTTATAGTGGAGGATGAGGGGGTGCCGCGTCAGCGATCCGCGTGCTCCTTACCTCTCCACCCTTGGATCCACCGCCTTGTAACCGCCTCAAGATGGACGGCTTTGATGATTTGAGCACATGGGAAACGTGCTTGGAGTCGGTGGAGGCCAACCGACCTGGCTGGGCACCAAGGGGGGTTCGGCCGACCCCCTATGACTGGTGGGCCCAGCCAGGGTCTTTTAGAAGGAGTCCCCACTTGTCACTGAGTGTGTAAGTGTCTTGGTTCCACTTTTGGCAGTTCGACCGACCCACCCCTGGTGGGTGGGGCCCACCACCGTGGTCCCCATCTGTCATAGACTCTTCCCCACACATAGGAAGAGTCTATGACAGATGGGGACCACGGTGGTGAGCCCCACCCACCAGGGGTGGGTCGGTCGAACTGCCAAAAGTGGAACCAAGACACTTACACACTCAGTGACAAGTGGGGACTCCTTCTAGAAGGCCCTGGCTGGGTCCACCAGTCATAGGGGGGTCGGCCGAACCCCCTGGTGCCCAGCCAGGTCGGTTTGCCTCCACCGACTCCAAGCATGTTTCCCATGTGCTCAAATCACCAAAGCCGTCCATCTTGAGGCGGTTACAAGGCGGTGGATCCAAGGGTGGAGAGGCAAGGAGCACGCGGATCGCTGACGTGGCACCCCCTCATCCTCCACTATAAATGGAGGCTGCCCACTCCTCTTCAAGACACACCATACAACACAAGAAGCAAGAGTGAAGTTCTACTCTTTAGTAGTAGTATTAGTCTAGTGTGGGAGTTAGAGTCGAGTCGAGCTACGCTCGGAGTCTCCGGAGTCGTCTACTGGAGAGTCTGGTATAGCTCTTGTACCTTTCCTTCTGTAAGACTTTATCTTTATCAATATATTATCTTTACTTTACTTCACTAAGTTCTTACTTAGTCTTCACTATTCTTTATAGTATTGTTGTGTCTTGTCTTATTTTATAGTTGTTTTATACTTGATAGTGATCTTGTCCCAACTCAACGTGTGTTAGTTCATCACCTGTCATAGGGTGTTCTAGTTGTTGGTACGCAGCTAGAATAGTGTAACTTAGTGTAAGCGTGGTGCTTAGACTAGATCTTGCCTTTGATTACCGCTTGTCGCACGGATTGTTTGTGGGTGCTAGCAGGTGGTGACAGCCCTGTCTAGTCTTAGTATCCCTCCACGTGTTTTAGGCAAGTTCTTAAAAGGTAGGCTCCCATAAGAGTGTAGGCGCTTCGGGTAGAGGTTTTGTCCTCTATTGTCTCGCACTATCCCCTGCACACCGGTAGTAAGGTAACTATCTCAGTATAAGTCATCTATTTGATAGGGTAAGTCATAAGAGTAAAGTAAGTGTCATAGGAGTCTTATACTCACTCATTGTCCTCACACCTAGCTAAACTCTACTAGTTATCTTTTAGTTATCTTAATACTTGTTGTGTGTTTGTGTCATTACCCTTTCCTCTACCTATCGATTTACCCCCTATCACTAACTGGTACTAAGTTGGTATAGACTTAAGGATCTCTCTCTCTTCTATTAATTATTCCTAGCAACTGCTTTCCCTTGGGATAAAAATAAATAACGATACCTTGAAATACTCCCGGCTGAAGTGCTACAGCAGTATATTCTGTGCGCTTACGGAATTATCCAAAAGACATAAGAAATACCCAGAGCACTTCTGGCGCCGTTATCAGAGATAGCCTAACACCCTGTCTCTGGTGGTTGCGCTAAGAAGTGTCAACAGTGCCCTGTGCTCTAGCTCTACCGGCAAATGGCATGTCTTCCCGTATACAAGTTGGTTTGGTGACATACCAATTGGGGTCTTGTATGCGGTCCTGTATGCCCAGACTGCATCCAGTAGTTTGCTCTTCCAAGCTGTTCCCATTTCATTGACTGTCTTTTGTAGGATGTTCTTGATTTGCTTATTGGACGTCTCCGCTTGGTCACTTGTTTGGGGATGGTATGGAGTTGCAACATTATGCTTTATCCCCATGTCGGCTAGGAAATGTCGGAAGCCTCTATCTATGAAGTGTGATCCTCCATCGCTTATGACTAGTCTTGGGGTGCCAAATCTTGGGAATATGACTTCTTTAAACATCCTCTTTGAGTGTGAAGCATCTGCGGTTGTGTAAGGCATAGCTTCTACCCATTTGGACACATAATCCACTACCACCAGGATGTACTCACAACCTTGAGACTTGGGGAATGGACCCATGTAGTCAATCCCACATGCATCAAATAGTTCCACTTGAAGGTTGTTTGTGAGTGGCATTGCATCCCGGGTGTTGATATTCCCATATTTTTGACATCTTGCACATCTCTTCACATAGTCTTGTGCATCTTTGTACATGGTAGGCCAAAAGAATCCACTTTGCCATATCTTTGCATGGGTTCTGAATACCCCATAATGGCCTCCATATTCTGCTCCTTGGCATTTCTCAATGATCTTGATTGCTTCATTCATTGGCACGCACCTCCTCAACATTCCATCATTGCAGATTCTGTACAGATATGGCTCATCCCAGAGGTGCACCTTACTCTCTTGAATGAGTTTCTTCTTGTCTGCCCCCGGTGGCACATATCCGGCGACCATGAAGTTGACAATGTTTGCATACCAGGGGTTGGAGTCCGTGACCTTGAGGAGTGTGTCGTCTCGCAGGAAGTCGTCGATGGGCAGATCCTGTTTGTCTTTGAATTGTATTCTAGACAAAGGATCGGCTACAGAGTTTTCTACTCCCTTTTTATCTTTAATTTCCAGATCAAATTCTTGGAGCAGTAATATCCATCTTATTAATCTTGGTTTAGCATCTTTCTTAGTGAGCAAGTACTTTAATGCAGCATGGTCAGTGTAAATGATGACTTTAGCTCCAACTAAGTAAGATCTAAATTTGTCTATAGCAAAAACCACGGCCAACAATTCTTTTTCAGTTGTTGCATAATTCAATTGTGGCCCAGTTAAGGTTTTGCTAGCATATGAGATTGCAAGATGTTTCTTATCTTTGGTTTGTCCTAAGACAGCACTTACAGCATAATCACTAGCATCACACATTATCTCAAAAGAAAGCGTCCAATCAGGGGGTTGTATGATTGGCGTAGAGACAAGTGCTTTCTTAAGATAATAAAAGGAGTATAAGCACTCATCATCAAAATTAAAGTGTGCATCTTTAGCAAGCAGGTTTGTTAAAGGTCTAGTAATTTGAGAGAAATCTTTTATAAACCTTCTATAGAATCCTGTATGACCAAGAAAGCTACGGACACCCTTTACATTCGTGGGCGGTGGAAGTTGCTTTATGACCTCTATTTTAGCTCTGTCCACCTCTATCCCACGCTCGGACACTCTATATCCTAGCACTATTCCTTCTCGAACCATGAAATGGCATTTCTCCCAGTTCAAGACTAAGTGCTTTTCCTCACATATTTGTAAGACACGGTCCAAATTCTCTAAGCTGTGATCAAAAGTTTTGCCATAGACTGAGAAGTCGTCCATGAACATTTCCATGATTTCTTCGATCATATCGGAGAAGATGGACATCATGCACCTTTGGAAAGAGGCAGGAGCATTGCATAGGCCAAAGGATATGTGCCTGTATGCGTATGTTCCATAGGGGCATGTGAAGGTTGTCTTACTTTGATCGTCGGGATGGATTGGGATTTGGTGATAACCCGAGTACCCATCAAGGAAACAAAAAAAAGAATGTTTTGCAAGCCGTTCCAACATCTCGTCGATGAATGGTAACGGGAAGTGATATTTCTTTGTGGCCTTGTTAAGCTTTCGGTAGTCTATACACATTCTTCAACCCGTGACGGTTCGTTGAGGGATTAGTTCGTTTTTCTCATTTTTTACGACCGTCATCCCTCCTTTCTTAGGCACTACTTGGACGGGGCTAACCCACTCACTGTTAGGAACAGGGTAGATTATGCCGACGTGCAAGAGTTTCAAGACCTCTTTCTTCACTACTTCTCTCATCGCATTATTTAGCCTCCGCTACGGCTCCCTAGAAGGTGCATCATCTTGCCCAATTGGGATGCGATGGGTGCAGAGAGTGGGACTAATTCCCTTAAGATCTTGAAGAGAGTATCCTAAGACAGAGCGGTGTTTTTCTAGAATGGTGATGAGTTTGGAGGTGTCCTCCTCAGAAAGTTGGTCACTAATGATTACGGGAGTCTCCCTATCACCATTAAGGAAGGCATACTTAAGTCCTGAGGGAAGGGGCTTAAGCTCTATAGAGGGTTTAGATGGGGGTTCAGATTTATCCAAATCTAAAGGTTCTTCTAATTCGGCCTCTTCTTGGATGAAATCTTTATCATCCTCTTCCAGATCAGGATGAGAAGGTTCTAGAAGCGATGCAGCCATCACTTCCTCTACGGGGTCAGTCTTGGGGCGCAATTCTACTTTAGAGTTGGCATAATTTGCTAATGAGATTGCAACGCAAATGTTCTTCCCGAGATGACCTTCAAGGTTCCCCCATGGAATCCATCAAGGAATTTCATGAGCGGGTGTCCAATCAACAAGTCAAATTCCTCTATATCAAATATGAAGAAGTGTAAGAGGATATGGACCTTGTTAATTGTGACAGGAATGGTCTGTGCAATCCCGTAGCTCTCGACCAATTTCCCAAAGGGTAATTTAAGAAATTTCTTGGTCGGGGCTAGAGGTTCTTCTCCTAGGAGTGCTGTTGGTGCTTCTTAGCGTCAACAGAAAAGTCCGCAAGCGCACGGAAGTACCGTTGTAGCCTTCACCAGGAAGTATTCAGGGTATCGTAATTTCCAAGAGGAACGGTCTTTGTACTTAGTCTCTTAAACTAGTTTACTCAGAAGAGACGGAAGGGATAGCTTGGGTAGAGAGGTTCTTCTAAGGTCAAACGCATATAAGCAATGGTAACTCCCCCACTACTTGCTTGCTTCAGGCCCACTGACGCAGCTGGTCTGCCAGCCGATACCATTATCAGCGCTACTCCGCGGCCGAACGTGGGGGAATTCAGATACGAGTGGACAGGGCTATCACCACCTGCCACCTACCCCTCTGCCCGTGGGCACGCGCAACATACGAAGGTAGACTCCGACCTACACACCATGTCTACGAAGGAGACTACTACTCTAGCGGTGTACAGAAACATCCGTCTCTATCAGGAGTCCTCTTACTAGAGCATCCATCCGAAGGACGAACGACGATCCCACAAACAAGTAGCTTCATGGAAGTAACATCCTTAATGAATCAAACCAAAGTTGAACACGAACTTCTTACTTCAAGTAGCAAGATGATCGTAGAGGTACAAGTTGGAGCGAGAGCCGACAAGCCCGGCACTTCGTCCACCCGGAGGCAGAACTGCTTCAACTCCGCTCTTTCTCCAGCTCTTTCCCTCTCTCACTCCCTATACTAAATTAGCTAGAAGCTAATGGAATGGAGCTTGCTCTTCCTCTCTACATTGTGACCTCTTGTGTTGGTGAATGAATCATGCCTAGGTGTAGAGATGAGGCCTCCTTTTATAGCTTGAGAGGAGGGGGTTTTATGCAAAAGGTTTATCCCCACAAGGAAAGATCCAAACCGACCTCCAAAGGGCGGTTTCCACTTACCATCTGAGTTGATCGTAGGTGGGACCGACCTTGGGGAACCGCCATACACGTGTTAGAAGAAAACTGGGCCCGAGAGGCCCCACCAGGGGGCGGCCGGTCCCGGAGGCGGCCGGTCCCCTGGTGGGCCCATCTGTCCACCGCCTTTTGGGAGCACGTGGGCCTCGTCGATAGCTTCGTTTTGACTAGTGATTCAGCCCAATCGGAGTTCGGATGAGTGCGTTATGGCCAAAATACTCAAGCCCACTTGTGCAGTCCTAAATTAGACTCGAACTTATATATCTTTTTATTGGGAGCTCCAAATAATGAAAATAATATATGCATTTTGATCAGCGCGATGAGCTCTCCGTAATGGTATAGTCCATTTTATTATTTGAGATACTTTTATGTTGTGAAAACTCGGATATTCCTGCAACATAGTGGAAAACACCAAAACTCGTGGAACTTGTTAAGTAAAGAATATTTTTCTATGATGTTCCACGGATTTATATTATTATTGGTGGTATAAAATGTGACTTAAGGACCACCAACAAGATCCCCACACTTAGTCCTTTGCTCGTCCTCGAGTAAAGGTTTAAAGGACTAAGATGGGTCATCTCCTTGATATATAATCCGCATACAAGATATTCCAAGCTTCACCTGCACTTGTGAACTTCAAAGTGTCTACCACATTTTCTTGGGTAATTGAATAATGGAACAAATGGATTCAAATCCCCTTGCATTAGTTAGCTCAGAAACTTGGGTTTTTATAAGATTTTTGAAAAAGAAAAGATAGCCTTGCTCCTCAAATGATACTCTCAAATCGCTTATATATGTGTCTGGTTCCTTACCAAGGAATTTTTGGAATTGCCTTCTTTCATAACCCATCTCTAAAGCTTTTGAGTGGAGTTTTGGGTAGGTATGAAAGTGGGCATACTTGCATTACATATATTGTCAAGTCAAAAACCGAACCACACGGAGATACAAGTCATACACTAGATTGAGATGTGTAAGTGTGTGGCATGGAAGATGATTCCTAATTCTAACTGTTTTTGGTACTCCATGCATCATGACTCTCTTTATTGGATAGATGGATGATTCTTTGAAAAGTATGGGTTATAAAAGGAAATATTCATATATATATATATATATATATATATATATTTTCTTGAACGGGGCTTTGGACTTTCTTAGTTTGTGTATTGCTATTTTTTTTTCTTTTTTTTTCTTCTCATGCCCCTTGGCATGTATATATTTTTTCTCTGTTTTTTTTCTTTTTTTTCTTGTGCTCCTTGGCATACTTTTTTTTAAACATAGCCCCATATCTCTTCTTAATGCAAACTTTGAATGGAGAGATGTCATGATGGAATACGAGGAGTAATTATATGGTGGAGGATGAATGCGCGACTCTTAGGGTAAGAGTCAGCATTTTTATTTGGTGGATGACAAATGCACGGCTCTCAGGGTAAGAGTCGGCATTTTTATTTGGTGGAAGAGTGTATAACTCTTAGGGTAAGAGTTGGCGTTTTTGGTGGATGACAGGGTGCATGTTGTGTGCTACTCTTAGTGTAAGAGTCGGCATTTTATTGGTGGGTGCGTGTGAATCTCAATCATGGGTGCATGACCATAATCTCACATAGGTCACAACAATTTGACCAAACTCAATGATCCGACAAGCAGCATATGACTAAAGGTTTGCAGAAGTTAAACATGTCATATGGCCTTGGTGGGAAATTCATTATCATTGAGAAGCATGCCATCTCATTTTGATTTTGTAAAATAAATCCCAAGTCCATCATAAAAAGAGCAAGGTTCAAATCATCCAGCTATATCACATACTCCAATTACTTAGACAACATGGGGTCCCTATGATAGTTGTTCACAAGTTATAGGAATGTTGGCGAGGAATAAGTAGTATGCAAATTTTATCAAAGGATAGCATGGAGATGGCGTGTCAGAAGTTTTGCATTTTTAGATTATCAGATTTAAAACTTCAGAACTTAGGGAGATGTGAGGGTAGAGGTGCACAAACCACCGTTGAAGATGAAGGAGGTTTATGGAAGTCATATGTCCTGTTCTTGTTGCGTGATGAGTCATTCGGTGTTGTGCAACGTGCAGGGGAGATCTTGAAGGTGTGTTAGGTATGCTTGAGAGATCTCCCCCACACTTATTCTTGTACCTGCTTTATTTTGATAAAAAGAAAACAAAATAAGAGCAACAACAACAAGCAAGGACTCTATTGGCTATAAGACCAGAGAGCAAGAAAGATATTATTATTATTATTTCTTTATTAGTTTTATTGAAAACTTGTTCACTCAACTTTTTATAAACAAAGCCAAGATAAAGAGGCAGAGAAAGATATGCCTTAGTCTATCTCCATATCAGATTACTTTCATTGATTATGTCAACAACTCAAAGTTCATTGATCAAATTTCAACACCATGTCAAATTTTGATCAAAGAAGGCCATTTGAACCTAAGCACCATGCTTAATTTAAAAAAGACCTATGGATGTACCTTAAGACTACACCCAAACCAGAGTTTACAATATAAGCAAAGGAAGCATGAATTTGTATGATCAAATGAAGACAATTATAAGAAGTTGGTGAACATTTATTTACCTTCGCATACCTGAGTAAATGTACCGGCAACATATATGTATGAGGCGTTGAAGTTGTTGTTGCAGCTAGCATGATGGTTTTGCTCAGGTGATCTCCGAAGCCAGGCCACACACAGATCAATGCGCATGGGCCATGGGCCTTGATGATACTAGCAAAGGTTCACAAGAGGGAGACTCCCAATCTCTTTTTTAGTCTCCCTCATCTCTCTTCTCTTTTTTTTCTTTCATTCATTTTTTCTTCTTTTTTTATCATCTCTCTCTCTTTTTTTTTCAATATATATATATATTAACTCTCTCTCTTTTTTTTTGCAAGGCGAGGCTGACATCTTCATCATCATTTTTTAATGACCCTTTGGTGTGCATGGAACTTGGGTTTCTCATCGTCCTCCCCCACACTTGGACTTTTGCATAAAAGTCAAGTGCAGAGTTAGGGCCTTCTTACGAGTGTGTTCCATTACCTAGGAGTGCATCAATCTTTTGTAGTTGATGTGGTTCCATGTCGTCAAGCATCATATGACCCGAGTTCTTCTTAATCTTTCCTGAAATGGTTAGTGACATACCCGAAGGTGCATACTAACTTGACAACATGCCCTCACCATTTAAAGAAGATATATATTTTTTTGAAAATAAAAATAACAATAGCAATAATAATAATAATAATAATAATAATAATAATAATAATAATAATAATAATAATATATTTTAAAGGATAATCCGAGGTATCTCCCGGCAGTGCTTAAGTTATGGTCTTAAACTTGACTGTGGGAACTTCTTCTTGCAGCAATCAATGGTGGTGTAGTTCCCAGCTTTACCACCAATCATAGGCATTAATATTCAAGCTGCAAAGTACGCACCATCATACTACTATGGGATTTGCAATGTTCATGATAAACATAAGCATTCACAACCATTCTCTCAAAAAGTTGAACAACTAGAAGCAAGAGATGGTTGCGAGATCCTCGTAGAAGCAGGTGGTCCAAAGCGAAACAAACTCTGGAGATCTTGAGCATAAATGTGAGGGACCTCAAAACCATGCTTGTTAGCGGGCCACTTCTTGGCTCTAGAGTTGTTGCTTCGGGCATGTCCCTGGCACGGAAGTTTTCATTCTCAAAAGATATATCATGGAGGATGATCACTTAACCTTGACCATTATCGAGAACAATGTTCTTGATGGCCAGAGGGACATGCATCTTGTTCGAGCATGGGCGCAGGAGAAGGATTCGCATGCTCGAACAAGTAGCTTCGCTTCGCCTTTAGGTTTTCGAGCAAGTGCTATGGCTGGCAGAAGCAAAACTTTCAAACTTCTCATCGGGGCTCCCTTCTTTTTTTATATATATAAATGAGATTTTCAAGAGGGTGCCCTATGAGAAGATCAAAATCGAGGGTGGCATAGATGAGGAAGTATAAGAAACTTCGGTTTCGTTAATTTCCAATGGCATAACCCTAACATTCCCACAAAACTCAAAGATGAGTCCGGATGGACTTCTGAAAAGTTTGTCGGTCGGGACTAGCGGCATATCGCCCTAAAAGGGTTTCCACTGGAATGAAAGTAGTCCCAACTATGAGGTTGTGTAGGGCTTTCACAGAAGTCCCCCTTAATGAGCAAGACATGGTTGTGGGAGGTGAAAGAATATGAATTTCTTCAGAAGAATGTTTCACTTCCAACAAGCAACAACCGTACTTTCGATGACTCAGCATTAGGGGAGACTTCCTAAGAAATGTCAGAATTTTGTACAAAGAAATGTTTCGAAGTTCTGCCATAATCCTCGAATTTTGATAGCGAACTCCGAACGATAAAACATTCCTTCCTTCGGTGTTCATGGTTCGGGTGAGGGCTCAACAGACGAATCGAAGTGTGGCAAAGGAAAGGATTCGGCTGCTGAGGGCTCTTTAGAACTTGACATGCCCTTGTATGGAGGGGTTTGGGTACGATGACGGGAGAAGTTTGCTTCTCTAGGATGCAAACAAGGATTTTCCTATATTCCGTCATGGTTTTTGTGAAAACGGCCCTCCAACGGTTATGTCAAAGCATAGGGCAGCATCTATGTCTAGATCCGAACAAAGGATATGCAAAAGCACATTATCGGATAAAGACAAGTCTAGGTCAGCATGTATAAACATTGTGAACCTGGCCTAGGCTGTACCTATGGATTCCTTCTCATTTTGCTCAAAGTCGAGGTTTGCCCTTGGTAGAGCGGCGATACGAGACATGGGTAAGAATGCAAGATAAAACTTGATCTTAAGTTCATCCCATTCTCTATTCGCACTTTCTACGGCATCAGTGTATCACTGTTTTGCCTCCCCTTGAGGGAGAACATAAACAACTTTCACTTAAGAATTTCTTGTGTCATGTCAGGAATGCTTAGGCATGAACACAATTCCTCGAATTTTTGCAAGTGGTCAAAAGAATTTTCATTGTCGTGACCAAAGAAGGGTTTTGTCCGAACCATAGCTTTGAATCTTGGGTGGAGTTCATAACTGGATGGAAATTTTGGCTTTGAAAAAGAATGTGGTTCAAAGAACTCCCCCTTTGAAGCAGAAAAATTTTGAATTTGGAGCTAACTTCATGGTGAAGGGATTGGATAAAAAGGAATATTTTGTTTTTATAAAAAGAAAAGATAAAAGATTTTTTTTTGATAAAACACAAGAATACACGGGTGAACTAGGTTCGGAGATAAATACGACAATCGTTCCCCGCCAACGGCGCCAGACGCTTCTTAGCGTCAGCAGAAAAGTCCGCAAGCGCACGGAAGTACCGTTGTAGCCTTCACCCGGAAGTATTCAGGGTATCGTAATTTCCCCGAGGAACGGTCTTTGTACTTAGTCTCTTAAACTAGTTTACTCAGAAGAGATGGAAGGGATAGCTTGGGTAGAGAGGTTCTTCTAAGGTCAAACGCATATAAGCGATGGTAACTCCCCCACTACTTGCTTGCTTCAGGCCCACTGACGCAGATGGTCTGCCAGCCGATACCAGTATCAGCGCTACTCCGCGGCCGAACGTGGGGGAATTCAGATACGAGTGGACAGGGCTGTCACCACCTGCCACCTACCCCTCTGCCCGTGGGCACGCGCAACATACGAAGGTAGACTCCGACCTAGACACCACGTCTACGAAGGCGACTACTACTCTAGCGGCGTACAAGAACATCCGTCTCTATCAGGAGTCCTCTTACTAGAGCATCCGTCTAAAGGACGAACGACGATCCCACAAACAAGTAGCTTTATGGAAGTAACATGCTTAATGAATCAAACCAAAGTTGAACATGAACTTCTTACTTCAAGTAGCAAGATGATCGCAGAGGTACAAGTTGGAGCGAGAGCCGACAAGCCCGGCACTTTGTCCACCCGGAGGCTGAACTGCTTCGACTCCGCTCTTTCTCTAGCTCTTTCCCTCTCTCACTCCCTATACTAAATTAGCTAGAAGCTAATGGAATGGATCTTACTCTTCCTCTCTACATTGTGACCTCTTGTGTTGGTGAATGAATCATGCCTAGGTGTAGAGATGAGGCCTCCTTTTATAGCTTGACAGGAGGGAGTTTTATGCAAAAGGTTCATCCCCACATGAAAAGATCCAAACTGACCTCCAAAGGGCGGTTTCCACATGCCATCTGAGTTGATCGTAGGTGGGACCGACCTTGGGGAACCGCCATACACGTGTCAGAAGAAAACTGGGCCCGAGAGGCCCCACCAGGGGGACGGCCGGTCCCGGGGGCGGCCGGTCCCCTGGTGGGCCCATCTGGCCACCGCCTTTTGGGAGCACGTGGGCCTCATCGATAGCTTCGTTTTGACTGGTGATTCAACCCAATCAGAGTTCGGATGAGTGCGTTATGGCCAAAATACTCAAGCCCACTCGTGCAGTCCTAAATTGGACTCGAACTTATATATCTTTTTATTCCAAATAATGCAGATAATATATGCATTTTGATCTGCGCGATGAGCTCTCCACAATGGTGTAGTCCATTTTATTATTTGAGATACTTTTATGTTGTGAAAACTCGGATATTCCTGCAACATAGTGGAAAACACCAAAACTCGTGGAACTTGTTAATTAAAGAATATTTTTCTATGATGTTCCATGGATTTATATTATTATTGGCGGTATAAAATGTGACTTAAGGACCGCCAACAAGTGCATTTGCTAATGACTTAGACATAATACTAACTCCTACGGCAGGGTTATAAGGAGAGTCTATGGTAGTCCTATTTATGACGCAAGGAATGCTTGTGAAGCAAGATAGGGTCCTAATAACCTCAGGTGAGGCTTCGGCTTCCTTCAGCCATTCGTCACTCATAATAGACGCGAGCTCTTGAACAGTCTCCTTGGGATAGCGGGTCTCAAGGCGATGTGGAATGTGATCATTTGGAGCTCTACGTGTTATAGAGTTCTTTGGCACAGGTTGATTCGAGGCATTTCCGAAATCGGAGAAGAGATCGGCCTCGATATCAAGAGGAAATTCCAGAGGTTTAACTTCCTCTGGAGGATTTGGTGGTTTTGATTCAGGTTCGATAGCTTGTGATGTAAGTGGCAAGGTTCCGGCTATCGTAGGTTCGTCCTTCGGGGCTTGATCTTCCTCGGGGCTTCATCATAGATATTAGTGTAGGGGGTGTTCTCGAGAATTTTCGTAAGAACTTACTCACCTTCACTAATAGAGAGAAGCAAGAATGCTCCCTTAGAGGCTAAATCAACAAATTATGTGGAATTTTGGCTAAGACCGAGGTAGAAATGTTGCAAGAGGGCTAGCTCGGTTGTAGCTAAATCAGGGCCGGCAGATGCTAAGTCTGTGAAACGGGCCCATGCCGCACCTAGAGGCTCCTTATCCTTTTGTCTAAAGGTCAGGATCTCTACACAAAGACGAGCAACTCGGGGAATGGAAAAGAAGGTGATACAGAACTTTGATTGCAGCTTCTCCCATTCTCTATTTACACTACCTACATGACGAGTATACCATCGTTTGGCTATTCCCGTCAAAGAGAACGGAAAAAGCTTCCACTTAAGGGTATCTCGTTTCATCCCGTGGATATGTATGCAAGAGCATAATTGTTCAAAATCTCGTAGGTGTGTATAGGGGTTCTCATCTTCATCCCCAGAAAAAGGTTTCTCCTGAACCATCACTATGAGACTCGGGCGTAGCTCATAACGAACGGCCAAAATGGCCTGTGATGAACTAGGCGGCTCCATACTAGCGCCCGATGGAGCACCATACTCGAAGATGGGTGTTTGATCCATGTGTGTGTGAAAGAGATAGTTTTGATCAAACAAGGATAACTAAGACGACTCGACTCTAGTTAAGACAGCTACCGTTCCCCGGCAACGGCGCCAGAAAGCTTGTTGACACCAAAGGTGGCAAACGGATATACCGCAAGCATACGGTAGTCAATGTAGCTTTCACTGGGAGTATTCCAGGTATCGTATTTTCCATGGGGAACGTGAAGTGGACTAACTAGGTTCAAGATCGTCAGATAGTGATCAAGGATGTTGGTGATCAAAGAGGTTTAGAATATAGGTATAGAGAGGTTCTATGTAGCAAAAGATATCTGGTCTTGGTTTTCTAAGTATAAAGAGGTTTACCACCTCCCCCATTTACAAGAGGCGACAGGCGAAACAGGAGGAGATATAACTCCTCCCGAGGTGGCTGTACTATTATCTTGATGCCCTGCCGTTTTAATAACTTGTCTTACACACGTTGTGGAATACGAAGACCAGACAAGGCTGTCACCACATGCTAGCTACCACAAACAATCCGTGCGACAAGCGGCCCACACTGATAAGATATAGCCTAGACACCACGTCTATACTATACTTACTACTCTAATCTTAGCTAGAGACTAGAGCACTTCACAAGTAAAGCAATGTGCAGGTAAAGCAAGTATATACTTAAAATACCAGAACCAGAATATTAAATGCTAGAAGGACTCAGATGGAAAACTTACTAGAAGCTTGCATCCATTGAGGTACACCTTGGAGAAGACTCCTGACAGGCCTGGGGCTTTCTCCTGAAGACTTCCCTCACTCTCTTCCCTCTTATTCTAACACTAAAACTACTATGATACACTTGATATTTACTCCTTTGATGCCTCTAAAGTGAAGGACTAGGGGGGTATTTATAGGGGGATGAAGGGCAGCACCACGTTGGCGATCTGCGTAGTTCTCCACCTCCACCCTTGGATCCACCGTCCTTGAAACCGCCTTGGATGGACGGCAGTGATGCAATAAGCACGTGGGAGGCATGCTGGAAGTCGGTGGAGTAAGGCGGTGGCCTGGGCCCACCATGGGCGGTTTGGCCAAAACCCCTACTGGCAGGTGGGCCCTGCCAGGACCTTCTAGAAGCCTTGTGATGTCAGTGAAGTGATGCCTGTGAGGTGGGTCCACTAAGTGTGGTTCGGCCGACCCACCTCTGGTGAGTTAGGCCCACCACCTTGGTCCCCACCTGTCATGGACTGAGGCTGTGTGATCCCCTTGTCTTTATCTTGTCGTTTCACACCTTGATCCGAGTGCTTTGCTCCTTAGCCATTGATTGAGGACACAATTGCGATCCAAAGGTGCAAATGGACTCCAGGGGTGTGCCACGGATCGTACCATGTCAACATGGCCACGAGGGTTCCCTACCTGGTTCGGCCGAACCATAGGGTAGGTGTTGACACCAGAAGTGGAAAACAGATATACTGCAAGCGTACGACAGTCAATGTAGCTTTCACCGGGAGAATTCCAGGTATCGTATTTTCCACAGGGAACGTGATGTGTACTAACTAGATTCAAGGCTATCAATAGGAATCAAAGGGGTTGGTGATCAAGGATAAAAGCCTGTAGGTATAGAGAGGCTCCTATGCAGCAAAAGATATCTGGTCTCAGCTTTCTAAGTATAAAGAGCTTAGTCAGCTCCTCCCTTCACAAGAGGCGACAGACGAAACAGTAGGAGACAAAACTCCTACCCGAGGCGGCTGTGCTATTGTCTTGATGCCTTGCCATTTTAATAACTTGTCTTACACGCGTGGTGGAATACGAGGACTAGACAAGGCTGTCACCACTTGCTGGCTACCACAAACAATCCGTGCGACAAGCGGCCCACACTGATAAGATATAGCCTAGACACCACGTCTACACTATACTTACTACTCTAATCTTAGCTAGAGACTAGAGCACTTCACAAGTAAAGCAATGTGCAGGTGAAGACAGTATATACTTAAAGTACCAGAACCAGAATATTAAATGGTGGAAGAACTCGGATGGAAAACTTACTAGAAGCTTGAATCCGCTGAGGTACACCTTGAAGAAGACTCCCGACAGGCCCGGGGCTTTCTCCAGAGACTTCCCTCATTCTCTTCCCTCTTTACACTAACACTAATCTTATTGTATACTTGATACTTGATCCTTGATTGTTCTAAAGTGAAGGACTAGGGGGTATTTATAGGGGGATGAAGGGCAGCGCCACGTCAGCGATCCGCGTACTTCTCCACCTCCACCCTTGGATCCACCGTCCTTGAAATCGCCTTGGATGGATGGCAGTGATGCAATGAGCACGTGGGAGGCATGCTGGAAGTCGGTGGAGTAAGGTGGTGGCCTGGGCCCACCATGGGCGGTTCGGCCGAACCACCCACTGGCAGGTGGGACCTGCCAGGACCTTCTAGAAGCCTTGTGATGTCAGTGAAGTGATGCCTGTGAGGTGGGTCCACCAAGTGTGGTTCGGCCAACCCACCTCTGGTGAGTTGGGCCCACCACCTTGGTCCCCACCTGTCATGGACTGAGGCTGTGTGATCCCCTTGTCTTTATCTTGTCGTTTTACACCTTGATCCGAGTGCTTTGGTCCTTAACCATTGATTGAGGACACCATTGTGATCCAAAGGTGCAAATGGACTCCAGGGGGTGTGCCACGGATCGTGCCACGTCAATATGGCCATGAGGGCTCCCTACCTGGTTCGGCCGAACCATAGTTTGGGGCCACGTGGCCTCTGCTCTCTTGCATATCACTCCATTACTTGATTCCTTGAAGTTCGAGTGCCGGGGCCACTATTCATGGTTCAGCCGAACCATGAATAGTGTCCGTCCAGTGCCCACTCGATCTTGAAGTGAAGTCCTTGAAGCTTGTGACGTTGTCTTGCCATTTCGTCATAATTGGATTTGCATTATATCTTCATCTTGGACTTCTAAACTCTGAAATCACCTGTTTTGAGTACCTGCAAACAAATACTAACATGTACATGTGGAACCAAGTTATTTGTACCTATGTTACTATGAGTTTGCTTATTTCTTCCCAAAAAGAGTGTTTTGTTTACGGTTATGATGGTAGAAAATATGGTATAAATACCGTCAACAGTGGGGCCACATAGCCTCTGCTCTCTTGCATATCACCCCATTACTTGATTCCTTGAAGTTGGAGTGCCGAGGCCACTATTCATGGTTCGGCCGAACCATGAATAGTGTCCACCCAGTGTCCACTTGATCCTGGAGTGAAGTCTTTGATGATTGTGACACCACTTAGCCATTTTGTCATAGTTTGTGACAGAACCTCCTAAACTATATGGCCCACATGTACCTGTCGTCGTCCCAAGGACCTTCGACAGCCGTACAGGTGACCCGTAGTATAACCTAAAAGGGTCTGCTGGGTTTACACGTAAACCCGTTTCCTCCGAACAGGATCTTAGTTGCGAAGAGATTATAGAGTACAACATTTCATTCAAATTATACAACTCGGAGTACAAGAGCGGAAGACTTAAAATATTATATAGGTTTACAAACCAGTGTTCTTAATTATACATAAGTACGATTATTACAAACCAAAATATGAGTAGTGGCAGTAGGTAAGTAGCTTATACAACACTTATATTAGATAACATCCCTACCCAAGGGATCAAATACTCACTCACTATCACTATCCTCCTCGACCACTTCCTCGAACACCGTCATACAGCAAGGTCCAACGCAGACCTTGGGTTGCTGATTGCCTGCAACATGGGGTTAACAAACCCTGAGTACAAGGAGTACTCCGCAAGACTTACCCGACTAAAAATTGGGGAGAAGACTCAGGAATGCAGGCTGAGGGGAATCAAGGGGAGGCTTTAGCAAGAATCAAAGAGTTTTGCAGAAAAGCTCTCTAATTCAGCTTAGCATTAAATCTCGAAGCAAGATTGGTTCATTCAGTAATCTCATCATCATTTTCCTTTCCCACATTTACCTAGTTCTGAACCACTCTTCGCTGTGTGTCAGTGGATCAAGTCTCCATTATCCGAGGAGCAACGACGATTCGTATCGATTAAGTACCCAGCTGGGGATCCCTATCCACACTGCATATGTAGCACCTAAGCTTGCATATGCCAACCTCGCCTACCATGGCTTTTCCAAAACCTGAACCGGTCCTACGCCACCCGAGAGCACAGTACTCCTCTCCTCTCCAGGCACGCTGGCCACGAGGGTACACGCTACCCTCGCCATCTCTCCACTCCCAGTGCGTGGTTGTCGGTTCAAGTAGAGGAACAACCGGAGCCAGAGGCTTTCCGCAGTATGTGGCTAGTTGCAAAGTCTCGATCCATCAGGCCAACAACGAATGGTCCCTAATGGATTCCATTTCATTTTCTTAATAGACAGTCAGAGAGACTACATTGAGATTCCTTTCTCAATGCAAGTCTGCTGCCCTGTCGAATAATTACAATAGTACATAATTGTATACCCCAAGCATACAAAATATCTTTTTCATAAAATCTTAACTATTAGGCATGGCTAAGCATTTTATAATCATTTGCCTTTAAATCAGGTTTCAAGGATATTATATCAAGGTAGGTAAATGCAGCAAGTAGGTGACAATCAATTCCTATCAACTTAATGCAGTAGATTAACTCATGTGATAAAAATTTGTAAATACAAGGTGGGGTTAATGCACCGGGGCTTGCCTTGTTGCACGGGGAGGGACGGATCAGGGTCAGAACCGCAAATGTCAAAACCACCGACAACTCCTGGGGCTTCGTCAGCGGCGACTTGCTCGACTTTCACTTCCTCGCCTTCGGTCACTATACGTGATAATGATACATGCTTTAATGATGGTGCAAATAATGTGATTAACAAATAACAATGGTAACTTAATAACCTTGAGTACAACTTTCCTTCACGGTAAAGTTGTAATCAGGATTTCATCTAACAGAGTTATTGTTATATAATTAGTTCATTAATTATTTTTAACAGACATAGAAAGCCGCAACTAACACGACTCTCAACACTTAAGAAAGTGCTTAGGACCAGTTAGGGTTTGCTGATCCTAAGTCTTCACACAATTCCACACTAACACAAAAATCCTAAAGTGATTAACACTAAATATCATTTTTATGTATTTATTTAATTAGGGATAAATCACAAATAATAAAACTTCATTCAACTGAGCTATAAATTTTTGCGGAGGTAGCTCATTGGTCAAAACAACTGCACAATTAATCTCACAATTTTTGGATTAATATTTTGAGCTATAAAAATCATGGAAAAGTCATTTATTAATTAAAATATGCATTTTTACAGTCTACAGAAAGTACTTAAATGGCAAGTTTTATATTTTTCATAAATACTACTTTACTCAGAGAAGCTATACAATTTATTTTGTTATTTTTGGTGCTATATATTAATTCATACAAAATTAATAAAACTGGTAACTATCCATTCTCAGAAAAATGGAAAGAATATTTACTGAGGGTTACTGGGCCGGCTCGGCCAGGCCCAGCAGAGCCCACCCGGCTTCTCTTTCCTCTGCTCAATAGAGCAGAGTAGACGGCGTGCGCGAGCGCACTGCCGACCGCGGCGACCGGCCGGCGGCGGCGAACTTCGACGAGGGCAAGGCCCCCGTCGAGAGCCCAGCAAGTACCCGCACCTATCTAGTTGGTTAAAACGGAATCCAGAGCACCAGCAAGATCTAGCAGGCGGCCATGGCGGCCCGGTCTGCTCGGCGATGGCGGCGCCACCCGTTCCTGTGGTCGCAAGGGTTCCAAGACCCAAATAGCTAACCCTAAAGCACCAACGAGCTCACCAAAGCGTGATGCTTGCGCTGGTTTGACGAGAAGACGGTGGGAGGAGTGAACTTGACTGTGACCGCGGCCTCGGCAGCGTACTCCGGCGGCAACAATCTCGTTCCGGAGTGTCCGATGTCCTAATGCGGAAACGGAGACTTCCATGAGCTTCAACGCGTTAAGACCGAGCTAGAACAAGAGACAGAAACGCAAGAGGAGGTTTATAGAGACCTGGTGGCGCTGCAGCCGACGTGACGGCACGGCTGCCGGCGACGGGGAAGACGACTCCGCGGCACCGACACCGACGACGAGAGGACCCGTATGTAGGCTCTACGGGTGCGCTACAAGATGGCGAAGCTATGTGCGCGATCAATTTTACATGAGAGCGATCAGGAACGACGAATTCGGCCGGCGAGTCGAGCTCGACGGCAGTGAACCGAAACGGGAAAAGGGAGAGAACGAGCTCGCCTTCGAGCTTAAAAGGAGGAGGTCAACTTCCGGGCGATTGCCACGACACCTCGCTCGTGCCATGTCTCAGGACAACGTGCCCGCGCGTGTTGCGGCGTGGAGGGCGGTGGTGACCGAAGCAGGCAGGCAGGCTGCACGGTGGCACTGCCCTGTTTCTCCTTCTACTGTAGAACAGATTATCCCCCAATTTCGGTTTTCATGAAATTACTCTCATTTTTATGTTTGAAGTCAAAAATATCCCAGAATAAAAAATAGGGGGAATTCAATTCTGAGCAACTTTCGTATTTAAAGTATTTTCAGATTTCAAATATTTTTGAAATTATGGAAAAGAGGGTAAAAGGCTCTTTTCCAATTCAATTTAAATCTCAAATTTCTATTGAACAAGTTCAAAATATGTGAACATCAAAGTTGTTCAAATCAGAGAGCTTTACAACTTTTGTTTAATGACCAACTCCAGATTCCAAGTAATTTTTGAATTGAAGTTTTGAATTCAAATTTGAATGTAGTAATTTAGGTTTAATTTGAATTTCCAACTGAAAACTTGAAAAACTTTGTATACCAAAGTTGCTCTATTTAATAAGATCTACAACTTTTCTTTTGGTACCAATGCCCAATTCCTCATAGTTTTGAAACTAGGGTTTTAGCCCGATTTAGGGTTTTAAAATTAACTTGGAATTTAAATTCACTCTAGGCCTAAACACAAGCCATGAATACAATTCAAACTTGTTTTAGTTTATGCAGGGCAAAATTAACAAAAATTCATACATGTTGTGCAATGCTCATGATGACATGCTCAGTTTTAAGTGTTCCGTAACACTGGAGTGTTACATAGTTGGGTTTGCATTATATCTTCATCTTGGGTTTCTAAACTATAAAATCGTCTGTTTTGGGTACCTGCAAACAAATACTAACATGTACATGTGGAACCAAGTTATTTGTACCTATGTCACTATGTGTTTGCTTGTTCCTTCCCAAAAAGAGTGTTTTGTTGATGGTTATGATGGTAGAAAACATGGATAAATACTGTCAACATGGATAAGCACGCTGGCAGGAGGTTCGAAGACGAGACCGACATCCCCGCGGAATGGACTAACTTCTCACCAGATGCCATGATGGTGGATGATAGTCATCACTCGGCTTGGGAGTATTCAAGGACAGAGGTGATGCAGGGGCAGATGTTTCATGATAAGGTTCATCTGCAGTACGCCGTCAAGCGGTGGGCTTATTGTGATAAGAGGCAGTTTAGGGTTGTTATTTCCAACCCCAAGACGTGGGACGTTAAATGCGTCACCCCAGTGTGCACTTGGCTTGTTCATGGTCATATGCCACGTACGGAGAGCAACTTCATAGCTACTATTGTGCAACCACATAGTTGCTTGCTGGAGGCGACGCTGACCAAGCATCGAAACATGACAGCACAGTTCGTGGCAAATGAGATGCATGAGGAGATTGTTGAAAAACTTGGCATTTCTCCTTTCCGGATAATGCTGGCTATACGGAACAGATATGGCTATGACATATCTTACGACATGGCTTGGAGAGCAAAACAGTTAGCTTTGGAGAAGAGATTTGGAGCATACAAGGATTCGTATCACCACCTTCCAACACTCTTACAAACCCTACAAGCTAGAAACCCTGGCACCATAATTGATTATGAGGACTATATCAACGTCGACGGAGACCGTGTCCTTAAGAGAGCCTTTTGGTGCTTCGGGTGCATGAGACGGAGCTTCAAGTATTGCCGACCTGTGCTATGCGTGGATGGTACATTCCTGACTAGGCAATACAGAGGTACTTTGCTAACAGCTATTGGGGTTGATGGTAACAGTCAGGTTGTTCCCATTGCTTTTGCCTTGGTTGAATCGGAGAACAACGAGAGTTGGTTGTGGTTCCTTAAGTGGCTGAAACGAGCTTTGGTGGAAGGAAGGGAGAATGTTTGTGTGTTGCATGATCGGAATGCAGGTTTACTGAATGCGGTGCAGAAGTTGAAGAATGGTGAGGATGCTGTTGGCATTTCTTAACGTCGTTACAAAAGATAGACTAAAAGTCCATCCCCGGCAATGGCGCCGGAAATGGTTGTTGGCATTTCTTAACGTCGTTACAAAAGATAGACTAAAAGTCCATCCCCGGCAACGGCGCTAGAAATGCTTGTTGGTGTTTCTTAGCATTACTACTAAAGATAGACTAAAGGTCCGTCCTTAATAATAATACTTAGAAATATAAGCTGACATTCCCAACCACCATTACATCAGAAAGCTAATCCTTGGCCCTTAGTGGCGCCGGCCTAGGTAATGCAGTCTGGTAATAGCCGTTAGAAGTGCCGAATTGGTCTTCCTAACCGTCACTACTTACGATATGCAAAACTGTGGCACGGCGCCGTGGGGTGCAACAAGAATTATAATCCTTAAGTAACGGTACTTAGGTACGCCAATCGATAGCTCAGTAGGGAATAAGATTACTCTGCAAGCGCACAGAACTATCATTGTAGCATTTCAACCCGTGTGTATTCAAGGGTGTCGTATTTATAATTTCCCGTAGGAGGGCAATATGCATCAAGCGTGGTGTAAACATGATCACTTACTGAGTGCAATGGTAGGCATAGAGTAAACAGGAATAAGATAGGATTTCAAGATAGTGGACACACATATGGATCAACCTCAAGGATAAAAGGAAAATAAAGAATAAAAGAATATATCTAACTGAGCAGGCATTGGTCATATATAATTATGCAAAGAACTGTTAGCAAATCATCTAATTGGTAGTTCTAGTATCAGGACTAAGTCTAGGGTGATAGGGAGATCCCCGCAGCTGGTCTGCCAGCCGATAGAGACTTTACGAACTCCTACTCAATATCCGAGCGTGGGGGAATGCTAGGGATGGACAGGGCTGTCACCACCTGTCCACCTACCCCTCTGCCCATGGAATACCGACATATCCACCGATCTCCGCATACCCAAGCTCCATGCTTGCATACTTGGAAACAACTCCTAACCCCTGCGGACCCCAACCCTTCGGACTGACAGGCTAGGTTAAGAACAACCATGACAGCACGACGAACCATCACCTCATTCCTAGTTCTTCCTCTATTCATACTAATTCGATGAACAATGAAGAACGATGATGAACAAGTCAAGAACATGATACATAAACTATGTTCTAGCTCATGTACTATGCTCATAGCAAGATCATAACTAGACTCTAGTTCATATGCATAATCATATAAGTATGATAAGAACTTGCTCATGGAAGAAGACCGAATTGTATTCATACCAAGATGATCCTTTTCTTCCAAGGATACAAGCTCTCCTTGATAGCTCTTGCCTTGCTCACAAACTACTAATACTACTCTAAAGATACAAGTAAGAAGTGTGAGGTAGATGACTCCAAAATGATGTGTGTGTTGAAGGGGATGGAGCACCATCTATTTATAGTGGAACAATGACGGTTTGGCGCATCTAAACATGGAAGGAGGTGAAACCGCCATCAGCACCACCTCCGAAGATGGGCCCGGGAGGCCCCACCAAGGGGGCGGTCGGTCCCTGGGGAGCGCCATCCGGCCACCGCCTTCGGGTGGTCGGTTGCTCCCTGGGCCTGGCCCTCTCCCGTGGTTGCGGATGGATCCAATTACGCTTTGAAGGTGGACTTCTTTAGTATTCTTTGTTTGCGCATTTGTCGGATTCGTCATTTGACTTTGCGCTTTCTCCATGTTTGATGTGTATTTTCACTTGTTATGCCATAAAATCTGTAAAACATGAATGCTAGGGGTACAAGTGGAACTTGTTAGTAGTAAAGGCATATGTGCTAGAATATGATTGTTAATCCTCTTTTTAGTCTAAGTTGGTGGTATAAAATTTATCCATAAGGACCACCAACAAGACTCCCAAGCTTAACCTTTGCTCGTCCCGAGCAAATAGCCAAGTATGGTTGTTGATCAGGAGTTGCTACAATGCCGATATAATTCATAAGTGTCATACCTATAACATAGCATTCATTCGTAATTTAAATAAGTTGGCATTCTATCCACTCTTTACCTTGATTTCTTATGGGGCTTGTAGTTTCTCCAATTTCTTGGGCGGTTGCAAGATAGAATGGTTATGATAGACTCACCAATCATTCATTCTTTGATAGACCTTTTATCCGGAGGTTTTATGAATTTTTTTTGCAAAATAAACCAAGTTCCTCAAATGATTCTCTTAATCACTCAATGTGTATGATTTACCTCACCAAAGGCATTGTGTTGTTGCCTTTTCATCCTACTACTAAGGCTGAGAGTGGAGTTTTGGGTAGGTATGTAGGTGGGCGTACTTACATTACTTATATTGCTGAGTCAAAGACCGGACCATAAGGAGATACAAGTCATATACCTTGATTGAGATGTGCAAGTGTGTGGAATATGAGTATGGTGAAAACCTATCTCTAATCTTTTGGGCACTCCATGCATCATGACACTCTTTTTATTGGATGGAATAAAACTCTTGGGAGAAATATGGGCTATAGAAATATCATCCTCTTTTTCTCCTTTTTTTTGAACGGTTATTTGGATTTTCTTTCCCGTTTGTTTTCTCATGCCCTTTGGCTTTTTTTAGCATAACCCATATTTTGATTTGACATATGAAAACTTTTGGATGGAGAGACGTCATGATGGTGAACAAGGAGTAAAAGTTTTTTTGTATGCTCGGCTCTCAAAGTGAGGGTCGGCATTTTTATTTGGTCGATGAAAGGTGTATGTTGTGCGCAACTCTCAGGATGAGAGTCGGCTTTATTTGGTATGTGTACGTGAATCTCAATCATGGGTGTATGACCATAATCTCACTAGGTCTCAGCATTTTGACTCAACTCAAAGTTCCGTAAGTAGCATATGACTAAGTTTTTTAAAAAGTAGAGCATGTCATATGGCCTTGGTAGGTATTTCATAATCATTGGGGAACTTTTCATTTTTGAATTTTTGAAAAGAAATCTCCAGATGTCAAGTTTTTCTTAGAATAAAGTCATAGCAAAGTCTATTTGTACCATCTCAAATCTTGCAACAACTTAGAAAAGGATCATGCGATTGCAACCCACAAGATTTCAAGTTCTCAGAATGAGATATTTTTAGCCAACAAACTTAAATCTTGAGGAATACTAAGTTATAACTTAGGCACAAACGAATTATAGACAGAGCAACTATTCATCATTTCGACAGAAGAGAAACTAACATATGTTAGCACATATGGGAGTGATATATTTTATTTATTATTATTTTTATTATTATTTTTTTATTTTATTTTTTTATTTTTTCTTTAATATTAAAATTGCAGAATTTAAAAGTACGAGAAGTAAAGTGCAAGAAATTGAAAGATAAATGTTACCTCTTGTGGGGTCTCCTCCCCCAAGCTAGTTCAAGGCCTTGGTCCCGGGAATTGTCCCATGGACCGAAGATAGGCCATCTGTGCCTCGTGCCGCCGCCGGTTCGCATCTTCGAGGTTCATGAACTGCTGCTGGTACTGCTCATGCCATTGGGTAGAAGTCTGGATGTGAGCATTGAGCGTACCTTGGATTTGTCTGTTTTGCAGTTCTAGTCCTCCCATGCGTGTGTTGAGGACTTCTAGTGTGACCGGCTATGGGCGTATCGGAGGTGGCATGCCTTCAGAATCTGGAGAATGCTTGTGCTCGGGCTGCCTTGATCCCCCTGCCTCCTGCGAGTGTTGCCACCCTGACCCTCTAGCCGCATAAGGATGAGGAACATGTCTCATACCATATCCATACCCGGGGGTGAACCCAGGTGTAGATATGACCGGCGACCATTCCATCCTTGGTATCGTGGTAGGCATGGCCGGGTGTGGTGTAGGCTGCACAGGCTGCGCAGGCTCTTCCTCCTGTACTTCTCTCCTCCGTGATCTTCTGCGAGAAACAGAACTCCTGCGTGCTTCTTCCTTTTCAACAAGGTCGAAGGTGAGAGATGGGGATCTATATAAAGCGAGATCCGGGTTAGGTAACGGAATCTCGTTTATATATCCCGGAGAATAAAATACCAGGTTTGTTCCCGAGTCATCACGTTTTATGGTATGAGCTTGAGTAAAATAATACTCATTGATCATAATGCGCGGAATGGAGAGATAAACAATAGTGTTAGCACCATGAGGATCAACACTAGCAGCAAGACGTGTGATGAGTGAAGTGCACATAATTGGTGTGGAAGTTTTAAAAGAGTTTAACCAGTGCTTAACAATGTCATAAACAGGAGGGACTTTAATCTTTTTAAGCACTGCATAAAGCAACTTCAACTCAATATCATAAGCATGGTGAGTGTCCTCTCTAGGAAAGAAAGAATTAGCAATCCATTTATACATA
Organism: Eremochloa ophiuroides; assembly: GCA_038502445.1. Taxonomy (NCBI): domain Eukaryota; kingdom Viridiplantae; phylum Streptophyta; class Magnoliopsida; order Poales; family Poaceae; genus Eremochloa; species Eremochloa ophiuroides. The sequence goes on from JAHLJS010000003.1 coordinate 37,145,825, forward strand.
AGCCTTAGAGAAGGATGGTGGATGGTGTTGATGTTGGGTTGGAATTTTCCAGTCACATTTTGTTCGGTTATCAAGTGCCAAAAAGTATGACGCTGATATCCCGAAAGAGTAAAACCCAAATCAACAGAGCATCGCTTATGAAAACCCAAGTGTGTTGCAAAATCTTTTCAGTAAAGGCAATGTTCTTTCCCAAAGCTACGAAATGTAATACCATAGTTGACAACTTGCAAAGTACCCAAGATTTGGATGGTCAAGAGACGAGACCCAAGTTCGTGCAAGGGGGCAACTTGGCTCCAACCAGCATTTTTGAAAATGGTATTAAATTCGACGTTCATACCTGTCTGCTGGAGAAAGTGTGGGTCGAAGGCCGGTGTATGTAGAAATTTGCGTCCCTTGAGGACGTTGTATGCTTGCATCTCCCGCTCGCTCTCCAAGTCGATGAAGGGAGCGTCGGCCTCGTCGATGGCGTGGCCTCTTGGCGCCTCCTCTTCTTCATGCAGCGGGCTCTCCTCACGTGTGGGAGTACTTTGACTAGACTCCCCACGAGAGCGACGGCCTTTCCGGAACATGCTGGAAATCCGACCTCCAATCCCACTCATGCTGAGCTTGGTACAAGAACTTGACTTGTGATCGGAGTGGAAGAAGTTTGTGTAGGATTTCCTTGCACTTGAACTTTGTGGAAAAATGCTTAGAGAATGGTGGAACAAGAGAGTGATGGAGGGAGTGAAAAATGTGAGAATGAGAGGGGTGAGGAGCTCCACCCGAATGCTCTGGTATTTATAAGCTTGATCGTAGGTGGAGGAGTGTTGTATGCAACGGCTAGTAGCCGTTGGCAAAAGGCTATGCCGCAGAGCCGTTGGGCAGGGGCGGTCGCCCCTGGGACCGGCCGGTCCCCTAACAGGGCCGGTTTGGTCCAGCCTTTTTGCAGTTCCCTCTAACGGCTAACTCTAGTATGTAGCCGGTTACGAATGACTCCCATTCGAAATTTTGCTCCAGTTTTTTGATTTTCCACAAGTTTTATTTGAAACTTTTTGATTTTCAAAAATTATTTAAAAATAATATTTAGTTTCAACAAAATTTATTGTTTCAGAAAATTATTTTTATTGAATTTTTTTTGGAGAAGAATTTATTTTGGAATAAAATTTTGTAAATCTAAGAAGAGGGAATAATTTCTTTTAATGCAAGAAAATAAGTTTATGAAATATATATATTTATTATATAAATGTGTATATAAATATTCATTTATTATTATTGTTATTTTTCAAAAGGATAAGGTACAATACCTGATTGGGGGCACCTCCCCTAAGCTTGAATGTTGGTGTGGGCCCCTTCAGATAATTATTATGCATATATATGTATGTAGGTATATATATATATATTATTTTTTTTATTTTGATAACCACCGATGACCTTCGGGAAGGGCTCAACGTTTATAGTCTGTTGGCCAGACTTTCCTCCCTTTATTGATCTGTAGCTGCATGAACAAACTCGGGAGAAGTCTCGGGTTGCCCCAGGATTTTTCCCGTATTGTTGACAGGAATAGAAACAGCTATTTGTGCCATTTGTGTTTCTATCATTTTGTTAAAACTTGCTTGATTTTGAATAGAAGAAGACAAAGTTTCAAGCTTGACATTTATATTTTCAAACATTTTATCGTTGAAAGATAGCTTTTTGGTCAAATTTTCATTGATTTTAGCTTGTCCTAGAACGAGATCTTTTAAGGAAGGTTGGTTTGAATTGTAATTTGAATTGAAATTATTACCTTGCGGTTGGTGTTGGTTGTTCCACCCGTTATTACCTTGCTGAGGTTGGCGAAACCCATTGTTGACATATGAAGCTTCTTCTTGGGTTTCGGGACAGTTATTCCCTGAGTGGCCAACGTTCCCACAGACTTCACACGTCATGTGTGAGTTCATGGCCTGGACGGTGCTCATGGTAGGGTTAGTAGCACGATCGTCCAGCTTTTGGATCAGCAAGTCTAATTTTGCAGCAAGCAAGTCCGTCTCCTTCACGGTATGCGAGCCTTTTTGTGTTTTCTTCCTTCTCCCTAACTCTGATTGGCCACCATCTTCTCAATGAGTGCAGTTGCATCCGCGATGGTGAGGGAGAGGAATGCACCTCTAGCTGCGGCATCTATGTGCCCCTTTGACATGGCCATGAGACCTTCATAAAAGTTTTGGAGCACGAGCCAATCTTCCATTCCATGATGAGGGCAGGCTCGGATGTACTCTTCAAGACTTTCCCATGCTTCGGGGATAGATTCAAGGGAAGATTACTGAAAGTTTGAGATCTTTCCCCTTAGAGCGCTGGTTTTGGTCGTGGGGAAGAACTTGGCGAGGAATGCTGCGGAACATTTGTCCCACGTGTTGACGGCTTCCTTATTTTGATAGATCCATTGTTTCGGTTTCCCTGTGAGGGAGAAAGGAAACAAGCGGAGCCTGATACTATCTTGTGTGACGTCTTTGATGACAATGGTGTCGCACAGCTCAAGGAAGTGCTGCAAATGAGCGTTTGCATCCTCGCTTGGCAAGCCACAGAATTGGCTTGCCTGCACCATCGAGATAAGGCCTGTACGGATCTCGAAATTTCCATTTCTGATGTTGACAGCGGGCCCAACGGGCACGTTGGCAACAACGGGGATGGAGTAGTCACGGAGTGTCTTGGCCATGATGGTAGTAGCGTATGGTGCGGGAATGAACAATTCGTCTGCCGACGGAGTAGCAGGAGAAGAAACGGTACGAAACCTTTTCTTTCTTAGGAGTGCTTCCGGATTGCTGATGAAATTGTTCGGCAGAGCAAAACCACTCATACACTATCCTGTTTTCATTCCAATAAAAAGAGGAAGCAAACAGCGAAGTTAGCCTGTTTAAACTACGTCTACCAATACTTATTTTGTAATCGATGTTTATGCCAGCTTAGATGTTTTTGCCCTCCCCGGCAATGGCGCCAGAAATGCTTGTTGGCATTTCTTAACGTCGTTACAAAAGATAGACTAAAAGTCCATCCCCGGCAACGGCGCCAGAAATGCTTGTTGGCATTTCTTAACGTCGATACAAAAGATAGACTAAAAGTCCATCCTCGGCAACGGCGCTAGAAATGCTTGTTGGCGTTTCTTAGCATTACTACTAAAGATAGACTAAAGGTCTGTCCTTAATAATAATACTTAGAAACATAAGTTTACATTTTCAACCACCATTACTTCAGAAAGGTAATCCTTGGCCCTTAGTGGCACCGGCCTAGGTAATGCAGTCTGGTAATAGCAGTTAGAAGTGCCGGATTGGCCTTCCTAACCGTCATTACTTACGATATGCAAAACTGTGGCACGGCGCCGTGGGGTGCAACAAGAATTACAACCCTTATGTAACGGTACTTAGGTACGCCAATCGATAGGTCAGTAAGGAATAAGATTACTCTGCAAGCGCACAGAACTATCATTGTAGCATTTCAACCCGTAAGTATTCAAGGGTGTCGTATTTATAATTTCCCGTAGGAGGGCAATATGCATCAAGCGTGGTGTAAACATGATCACTTATTGAGTACAATGGTAGGCATAGAGTAAACAGGAATAAGACAGGATTTCAAGATAGTGGACACACATATGGATCAACCTCAAGGATAAAAGGAAAATAAAGAATAAAAGAATATATCTAACTGAGCAGGCATTGGTCATATATAATTATGCAAAGAACTGTTAGCAAATCATCTAATTGGTAGTTCTAGTATCAGGACTAAGTCTAGGGTGATAGGGAGATCCCCGCAGCTGGTCTGCCAGCCGATAGAGACTTTACGAACTCCTACTCAATATCCGAGCGTGGGGGAATGCTAGGGATGGACAGGGCTGTCACCACCTGTCCACCTACCCCTCTGCCCATGGAATACCGACATATCCACCGATCTCCGCATACCCAAGCTCCATGCTTGCATACATGGAAACAACTCCTAACCCCCGCGGACCCCAACCCTTCGGATTGACAGGCTAGGTTAAGAGCAACCATGACAGCATGACGAACCATCACCTCATTCCTAGTTCTTCCTCTATTCATACTAATTCGATGAACAATGAAGAACGATGATGAACAAGTCAAGAACATGATACATAAACTATGTTCTAGCTCATGTACTATGCTCATAGCAAGATCATAACTAGACTCTAGTTCATATGCATAATCATATAAGTATGATAAGAACTTGCTCATGGAAGAAGACCAAATTGTATTCATACCAAGATGATCCTTTTCTTCCAAGGAGACAAGCTCTCCTTGATAGCTCTTTCCTTGCTCACAAACTACTAATACTACTCTAAAGATACAAGTGAGAAGTGTGAGGTAGATGACTCCAAACTGATGTGTGTGTTGAAGGGGATGGAGCACCATCTATTTATAGTGGAACTATGACAGTTTGGCGCATCTAAACATGGAAGGAGGTGAAACCGCCATCAGCACCGCCTCCGAAGATGGGCCCGGGAGGCCCCACTAGGGGGGCGGTCTCCCCTGGGGGCGGTCGGTCCCTGGGGAGTGCCATCTGGCCACCGCCTTCGGGTGGTCGGTTGCTCCCTGGGCCTGGGCCTCTCCCGTGGTTGCGGATGGATCCAGTTGCGGATGGATCCAATTACGCTTTGAAGGTGGACTTCTTTAGTATTCTTTGTTTGCGCATTTATCGGATTCGTCATTTGACTTTGCGCTTTCTCCATGTTTGATGTGTATTTCCACTTATTATGCCATAAAACCTGTAAAACATGAATGCTAGGGGTACAAGTGGAACTTGTTAGTAGTAAAGGCATATGTGCTGGAATATGATTGTTAATCCTCTTTTTAGTCTAATTTGGCGGTATAAAATTTGTCCGTGAGGACCACCAACAGATGCAGAGGTTCAATGGCCCGATATACAAAGTCGTTGGTGCATGAGGCATTTAGCTGTACATTTTTATAAACAGTTCAAGAGCAAGCGTCTGCAGGACCTGTTCAAGCGGCTATGTAAGAAGAACCAGAAAAGAAAATTTGACTTCATCTGGGAACGGCTAGACGAGCTTACCCGGAGCCAGATGAAAGATGTGCGCAGGCGACCTATTGTGGCAACAGAGGAGGAGCCGCAAGGCCTTGCACCACTACCAAGTGAGCCTAGAAGCAAGACTAGTTGACGTAAGGGGGGCAGGTCATTAACTTGTTTCTCAGAATGGATTAAAGAGGAGGACCAGGAGAAGTGGTCGTTGTTACATGACACGCACGGTGCACGTTATGGCATAATGACCACGAATCTCGCAGAGGTTTACAACTGGGTGCTGAAAGGTACACGATCCCTTCCTTTGATTGCACTTTTGGAGGGTATCCTGAGAGGTACAATGGTTTATCTGCGAGAACGTTGTGCAGTTGCGACCGTAGTAGCCCAGAATCCAACTATGACATATGCGCTCAAGATTTCTGCATACCTAGATGAAAACAGTGCGAAAGGGGCCATGCATAACGTCTTTTACATTGGCAATCGGGACCTCATTTTCGAAGTTAGGGTGCGTGATAAGGGTGGACTTGGCACTGGTCCAAGCGAATTAACTATGGAGTGTCAGCTGTGGCCAGAACAGAACAAGTGCGAGTGCATATGCAACAAGCTGAGGTACTACCATTATCCGTGCTCCCATGTGCTTGCTGCTTGCGGGGAATGCAACATTCCGATGACATTTGTGTCCCCTTACTTCAGAAAGGAGAATGTGCTCAACACATGGTTCGGCGAGCTTCGAGGGTGACGGGCCATTGCTGATTTTACAAGGCGAGTTGCGAATTGCAATCGTTATTGGTCACCGGATCCGAAAAAAAGGGTGGAGACAAAGGGACGTCGCAAGAGTCATCGTATTAGGAATGATATGGACGCTTCTGAAGCTGGTGACAAGCGTCCAAACTGCCTTGCTTGCGGTGGAAACCATTTGAGGAAAAATTGTGATATGTATCCGACACAAAGGCTTCCTAATGGTACGGAAGTGCGTCTTATTCCACATCGGTCATCTCGAAAGGGCAGTCGAGGCGGCCCTTCCGCATAGCAATGCTTGGAAAGTGTTGTAGTTTTTTTAGTATGTACTACTTATATTGTGCAAGTGTTATAATTTTTTATTATGTACTACTTATATTGCGCAAGTGCTGTAATATAAGACTTGTGGTGTTGTAATTTGTTTAGTATGTACTACTTGTATTACGTAATAGTTCTCTATTATTATGATTTTACTTTTCTACAATTTCAATATGGTTTTAATTTTATTGTTCTGAACAATGGCAGGTATGGAGCTGATCGACCCCGTTGTCGACCAGAGGCACCGTTCGAACTTGGTGGATGGGCAGCTTCCACCAGCCCACCGCCTACGTACCCACGACGAGCTGTGGCTGCTCGACCCGCGCTGGGTTCCGAGGTAACTGTTGTACTTACCTTGTACGAAGTTTTGTGACACATTGCATTGTAGTAATCTGTGTAATATTAGTGCTTACAGGCTACGTGCAGCTGGTCTTCTCCCGCTCACTCATTATGTAGAGCGACACCGAGAGCAAAGTGCACATTTCCCGGTGGACCGTGCCCTCCTCTCCGCTTGGGTGGACCGTTGGTGACCGGAGACGCACACGTTCCACCTTCCAGTGAGCGAGGTCACCGTCTCTTTGGAGGACGTGGCCATGCTCTTCGGCCTACCCCTCGCCGGTGCTCCTGTAGGTCCGGTTGTCATGCCCGGGGACTGGGAGGACCAGCTACTATAGCGGTTCCAGGGTGCACTCAACCCTTAGGCCGGATAGGAGCAGTTCGGCTTCCACAACAGCCACGGCCCGCCCAAAGCGTGGTTGTCTCAGTTCCATGCGGAGAGGCTCATGGAGGCCGACCCCGAGTGGAGGGTGCACCGACACCTGGAGGCGTACTTGTTGTGGCTGTTCGGTTGGGTACTCTTCACCAGCTCTCACCACGACACTGTCGACAAGCACTTCGTCCACTACGCGGTGCAGATAGCGTACACACCACTTGACGCTAGACCCCAGTACAGTTGGGGCTCGGCGGTGCTGGCAGGTACGTACCGAGCATTGTGTGACGCGTGCACTCGGAGGACGGCGATATGCACGTTGGCTGGTTGTCTGCTGCTGCTGATGCTATGGTCCTTTGAGCGGTTCGACATTGGGAGGCCGACCCTGTCGTCGTACGAGGCGTACGAGAACGGGATGTATGTGTTCAATGAGTTTGGTGTGCCCGACGAGATCGTCGCGCCGACAATGGGCACACTTTGGTTGTGTCGTGATGTACGTATCCTCCTTTCAGCTTAGTTTTTTTACTGTGACGACGAGTCCTAATGGTTGTTGTTTTATAGCCGAGGTGGGCAACAGGCACGGCTAGAGGCACGTACACGGCATACGTCGCCGCGATGGACCAGCTTACACCTGATAGGGTTCGGTGGACTCCTTACACAGCACACGACGTACAGGCCAGGGCTCCACACGGCGTGTCCGAGTTGTGCTACTGTGACCAGGAGTTGTGGTTGACGAGGAAACGACTGGTGTTCGACGTTTGCGTGGAGCCATACTGTCCGGACCGTGTGGCTCGTCAGTTTGGCCGTGCGCAGGTGTTCCCCCTTCCTTGGCTTCAGCTTGACGCGTCCCACGGGTATGTGTTCTGTTAATGCCATCCATTCCTTTTAGTTTGATAACTTTATTTATTATTTCTTATTTTGTAGGTGGAGTCAGAAAGGCCAAGGGATAGCGTTCGAGCAGTCTTGGGTGGATAGGGTGGCACCCTCGGTGGCCGCGTGGGCAGAGGCGGCAACCGACGTGCACGACCTAGGTGGGCCTTTTGAGTAGGACGGCTACCCCCAGTACTTGCGTTGGTTGCACGGAGCTACGCGCGTTCGTTGCTTCCCAGTGCCAGTGGAGGCCGAGCCACACGAAGCAGAGATCATGTCACCTTCGCGATGGAGCCAGCAGCTGCATTCCATGCACTGGTAACGACAATTTTTTAATTAATTTTGTTGTTATTATTACTTTGGTAATGACTAACAACAATATCTCAAACGATATATGACTGGTTTGCAGACAGATATATGCATGGACGTTGGCCACCAGCTTCTGTCGTACGCGCAGCGGTACGAGCAGAACCTCCACAGGTTGGTAGGCTAGAGTTGGTGGCCACCCTTCGACGACTGGGGCAACGGTGCTTGGCGGGTGTTGGTATAAATTAAATGCACTCTATTAAATATTATTATTATCAAAGTATCCGCAAGCCCACAGATAAAACACCGATGTAGCACTTCACCAGACAATCCCGGTTTTAATATCGAACCCAAAGGAACAGTAGGTGATACTGACTAAGTCTATTGGCTCTTAACCCGATAACACAATCAATCCAGAGAATATCAAGAATGAGGAGATAACTAATGATTATCTAGATCCGACAACCGGAAAACTTTGAATAATATCATTCTAATCGGGCAGTGAAATGAATAAGAGCGAAAATCAGAGTTCCCTCCTACCAAACACTTATACACCTATTGATCCTATCAACGGGAAGTGGACTATAGAGGAATCAACGCAGCTGTCACCTACACGAACTACCACTATCCGACCAATCAGGGGACATTCACAAGTAATTATAGCCTAGACGTCACGTCGACACTACAAACTACTACTTCAACCAAGGAGCTACCAAGATCAAAGCACTCAAATAGAGTTGTAAACTTAAAAACGAATAAGAACAAATGCTTACTTGAATCAGGATGTTGAATACAAAAGTACCTCAGAATGCAACTCTCGGCGTGGGAGCTAAATCCAGACGAACACAGCTACGAAGAAGCTCCGACAGGCCGGGACTCCTCCGAATTTCTACTCATCTACTCTATCTCTCTAATATCTCTCTTAATTGCTAGCCTAGATCCAGTGGATATCTGTCTAATGCTTCAGGGTCTTCATCTCTTGATCTGGCTCTCCTCCAGGGGGTCTGGCCCTCTATTTATAGACCGGTGGGATGCACGCGCGCCGTTAGATCAAACCAATTTAACCAGGGTCCTAGATGACTCCTAAAAGGCGATGGTAGAAGACTCCAGAAGGCGGCGGGTGGAAACCCTAGGGGGCACCGCCCGGCCCCCCTTGGGGCCGGCCGGCCCCACCTGGCCGTTGTGGGCCTCCGCTTGTTTTGGGTGTGTTCTACATTCTTCCAGGGTCTTCGTGATGATGTTTCCTTCACGTGCAAGTTTCGTGATAATTATGCTCTTTAATCCTTCTTTTAAGCTTTTCTAGAAAATCCCCTGGGAAATAGACAATTCACCAAAACTCGTGGAATCTGTCAGTAATAACCCTATTCTACTGGGTATTCATGTTTAATGCAGGGATAATTGATAATAAAATTTGGACGATAACAAGTGTCAACAATTACCCCCACACTTGGGCTTTTGCTCGTCCCAAGAAAAAAGGTTGGTTTTAAGATGTAAGATTTTTAGAGAGAATGGAGCATTTAAAATATAACTTGAGAGTGCATTATATAAAACTAGTCTAGTCATGCATGTACTATGGAATTCAAAGTGTCTACCATGAATCTTTGAGTAGTTGAAGAATATAATAGCTTGAAAACAGATCACTCTCTTCCTTTAGTTAAGTCAATTGGAGGGTATGTAATTTTGCAAATAAACTTAGCTTTACCTTCTCCTTTTGTAGTACTCTCGAATCACTGATATATCTGGTATTTTTGTATCCTTACCAAGGCGTTAATGAAATTGCCTTCTTTATCCTACTTCTAAAAAGGTTATGTGGATCTCAAGTAAGTAAAATGTGAAAACATACTTGAGGCATATAATCGAATCAAGCTTTATTTGGTGGAATATGGTGGAACCTAATTCTACCTTGCTCCTTGAGAAAATAAGTCTCTCTTTTATACAATTGAGCTTATTCAGAGAGTATGAGCTATCTTTCTATCTTTCTCTTTTTTTCAACGGAGGCGAGTATCTAAGTACCCATTGTTTTAATTTCTTCGGACACTTGTCCATTTTTTATACTCCTTTCTTCTTTTGCATAGCTCATACCTCTTTTGAATTTGGTAATTGAGAGACTTTAACAAAACATGGAGCAATTATTTGGTGACTATGCTATATAATTATTTTTCGTGTTTTCTCCTAGTGTAGAAGGAAAACATTTTCAATAGAATAACTCGCTATTACTCTAGATTAGAGTAATGCTTATGTGAAATTGGCACTTGATTCAAAAATATGACAGATTTCTTCAAAGGGTTACAAAGGTTGACCAAACTCAATACAAAAACATGTATTATATGTAGCAGGCTTCTATCCTATATATGGCTTTGGTAGGACAATATTTTTACCACAAAGGAGAGGTATAACTAATCATTTAAATTTTCGAAATAAAATCTCCAAAGACAAAACATCAGGGATTGAGTTCTCATAATTCAACTATATCATGTTTCACAATGACTTAAGCAATCATGGAGTCCCTATAAATAGTTTCCAATAGTAACATGATTCCTAAAAAAGTGTTATATAATTTATTCTTAAACCATGAATTAAACAGTCTTTTCTTCTCTTTTAAAAGTAATTTATCATGTAAATTTTAATTCGGATCGAAATAGAAATCGAAACATGTGCAATTATATTGTATGGGGATCAAACCTGACCATGACTGAGAAGGAGATGCAAAGGGTGCAGAGGGGGGCCGGCTAGCCTAGGTAGGGCACCGGGTGGCGTGCCTCTATGGTCCCACGGGGTCCACTTCGGTGCGCGAGGTCCTGGTTCGATTGTCTTCCGAATTACGTGATTTTCTCGAGCGAATTGATTTCCGTAGTCGCGATGTGCCTCCCCTACACTTGTTTTCCTGCATACTTTTCTACACAACATGTGGAGACAACATGCGTACCAAAAATATAGAGAGTAGAGTAGATTTAAACATTAATATTGATAAAAAGAATAAGGCACTTTATTCATTAACGATACTAGATAACTCTAACAACTGATTGAGCTAACGACTTCCCTAGCTCATTAGGCTTATCGGATCTAACACACTTAATATCAAACCTAGCACACTCGATAATAAAATCAAACCTAACACACTTGTGCCTTATTACATAGATAACGAGGGTAACTTAAGGCTGCCCCTACTTCGCGAGCTTCCTAATTTCTTTCTTAAGCTCACCAATCTCTTCTTTCAGCTGATCTTTTTCATGCTTGAGATTGCGAATTAACTTGACATTGACTTCTATCTGCTTAGTCATGTCGCTCATAACCTTGTTCCTTAGGTCTTCATTCCTCTCTATACCCCTAACGGTGCTAGAGAGAGCTTCCATCTTCTCATTAAGGATTCATAGAGAGAGCGGGGGCTGTCTAGGGACTTTCTCTAGTGCTGATGTTGATGTAGCCCGCTGTCGCTTGGGCGGAGGTGGTATGAACTCGGTGTAGCGGACTTGGCCTGGACGTGCACGAATTCCTTGGATGGCAGGGCAAGCAGTAGCGTACTTCGCACATATCAGCGTTCCGTTCTTGTCGGTCTTGACCAATAGAAGTCACTCATTGTCTCTAGGTGAAAGAAGTGGGGTGCCTCGGGGAATAGTGATCTGCTTCCCCCTGGTACCATCTTCTAGTAGCAGTCTCTCAGGTGGTGATGGCAGAGTAGGCTGAGCATGCATGTAGTAGACTTGCTCGAACTGCTGGGGCACCGTATTAAGATGCTTCGGTGGCACGATGGCGAGGTGCTTCAGTGGCACGATGGCAAGGGGCTTCGGCTGCGCGAGGACGATGGCCTTCGAGTCGTCGCCTTGGATCTTGCCGGAGCCAGCGCCGATGACCACTTCGCCTGCCATTGCTACTAGATCTAAACTAGAGAGTTTCTTTGGAGGAGAGGAAGGCAATGATGATGGGATGCCACTTGAGGACGGTATAGGTGCGTATTTATATGGGTTTTCAGGAGACAGGATAAGATCAAATCTAGGTTCTACAGTTTTCATATGAAAGATTGTCCGTACGCATCGGGAATCTACCTGATTGTGTTTAGGAAAGATAGAGAAAAAAGGAAACAAGAGTCGGGACGAGAGGGGACAGGGGGCGACGCCCGGCCCCATAATGGCACTGGCCGGGCCCACCTGGTGTCCTCCTAGGGTGGCCGTACTCATGAAGCCTCTAGACTCTTCCTACTTCCTGTTAGTTGCGATGTGCGATAATTTTTGGTAACGAATAATGACGAGACTAAAAAGTGGTTAACTGGACAAAGTCCAGCCCGTCAACAACTTCTGAATTAAATGGTTTTAAAAATAATTTAAGTCAGTGACCATTTACCTTGAATAACTTACCTTCGTGTGATTGTAGAGTTACTGCTCCATGTGGCGATGCATTCACAACCATAAATGGTCCTTTCCATTTGCTTCGTAGTTTTTCAAGCTCGAATAATTTAAACCTGGAATTAAAAAGTAATACCTTATCTCCTGGTGTAAACTCTTTCTTCTTGATTCTCTTGTCATGCCATCTTTTTATTCTTTCTTTATAGATCTTCGAATTGTGATAAGCCTTTTCTCTCCATTCTTCTAATTCTGATAATTGCATTTTTCTCTTTTCTTTAGCGGCTTCAAAGTCCATATTCCATCTCTTAATAGCCCAGTGAGCTTTATGCTCTAACTCCACTGGTAAATGATAGGTCTTACCATATACTAGCTGGTAAGGTGACATGCCCAAAGGTGTCTTGTATGCGGTCCGATATGCCCAAAGTGCTTCGGGTAATCGGTCTTTCCATGCAGTACCCATCTCATTTACTGTTTTCCATAGAATATTCTTGATTTGTTTATTTGATGTTTCTGCCTGGCCACTTGTCTGAGGATGGTATGGAGTAGCAACATTATGATGGATGCCATGAGCTTGCAAGTATCAGTGAAACTTTTTATCAGTGAAGTGTGTCCTTCCTTCACTAATGACCATCCTTGGTGTTCCAAACCTTGAAAATATAATCTCTTCGAACATTTTCTTTGAATGTTTGGAGTCAGCATTCATGCATGGCATAGCTTCTACCCACTTGGATACATAGTCAACTGCCACCAGAATGTATTCATAATTTCTTGATTTCACGAATGGTCCCATGTACCAGACATCAAAGAGCTCGATCTGGAGATTGTTGGTGGGTGGCATAGCATTTCTTGCATTGATATTTCCGTGCCTCTGACATGATCCACATCTCCGGACAAAATCTTTGGTGTCTTCATACATAGTTGGCCAAAAGAACCCACTCTGCCAGATTTTAGCATGAGTGCGGAATGCTCCATAATGACCTCCATATGGTGATGCGTGGCATTTCTGAATGATCTGCATGCCCTCTTCTACTGGTACACATCTTCTAAATAATCCATCTGAACAAATTCTGAAGAGATATGGTGGATCCTATATGTGGAGATGACTTTCATAAATGTGCTTCTTTTTATTTTCCCTTGGTGGTACATAACCTGCAACCATAAAGTTGACAATATTCGCGTACCAAGGGTCTGACTTGGTCACTTTAAACAACATGTCATCTCTTAATGAGTCATTAATAGGCAATTCCTGAGGTTTCTCAAAGTGTATTCTAGACAAGTGATCAGCAACTGGATTTTCTATACCTCTTCAATCTTTAATTTCTACGTCAAATTCTTGGAGTAACAAAATCCATGTTATCAAATGAGGTTTAGCATCTTTCTTAGTGAGCAAATATTTTAAAGCAGCATGATTAGAAAAAACAATTACTTTTGCTCCTAGTAAGTAAGATCTAAATTTATCAATAGCAAAAACAACAGCCAGGAATTCTTTTTCAGTTGTTGCATAATTTAATTGTGCTCCTGTCATAGTTTTACTAGCATAAGCAATTGCATGATGCTTCTTATCTTTTGTTTGTCCTAATACTGCTCCTACAGCATAATCACTAGCATCACACATAGTTTCAAAAGATTTTAAACATGCATCATCAAATTTAAAAGGAACATCCTTATCTAGCAAGTTAGTCAGTGGTCTAGCAATATGTGAAAAATCTTTTATAAATCTACGATAAAACCACAATGACCAAGAAAACTTCGGATTCCTTTTATATTAACAGGTGGAGGTAGTTGTTCAATTACTTCAATTTTTGCCTTGTCTACCACTATACCTCTTTCAGACACTAAATGTCTTAGCACTATTCCTTCTCTAACTATAAAATGACATTTTTCCCAATTAAGGACTAAGTGCTTTTCCTCACATCTCTACAAAACCTTATGTAGATTTTCTAAACAATCATCAAAGGTTTTTCCATAAACTGAAAAATCATCCATAAAAACTTCCATGATCTCTTCTATCGTTTCAGAAAATATAGACATCATACATCTTTGAAAAGAAGCAGGTGCATTACATAATCCAAAAGACATTCTACGATAAGCATAAGTTCCATAAAGACATGTAAAAGTGATTTTGCTTTGATCATCAGGGTGGATAGGAATTTGGTGATATCCAGAATAACCATCAAGGAAACAAAAGAAATAATTATTTGCCAAACGCTCTAACATCTCATCAGTGAAGGGCAATAGAAAATGATCTTTCTTGGTTGCTTTATTAAGTTTTCTATAATCTATACATATTCGCCATCCTGTAACAGTTCTCTGGGGTATTAATTTATTTTTATCATTTTTAACTACGGTCATACCACCCTTTTTAGGTATAACTTGAACAGGGCTTACCCACTCATTATACGGAACATGATAAATAATCCCAGCATGCAAAAGTTTCAAGACCTCTTTCTTAATAACTTCCCTCATCACATTTTGAAGCCTACATTGGGGCTCTCTAGAAGGTGTAGTTTCTGGGTTGGTTGGAATACGATGGGTGCATAAAACATGACTAATCCCCTTAAGGTCTTGGAGTGAATAACCAAAAGCAGCACGATGTTTTTCTAAGACAGTTATTAATCTAAAAGACTCTTCATCAGAAAGTTTATCACTAATAATCACGGGAGAATTTTGATCATTATTCAAAAAAACATACTTAAGACCAGAAGGTAGTTGTTTAAGCTCAATAGAAGGCTTAGGTGGCTCTAGTAATTCATCCAGAGGTTCAGGATCAATCGGATCCTCCTCCTCTTCATCAATGAAGAACTGAGTATCATCCTCTAAATTAAGTTCATTAAATTCCTTAAATGACACAGCCTTAACTTCTTCTATCGGATCTAACTCAGGAGGTGGCTCTGCCTTAGTTTTTAATGCATGAGTTATAGGCACTGAGAGATTAAATCCCTTCCCAAGTTTAATATCTAAATTGTCCACACAACCTTTTCGTAAAAGCTTTCCTATTGGCAATCCAATCATTACATCAAAATCCCAAACATCAAAGATATAGAAATTCAGCAAAATTCAGAATTCATTAATCACAATAGGAAGAGAACATAAAACACCTGAACTAGAAATAATATGTTCTGAACGATTTTTCAATAATTTATTTGTAGGAATTAATGGCATATCTTTCAAGAATTTTTCAGCAAATGTAAGAGACATGATATTGACACCTACTATTGGATTATAAAAGGCATCAAAAGGATATGCATCAATTTGACATTTAATAATAATGGCAGGAGAATTTAAACGAATTATATCATTTGAAAGCTCAGATTTTATCAACCACTCATTACTCATAACAAAATTCAATTCTCTTGTTATTTCTCTAAAGAATTTTAAATCAGCAGGATATGAAATATTAAAACTTTTAAAATTCATAAACTCTTGAGGTTTTATAATTTTATGATAACGTGAGGTATTTCCATAATCATAAAAAAGTTCATCCTCAAATTCAAGCATAAAATCAAAATTTGGAGTTATCTCCTCATTAGATAGTACAGGTGAAGGTTGAGATGAATCAGAAAAATGTTTAGAATCGAATAACAAAAATTCATCTTCTAACAACTCTTCTTTTTTTCAGGAAGATCAATTAAGATATTAGTAAGAATAGTTTTAGTATGTGAAGCAGTAATATGCATAAATGCTCCTCCTGCGGCCAAATTAAGGTATTTTTTTATTTTTATCATCAAGGCCTAAAAAGAAATGTTGCAAAAGCACAGATTCTGGCAAAGCAAGATTAGGTTCAGAATTTATAAATCCATTAAAGCGTTTCCAAGCCTTGCCTAATGATTCGTTATCTAATTGTTTAAATCCAATAATTTCAAAACGAAGTTTAGCGACCTTTTCGATAGGGAAAAATTTAAGACAAAAATTAGCACGCAATACTTCCCAATCTCCTTGTCTACTCCCAACATGGTGATTATACCATTTCTTTGCCTTTCCCGTTAATGAAAATGGAAAGAGTGTCCATCCTAAAGCTTCATCTGCCATGCCCTTAATATGCAAACATGAACATGTCTGCTCAAAATCGGCTAAATGGGAATAGGGGTTTTTGGTAGAACTACCAGAAAAAATGTTATTCTGAACTAACTTAATTAATCCTGGGCGTAACTCATAGCTAGATGATGTGATGGGTAAAGATGATTCTTTTGGCTGGAGATACAATCCCGATGGTGCTCCATATTGATATAAAAGTTGGGACGTGGGTTCCATACTTTAGAAGGTAAAAGTTAAAAGATAAAAGATAAAAGTGCAATACAAGATTAAGATAGACAAAGCCAAATCAGCAAACCGTTCCCCGGCAACAGCGCCAGAAATGCTTGTTGGTATAAATTAACTGCACTCTATTAAATATTATTATTATCAAAGTATCCGGAAGCGCACAGATAAAACACCGATGTAGCACTTCACCAGATAATCCCGGTTTTAATATCAAACCCAAAGGAACAGTAGGTGATACTGACTAAATCTATTGGCTCTTATCTCTTGACCTGGCTCTCCTCCAGGGGGGTCTGGCCCTCTATTTATAGACCGGTGGGATACTCGTGCGCTGTTAGATCAAACCGACTTAACCAAGGGCCTAGGTAACTCCTAAAAGGCGGTGGTAGAAGACTCCAGAAGGCGGTGGGTGAAAACCCTAGGGGGCGCCGCCCGGCCCCCCTTGGGGCCGGCCGGCCCCACCTAGCCAGGTGTGGGCCTCCGCTTGCTTCGGGTGTGTTCTACATTCTTCCAGGGTCTTCGTGATGATGTTTCCTTCATGTGCAAGTTTCGTGGTAATTATGCTCTTTAATCCTTCTTTTGGGTATTCATGTTTAATGCTGGGATAATTGATAATAAAATTTGGACGATAACAAGTGTCAATAGCGGGCGTGCGTCGAGCATTGTGCCGGTACACCACGGACATCGTTGGGCACGATGACCAGGGCCTTCCTGCAGATTCTCCCGTGCCTCCCGGACCAGGATCCGTATGACATTCTTGTCCCACGCGCCTAGGTACCTCTTCGATGGCCATTTCATAGATTTGGATATTGTTGACACCAAAGGTGGCAAACGGATATATCGCAAGCGTACGGCAGTCAATGTATCCTTCACTAGGAGTATTCCAGGTATCGTATTTTCCACGGGGACCGTGAAGTGAACTAACTAGGTTCAAGACCGTCAGATAGTGATCAAGGATGTTCGTGATCAAAGAGGTTTAGAATATAGGTATAGAGAGGTTCTATGTAGCAAATGATATCTGGTCTTGGCTTTCTAAGTATAAAGAGGTTTACCACCTCCTCCCTTTACAAGAGGCGATAGGCAAAACAGGAGGAGATATAACTCCTCCCGAGGCGGCTATACTATTGTCTTGATGCCCTGCCGTTTTAATAACTTGTCTTACACACGTGTGGAATACGAAGACCAGACAAGGCTGTCACCACTTGCTGGCTACCACAAACAATCCGTGCGACAAGCGGCCCACACTGATAAGATATAGCCTAGACACCACGTCTACACTATACTTACTACTCTAATCTTAGCTAGAGACTAGAGCACTTCACAAAGTAAAGCAATGTGCAGGTAAAGCAAGTATATACTTAAAATACCAGAACCAGAATATTAAATGCTAGAAGGACTTAGATGGAAAACTTAATAGAAGCTTGCATCCGCTGAAGTACATCTTGGAGAAGACTCCCGACAGGTCCGGGGCTTTCTCCTGAAGACTTCCCTCACTCTCTTCCCTCTTATTCTAACACTAAAACTACTAAGTAGTCTTTCTCTCTATGATACACTTGATATTTACTCCTTTGATGTCTCTAAAGTGAAGGACTAGGGGGGTATTTATAGGGGGAATGAGAGGAGTGCCATGTCATCAATCCATGTGCCTTTCCTCCTTTGCCCTTGGATAAACCGCCCTTGAAACCGCCTCAAATCAACGGAGATGATCAATCCAGCACGTGGGAAGTGTGCTCAAGTCGGTGGGGAGGTAACCGACCTGGCTGGGCACCAGGGGGGTTTGGCCGAGCCCCCTATGACCTGTGGGCCCGGCTAGGACCTTCTAGAAGGTGTCCCCACCTGTCCTAGAGTATGTAGGTAGCCTAGGTCCACCTTCCATGGTTCGGCCGACCCATGGGTTGGGGCCACGTGGCCTCAGCTCTCTCCCACATCACTCACTTGTTGATTCTTGAAGGTGGAGTGCTGGGGCCACTTATTCATGGTTCGGCCGAACTATGAATAGCGTCCACCCAGTGTCCACTTGATCCTGGAGTGAATTCTTTGGTGATTGTGGCATCACCTTGCCATTTCGTCATAGTTGGATTTGCATTATATCTTCATCTTAGGCTTCTAAACTTTAAAATCACCTGTTTTGGATAGCTGCAAATAAATACTAACATGTACATGTGGAACCAGGTTATTTGTACCTATGTCACTATGTGTTTGTTTGTTCCTTCCCAAAAAGAGTGTTTTGTTGACGGTTATGATGGTAGAAAACATGGTATAAATACCGTCAACAGATATTACGTGCACCGCATGAGTTACATGACCACACTTTGGTTTGTGTAGGGACAGTTGCTTCTGCCAGCGAGTACACAGAGGGGACGAGTAGCTTCGGGAGCTTTGACATAGGCGGTACTCTGCCTAGTCATTCGGATGAGGCTAGCCCCTCACAGCTTGTTGGTGCACCGCTGCCGACGCAGCCGATGCAGCCGTCTTAGCTGTAGACCTGACCCCGCCACCACGCCAGCGTCGCCCTCCACAGCAGTTCACTTTTCCTACGGAGCAGGTTCGTCGCCGAGGAGCGCAGGGCCCTAAGCGTGTCCGTCGTGCAGATTGAGGGTGCATGGATGTATGATCACAAGTTTGCACGGATGTTAAGTACTAATGCATTACTGTTCCGTCCAATCGTATTTGTCGTTTTCATTGCATTGAATGGAGGCAACACTCCGGTACGCTCGAATTGCGAACATTTCTTGTCTTCTTAATCAAATTATGAAATGATAGGAACAAGCAGAACACATGAAAAGGCATGTGTGGACCCTAACATGCCTCTGCAAATTAACACATACAACGAATACACGAAATGGCATGTGAGAATCTGAACCAAACAAGGGTTGCACTGGACCTAACATGCCTTAGGTAATTGAAACATGCACCACACACATAGACGGACAATCGAAGAGCCTACTAGTAGTGCTGCCACATATTGAGCTGTGTGGCACCTTCCCCATAGTAACCGCCCATTGGCGGAGGTGGTGGCGGTGGCGATGCCGGTGGATTGCCATTGTTCTTGTGATGAGGGCAGCGATAGTACGGGTCTGTGCATATTGGCTCCTGCAATGTGGCCCCACTGTTGCATCATTCCTCATCTTTCTCCTTGTTGTGGCTCAAGCTGTAGCTAGGGCCGAGCGAGCCGATGCGGTCTTGCAGGTACCAGATGTACTCTAAATGCGGGGTAATAGGTAGAGGGTCCACCCACTTAGTGAACCCACAATTGCCTTCTGCCCATGAGGTCTGCGATGAAAAGATTTGTTAAGACGGTTTACATATGCATAGGGACACTTGAAGAAATACATTTCAGAAGGCAGTTGCAAAATATATTTTAGAAATAAATGACAAAAACTTTACATATGCATAGGGACACTTGAAGAAACGCCGGCCCCCGTGTATCCCCCCTCGGTGTACATCTGCACAAGGCAGTCCTCACCATGCCTGCATTTTGGCCACACTTCTTTATCCTTCTTCACGTAGTCCCTCAAAGGTCTATGTGGACCATAATCACTCTTGCTCTCTTCTAGAAACCTGTCAATGGGTTCCTCGAACTCATCAGGACCAAGACTACCCCCATCATCCCATATTATTGGCGAGCCCTTGCTCTCCACCATGCCCTTGCCCTTCCCAACCCCAAACCCCTATTTCTTTGGTCCAGACATATTGTATTGCTGGTGATGTTCGGCTAGCACCGTCCCATATTTATAGAGGGAGCCGAGGGGTGACATTGTGTTTGAAAAGAACTAAATTAATGCAGAGTTAATTGAGCACAATACTTTGAAGTACTCTGAAAAGGCTAGATTCTCGGTCTGCCAAAGTCACTAAAAAGGCTAGTCACTGTGCAGTCTCAGTCACTGAAGCGGCCATGAGTTGAATTGACAACTCGCTGAAAAGGCTATGCACTGAAAAGCCTATTCGCAAGCCCTCTGAATCACTGAAAAGGCTAGTCGCTGTTAAATATGACTGATTGAACAGGCTACTCTTGATTTGCCAAGCCACTGAAAAGGCTACTCGCTGTGTAATCTGAGGTGGGGAATAGGCTACTCGCTACTTGACATGTCACTGAAAAGGCTAGTCACTTTACAATACGAATCACAATAATGTACTATGTGTGTTTGTGACCGTAGTATGGTCTCAGGACTAGTGTGCAATTGTATCCGTAGTGTACCGTGTTTCAATAAAATTTGTGTTCTACCAAGCACTTAAAAGGCTAGGGTATATGCACTTATTGCAAAAAAAACAAACTCTGTAAAGCCTA
Source organism: Eremochloa ophiuroides (assembly GCA_038502445.1). Taxonomy (NCBI): domain Eukaryota; kingdom Viridiplantae; phylum Streptophyta; class Magnoliopsida; order Poales; family Poaceae; genus Eremochloa; species Eremochloa ophiuroides. The sequence continues at coordinate 37,166,649 of JAHLJS010000003.1, forward strand.
TAAAGGACTAAGTCTGAAAAGGCTAGGGTCCATGAATTTACTGCTTTACTCCATGCCTGAAAAGAGACCAGAGTACAATGGTACCTCCTCCATGGACTATGTCCACTACACCATACAAAACGGCTCTTTAAAAACATCCAACGAGTTCAACATACGACACATCTTCTTCCCCAAACCCTCCTCATTCAACTACAATGTCGTCATAGACAACTGACCTAACTCAGTTGCCGTCGTGGCGTGAGCGGCCAAAGTGTCGTTGTGGGTTTGTGACTAGGTTGTGCATGTGGATGGAGTTGGACCGGCACTATGGGTATATGTACTTCGGGTGCCCAGATCTGGATGACGACTTCATAGTTCTATCAACAACTTCTTCTTTCGTTTCTTGTAAACTATTCACACTTTGATCCTTTACATCCACACATGTAGCATTATGAGTGGATCCAATGGGTGGATCGGGAGATGCCTGCATGGCCACAGAGGCGCCCGAAGGAGCTTGAAGACAAAGCTCAATATCTTCTGAGGATGGATGAGGCTTGTGAGGATGACGGCAAAATCTGGGAGGACAAAGAGCGACGGATCAGGGCCGATCAGATCCGTCTCAAAGCTAAGGAGGAAGATCTTACCAGGAGGAGGGAGGAGTTAAGCTTGCGTGAAGCAATCATCAAGCGTAAAGAGGAAGAGCTTAAAACTCGAGAGGCAGCACTCAAGAACAAGAGGAATGCAGCGGAACCGTCTTCACGGTGCGACAACAAGGGCAAAACAACCACGTTGCACCCAGTAGAACAATGTAATAGACTCAGCAAATTAAATTCCCAAAGGCATGTTTACAATAGTCTGTGGCCTCTTACCAGAGTCACACACACATGCCATTGCAAACAACCGTTGTGTTCACTTTCCCTAAGGCATGTTAGTATTAGCTTTAGTACAACCTAGAGTACCAAACATGCCACGCACTGCTCATTTCTGTATCTCTTGGTTAATTTTTTAAATTGAACATGTGTTGTTTTAATTCTATTTCTCGTAGTTTGCAACACACTTAATTTGTACAACAGTTTTCAAAGACGGGAGTAAGTTTTCGGATCAAACTGTGTAACGAATATGAAATAAATGTGAAAATGAACATTAAAATGAAAAAGGACATGAAATGAAACTGTCGGGTAGACAGGCCTGTCGGCTTACGGTTAGCCGACATCCCAATCGGCTATCCGCGAGCCGACTGGACCTGTCGGCCGTCTAGTAGCCGATAGGTATGCTATCGGCGCCGACACCCACTGCCGACGGTTGTCGGCTGCCTGGCAGCTGACACGTCAGCCTATCGGCTTCTGGACGGCCGACAGGTCCCCTGGCTAGTCGACAGAATACTATTTTTGTAATTTTTCAAATCCAAATACTAGATTTGCAATTAATCATTAAAAAAAATATTATTTAAAAAAATTCCATTACTACCTCAAAAGAATCATGACCAACACAACAAATACAATCCATTCATGATTTCAAAAGAAATGACATCACAAATATAGGGATGGACACAATGTTCAGATATTTGAAACATCCAATATTTTCTATCCCTTTTTGTGTAAATATGAATATCCGTATTTGCGATTTAAACATGGATGTCAAATGGATATATCCACATTTGTTTTTAGTTTGTTTTCTATCTGATTCCACATCTTTATTCGACAAAAATATGAAAAATGGTATTATGCGTAGCAGGCAAGTACAAATTATTTTGAAACCAACTAAATCTTATAAGTATGAATTATTGACTATGTAAATATTTAAGGTTATCTATGGCCAGATAAATGATCAGATGTCTCTGTTCGTTTGAGAAAGGTTCAGCTTATTTTTAGCCACAGAATAGTATTTTTCTCATAATTTAGCCCAGCCGAATTTCAGCTCAGCACGCGTGTGTAGGGTTGCATATGCATGCACATGAATTGCGTCAGGTTCCAACTGAGAAATTGTGGATAATCTAATCGGTGATTAAGCATGGAATGAAGCTAACAAAGAAATCATGCATGCTAACAGGAGATTTTAAACAAATTTGTCACACAACAAAATTATTGCTCTCATCATGAATGCAACAAACATGTCAAATTGAAAATTCCAAATGTTGAGAAAATTATATTTTCCATTGTTCAAGTGTAAGCAACGTAATTAAATCTTGAAAATTTTAAGAAAAAAATATAAAATCATTTATTTTGCTTAGAATTTCTATTCACAACACAAAATAGAAACTTTAGGGTGTGACAAGATCAGAAAAAATATTGTAGCTAGGTTGAGAAAGATCCAATTCGCTGCAAACGAGATCCGATTGGTTACAAAGGAATCCAGTGTAGCTACCATAGATTCGGATGTGGTAGAGAAGCAGTGCAATGCAGATTTGTGCACTGCCGAAGTTTGAGGTGAAGGAGCAGAGAGGACGAGAGAAGCTACCTATGGTTTGCCGCCAGCAGGGTGAAGCAGAGCAAGGGAGAAGAGTGGAGAACAGATGGGAGAAAGGTGTTGTAGGGACATTGGAGTATATATACGATTCAGTAAAGTTGTTGCCTATGTACTAGGGCCCATTGTCTAGGGAAGGAGGACACCTTGGACAAATTAGTTGATTCTTGGATCTAGTGGCATTGACAGTTCAATAAATTGAGTACCTGGTTAATCACCTTAAATTTAGTTCAATAATAGGTGTACAAAAGTGATAGATTTCAGTCCGATACATAAATTGGTACAACAATCTATTGCGGTAAACTAAGCAACTTGTCAATGTACATGCCAAAAACTAAGGTAAATACAAAATATGAGAAAGAAGAATAGCAAACACATTTCTTTCTGAAATATGCTAAATCTTCTTTCATCTTCGCTGGAACCGTAGCCATTTCTTCAACCTGTGGCATCTCTTCCGCCTCCTGCAGATGTTCTTCATGTATAATATTGGCCTCCACCTTCAGCTCCCAAATATTGTTACGTAAATCCAAATCAAAGTTAGAAATCTTGCATATGGGGATTGTACCAGTTATTTAACCCACAATCTAAGTCAGACCCGAAAAACAAAAATATTTGCACATGTTAGTATTTATTTGCATTGCCAAAACAAAATCAACAAGACATGAATCAAGTTAAATTTGCCCTACACCATCTGTGGTACCGACATACTAGATTTCCATCACTCCACGAAATCCATCGCAACATCTTCAATCTGCGACGACAGAAAACCAGTGGCCGTTATGTGTAGTGAGAATCACGGTATGGGATCAGGAGCCCCCCTCCTATTGTAGCCTCCTCTGCTAGAAGCCGGTATTCTTCTTGCGAGGGCGCTTAGGACTAGTGCCGAGCAGTATGAGGAGTTGGAGTTAGATGCAGCAATGGAGCAGTGAGGGTTCAATGTGCCGCTGTTGACATCTACTAACGTCGCCAAATATAACTATATAACTTTTAATAATAGAGACGAGATTAGAGATGTATGATAATTAATTAACTGATCATTAGCAACTAGCCACTTATCTATTACCAACATTTTTAGGTATGAACTAAGTTGTCATCCCTAATTATATATGATAAGAATAAATAAATGTTCCATATATTATTCAATGTGACTAGGTAGAAATATATAAATATAAACTAAGAACAATTCTGCAAGCGGACAGATAATTATACCATTGTACCATTTTACCTAGAGTCTACCAGGTTGTCGATTTATATTTATACCACTAGGAAGGACTAGATAAACTTTAATCTATTATATTGACAGTGATTATATACAATGGATAAGTGACATTACCGATGTCATTTACTCTACTCATAACAGGTAGAGGTCACAAGATAATAAAGATAAATAAAGTGATAAGTATGATCAAGCATCATAAATAAAGGATAAACATCAGAGCATTCTCTAGTCATAGTAACAGCTAGCCAATGGATAAACTAAGGAATTAATATCTAAGGTAATTCTATAACTACGTCAATGAATAACTCTAATTAGTGCAATTACATCTAACAATCATTGTTAGATTAGTCCTATATCATGATCACATGTAAAGCGCATCATCTAGGAAGGATGTGAAATAGAGTCATCACCCAACTTCGCGACCATACCTGCTTGCCTACATACAGGGGGTGGACTACAGAGGACTCAACGCAGCTGTGACCTATGCGATCTACCACATGACCCGACACATCAGGGTGCACTCGCAGATAAACAGAATACCTAGACACCTCGTCTACATATCGTTCATCATCTACCGATCGATCGTATGGATAAACGCTATACGAGCAATTACATGAATTCAATAAGACCAAACCAACTATACTAGACATATAATCAAAGTGGACAATGACTATTGTAATCAAGAACATATGAACTATTAAGAACAATGTTTCCCTAATCATAATGAAGAATACAATAATAGAGAAAGAACTAGAACTATACCGAACTCCGCGCTCCAGACAGACGCCGGGGCTCTAGATCCCGCTGAAGAACTAGAACTCCTCTACTTCTAATCTAACTAGGCTAGAACTATGAACTAGGAGGCTCTTGATGAACTAGGAGGCTCTTGATGGCTTGACCGAAGACTTGATGCCTTGGATGAATGATTGGATGCTCCAGGGGGGTCTGCCCCCTTTATTTATAGCCCGGTGGGTTGCACGTGCGCCGAAGGATTAAACCGACTTAACTAAGGGCCGAGATGACCCCTCAAAAGCGGTGGAAGAAGACTCTAGAAGACGACGGCGAAACCCTAGGAGGGCGCCGCCCGGCCCCTATAGGGGCCGGCCGGCCCCACCAGCTGCCAGGTAGGGCCCCGGTTGCTTCGGGTGCCTTCTACACTTTTCTAGCTTGTCGGTGACGTATGTTGCCTTGGCGTTCAAGTTTCATGATAATTAAGCACTTTAATCCCTCTCTTAAGCTTTTCTAGATAATCCCCTGGGAAATATAGAATATGCAAAACTCGTGGAAATTGTCAGTTAAAACCCTAGACTAGTGTGTATTCATATATCCTTTGGTGTCTAATGTTCTAATAAGTGTTGACGTTATCCACCGTCATCAACCACCCCAAGCTTACCTGTTTGCTAGTCCCTTGGCAAACAAACTAAGCCTAATTTACCAAAGTATTTGGATCAGGAGTTGCTACAATGCTTTCACATTTTCCAAGTTCACATGCTTTCAAACAGAGATTCTCCTCCAGTTTAGACAATAGCTGCTCTAACCTTCACTTACCCATTTTACCTTTAACTATGGAGCTTTATAGCTTTTGTGTAAGTCTTGAGCAATTGAAAGATAGAACAATCAAATCGAGCACTATGTAGCAAATTCTTCACAGTACCAACATCCCGGAGTTTTTATAAGTTTTAGAAATAAAACACAGAGCTTAATTGTATGACTCCTTCAAGTCTCTCAATATTTGTGGTATTTGTGGATCTCACTTAAGACATTAACGATGTCATGCCTCCCTATAAGAATATATAGTGGAGCTTATAGGAGTGGCAATAACAAGGATGAGCATACTTGCAATGCATATGTTGTAAAGTCAAATAATGGATCCACAGAGAATCGAGGCATACAATCAAACCAAGATGTGCATGTGTATGGAATATGGTGGATAGGTGCATATGTGGTAGCTAAACCTAATTCTACTTATGTTCTTTTGAAAATAAATCTCTCTTTAAGACTCGCAAGAAAACATGGGCTATCTTTATTCTCTTTTTCTTCTTTTCTTTTTCTTTCTTTCTTTTTTTCAATAGGGAGGCGGGCATCTAATACCCATTGTTTTAAATGCATGGACACTTGTCCATCTTTTACTCCCTTTTCTTTTCATACTTTTGCATAACCACATGTATGCTTTGAATATAAACAATTGGAGAGATAATGATAAGAACTTAGAGCAATTAAACAGGGGCTGTCCTATGGGGTATATTTTTGGTGTTTTCCTCCTAGTGTAGGAGAAAACATTTTCATGATGAACATAGATGAAAGTGGAAATGGTTGCGATGATTCACAGGGTAGGAATACTGCATATGTGGCTGGAGTGTGTAAGTGATCTTGGTTTTAAAAGAATGATAAGACTCTCATGAGGTATACAACAAAGGTTGACTGAACTCAATGCAAAGCAAGCAGCATAAATGTGCAAAGGTTTTCCTATCTAAATGTATCATATATGGCTTTGGTAGGAATTCATACTTTGTTATACAAGAGCTCACCATGTAGATTTTAAGTTTTCACAATAAATCTCCAGAACTTAGTAATGCTAGGAATAAGATAAATAGCAGCTCAGACCGTCATGTATCATATCAATCAATCATCTAGACTTAGCTCAAGCATATGCCTCCACAAGTTTCAGGTTCAGAGTAAATTCTCAAATCAAAACAGCAATATCTAAAACTTAGGAGAATTTAAGGTTGAAAACTAGGCACTTGAAAGGTATGATAACAGAGCAACCATTCATCATCTACAAGATAAAATTTTAGTGTTCATCAATTTTAATTAATTCTAGTCTAGACTGACTCCGAACATATTCTAATATAAAACTAAGTGTTTATTTGGTTTTAATGATTTTTGATTGGACTCAAAAAGACTCTATGATTTGTGGACCTTCATGTGCCCACATATTTTTGGTATTTTTTTAAAATTTTCCTATGATACTATGGTGAACCTTCTTGTGCTCACATATTTTTGGTATTTTATGATTATATAAAACAGACTCAATAATCGCATAGGTATAATTACCTGATAACTAGGGGATGCTCCTCCCCCAAGTTAGATGTTTGCAATACTTGATGTTGAATGATCTCCAGAGTGAGCTAGCCAGTAGTGATCCTGGTGGGTGCCACTGATAGACTCTCTTCTTAGTCATAATATTGTTCCTGCATAATTATACACCAACAAGAAAACCAAAACTCGAGGCTTGAATTTAACAAGGGGTTAGCGGTCAGCCAATGAGTAATTGATTATTCTTTTGAGTTGATTTTAATTGACAGATTCTAACAGGATTCTCTTTTTGTGTTTTTTTCTAATTTTCTTATGCAATAATCAAATATGTATGCATGCTAATAATAATTTTTTTATGCCACCACAGAAAATATTTATTCTCATGGGCCTAAGATTTTTATAATGCAACAAAGTAAATACATATAATATATATATTATTTTAAATATGTTTACAAGGTTTACCATAAGTGCATTCACATGGGGCTTAGTTTTTTATGATGCTGTAAATAAACCAGTAAATATTTTTGTTGTTTTATATTTAATGTGCAAAAGTGATTGTACTAATAAATGTGTTAAAGCAAAATTACTAATAAATGCTAACTTAATTAGATAACTATCATTCTAACCTAATGGCTAGGGTACGGATTTTAAAGTCTACCGATAGGACCTACATAGAGGAGAGTGCTTACTCAGCAGGTTCATCGTCTGAGGTTACCTCAGCCAATTCCCTATTTTGCGTTGGTGTAGTAGATGCTTGTTCTTTCTCCTTCCATCCCATTTCTGTCTTTTCTGCTTCTCTCTTTTCTAGCTCGAGCTCTTTCTTGTCACACTCCCTCAGGTATGCTTCTCTTGACTCTTTGTCCTTCTTCATCCATTCTTCTAATTGTGCGTGGATGTCTTCTTTCTTTGCCTTTGCAATCTGATCCATCCTTTCAACTTCCGCTTCCTACTCACTCCAGCGTGGTGCTTGTACGGCTTTCTCTTGCTTCTTGTAGCAGTCTTCATACTTCACAATCTTGCCAGGGAATTCCTCCCGTCCACAGTGAGGCTGGACAGCCTGACGGAGGGCTTGGCGTCTTCTCCTGTTGCGTTGCTTCCTGACTTGCTCATGGTTAATAAGTGTTCTAAATTGACAGCGTACCTTTCCCGTGGGTAGGTTGAAGTGGATTTATCCAGACCCGATGTAGATAATAGCATTGGCAGTGTAGAGGAACGGTCTTCCCAAAAAAATAGGTGATTAATCGTCTTCCTGCATATCAAGAACTAGAAAATCTGTGGGTATATATTTATCTTGAATTCTTACCATAACGTCCTTAACCAATGCCTTCATGGAATCTTAGTGATTGGTTTTCCATATGCAACTAGTGTGTCCAGATAGTTTCGAATTTTTAGCCTTACAGACCTTGTTTGCAGGCTATCGACTAAAGAATCGATATTCGAATGACATGAACCGATTTTCGTGAGATAAGCATTATGACATAAATTAACTGATTCTCTTGCGTCAATAGCAGTAATGACTTGCATGAGACAAAATATAACCTATTTAATGCACACATGTCAAGTTAATCTGATCAAAGGATATCTGAATGTAGAAACAGGGCGAAATCGGCTAATTAGCCGATTCGGCAAATACGAGCGACACACAAGCAGATAAGACGAGTAATGCTTAGATCTTCAAACCAATACATTTAACTCAATGTTTACAACAGTGGGGATTGAGCGGATCGAGGTAGCCATAATGTAAACTATGATTTAAATCTATTGTTCATCGAATCCAAACACTATTTATCTTATTATTTGGGTGCAACTTGTACACAATCAAGACCTAGATCTATCGGCTATTGCAAGCATATTCTATTTATCAATGTATAACCATGTAGCAATTATCATTCATTGAACAAATAGATCTAAAGATATAAAGCCGATATAAATAGATCAAGATTGGGCAAATTTGGTGAGTGACACATGTAAATAAACAAATAAACTCAAACATCACCGATAACTTGATGAATCTAACTAAGATGCCACTTTTAGTTAGAGCCCATAACTAATCCATGCACATTAACCAAATTAATCTAAGCCTTCATCCACCGGATGACGCTAAGCATAGATTAAGCAAGCAAACAAGCATGAATCGATAAATAATCCTTATTTGATCTAAGCCCACGTCCACCGGATGACGCTAAACTCATATCAAACAAGAATCGACCTTGATCTACAAAAGCTCCCATGTCCACTGGATGACATTAAGGAGACAAAAGCTTAGCAGGCATGATGGTACTTACAAGCAAACTTGCGTCCACCTAGAATGACACTCAGCCCGTTCGAAGAAACTCGCCGGAATCTACTTTACTCCTACTCCTAAGGGTTTGGTCGGAGCTGAAAGGTGTGTTGTATTGATGTGAACGTATGTATTACAATGGCCGGGGGCTTATATTTATACCTTGGGCTCTACAAGATAGAGTCCTAATCGAATTACAACTCAAAAATAGATATGGAAACTAACAAACTTTCCTATTCTAAACGTAACTTGGAGTCCAATCGTCCCTTTCTAAAACGGACTCCGAACATGATCGCTTCCCGGCGCTGGAGACTCGTGCTGACGTCATCAATCGACTCTTGTCTTCAAACACGCCGTCTTCGTTCTGGTTCAACAATCAATTCCGGACCGGATCGGCTATTCTCAGCTTTTCGCATAAAAGGCTCTGCTTCCCGAAAATCGACTGTCTCTGCTGTTGGCATCGGCTATCCATTCCCAATCCAAATTTTGGTGTAAACACATGCCCCCAATTTTGGGATAAACTTGCTTTGTTCCAAAATTAGCACTGAGTCTTAATCGATCTCCATCCTCAAAACGCAATCGAAACCGCAATCTCCCGCTCAGCACTTCAAAGCTTCGCACCAAACCGAAACCCTAACCGAGAAGGCTTCCGTCGCATTTCTCCTCAAGCTTCGATCCGCCGCCTTCAATCAACTCAAGGAGATGGCGACTCTCTCTGAGATCCCCGAGGTATGAATTTTATGAATCCGTAGTCTCATTCATGAACCCTCGCCCAATCGGTCACACATGTTGTTCATCATCCAGGATTTGAAAAATAAGATCTTGATTCCACTGAGTGATGTCCCTTCCGCTTATTACCTGGGTCCGATGGGCGATCCAAATCCCGCAAAGTTCATCAGCAAAGTGACCAACCAAATCCGCTTTAGAAGCCCGCTAGTAGATACATCTTCGTGGTCCAAGAAATCGTTCTAGAACTGGCTGAATATACCCACCGGATGGAGGAACTGGTTCCGTCGGGTGTCAGAGAAGAAACGAGCAGATTGGGAGCTGTGCAATCTGAGGTAATGCCTCGATCTTCTGATTGCTGCCAGCTACTTTTGGTCCAATTCTTTGAATGCCTTCGTGTTTGGAGATGGGCCGATGACCATTACCTTGGGTGATATTCACATGCTCACCGGCCTTCAGATTATCGGGACCTACCTGTATTGGAATCTCCTTTCCACAGGCGAATAAGCAGTTCCCAAACCTGAATGAATACAAAGGCTGGACCGGCTATGTCAACACTCACCATCTGACAACTCCAAGTATCAGTGAGAAAGAGCACACAACATTTTTAATCATGTGGCTGGAAAGGTTTGTCTTCTGTGGTGCTTCTCTAGGACTAGCCTACTCTTTCAAGGCCCTTGCAGAGAGATTAGCCCAAGGAAACTCAATCTCATTAGGTAAACTTTTAGCAGGATCTGCTTATAGGCTGATGAGCCGAGTTGCCGGCTTTCTGTTAAAAGGTGAAGAGGTTCAATGCACAACAAGCCCCTGGTGGCTGATTCAGTTATGGCTCAAGCTGTACCTGCACAAAATGGCTACGCCATACCTCCACAACCTTAGCTATCCCTCCATCAACTATGCAGAGGAGGAGAAAAACAGGATAACTAGGGGTTGCCAAAACTTTGGTGAAGCTGCTTCAGCTATAACTATAGGTGTCAGCCGAGGCAACATGCTTGACGCATTCTATAGAGGCCCGGGACCAGATGCATTAACTTGGATCCCCTATGAAGATGATGAAGAGTTCCCAATGCCTTATGCCTTCAAGTTCAGTACAGGGTGTTCAGATAATGGGGCAACTGAAATTTCGAAGTGCAAGCAGCACCGAGCCCAGTTGGCCTTCATATGAATTCTACCACCCAATGTTGCAGCAATACAACTGGGTTTTGGCCAACTGCCCCCAAAGCTTCCATTCTTACGCCTTCTGAAGCCTAGAGAAGAAATTACTGAAAATCTAGATGCTGACAGAGTTTTTACACTGGGAGCAGACCTGCCATTTTACTCAATAGAGCAGTGGAATCAAAGTTTAGTCACCCATGAGAGCTTCAACAACTAGTGGCAGCAATGGCATGCCCATCTATTTTGTCAGGCAATTCATGATAAATGCAAGGCCCCGGACAGCAGCTTCGCCTCTGAATTAGCAGTAAGTGTTATCAACTGATCCTATCTAAACCGGTCATCTGTAATCTAACTCTTGCCAATGCAGGATCCAGAATCTAATCCACCGGAGCAAATCAAGTATTATCCTTCTTGCCCAGTTACAAGGCTAGGCTCTCAAGCTCCCTCTTTGAAGAAGATGATGAAGGCTCCTGTTACCATAACGACTACTCCAGCTTCAAAAAGGAAAGCCTCATCTAGTTTTTAAAAAGTGACCACCAAGAAACAAAGGTCCAAAAGGAAGCCTACCCAGGTATCTGAATACCTTGAAACGTTTTCTGCACCATCCATTAGTCATTCAGCTAAAATCAGCTAATCACCAGTGACTACTCAGCCGATTCCAATACTGCCTGAGGAAACTCAGATTGAAAAGCAACCAGGACCTACTGGCCCCCAAGACGCCGGCTTGGATTCTTCAGGTATGATAGAAACTCAACAGGAAGCCCTTGAAGCACCCCCACTCAGGTATCTACTAGAACCACTATTGCAGTTAATGATTAGAACTGGGAACATGATCTTGAATACTTGATTTGAAAAATATAGCCGAACAGTCCATCTTCTGAAGACACCTGGGCCAGGCTCGAGAAAGAAAGGACACCATCTCCGGGTAGGACAATTCAGCTGTGAACACTATTGTGTTTCCATTATATCATTGACTGTCATTTTTGAAGAAATCCAATCGGCCATTCCCACTTCAGCCACAGAAATACTAGCTGATACTGCACCGGAAGCTGGGAAACAAATGGCCATAGAGACACCAAGACGGCCACAGACCTCATCGGCTCCTTCTGCATTAGACATTGGGAAGGTAAAATCTTACCATATTGGCCGATTGCTTTTAACATGCATCATCTGACAGAATTGCATATCAAATGTAGGCACTGCAGATTTTATGTCCCAGCTACTCTTTTGATCTAGAAGAATGCTGCGACGAGGAAGAGTTAAGTTCCAGATCTCTAAAACTGTCCAAGCCAGATTTCAAAAATCGGCTAAGCGAGCTCCTTCGTCGGTTGGAAGAAAACTTGGTCAACCTTGCTCTGAATCCTGAGCCAATCGATCAAGCTATCCAACTGCTTCAGCAACAAGCACATTCAGTAGCTTTCAATCCTTTGAAGTAGCTCACCAAGCTCAAGAATGAAACTCCAAGGATCATGTCTGCACATGCCAACCTGACAGAGCTGGAACAGTTGAAGAAAAGCAAACTGACCAACAAGCAAGAAGCAACTGGACTAGCCAATAAAGTTAAATCACTGAAAACTTCAAACAGTACAGCTGAGTCAGAGCTAGAAACGCTAAAAGCCAAGTGTGACGAACTGATGAAGGAGCTTGAGGAAGTTAATTCTGCCATCACCCAACGTGAAATCACTTTATCAACCAACACCATCGACATTAGCCAGAAAAGAAAGCAAGTAAGTGTCATGGTTGTTGATGGCAGGGCAATTCACCAACGCCTTGCTCTTCTGAAGACGATGGCCGATGAAGATCAAGAATTGTTACAAGCCGGCCAAGTCCTTCATGCTGAAATTATCTCATCTATTCGATCGATGCTAGCCTTGTAATGCTTTCCTGTAAAACTTACTTTGTACAATGTATATTCACTCTGTGTGTAGCTTCTGACAATTTTATCCTGCCTTAAAAGCTGTAAATTGGCTATTTTACCTGTTCGCTCGAGAATCGGCTAAACAGCCAGACCCTTTTGCCATTATCTGCGAGAATCGATCCAACAGCCGATTCCGGGGTGCCTACTCAAAACAACCGATCGAATGGCAACCGATCGCGGCAACTGTTCTGGATTCAAGAAACATGGCTTAACTTTAGCATAAAGTCCGCCGCGTCGTCTCTCGCCTCCCGAGGAAACCGCCTTGACGCCTCCGTCTTATAAATATCCATCAGGCCCGAATGAGGAATTGCATACGCCATTAGTCCTTACTCACCCGGCCTTCCTTCTCCGTCTCTTCGTCTTCAGACCTAGTCCGCCAGTTTCACAATCCTCCAATGGCCGGTCATGGAGATCGTGGCAAGCTTCTGGCCTCGGAGCCAGCCGAAAGCGACGAGTTCGCCAAAGGACTCCACCACATCAGGTCCCACGCTCGTCAGATAGAAACCTACCTGAGGTAGTGCCACTGTTCATTTCCTGATGTGGCCACCCAAACCTAATCTGACCGCCATTATCCGTGCAGCAATCGGGCGGCCACCGGTGCCGGGGCTTCTGGAACCGCCACCGGGCCTTCGCTAGCTGCTCCTGCGTCGGGCGGCGCTACTCCTGTGGCCGTCGGAGCCACTCCTGCAGCGGGCGACGCTGCGGGTTCATCTCGCGCGCCAAGGCGCTGGGCAACAAGTTGGCAGCTGGCCATCTACAATAGGTAAGTCGATCTGCATCTATGGCGTTGATTCCTGGCTTTCAATTCTGACACTCTTGCTCTTCCACCGTTCTTTCAGCCAGCAGCGTGTCCTCCACCTGCCGTCTAGCGCACCGATAGGCGAGTGCTCGCGAGTGCGTCGCCCCGCGCCTCAGCCGATCCCTCAAAAGGATCCGGCTTCTAGTGCTGCCTCTAGGGAGGGGTCTAGGTCCGGGTCTTCCTCAGGCTCAGCCAACTCCTACACCGCCGACGACGGCCGCCGCTTCCACCACCAGATGGTGGAATACCGTAACCCCTATTCAGAGGCTACGAAGGAGAATGGCCGGCTGCAGGGCGTTAACGAAGCCCAAGCAGCCGCGCTTGCCGCCACCGAGACCGAGATGGCGAATATGCAGGCCCACCATGCCGAGTCGGACGCCGCGGTGGCGAGTAACTCTCTGGAGTCATCCTGTGATGTGTCGATGAAAATTCTTGTATTGACTTTTCTGTTTCTTGCAGCCCTGACCGCGCAGCTGCAAGAGTTGCGCGTGGCCGCCGAAGACGCCGCCAACGTCGTCAATGCCCATGGCGAGATGTTGGTGCAGAGGCTCCAGGACATCCACCACCAAGTCCGTCAGGTGGCCATGGCTGGCGTCCGTCACGGCGCCACCGGTGCTCTCGTAGTGGCCCGACTCCGCTCCGGCATCGCCCTGGAGGCCATCGAGCCTGGGTTACTGTTGATGGTGGATATACCATGAAAATCCACATTCAAACACCGTTAACAAGCCTCGGATTCAAGGGAAGAGAAACATATCATGAACATATTTTATCAATAACGATTTCCACTTGTACTCTTAAGCTTGTGAATGCAGCAAAGATCAAACAGGCCAAGAAACATCAAGAAATGGTGTACAGCATCACTTAGAAGAGATGAGAGTCCAGGGTGGGGCCATGTATGGGTCGGCTGAACCCTACATGGGGCCCACACTGGCTCTGGTGACATGGCATGATCCATGTGACCCTCCACCCAGCTCATTTCATCCATCAGATCAACATGTGTTTTTATTCAACGCTGGAGAAACAAAGCACAAGGATTCAACTTGACAAACATGCAACCAAGGTGGAACCAACACACGGGGACAATCAATGACAGATGGGGACCACAGTGGTGGGCCCAACTCACCAGAGGTGGTTCGGCCGAACCACTTTCTAGAAGACCCGGGCTGGGCCTACCTGCCATAGTGGGGTCGGCCGAACCCCCCTGGTGCCCAGCCAGGTCGGTTGGCCTCCACCGCCTTCCAGCATGTTTCACCACGGCTGTCCATCTTATGGCGGTTCAATGACAGTTTATCCAAGGGTGGAGAGGCAAGGAGCACGCGGATCGCTGACATGGCGCCCCTCAACTCTCCCCTATAAATAGAGGCTGCCATCACCCTCTTCAAGACACCCAAGATACCCAAGAGCCACAAGTCACAAGAGTTCTACTCTTTAGTAGTAGTAGTATTAGTCTAGTGTGGGAGTTAGAGTCGAGTCAAGCTACGCTTGGAGTCTCCGGAGTCGTCTACTGGAGAGTCTGGTATAGCTCTTCTACCTCTCCTTCTGTAAAACTTTATCAATATATTATCTTTACTTTACTTTACTAAATCTCTACTTGGTGCATTACTATTCTTTATAGTATTGTTGTGTTTTGTCTTAATTTATAGTTGAGTTATATTGGATAGTGATCCTGTAACCAGCTCACGTGTGTAGTTCATCACCTGTCATAGGGTACTTTAGTTGTTGGTACGCAACTAGAGTAGTAAGGCTTAGTGTAAGCGTGGTTCTTAGACTAGATCTTGTCTTTGAATGCCACTTGTCGCACGGATTGTTTACGGGTGCTAGCAGGTGGTGACAGCCCTGTCTAGTCTTAGTATCCCTCCACGTGTCTTAGGCAAGTTCTTAAAAGGTAGGCTCCCATAAGAGAATAGCCGCTTCGGGTAGAGGTTATATCCCCTACTGTCTCGCCTATCCCCTACGCACCGGAAGTAAGGTAGCTGTCTTGGTATAATTCATCTATTTGATAAGATAGTTCACAAGAATAAAGTAAGTGCCATAGGAGTCTTATGCTCACTCGTTGTCCTCCCACCTAGCTATACTCTACTAGTTATCTTTAGTTATCCTAAAACCTTGTCGTGTCTTGGTGTCATTACCCTTTCCTCTATATATCGATTTACCCCCTATCACTAGTTGATACTAAGTTGTTATAGACTTAAGGATTTCCCTCTTTTTATTAATTATTCCTAGCAACCGCTTTCCCTTGGGATAAAAATAAATAACGATACCTTGAAATACTCCCGGGTGAAGTGCTACAGCGGTATATTCTGTGCGCTTGCGGAATTATCCAATAGACATAAGAAATGCCCCTCAGGCACTTCTGGCGCCGTTATCAGAGATAGCCTAACACCCTGTCTCTGGTGGTTGTGCTAAGAAGTGTCAACAAGCATTTCTGACGCCGTTGCCGGGGAAAGCATCAGTCTAGGAATATTAATAAAAAAATTGAATCCGGAATCTATTATCAATTTAGTTATCGATTAGTGTTAGGGGCTTACCCCTGTCTGTGTTTCTCGTTATTGTGAAGCTAGACAGTGCATGAAATGCTACAATGATAGTTCTGTGCGCTTGCAGAATAATCTTATTTCTTACTGAGCTATCGATTGGCGTACCTAACTACCATTACTTAAGGATTGTAAATCTTGTGCACCCCACGGCGCCGTGTCACAGTTTTGCATATCGTAAGTAATGACGGTTAGGAAGGCCAATCTGGCACATCTAACTGCTCTTACCAGACTGCATTACCTAGGCCGGCGCCACTAAGGGCTAAGGATTACCTTTCTGAAGTAATGGTGGTTAGGAATGTCAACTTACGTTTCTAAGTATTATTATTAAGGACGGACCTTTATTCTATCTTTAGTAGTAATGCTAAGAAACGCCAACAAGCATTTCTAGCGCCGTTGCCAGGATAGACTTTTAGTCTATCTTTTGTAACGATGTTATGAAATGCCAACAAGCATTTCTGGCGCCGTTGCCGGGGATGGACTTTTAGTCTATCTTTTGTAACGACGTCAAGAAATGCCAACACATATCATGAGCATATTTTATCAATAACTAGTTCCACATGTACTCTTAATCTTGTGATTGCAGGGAACACCAAAACAGTGCAAAAGTGAGCCGCTAGGGGCTAACTACATGGTTGGGCCGAACCATGACATGTTGCCCCAGGCCACCACCTTTCAACACTGTGCAAACAACATCAAATGGAAGAGATCAGAGCCAAGGGTGGGCCCACCCATGGGTCGCCCGAACTGCCCATGGGGCCCACCTGGCTCTGGTGATTTGGCAGGATCCGTGTGACACTCCAACCAAGTCATTTCATCCTTCGGATCAACTTGTGCTTTTATTCAACGGTGGAGATCAAAGGCACATGGATTGAGGCGTGAAACAAAGAAAACGAGACATAACAAAGACCAGGGGAGTCTCTATGACAGGTGGGGACCATGGTGGTGAGCCCAACCCACCAGGGGTGGGTCGGCCGAACCACCATTGGTGGGCCCAGGCCACCTACACCATCACTGACTGGTGGGGACTCCTTGTAGAAGCTCCTGGCTGGGCCCACCAGTCATAGGGGGGTCGGCCAAACCCCCCTGGTGCCAAGCCAGGTCGGTTGGCCTCCACTGACTCCAAGCATGTTTCCCATGTGCTCAAATCACCAAAGCCATCCATCTTGAGGCGGTTACAAGGCGGTGGATCCAAGGGTGGAGAGGCAAGGAGCACGCGGATCACTGACGTGGCACCCCCTCATCCTCCACTATAAATAGAGGCTGCCCACTCCTCTTCAAGACACACCATACAACACAAGAAGCAAGCTAGAGTGAAGTTCTACTCTTTAGTAGTAGTATTAGTCTAGTGTGGGAGTTAGAGTCGAGTCGAGCTACGCTCGGAATCTCTGGAGTCGTCTACTGGAGAGTCTGGTATAGCTCTTGTACCTTTTCTTCTGTAAGACTTTATCTTTATCAATATATTATCTTTACTTTACTTCACTAAATTCTTATTTCGTCTTTACTATTCTTTATAGTATTGTTGTGACTTGCCTTATTCTATAGTTGTTTTATACTTGATAGTGATCTTGTCCCAACTCAACGTGTGTTAGTTCATCGCCTGTCATAGGGTGTTCTAGTTGTTGGTACGCAGCTAGAATAGTGAGACTTAGTGTAAGCGTGGTGCTTAGACTAGATCTTGCCTTTGATTACCGCTTGTCGCACGGATTGTTTGTGGGTGCTAGCAGGTGGTGACAGCCCTGTCTAGTCTTAGTATCCCTCCACGTGTTTTAGGCAAGTTCTTAAAAGGTAGGTTCCCATAAGAGTGTAGGCGCTTCGGGTAGAGGTTTTGTCCTCTATTGTCTCGCACTACCCCCTGCACTACTGGTAGTAAGGTAACTATCCTAGTATAAGTCATCTTTTTGATAGGGTAAGTCACAAGAGTAAAGTAAGTGTCATAGGAGTCTTATACTCACTCGTTGTCCTCCCACCTAGCTATACTCTACTAGTTATCTTTTAGTTATCTTAATACTTGTTGCGTGTTGGTGTCATTACCTTTTCCTCTACCTATCGATTTACCCCCTTACACTAGCTGGTACTAAGTTGGTATAGACTTAAGGATCTCTCTTTCTTTTTATTAATTATTCCTAGTAACCGCTTTCCCTTGGGATAAAAATAAATAACGATACCTTGGAATACTCTCAGGTGAAGTGCTACAGTGGTATATTCTGTGCACTTGCGGAATTATCCAATAGACATAAGAAATACCCCTAGGGCACTTCTAGCGCCGTTATCAGAGATAGCCTAACACCCTGTCTCTGGTGGTTGCGCTAAAAAGTGTTAACAAGCATTTATGGCGCCGTTGCCGGGGAAAGCATCAGTTTAGGAATATTAATAAAAAATTGAATCCGGAGTCTACTATCAATTTAGTTATCGATTAGTGTTAGGGGCTTACCCCTGTCTGTGTTTCTCGTTATCGTGAAGCTAGACAGTGCATGAGCGGTTTCCAATTGCCGTCGAATTATATTGAAGATCCTGAGCAATTGTTGAGAAGAACTAAACGCTGTCAAGTTCCACCTCAAAGATTCATCTCAAACCTGAATCCGTTCGAGAAAAGAGGCTCCGCATTATCAATCAAGGAAGCTATGGCCCAAAAGACCATCTCTGACTTCTCTGCGCCGTCCGCTAACAACATTGCCACTGGACCACAGCTCAACTTTGGAGATGCTACCTTTGAGCTCAAGCCTGCACTCATCAACATGGTGCAAGCTAATCCATTCTGTGGAAAGCCACATGAAGACGCCAATGCCCATCTCCAGCACCTTCTGGAGGTGTGTGGGACTTTCACCATCAAGAATGTCTCGGCTGACGCCATCCGTCTTCGCCTGTTCCCATTCTCACTACATGGGAAGGCAAAGCAATGGTTCTATGCCAACAAGAGTGAAGTCACCACCTGGGAGAAGTGTGCCAACACTTTTCTCAAGAAGTTCTTCCCAATGGGCAAAACAAGCGCTCTTCGTGGCAAAATTTTAGGCTTCCAACAACAAGCGGACGAGACGATTCCCGAAGCATGGGAACATCTCCAGGAGTACATTCGTGCCTGTCATCATGGGATTGAAGAATGGCTCCTAATCCAAGGTTTCTACCATGGGCTGACTGGATTAGCCCGTAGTCACCTTGATGCTGCCGCTGGAGGCGCATTCCTGCAACACAATGTCAAGGATGCTACCGACCTCATTGAGAAAATGGTTATCAACCAAGGATGGAATGAGGAACGCCTCCAACCCAAGAAAAGGGGTATGCACACCGTTCATGAGGTGGACATGCTCTCAGCAAAAATGGTCCTCTTGATGAAAAAGATCGAGGAAAGTTCCAAGAAGGAACAAGAGGCCATTGGACCCACTGCCACCGCAGGAGCAATTGAAGCTGATCCATGGTGCGAGGTATGTAGTGGGGAAGATCATTCGGGCAACAATTGTCCCGAGGCGAAGGAAGAAGTGAGCTTCATCAACAGCAACAACAATGGGTATCGACCCCAGCTACAAGAAGGATGGAACTCGCGCCCCTTCTACCAAGGAAACCAAGGTAATGGTTACAGCAATAATTTTAATAATTCTTATGGTAACCAACCTTCTCTTAAAGATCTTGGCTTAGGCCAATCTAAAATTAATGATAGCATAAACAAGAAAATCATGGCTAATGATAAGATTCTTGAAAATCTTAGTGAGAAAATGGATAGCTTTAACACTGCTATGAAAAACCAATTGAGTTTTAATAAAATGTTAGAAACCCAATTAGCTCAAATAGCAGCAGCTGTCCCATCATTCGAACAAGGTATGATCCCACGGAAACCTGAGGAACCAATTGAGGGTGTTAAGTTAATTTCCACGAGGTTTGGTAAGCCTCCGGTTAGGCAAAACCCGGGTTGCCTTCTTGATCCGCCATTCATGGCCAAGAAGAGTGACCCTGGCCATCCTACCATCACCTGCGAAATCGGGCCACCCACCTTCAACAACACCTTCTGTGACCTTGGATCTGGAATGAACATCATGTCCAAGGTAATGTACGAGAACTTGCTAGGGGGACCCTTGTACCCCACTTTTGTCAAATTGCAGATGGCCGATCAATCAATCCGGTTCCCCGAGGGATTGGCAAGGGACATCGTTGTCAAAGTTCAAGATTAGTACATCCCCGCCGACTTCATCGTTCTTGACATGGGGGCTGATGACGAAGTCCCCGTCATCCTGGGAAGGCCGTTCCTCAACGGCGTGAATGCTATCATCTACGTGGGATCCGGCCAAGTCCACTTTCAACTCCCAGGTAAGAGAATTAAATGTCCTTTCAATGGTTAGAAATCGATGCAATAGGCAAGGAAGAATCTATGGAGAAACAAGCCACAATATGCACCCCGCCGAAAGAACCAACCGCCAAGGTCCAAACAGGACGAACTGGTAAGTAAGGCTGAGGTGATAAACAAGGCTGACTCCACCGAATCACAAGCATCAACCAAGAAGGAATGGCGGAAGAAAGAGGTGCGATCATCACGGTCTCCATCTCCGGGACCGATCGAAGCACCCGAAGAATGAACCCAAACTAGAGAGGTCCTGCTCTACGGACCTAAAACATGGTGCCCTTGCTGGTAAGGTAAATCAGTACTTATCTCATATTTAATTCCTGCATTTTAATTTTTGCATGTTCTTCATTGCATTTCATGTTTAATTTTGGCAATATTTTATTTTGACAAAATAAAATAAGTAGATGAATAAAACTTGAAAAAAGATCATTTCTGCTCACACCTGAGGTGGTGGGACCACCTAGGTGGGGTCGGTCGACCCCACCATGGGGCCCACCCACCTCTGGTGGTGTTGGCCTGGTGTCCTGATCATGGTCCTAAAATTTGAACACCAGCTCCTTTTGAATTTTGGTTGACCATCCTTTTCCCATGACCACTCTCATATGCTTCAAGGAGAATCCAACACCCACATCCATCCAAATTTTGAAAAGTGGACACTTTGGCATGCATGAGTGCTCCCATGGTTCATGGGAATCACTTTAAACATGTCCCCACTTTTGTCATACACCTTTTACCTTCACAAAACACTAGACAAGGGAATCTATGAAAATTTCAAAACTTTTGGTCCACCACTAGTCTCTACTTTTCTAGACACACTGTTTAAAGCTGAAAGGGGACAAACTCTAGTTCGGCCGAACCATGTTTTGGCTCCTTTCAAGAAAGTGGAGTTTGAATTCAAATAGATTCCCTATCCAAAGGTAAAAGCGACTCTGATCTTGTCATAATGGGTTTGGCCGACCCATAAATTGAGAGCTATCAGTAAGTTTAAGTTTGAATTCAAATAGATTCCCTGTCCAAAGGTAAAAGCAACACTGAACCTGTCATAAATGGGTTCGGCCGACCCATCAATAAAGTCCTGTCGGAAAATTTGAATTTGAGATCACCTAGGTTCCATGTTCAAAGAGGAAAACAACAAAGATCTGGCCATGGGGGGTCGGCCGAACTGGGCCTAGTGGCTTGGCCACCAGCTCTTCTCCCCCTATAAATACCCTTACAATGTGTGCTCAAATCCACACCCAAACCTGCTGATTCCTACCGAGCACACAATCTCCCTTCTTCTCTCCATTTGAGCAAGATCTTTCTCAAATTTAGTTTAAGTTTAGCCACTCAAACCAAAAACCTAAAAATATTGTAGTAGTAGAAGCTTGTCTCACTCTCATCTTTGCTCTCAAAATTTGTTTGTGGAGGTAGCCATACCCCGCAAGGACTATTAACAGTGGGATAACTAACGCTAACGCTAACGCTAACGCTAATCCCTGTTGTTGTAGTGTGTTCTTGTGTTAGCTCATTGTTGCAGGATGAAGAAGTTCTCCTGCGCACTCAAGAAGGCCAAGAGCGTCGTAGCGAGTTCCTCCCGACGACCCCGCCATGATGAAGATGAAGGAAGAGAAGCTCCACCAAGAAGACGCTTCGGAGTGCCTCCCGAGAGGACGTTCGACCCCGAGAGCGGCCTCATGCTAAATCAAGAAGAGTACCAAAGGTACACCTCCATCCGACACCGAGGGTATGAACATACCGGTATCATCGACCCTGTCCTCTTGGACAGCACAGGTATGACCGCGGAATTCAATACTATTTTCAATACAATCGGTTGGGGAAGTTTTTGGGAAGTGCAAGAACTTGGAATAGAAAAGCTCACCATTGAATTTCTATGCTCTTTACAAGCCACTGAAAATAATGTCTACTTCCGGATGTTTAACCAAGACTATAATTTAACATGGGGAGTTTTTAGCATGGCACTTGGTTTTGATAATGACTGTCATCTAGATCTTGTTAATGCAACAAGAAGATTTGATAAAGCTGAAATTTGGAAAGCTATAATAGGATCTAATGATTCCTCTGACCCTAAAACTGATGAAATTCATAATCCTACTTTGCGCTTGATCCGATATTGGATGGCTATAACTTT
The DNA here is from genome assembly GCA_038502445.1 of Eremochloa ophiuroides. Lineage (NCBI taxonomy): Eukaryota > Viridiplantae > Streptophyta > Magnoliopsida > Poales > Poaceae > Eremochloa > Eremochloa ophiuroides. The sequence continues at coordinate 37,189,220 of JAHLJS010000003.1, forward strand.
TCTTCCTGGCTCTAATGTGCAAGTTCTTTACAATGATGAATTAAGACTGCTCCATGCCATGACAAAGAAAATAAAAGTTTCACCTGCTAAGACATTTGTCCACTTTTGGCTTGGTATTTTCCATAGAAGCGAGCCCATATTCTTCACATCTTTTATCACGCGCATTGCTGAAACAATGGACTTGCTAGATGGAAAATATTACTTTGAATACATTGCCTCTCCTAGAGATATTGTGACCAAAGATTTCTTCATAAGCACTCAAATCCTAAAAAGAGATGAAAATGGTGATATAAAAATGATTTATCCCGGCCATACAGCTGAAATCTCTCTCCCTTGTGAGAGGCGTCGGTTGTATGCGCTGCGCACGCTAACCATAAATTAGGACCGAGAGGCAAGAAGTCAAAATGTTGCAGGACCAAGAAGGGTGACAAGGAGCATATCACAAGCTGCTCAATTTGAGCAAGGTGGCACATCACGAGCTGCAGGGAGATATAAAGAAGAAGGCGATGAGGCAAGTTCCATGGACATTTCAAGGTCCACGAAACGGCCTCAACAGCACACTCCAAGAGTGCGCACTCCCCATCCGTCCGCACGGGCGAGGGGCCGTCAAAGTCAAGGATCAGAAATGGACCAACTTATCAATGACATGGGCGCAATGCAAGTTGAGTAAGATGCAACTCTGAATATAGCACAACAAAATGCTCAACTATTGCAAGCTATCCAAGACAAAGAAGCACAACGTTGGGCGGGATGGTTCTAGTACTACTCGCCACCACAATGAGCAAAAGGACAAGCTTGGGGGAGATCCTCTCCCCCACCAAGGTAAGTATTCTATCCTAGCTCTTTACATTATTTATTACATATAAAAAAATACATAAGATAAAAATACCAAAAATATTTCCCTTATTTCCATATGTCTCATGAATATTTATCTTCCTCATGGAAATGATGAATAGTTGCTCTGTTAATGTTTCTTTAATGTCTAGTTTACAACTTAGTATTTTTTGAGTATGGATCACTTGGCTCATTTAAATCATCATGAACCTGAAAACTTTAAGGATGGTAAGTGCTAGACCTAAGTCCAAGTTATTGTGAGATATGATATAGTGAAACAAAAGCTACTATAATATTGTTCTAAGCATGCATGATTACTGGAGATTTATTTTTTAAACAAACAAAACCTTATTGTTTCTCAATGGTGATAAATTCCTACCACAGCCATATATGTTACACATGTCAAAAACCTTCCACATAAACTATTTGCTTTGTGTTGAGTGTTGTCAAGTCTTGTTGACCCTTATTGAGAGTCTTATCATGATCCCAAGATCAAGATCACGTACACACCATATATACATGCTGCTTCTACACTGGAAGTACGCAACCATATGCCTTCCATTTCCACCAAATAAATGCTCCATGTGTTAAAGTCATAGAAAATCTCTCTTAGTCATTATGACAGTAGAGACAAAAGGCTATGCAAAATGAAAATAAAAAGAAAGAAAGATGGACACAAGAAAGTCCATAGAAGAGAAAAGAAAAATATTCGAGCAAGTCTAGGCTCATAAATAAAGAAAGGAAAAATGATAGCCATGTCTCTAAAATTTGTTAGAGAGAGATACAATTCAAATAGAGGAGCATTATATTCCATCATCATCCACACACTTGCACATCTTGATCTAAGGGCATGACACTTCTCTCTTTGGATCCAAGTTTTGACTTTACAACATATGCAAAGTAAGTATGCCATATTCTTTCATTCCTACCTTAAGCTCTACATAAGCCATTTTTAGAAGTAGGATGATAAAGAGAAGGCAACATTTACTTTATGCCTTGGTAAGGAATCATACACCATTTGAGTGACATTAGAGAACCATATGAGGAGCATTAAGTTTTCTTTTGTAAAAACATTGCTAAAACCTCCAGTACGAAACTTGCAAAGAATGAGAAAAGTAGTGCTCAAGTTAAACTGTTCGGTCTCTCAACCACCTAAGGCAAAGGGAAAGTCATTAGCCCCATAAAGAACTAAGGTAAAATGGGTGAATTCCTATAGCCTATTTTTCCATTCAAAAGAGAAGTATTTAGTTGTACACATGGTATTATTGAAATATGAACATAGTAGCAACTCCTGATCCACTGAGGCTAAGTTTAATTATTTGCTCGGGACGAGCAAAGGTTAAGCTTGGTGGATCTTGTTGACGGTGGATATACCCTAAAATTCCACATTCAAACACGGTCAACAGGCCTCGGATTCAAGGGAAGATAAACATATCATGAGCATATTTTATCAATAACTAGTTCCACATGTACTCTTAAGCTTGTGATTGCAGGGAACACCAAAACAGTGCAAAAGTGAGCTGCTAGGGGCTAACTACATGGTTTGGCCGAACTATGACATGTTGCCCCAGGCCACCACCTTTCAACACAGTGCAAACAACATCAAATGGAAGAGATCAGAGCCAAGGGTGGGCCCACCCATGGGTCAGCCAAACTGCCCATGGGGCCCACCTGGCTGTGGTGACGTGGCAAGATCCGTGTGACACTCCAACCAAGTCATTTCATCCGTCGGATCAACTTGTGCTTTCATTCAATGGTGGAGATCAAAGGCACACGGATTGAGGTGTGAAACAAAGCAAACGAGACATAACAAAGACCAGGGGAGTCTCTATGACAGGTGGGGACCATGGTGGTGGGTCCAACCCACCAGGGGTGGGTCGGCCGAACCACCATTGGTGGGCCCAGGCCACCTACACCATCACTGACTGGTGGGGACTCCTTCTAGAAGCTCCTGGCTGGGCCCACCAGTCATAGGGGGGTCGGCCGAACCCCCCTGGTGCCCAGCCAGGTCAGTTGGCCTCCACTGACTCCAAGCATGTTTCCCATGTGCTCAAATCACCAAAGCCGTCCATCTTGAGGCAGTTACAAGGCGGTGGCTCCAAGGGTCGAGAGGCAAGGAGCACGCGGATCACTGACGTGGCACCCCCTCATCCTCCACTATAAATAGAGGTTGCCCACTCCTCTTCAAGACACACCATACAACACAAGAAGCAAGCTAGAGTGAAGTTCTACTCTTTAGTAGTAGTATTAGTCTAGTGTGGGAGTTAGAGTCGAGTCGAGCTACGCTCGGAGTCTCTGGAGTCGTCTACTAGAGAGTCTGGTATAGCTCTTGTACCTTTCCTTCTGTAAGACTTTATCTTTATCAATATATTATCTTTTCTTTACTTCACTAAGTTCTTCCTTAGTCTTTACTATTCTTTATAGTATTGTTGTGTCTTGTCTTATTCTATAGTTGTTTTATACTTGATAGTGATCTTGTCCCAACTCAACGTGTGTTAGTTCATCGCCTGTCATAGGGTGTTCTAGTTGTTGGTACGCAGCTAGAATAGTGAGACTTAGTGTAAGCGTGGTGCTTAGACTAGATCTTGCCTTTGATTACCGCTTGTCGCACGGATTGTTTGTGGGTGCTAGCAGGTGGTGACAGCCCTGTCTAGTCTTAGTATCCCTCCACGTGTTTTAGGCAAGTTCTTAAAAGGTAGGCTCCCATAGGAGTGTAGGCGCTTCGGGTACAGGTTTTGTCCTCTATTGTCTCGCACTACCCCCTGCACACAGGTAGTAAGGTAACTATCCTAGTATAAGTCATCTATTTGATAGGGTAAGTCACAAGAGTAAAGTAAGTATCATAGGAGTCTTATACTCACTCGTTGTCCTCCCACCTAGCTATACTCTACTAGTTATCTTTTAGTTATCTTAATACTTGTTGTGTGTTGGTGTCATTACCTTTTCCTCTACCTATCGATTTACCCCCCTACACTAGCTGGTACTAAGTTGGTATAGACTTAAGGATATCTCTTTCTTTTTATTAATTATTCCTAGCAACCGCTTTCCCTTGGGATAAAAATAAATAACGATACCTTGGAATACTCCCGAGTGAAGTGCTATAGCGGTATATTCTGTGCGCTTGCGGAATTATCCAATAGACATAAGAGATACCCCTAGGGCACTTCTGGCACCGTTATTAGAGATAACCTAACACCCTGTTTCTGGTGGCGCCAGAAGTGACTGAGGGTATTTCTTATGTCTATTGGATAATTCCGCAAGCGCACAGAATATACCGCTGTAGCACTTCACCCGGGAGTATTCCAAGGTATCGTTATTTATTTTTATCCCAAGGGAAAGCAGTTGCTAGGAATAATTAATAAAAAGAGAGAGATCCTTAAGTCTATACCAACTTAGTACCAGCTAGTGGTAGGGGGGTAAATTGATAGGTAGAGGAAAAGGTAATGACACCAACACACAACAAGTATTAAGATAACCAAAAGATAACTAGTAGAGTATAGCTAGGTGGGAGGACAACGAGTGAGTATAAGACTCCTATGACACTTACTTTACTCTTATGACTTACCCTATCAAATAGATGACTTATACTACGATAGTACTTTACTACCGGTGTGCAGGGGGTAGTGCGAGACAATAGAGGACAAAACCTGTACCCGAAGCGCCTACACTCTTATGGGAGCCTACCTTTTAAGAACTTGCCTAAAACACGTGGAGGGATACTAAGACTAGACAGGGCTATCACCACCTGCTAGCACCCACAAACAATCCGTGCGACAAGTGGTAATCAAAGGCAAGATCTAGTCTAAGCACCACGCTTACACTAAGTTTCACTATTCTAGCTGTGTACCAACAACTAGAACACCCTATGACAGGCGATGAATTAACACACGTTGAGTTGGGACAAGATCACTATCAAGTATAAGACAATTACAGAAGAAGACAAGACACAACAATACTATAAAGAATAGTAAAGACTAAGTAAGAACTTAGTGAAGTAAAGTAAAGATAATATATTGATAAAGATAAAGTCTTGCAGAAGGAAAGGTACAAGAGCTATACCAGACTCTCCAGCAGACGACTCCGGAGACTCCGAGCGTAGCTCGACTCGACTTCAAATCCCACACTAGACTAATACTACTACTAAAAAGTAGAACTTCTCTCTAGCTTGCTTCTTGTGTTGTATGGTGTGTCTTGAAGAGGAGTGGGCAGCCTCTATTTATAGTGGAGGATGAGGGGGTGCCATGTCAGTGATCCGCGTGCTCCTTGCCTCTCCACCCTTGGATCCACCGCCGTGTAACTGCCTCAAGATGGACGGCTTTGGTGATTTAGGCACATGGAAAACATGCTTGGAGTCGGCGGAGGCCAACCGACCTGGCTGGGCACCAGGGGGGTTCGGCCAACCCTCCTATGACTGGTGGGCCCAGCCAGGGTCTTCTAGAAGGAGTCCCCACTAGTCACTGAGTGTGTAAGTGGCTTGGTTCCACTTTTGGCAGTTCGGCCGACCCTCCCCTGGTGGGTAGGTCCCACCACAGTGGCCCCCATCTGTTATAGACACTTCCCATGTGTTGGTCCTATCTTGGTTGCTTCGTTTCATGCCTCAATCCGTGTGCCTTTGATCTCCACCGTTGAATGAAAGCACAAGTTGATCCGATGGATGAATTGACCTGGTTGGAGTGTCACACGGATCCTGCCACATCACCAGAGCCAGGTGGGCCCCATGGACAGTTCGGCCGACCCATGGGTGGGCCCACCCTTGGCTCTCATCTCCTTCATTTGATGTTTTATGCAATGTGTTGAAAGGTGGTGGCCTGGGGCAACATATCATGGTTCGGCCGAACCATGTATTTAGCCCCTAGCTGCTCACTTTTGCACTGATTTGGTGTTCCCTACAATCACAAGCTAAGAGTACATGTGGAACTAGTTATTGATAAAATATGCTCATGATATGTTTATCTTCCCTTGAATCCGAGGCCTGTTGACGGTGTTTGAATGTGGAAATTTAGGGTAATTCCACCATCAACAAGATCCACCAAGCTTAACCTTTGCTTGTCCCGAGCAAATAATTAAACTTAGCCTCGGTGGATTAGGAGTTGCTACTATGTTCATATTTCAATAATACCATGTGTACAACTAAATACTTCTCTTTTGAATGGAAAAATTGGCTATAGAAATTCACCCATTTTACCTTAGTCCTTTATGGGGCTAATGACTTTCCCTTTTGCTTTAGGTGGTTGAGAGACAGAATAGTTTAACTTGAGTACTACTTTTCTCATTCTTTGCAAGTTTCATACTGGAGGTTTTAACAATATTTGGCAAAAGAAAACTTAATGTTCCGCATATGGTTCTCTCATGTCGCTCGAATGGTGTGTGATTCCTTACCAAGGCATAAAGTAAATGTTGCCTTCTATTTATCATCCTGGTTCAAAAAATGGCTTATGTGGAGCAGAAGGTAGGAATGAAATAATATAGCATACTTACTTTGCATATGTTGTAGAGTCAAAGCTTGGATCCAAAGAGAGAAGTGTCATGCTCTTAGATCAAGATGTGCAAGTGAATGGATGATGATGGAATATAATGCTCCTCTATTTGAATTTTATCTCTCTCTAATAAATTTTAGAGACATGGCTATCATTTTTCTCTCTAATTAATATAGCATACTTACTTGCTCAAATATTTTTCTTTTCTTTTCTATGGACCCTCTTGTGTCCATCTTTCTTTCTTTTTATTTTCATTTTGCATAGCCCTTTTGTCTCTACTACCATAATGACTAAGAGAGATTTTCTATGACTTTAACACATGGAGCATTTATTTGGTGGAAATGAAAGGCATGTGGTTGCGGACTTCCAGTGTAGAAGCAACATGTATATATGGTGTGTACGTGATCTTGATCTTGGGAGCATGATAAGACTCTCAATAAGGGTCAACAAGACTTGACAACACTCAACACAAAGCAAATAGCTTATGTGGAAGATTTTTGACATGTGTAACATATATGGCTATGGTAGAAATTTATCACCATTGAGGAACAATAATGTTTTGTTTGTTTAAGAAATAAATCTCCAGTAATCATGCATGCTTAGAACAATATTATAGTAGCTTTTGTTTCACTATATCATATCTCACAACAACTTGGACTTAGGTCTAGCACTTAGCATCCTTAAAGTTTTCAGGTTCATGATGATTTAAATGAGCCAAGTGATCCATACTCGAAGAAGTACTAAGTTGTAAACTAAGCATTAAAGAAACATTAACAGAGCAACTATTCATCATTTCCATGAGGAAGATAAATATTCATGAGACATATAGGAATAAGAGAAATATTCTTGGTATTTTTATCTTATGCATTTTATTTAGATGCAATAAATTAAAATAATGTAAATAGCTAGGATAGAATACTTACCTTGATGGGGGAGAGGATCTCCCCCAAGCTTGTCCTTTTGCTCATTGTGGTGGCGGATAGTATTGGAACCATCCCGCCCAGCGTTGTGCTTCTTCGTCTTGGATAGCTTCCAGTAGTTGAGCATTTTGTTGTGCCATATTCAAAGTTGCATCTTGCTCAACTTGCATTGTGCCCATGTCATTGATAAGTTGGTCCATTTCTGATCCTTGCTTCGACGGCCCCTCGCCTGTGTGGACAGACGGGGAGTGCGCACTCTTGGAGTGTGCTATTGAGGCCGTTCCGTGGACCTTGAAATGTCCATGGAACTTGCCTCATCGCCTTCTTCTTTATATGTCCCTGCAGCTCATGATGTGCAGCCTTGCTCAAATTGAGCAGCTTGTGACATACTCCTTGTCACCCTTCTTGGTCCTGCAACATTTTGGCTTCTTGCCTTTCGGTCCCAATTTATGGTTAGTGTGCGTAGCGCATACAACCGACGCCTCTCACAAGGGAGAGAGATTTTGGCTGTATGGCCAGGATAAATCATTTTTATTTCACCATTTTTATCTCTTTTTAGGACTTGAGTGCTTACGAAGAAATCTTCGGTTACAATATCTCTAGGAGAGGCAATGTATTCAAAGTAATGTTTTCCATCTAGCAAGTCCATTGTTTCAGCAATTCGCGTGATAAAAGAAGTGAAGAATATGGGCTCGCTTCTATGGAAAATACCAAGCCAAAAGTGCACTAACATTTTAGCAGGTGAAACTTTTATTTTCTTTGTCACGGCATAGTGCAGTCTTAATTCATCATTGTAAAGAACTTACACATTAGAGCCAGGAAGAAAAGTTATAGCCATCCAATATCGGATCAAGCGCAAAGTAGGATTATGAATTTCATCGGTTTTAGGGTCAGAGCAATCATTAGATCCTGTTATAGCTTTCTAAAATTCAGCTTTATCAAATCTTCTTGTTGCATTAACAAAGTCTAGATGACAGTCATTATCAAAACCAAATGCCATGCTAAAAACTCCCCATTTTAAATTATAGTCTTGGTTAAACATCCGGAAGTAGACATTATTTTCAGTGGCTTGTAAAGAGCATAGAAATTCAATGGTGAGCTTTTCTATTCCAAGTTCTTGTACTTCCCAAAAACTTTCCCAACCGATTATATTGAAAATAGTATTGAATTCCGTGGTCATACCTGTGCTGTCCAAAAGGACAGGGTCGATAATGCCGGTATGTTCATACCCTTGGTGTCGGATGGAGGTGTATCTTTGGTACTCTTCTTGATTTAGCATGAGGCCGCTCTAGGGGTCGAACGTCCTCTCGGAAGGCACTCCAAAGCTTCTTCTTGGTGGAGCTTCTCTTCCTTCATCTTCATCTTGGCGGGGTCATCGGGAGGAACTCCCTACGACACTCTTGGCCTTCTTGAGTGCGGAGGAGAACTTCTTCATCCTGCAATAATGAGCTAACACAAGAACACACTACAACAACAGGGATTAGCGTTAGCGTTAGCGTTAGCTATCCCACTGTTAGTAGTCCTTGCGGGGTATGGCTACCTCCACAAACAAGAGTTTGAGGGCAAAGATGAGAGGGAGACAAGCTTCTACTACTACACTATTTTTGGGTTTTTGGTTTGAGTGGCTAAACTTAAACTAAACTTGAGAAAGATCTTGCTCAAATAGAGAGAAGAAGGGAGATTATTTGCTCGAGAGGATTCAGCTGGATTGGGTGCGAAATTGAGCACACATTGGAAGGGTATTTATAGGGGGAGAAGGGCTGGTGGCTAGGTCACTAGGACCAGTTCGGCTGACCCCCCTTGGCCAGATTTTTGTTGCTTTCTTCCTTGGACATGGAATCTAAGTCATTTCAAATTCAAATTTGCCGACAGGGCTTTATTGATGGGGTCGGCCGAACCAGTTATTACAGGATCAAACTTGCTTTTTCTTTTGGATAGGGAATCTAGTTCAATTCAAACACAATCCTACAGATAGGACCCAAATAGTGGGTCGGCCGAACCCATTTATGGCAGGTTCAGTGTTGTTTTTACCTTTGGACAGGAAATCTATTTGAATTCAAACTCTACTTTCTTGAAAGGAGACAAAACATGGTTCGGCCGAACCAGGGTTTGTCCCCTTTCAGCTTTAAACAGTGTGTCTAGTAAAGTAGAGACTAGTGGTGGACCAAAAGTTTTGAAATTTTCAGAGATTCCCTTCTCTAGTGTTTTGTGAAGGTAAAAGGTATATGACAAAAGTAGGGACATGTTTAAAGTGATTTCCATGGACCATGGGAGCACTCTTGCATGCCAAAGTGTCCACTTTTCAGAATTTGGATTAATGTGGGTGTTGGATTCTCCTTGAAGCATATGAGAATGGTGATGACAAAAGAATGGTCGACCAAAATTCAAAAGGAGCTGGTGTTCAAATTCTGGGAACATGATCAGGACACTAGGCCAACACCACCAGAGGTGGGTGGGCCCCATGGTGGGGTCGGCCGACCCCACCTAGGTGGTCCCACCACCTCAGGTGTGCGCAGAAATGATCTTTTTCAAGTTTTATTCATCTACTTATTTTATTTTGTTGAAATAAATTATTGCCGAAATTAAACATGAAATGCAATGAAGAAAATTCAAAATTGAAATGCACGAATTAAATATGAGATAAATACTGATTTACCTTACCAGCAAGGGCTCCATGTTTTAGGTCCGTAGAGCAAGACCTCTCCAATTCGGGTTCATTCTTCAGGTGCTTCGATCGGTCCCAGAGATGGAGACCGTGATGATCGCACCTCTTTCTTCCGCCATTCCTTCTTGGTTGACGCTTGTGATTCGGCGGAGTCAGCCTTGTTTATCACCTCAGCCTTACTTACCAGTTTGGCCTTTTTGGACCTTGGCGGTTGATTCTTTCGACGGGGTGCATATTGTGGCTTGTTTCTCCATAGATTCTTCCTTGCCTGTTGCATTGATTTATAACCACTGAAAGGTGTGTGACCTGATTTCGCAGGTGATGGTAGGATGGCCGGGGTCACTCTTCTTGGCCATGAACGGCGGATCAAGAAGACAACCCGGGTTTTCCCTAACTGGAGGCTTTCCAAACCTCGTGGAAATTAACTTGACACCCTCAATTGGTTCCTCAGGTTTCCCTGTGATCTTACCTTGTTCGAATGATGGGACAGTTGATGCTATTTGAGCTAATTATGTTTCTAGCATTTTATTAAAGCTCAACTGATTTTTCATAGCAGTGTTAAAGCTATCCATTTTCTCACTAAGATTTTCAAGAATCTTATCATTAGCCATTATTTTCTTGTTTATACTATCATTGAATTTTAGATCGGCCTAAGACAAGATCTTTAAGAGAAGGTTGGTTACCAAAAGAATTATTAAAATTATTGCTGTAACCATTACCTTGGTTTCCTTGCTAGAAGGGGCGCGAGTTCCATCCTCCTTGTTGCTAGGGTCGATACCCATTGTTGTTGTTGTTGTTGATGAAGCTCACTTTCTCTTTCGTCTCGGGACAGTTGTTGCCCGAGTGATCTTCTCCACTGCCAATATATTACTAAAATAAATAGTAGGTAGGGCTTTAAACTAACATTTCCACAAGTTTTGGTGTGTACTTGACTTGCAGGTGTGACATGTGGAAATGCACAAAAACCATAAAGAAAGCGCATTCCAGAATTCGTATTCAGAAAAGGCGCAAAGAAGAAGAGAAGCCCACCTTCATTAGCATTCTGGGCCCATTCGTAACCACAGGAGAAGTCCAGGCCCAGAGACAAACCGACCACGCAAAGGCAGTGGGCAAACGGACCCACCAGGGGGCAGCCGGTCCCAGGGCCGGCCGGTCCCCTAGTGGGGTCTCTCGGGCCTAGTCTTCTCAGGCGGTGCGTAGGACGGTTCTCTCAAGGCGGTTCCACCTGCTTCCATATTTGTTGGCACCTGAACCATCCTTGTTAGACTATAAAAGAGAGGGAGAGCTCCCCTCCAACACACACCATCATTTGGAGCCATTTACCACACCTCTCACTTGTATTCTTTAGATTAGTTTTAGTATTAGAGCAAGGCAAGAGCTAGCAAGGAGAGTTTGTATCCTTGGGAGAAGAAGGAACACCTCGGTATGAATACAATGTAGTTCTCTTCCAAGTTCAAGTTCTTATCTTATTTATATAGCAATGCATATGAACTAGAGTATAGTCTTGGTCATGTTATGATCATGATATATGAACTAGCATATAGTTTATGTGTTATGTTCTTGACATGTTCATCGTTGTTCTTCATCGTTCATTGACTTAGTATGAATAGAGGAAGAACTAGGGATCAGGTGACGGTTCGTCGTGCCTTCTCGGTTGCTCTTAGCCTAGCCTGTCACTCCGAAGGGGTGGGGTCCTAGGGGGTTAGGAGTTGTTTCCAAGTACACGAGCATGGTGCTCGGGTATGCGGAGATCGGCGAATATGTCGGTATCCCACGGGTAGAGGGGTAGGTGGGCAGGTGGTGACAGCCCTGTCCATCCCTAGCACTCCCCCACGTTCGGATATTGGGTAGGAGTTCGTAAAGTCTATATCGGCTGGCAGACCAGCTGCGGGGATCTCCCTGTCATCCTAGACCTAGTCCTGATACTTGACATCCTAGTAGATGTTTACTAACAGTTCTTTGCATTGTTATATATGACCAATGCCTGCTCAATTAGATATATTCTTTTATTCTTTATTTCTCTTTTATCCTTGAGGTCGGCTCAGATGTGTGTCCACTATCTTTGAACTATGATTTACCCCTGCCTATGCTATGTCTACCTATGCATTCAATAAGTGATCATGTTCATGCCAAAGCTAGATGCATTCGTCCTGCCCTCCTACGGGAAATTATAAATACGACACCCTTGAATACTCATGGGTTGAAATGCTACAATGATAGTTCCGTGCGCTTGTGGATTTATCTATACTGAGCTATCATGATTGGCATACTGTCGGGTACCAAAGTTTGGGGTACCCAACATCAATGCAAAAATGATCATTCTCAACGTGGCCAGGCCCAAGGAAGGTCAATGGAAGCCCGCGAAGGCCGCGCCCGAAGCCCACGAAGGCCGCATCTACAGAGGCCCACGACGTCATTGCACCAATGACAGCCAAATTGTCCGATTCGCCCGAGCCTCCCTGGGAGAGCTCGGGAGAGCGGCACCCTCGGCACCAATTCTACGATTCGCCCGAGCCTCCCCGGGAAAGCTCAGGAGAGCGGCGCCCTCGGCGCCCAAATCTCCGATTCGCCCGAGCCTCCCCAGGAGAGCTCGGGAGAGCGGCGCCCTCGGCGCCCATTCTCTGATTCGCCCGAGCTTCCCCATCCCCCTCGAGCGCAATCTCACAAAGGCATCCAAGGCACCGGTGATTTCAGCAGAGCAATCTTGGACCACAAGAGATCTCCCTGACCACATTACAGGCACTGTCCCGTCAGGCGAGATTCTCGACGCGACTGTGCTTCGCACGCCCCTGACGGCCATACCACCTGTCAGGATTTCCCTAGCAGCGGATTTGATAGGCCCACTATGGCCATCCTCTCCACGGTATGGTCTACGGTGCGCCGCCCCGTTTTCCGCCGGGGTCTATCAACTCCGACAGCGACAGTCCGAGCGCCTGACGACGGGCTACGCAAGAACGGGAAAAGCGCCTACTGCACTGTCCACTCGAAAGGACGAGCACGCCTTCCATCCGGGCCCATCAAACCCTCGGGAAGTACTATCCAAAGGCCGGAAATACGCCCGAGGGGAGATATCACCCTGCTCCATCCCATCATGCCTCCAGGAGTCCCGAGACTCGGGAAACAACGCCCCGCGACGACTCGCCCTCTTGTCACATCGTGCGGAAGGACAGCCATCAGCTGTGACCCTACGGCATGCCGTAATCCGACGACTGTTGCTGCCTCGGAACTCACCAAGATCGTGCGAGCCACTACGGCCATACCCCGGAGACGCGGAGAAAAGACCGTAGCTGACCATAGTCAAACGAGGAACAGCAACTCCTCACTGTAATATACGTAGCATTGTAAGCGCTGCCCTTGCCTCTCCCTTGTGACTATAAAAGGGAGAGCAGAGGCCAGCTTTAGGAGACCCTCGGAAGTCTTAAGTTCTCACTCACACATACACACCAACAGCAAACAACTTGCATACACTTAGACACTCAAAAGAGACCTAGGAGCACTTCCCTCTATCGCCTAGCTTGTAACCCCCTACTACAAGCACCCCGATGCAAGGCAACACGACTCTCCACTCCACTGGACGTAGGGCTTGCTCGGCCTGAACCAGTATAATCCCTGTGTTCCCCTTTGCACACCATCCGTAGCCTCAACCGCAAAACACATATTTACTAGCCGGTGTTAGCCCCGCTAAAACTAGCACCGACACATACCTAAGTACCATTACCTAAGGACTGTAATTCTTATTGCACCCTAAGGCGTCGTGCTTCAGTTTTGCATATCGTAAATTATGATGGTTGGGAAGGCCAATCAGGCACTTTTAACTGTTATTACCAGAGTGCATTATCTTGGCCGGCGCCGTTAAGGGCCGAGAGTTACCTTTCTGAAGTAATGGTGGTTAGGGATGTCAACACACGTTTCTAGTATCGTTGCTAGGGATGGGCTTTTAGTATATCTTTAGTAATGATGCTAAGAAACGCCAACAGAATGCCGCTTGTCACATGGATTGTTTGTGGGTGCTAGCAGGTGGTGACAGCCCTGTCTAGTCTTAGTATCCCTCCACGTGTTTTAGGCAAGTTCTTAAAAGGTAGGCTCCCATAAGAGAATAGCCGCTTCGGGTAGAGGTTATATCCCCTACTGTCTCGCCTATCCCCTACGCACCGGAAGTAAGGTAGCTGTCTTGGTATAATTCATCTATTTGATAAGATAGTTCACAAGAGTAAAGTAAGTGCCATAGGAGTCTTATGCTCACTCGTTGTCCTCCCACCTAGCTATACTCTACTAGTTATCTTTAGTTATCCTAAAACCTTGTCGTGTCTTGGTGTCATTACCCTTTCCTCTATATATCGATTTACCCCCTATCACTAGTTGATACTAAGTTGTTATAGACTTAAGGATCTTCCTCTTTTTATTAATTATTCCTAGCAACCGCTTTCCCTTGGGATAAAAATAAATAACGATACCATGGAATACTCCCGGGGGAAGTGCTACAGCGGTATATTCTGTGCGCTTGCGGAATCATCCAATAAACATAAGAAATGCCCCTCAGGCAGTTCTGGCGCCGTTATCAAAGATAGCCTAACACCCTGTCTCTGGTGGTTGCGCTAAGAAGTGTCAACAGTTACCGGAGGGCCAGGACATGGGAGAGGCTAGTGCACAACTGGCGGCCTTCTTCCCCCACGCCGACGGGGTCGTGGTCGTCACCGACGCCGAAGATGTCATTGCTAGGGCCACCAACAATGATGTTTAGAATGTATCAGACTGTAATGTAAATATAATCAGTAATCAAATTCTGTTGGGAACCAGCAATCTGATCTTCAAATGTCTTTTTATTGTTTTTTTATTTTTGCTCTAAAGGCGATGCTTATCGCATCTGCTGTTACACCCCATTGAGGGTATTACAATTTTTGTGGTGTGTTGGCGCTTCTTAGCGTCTGCAGAAAAGTCCGTAAGCGCACGGAAGTACCGTTGTAGCCTTCACCCAGAAGTATTCAGAGTATCGTAATTTTCCAGAGGAACGGTCTTTGTACTTAGTCTCTTAAACTAGTTTACTCAGAAGAGACGGAAGGGATAGCTTGGGTAGAGAGGTTCTTCTAAGGTCAAACGCATATAAGCGATGGAAACTTCCCTACTACTTGCTTGCTTCAGGCCCACTGACGCACCTGGTCTGCCAAGCGATACCAGTACCAGCACTATTCCGCGTCCGAACATGGGGGGATGCTGGTATGAGTAGACAGGGCTATCACCACCTGCCACCTACCCCTCTGCCCGTGGGCGCACGCAACATACGAAGGTAGACTCTGACCTAGACACCACGTCTACGAAGGTGACTACTACTCTAGCGGCGTACAGGAACATCAGTCTCTATCAGGAGTCCTCTTACTAGAGCATCCGTCCAAAGGACGAACGAAGATCCCACAAACAAGTAGCTTTATGGAAGTAACATGCTTAATGAATCAAACCAAAGTTGAACACGAACTTCTTACTTCAAGTAGCAAGACGATCGTAGAGGTACAAGTTGGATCGAGAGCCGACAAGCCCGGCACTTCGTCCACCCAGAGGCAGAACTGCTTTGACTCCGCCCTTTCTCCAGCTCTTGCCCCTCTCTCACTCCCTATACTAAATTAGCTATAAGCTAATGGAATGGAGCTTGCTCTTCCTCTCTACATTGTGACCTCTTGTGTTGGCGAATCAATTCATGCCTAGGTGTAGAGAGGAGGCCTCCTTTTATAGCTTGAGAGGAGGGGGTTCTATGCAAAAGGATCATCCTCACATGGAAAGATCCAAACCGACCTCCAAAGGGCGGTTTCTATTTTCTATCTGTGTTGATCGTAGGTGAGACCGTCCTTGGGGAACCGCCCTATAACTGTCAGAAGAAAACTGGGCCCAAGAGGCCCCACTAGGAGTGCGGCCGGTCCCCTGGTGGGCCCATCTAGACACCGTCTTTTGGGAGCACGTGGGTCTCGTCGATAGCTTCGTTTTGACTGGTGATTCAGCCCAATCGGAGTTCGGATGAGTGAGTTATGGCCAAAATATTCAAGCCTACTCGTTGAGTCCTAAATTGGATTCGAACTTATATATCTTTTTATTGGGAAGTCCAAATAATGCAAATAATATATGCATTTTGATCAGCGTGACGAGCTCTCCACAATGGTGTAGTCCATTTTATTATTTGAGATAAAAACTCAGATATTCCTGCAACATAGTGGAAAACACCAAAACTCGTGGAACTTGTTAGTTAAAGAATATTTTTCTATGATGTTCCATGGATTTATATTATTATTGGCGATATAAAATGTGACTTAAGGACCGCCAGCATGGTGAAGGTGACTCGTTAAAATGAAATTGGCTATTGCATGACTTCTATTTTTGTCCTGAAGGCGATCCTCCGATAAGAATCGGCTTTCAGAGCCAGATTCAACGAATCGGCTATCAACCCCCGACTGGAATGCTAGGGTAATATTTCTTTCAATACTTCCCGTTGATCGCCCTAGCAAATCTTCTCCCTTCCAAATCTTCAAGGATGTAGGCGTTGCCGGGCGCACATTCCACAATTCGATACGGGCCTTCCCAATTTGGAGACCATTTGCAGAATCGACTGTCCTTAGTACCGATAGGCAATACAACCTTCCATACCAGCTCTGATTCGACAAAACTCTTGCTTCTCAGATTGGTGTTGTAATATTTGGCTACCCGTATCTTGTTCTTTTCAATGCACTCTAAAGCTTTGAGTCGATGACAATGTAGATCTTCAAGGCTTTCCATCATGATGTCTCTATATTCACCGGCTGTAAGCTTGTTTTGCAACATGACGCATCGTGTTTCAGACTGAATCTCCCATGGCAGGACAGCAGCATGTCCATAGACTAACTCATAGGGCGTGGCCTTAATCGATCCATGTTGCACCATTCGGTACGCCCACAGAGCCTCACTCAATCTCAAGTACCATCTTCTGATAGTCTGCTCAATCTTCTTCTTGATGACCTTGATTAAAATCTGATTTGAAGCTTCAGCCTGGCCATTGGCTTGGGCATAATAAGGCGAAGAATTATAAATTTTGATGCCCATGTCGTCAGCAAAGGTCAGAAACTCATCTGAAGTGAACATTGTTCCTTGATCGGTCGTGATGGTCTGAGGTATACCAAATCTGTAGACAATGTGCTCCTTCACGAACTCATCTGTAGTATCCATTTGTGACCTTTGCTCGATGGTGGATAAATTTGGCCGATCAGATCGATTCTCCAACCTCTGAACGGCCATTGTTTGATGATAGGATTCATAGCTAAAGCAGGAAATTTCTGCACATTCCCAAATTTCTGGCACTCTTGGCAACCTTTGTAATATTTGAAACAATCTTCGAGCATTGTTGTCCAATAGTAACCAGTTCTCCGGATGATCCACTTCATCTTGTGAGCCGATTGTTGTGCACCGCAGACTTCTTCATGAACCTCACTCATTAGCTTTGCTGATTCTTCTGCCCGAAGGCATTTTAAAAGCACCCCTTCAACAGTCTTATAGTACAAATGACCATCTAGCAACACATACTTGATAGCCTTGTATCTTCACTTTCTACTGACTTTCTGAGAAGGATCTGCAAGGTAACTTGATATCTCGCCCTGCCAGTCATCAGCTGATTGCTCGGCGTTGAAGATTTCCTGCATGGACCTGTAGCCCAAGGCGCTCTGTGCCAATCGATTAGCCTCCTGATTCTGAGCTCGGGGAATATGATGAAGCGAGACTGCTATAAATCCCCTGATCAAAGCTTGGCACTGATCATGAGAACCTCTGAGTATGTCATCTATACATTCATATAGGCCGAGTAATTGGTTGATGACTAGTTTTGAATCTTCGAAAACCTCAACTACATCGGCCTTTGCTTCATGCAGAAGCTGAAACCCCTTCCAGATCACCACATATTCAGCTCGATTATTTGTCACCGTAGGCCCAATCTGGAAAGCAAACTCAAAACACTGTCCCCGAGGTGATATGAGCACCACTCCAGCACCTCCACCTTGCTTGCAAGATGACCCATCGAAGAACATAGTCCATGGTGCTACGTCGACCAGCCTGACAGCGCCTCCGTGATGCTGGGTAACAAAATCGGCTATTGCCTGACCTTTGACTGCCTTAGCCGATTCGAACCTCAAGTTGAACTCAGAGAGTGCGAAGATCCATTTGCCGATCCGCCCATTCAGGATCGGCATTGATAACATATGCTTGATTACATCTGCCTTGGACACCACCACACACTCGACTGACAATGAGTAGTGCCTCAACTTGGTACATGAATAAAATAAACACAGGCACAACTTCTCAGTTGGTGTGTATCTTATTTCAGGATCCAAAAGCCTCCTGCTCAGATAGAAAACTGCTCTCTCTTTTCCTTCAAACTCCTGAAAAAGGGCCGACCCAATTGTATGGTCTTCGGCCGTCACGTACAACATGAAAGGCTTCCCTACCTGTGGGGGCACCAAAATAGGTGGAGATTTCATATACTCTTTGATCTCATCAAAATACTTTTGCTGTATGTCACCCCATCTGAATTCTTAATCATCCTTAAGCTTCAAAAGTGACGAGAATGGGAGCACCTTCTCTGGCAGATTGGCAATAAATCTTCTGATGAAATTAATCTTGCCAAGCAAAGACTGCAACTCCTTCTTGTTGGTCGAAGGGACAAGTTGATCAATGGCTTTCCAACTCTTGCTAATAATCTCTATCCCCTTGCGATGAACCATGAAACCCAGAAACTCATCAGCCGATACTCCAAAAGCACATTTGTTAGGATTCATCTTCAGTCCATGCTTTCTCGTGCATTCCAGGGTAGCCTTCAAATAGGTTAAATGATCTTTGTAGCTCTTGGATTTCACAACCACATTATCAATACAAATTTCAACAATCTTGTCGATCAAGTTATGAAAAATATAATTCATAGCTCTTTGATATGTTGCACTGGCATTTTTCAAGCCAAAAGTCATTACAACCCATTCGAACAAACCGATTGCATCAGGACACCTAAAAGCTGTCTTGGGAATATCTTCGTCAGCCATGAAAATCCGGTTGCAACCGGCGTTGCCGTCCATGAAACTGATGACCTGGTGCCCTGCCGTTGAATCAACCAACATATCAGCTATTGGCATTGGATAACCGTCCATCAGGGTTGCCCTGTTCAAATCCCTGAAATCAATACAAACTCATAATTTGTCCTTCTTTTTATACACAGGGATAATATTCGATATCCATTGGGCGTATCGGCAAGCTCGAATGAACTTGGCTTCCAACAATCTCTTGATTTTGGCCTTGATGTTAGGTAATGCGTCTGACTTGAATCATCGTGGAGATTGCTTGAATGGCCGAAATCTAGGCTTGATAGGCAATCTGTGCTCGACAATTGACTTGTCTAAACTAGGCATTTCATAATATTCCTAGGCGAAACAATCTTTGTATTCTTTCAATAGATCGATTCACTCCCACCTAAACACAGGGTCAAGGTTGGCGGCAATGTACGTCGGCCTTGGTCTGTCACCAGGTCCAATATCTACTACTTCAAGTTTATCGGCCGACGTAAAGCCCTGTCCAAGCTTGCGGTGCCATTGATTGGATTCTCCATTAATAAAAAGACTCAGAGCCGATCACTCAAACCGGCTGTTGACTCTCATCGTTGACTTTGATGGAGCCTTCATCCCAAGTCTTACTAGAAAAACAATCATGATCCCCGGCTTCCCAATAGGCCGCATCTGCCGTAGCAACACTCACCGAATCATCAACCAGGACCACTTCGACTTCATCACCATGCCACTGGATCACACATTGGTGCATTGTAGACGGCACATAGCAATTGACATGGATCCAGTCACGTCCGAGCAGCAAACTGTACGAGCCTTTGCTGTCAATCACGAAGAAGGTAGTAAGCAGCGTCTTCTTCCCGACTGATTGCCCCCCGGGTGTTGGAAGAGTTGCCCCCAAAGTCCTTCAGCATCATGTCGGTCTCAATCAAGTCATCAGGGCCCTTGCCCAGCTTGCGGAAGGTAGTGTAGGGCATGAGATTGATTGTAGCACCACCATCTACCAGCATCTTGGTCATCGGCATTCCATCAACATACCCTTTGAGGTAAAGAGCCTTCAGGTGTGTTAACATCTACTAACGTCGCCAAATATAACTATATAACTTTTAATGCGAGAGGCGAGATTAGAAGATGAATGGTAATTAATTAACTTGTTATTAGCAACTAGCCACTTTTCTATTACCAACATTCTTCTGCAAGAACTAGGTTGTAATCCCTAATTAATAATGCTAAGAATAAATAAAGGTTTTATATATTAATCTATGTGACTAGGCAGAAATAAATATAATAATATAAACTAAAATCAATTCTACAAGCGGACAGATAATTATACCGTTGTAGCATTTTACCTAGGGAGTTCTACCAGGTTGTCGATTTATATTTATACCACAGGGAAGGACTAGGATAAACTTTAATCTATTATATTGATAGTGATGGTATACAATGGATAAGTGACATTACCGATGTCATTTACTCTACTCATAACAGGTAGAGGTCACAAGGTAAATAAAGATAAAGGTGATAAGTATGATCAAGCATTATAAATAAAGATAATCATCAGAGCACTTCTCTAGTCATAGTAATAGCTAGCCAATGGATAAACTAAGGAATTAATATCAAAGGTAATCTATAACTACATCAATGAATAACTCTAATTAGTGCAATTACATCTAGCAATCATTATTAGACTAATCCTATATCATGATCACATGCAAAGGGCATCATCTAGGAAGGATGTGAAACAGAGTCATCATCCACTTCGCGACCATGCCTGTTGGCCTACATACGGGGGGTGGACTACAGAGGACTCAATGCAACTGTCACCTACGCGATCTACCACACGACCCGGCACATCAGGGTGCACTCGCAGATAAACAAAATACCTAGACACCACGTCTACATATCGTTCATCATCTATCCATCGTACGCATGAATAAACGCTATACGAGCAATTACATGAATTCGATAAGATCAAACCAACTATACTAGACATATAATCAAAGTAGACAAAGACTATTGTAATCAAGAACATATGAACTATTAAGAACAATGTTTCCCTAATCATAATGAAGAATACAATA